>JALPQD010000206.1:2824953-3424953 GCA_023101885.1 Typhlomys cinereus
GGCGAAGGAAATAAGTGCAGTCTGATATCCTCATCTATGAAATGCTGGGATGGTCTAGAGGTCTTTTATAGATGGCCCTATTACTTTAAGGTCCATCTAAAAGAGACAAAACACAGGTTAAACTTTCAAGGTCTACACAAGGATTAGACCATTGTAATTGGGAAGGCACATGAGATAAACCAAACAAGCTCAGCAGTCTTGCCGTGGGTATAAGCAAGCAGGAGTTAGTAAAAGAACACATTTACAAGGTGTCAAAGCCAAGGAGACCTTTTTCCTCTGGCTACTGTAGATCATATTTTAAAACCTGTCCAAAACAATGCGAACTGATTCTTTGTACAGAGCAATCTAAATTATCCTCCTTTTTTATTCTGAAAAATAAAGCAACATAAGTCTTTTTCTTTTGGGGGACCAAAGGGATGTAGCACCATTTCTCTAATCTAAATGAAAAGCCAGCATTGATTAGCTAATGGAGCTGCTCTGGAGCTACACCTGGAGTTTTGCTGTTTTTCTTAGTTTACTTCTTAAGTTTGCCATTGCTTTTTCTCTCTGTCAAGCACTGAGTTTAACTTTAGGCAACCTTTTAGGACATGGGAAAAACTTTCACACTCACGATGCTGAATACTGTCAAGGAAAGCAGCAGGAACAAGCTGGCGTCAAACACCACTCCAGTCTTCTTAATCTCTCTAGTAGAGGAGGTCAACAACCACGGAGCCCAAACCCCTGTGGCCAGGGTGGAGAGGGGTGCGGCAGGGGCAGAAGGGGTCCAGGCGGGCTCGGCCTGGGGGCTCACGCCAGCCCGGGGCAAAACGTAAATTACCTAGGAAAGAATGTTTAGCACCTGTCCCTGGGCGTTATTGTGACATACCAAGAAATTCCTAGCACCTGCCCATGGGGTTACAGTGACCTTCCCCAGGGAACAGGCTTTAGGCCTGAACTGGGAAGGAACACCAAGACCTGACAATTTTTATATTTATTTTTCTTAAATAAAGCCATGTCTTTTCTCCAGAAAATGTTTCCTTGAAATAATATCTTATCAGGTTGGAATTTTTTTCATCAGAATGGTTGGATAAGGATGCAGCATTTAGGGTCTTTAAACTGTAGACTTTTGTTACATGCTATCTGGCATTTTCTGTAATCCATGATTTTCTCTTCTAATACCTTTGGTGCGTCTAAAACCAATTTTATAACAGTGCTAAAATATTTTATTCTATTAAGCCTAAACCTTGAATATTCGGGCACTAAGGCATGTTTCAGTAGTTACCTTGTGAGTGCAATGAGCCTGTCATTTTCTTGATCTTAAACATTTTAGTAAAATCAAAAGTTGACAAAAGCCTAGGAAGGAAGTTGACCACTAGAATTTTGTGCTCCCTTGTCTATTAACATAGAAACAAAGAGGCTTCCCATTTGCACGTTAAACCCAAGGTTCTCACGAGATGCTCAACCTGGCACTCTTGGGCTTCCTTTTGCTGGATATCAGTGGCAAACTCTTTTTCCATCGGAGGGAAGCTATGAGCTTCAGGCCATTACATTGATCTCCACCGGGGTGTTCGACCCCTGGGCCCTGGGGTTCAGGGGGCAATCTTTCCTCCAGTGGAAATTCCCATGTTTGGGACATAGGCCATATGAAAGCTTTCTGTGCTCACAACAGTCTCAAAGCGCCCAGTCTGGTCATATTCGAAGCATCTTTTTTCACCTTTCCCCTGTCGGGAGGGGTCCTGGGTTGATCTGCTTGGGGTGCCTGTTTAACCTATCCCCTAAGGCAAATGTCAAGTTCTGATTTCTTTGCTTTCTGGTTCTTTCTCTTTCTTTTCTTTTCTTTTTTTTTTTTTACTAAGTCCTAGGTCACCTGTCCTATTTTTAAAGTCCTAGGACAAACAGAAACAAAGGATTCTACCTCCAAGACAGAAATGAAAGCTTCCTGATGGTGCCAACCTCTCCCTTACAGATGATGGGGACCTATTTCCCTCAACAGATGAGAGCCCTGTTGTCCTCCACATGAGAGTTTACTTCCTCCTGACAGATGAGGACTTTGGCTGACATGGAAGCTACATGAAATTCCTGTCTGTTTCACCTTAGTCTTGAGGGCATTGGGAGGCAAAGCTTTTCCTGAGTTACTAGCTGGTACTTTTGGTCCAGCTCTATAGTCTCTCAACTTTCTGGCATTTGTTTGTCTAGTTGGATGGTAGTATAACTTAAAGATCTTCCTGGGATCATCTCTTGTCTAAGATGTATACAGGGCATGTCTGAGAATATGCTATGACTTGACCCTCTTTTAGGTTGGTAGAACTAAGCATTCACAATTTCTTAAATAGTCCCTGGACACAGGAAGGGGAAATCTCTCTCTTTTGGCTTCAATTAGTGAACCTGGACTTGAGGAAAGGACGCGTGGCTTAGCAGAGTTCTGATAATCACTATACACAGTGTTGTCAGCAAAGACATCCACTGACACTGCTCGTGGTGTGGTCCGGGGGAGGCCAGCACTCCACCCAACGCCACCAGAGCCCCACCCGATGACACTAAAAGGGGAGAGTCCATGGTCCACACATGCCTGAAGCTTCTTTCATTTCCTATGTTATTTAAACTGTATGGTCATTGTCTCAGACATGAAGCATTTTCCTTACAGGGCAAACATTTTTAGGAATTTCCTTTCATTGATTAACAAGAGCTAAAGTTACATTGATCCCCACCACACGGCGCAGACAGACAAAGGATGGGAATCCCTCCAGGAGAGATCATTCAAGTACCAGTCTGGCCACACTCTTTGCAGAGTCATGGGTGATAACTTAGCCAAGGTGGGTTCAGCGGTTTCGTGACTTGCGATCGGATTCTAATCCGATCCCACCCTAGACCATATGTTATCACCATGGAAACGCAGAACTGGCCCAATCGAATCCCGTGGCTTTAAGAGATCTTAGGGATATCTCCATGGGACTACAAACTCGAGCACAGAGGTGTTACAGGTTTCCCACCTCAGGCCGACATTCACTCATACATTCATACAGAGGTTAAAACATTCCCTCCCCCTCCAAGAGAGGCCTGCTCCAAAAGGTGAGCAGAGGTTGGTTTAGCACAGTCTCTTTTACCATAAAGTCCAAGATTTAGAGAAACTCCCTAGTTGGCCTTGAGTCTGTTCCAAGCTGCAGCTGAGGCGGGGCCTCAGTTCCTCCTGTTGGTCTGATGCTGAGCAGAGCCCTGCTCTCTGGGAACCCACTTCCCAGGGAGCAGATGAGGGCCCTGTTAGGGGTGCTGTCTTATTTAATCAAAACAAACAATTGAAATACATTTAAATACATGAAGCTTAATTCTTAATTTCTAATTTTTGAGGCTCAATGCCTTTTCTTTTATACATTTCCTTTAACCATCATCTCTAATTTTTAGTCTTCTCATAAACCTAACATTCCACAAACCTTCACAACATACTTTAACACTTTTTAGTAGACCTTATCTTAAAAATCATTATATCCCAATTAAGTTAGCAAGATTGTAACAGAACACAGGAGTACACCTGGAAACAGGAAATTAGCATACATACCAGGAGAATGAAGAAATTCCAATGAATTTCTCAGAAATCAGTTTTCCTTTCTGGTTGCTAGATATGTTGGTATTACATATGGAAAAACAAACTTTTAAAGGAATTACAAAAGTGATGTTATTAGATCCTAGGTAAAAACACAATATCATCTTTTGTGAAGCTTCATAGGAATCAAGATAATACAAAATATTTTAGTCAGTACGTACTCAGGCCTTTTATGTTGTTCTTAAGTGTGCACGTGCATTTAAATTGAGCATGCCAAATAATAAAAAGTCAAAAAACCAAGATGTAATTATAAGCGCGCAATAATTTGAAATGGTCTTCTGGCCCCTCCAGCCAGGGGCAGAGGCTTCCTTAAAACAAGCATTTGCTGCCCTAGAAAGTGGGCCATTCATCAGAACAGAGGGTGGTAAACTTCATCCCCCAGGAGGCCGGCTGGTCTGGAAGGCCGGCCACTCTGAGCGGCAGAAAACCTGCCAGTTTCCCTTCCTGATTTCCCTAACGTCCGTCCGATGGTTGATAGTCAAGTCAAGGGGTGTTGATTGAGTCTGTCCCATTATATACCTAATTTCTTGAATACAAAAATACCCTAGAAACACAGAAAACGACACAAACACGAACCCAACAATTATCTGCTGCACCGGGTCCCTACGCGCTCGCTCGAGCGGTTTTTCTCCCGGGAAGGAAGTGAAAGTAAAAGAAGCCGGCAACAGAGGAGTCCGGAGGCCCGCTGCAGTTCGGGTACGTCCTCCTTCTCCGAAAAGTTTCACCATGAGCTCAGTTGGGAATCCTTCTTCCAACTGCAGCTTACTCGACAGGGTTGGGTTCAATTGGGAATATACCGTCCAATTGCCCAAGCCTTATGGGGGTTCAGCTGGGAATATACCGTCCAACTGAGCCCAGCTGGGAATATACCATCCAACTGCGGCTTACCCCCTGCTGCCCCCGGGGTCAGACCGTCGTCCTTCTACCCCTGCGAGGTCTCGGGCACGTCTACCCACCTCTCGACGGGTACAGCCCCAATTTCGTCCCACCTAGGTGGCCTGGAAAAGAAACTGACACGAGAGACCACAGACACAATGCACAAGACACAGGACAATTCAGGAGCTCCACTTACCTCCAACCCTGGTCATCGGCTCCTCCAAGTTGGGTCAGGGGCATCCCGGATGAGCCCCCATATGTTGGAACCAAAGTTCCTTTTGGGCCCCTTACCCAGACCCCGAAGGAGACACGAGAACCACTAGGTTGCTGTAAAGACAAGAGGCAAGATTTATTAATCTAGCTAGCTAAGACCGTCTCCCTGCTCAGGCAAAAGAGAACGGCCCCGACTGGATTTGGGGCAAGGTTTTTATAAGAAAGCAACTGCATTGAGCAAATACATTCTGTAAAAATTTCCATTACACACAGGGAAGTTGAGTCGGTTCACAGATGTTTTAGCCGATAACATCGCCCTGGGCGGTTCCCGGCACGCCCAGGGGGAGAAGTCCAAAGGGCGAGGCAGGCTCTGGTCAGCACGCCTGCAGTGGGTTGGCACTGGCGGGAGATTTGAATTTTGCGCCGGCGGGAACTTGGGCTTCACAGCGGGAACCTGGGTTCCACAAGATATGTTACTTAGAAAGTTAAAGTATGTGCAGTAGATTTATGAGTTGGCTGCTTAAAAAGAACATTAAAGTATGTTGTGAAGGTTTGTAAGATGTTAGATTTATGAGAAGACTGAAAATTAGAGATGGTGGTTAAAGAAAGTATTGTATGTTATGCTTCTACCATGTAATAAAAAAAAAGACATTAACTCAAAAATTAGAAACTAAGAATTAAGCTTCATGTATTCAAATGTTTTTCAATTGTCTGCTTTGAATAAACAGGAATTTGGTTACTCTAGGGCCTGCAGCAGCCTTGGCAGGGCCCTCCCTACTCCCAGCAGGGTGGGTTCCCAGAGAGCAGGGCTCTGCTCAGGGTCAGACCAACAGAAGCTGAGGCCCATGCCACCTCAGCTGCAGCTTGGAACATACTCCTCAAGGCCAGCTAGGGAGTTTCTCTAAATCTTGGTCTTCACTGTAAAAGAGACTCTGGTAAACCAATCTCTGTTCACCTTTTGGAGCAAACCTCTCCTGGAGGGGGAAGAAAAGGGCACCTTTAAAATGGGAGAGGGAATGTTTTAACCTCTGTGTGAATGTGTGAGTGAATGTCGGCCTGAAGTGGGAAACCTGTAACACCTTTGGCTCGAGTTTGTAGTCCCATGGTGAGATCCTTAAGATCTCTTAAAGCCATGGAATTCAATTGGGCCAATTCTGCATTTCCATGGTGATAACATATGGTCTAGGGTAGGATCAGATTAGAATCCGATTGCAAGTCACAAAGCCACTGAACCCACTATGACCAAGTTATAACCCATGACTCTGCAAAGAGTGTGGCCAGACTGGTACTTGAATGATCTCTCCTGGAGGAATTCCCAACTTTGTCTGTCTGCATTGCATGGTGGGGATCAATGTGACTCTAGCTCTTTGTCTACATAGTACAGTGGGGATCAATGTGACTTTAGCTCTTGTTAGTCAATGGAAGGGAATTCCTAGAAATTTTTGCCCTGAAGGGAAGTGCTTCAAGTCTGAGACAATGACCATCCTGTTTAAATAGCATAAGGAATACAGGAATTTTCAGGCATGTGTAGACTATGGACTCTCCCCATTTAGTGTCACTGGGTGGGGCTCTGGTGGTGTTGGGTGGAGTGCTGGCCTCACCGACCATGCCACTGGCAGTGTGAGTGGAAGTCTTTGCTGACAACACTGCATGTATAGTGATTGGTAGAACTCTGCTGAGCCATGCATCTTTTCCTCAAGTCCAAGTCCTCTAAACTGAAGCTAAGAGAGATTTCCCCTACCTGTGTCCAGGGACTATCCAGAAAATGCAAACACTTAGTCCCACCAACATGAAAGAGAGTCAACTTGTAGTATATTCTCAGACATGCCCTGTATACATCTTAGACAAGAGATGACCCCAAGGGGCTGGAGAGGTGGCTCAGGGGTTAAGCCTCTGCCTTGCAGGCGAAGGTCCTGAGTTCGGATCCCAGATCCCACGTATAGACACCAAGCGGAAGCGGGGCAGCCTGTGCTTCTGGTCCTGGTAGGGCGGAGCCTGTGAATCCCGGGGCAGAAGGAGGTGGAGGCGTCCATGGTGGTTCGCGAATTCGTCCGTGGTTCTACACATACACAGACACACACACACACACACATGCACATGTGCACAGTTGAATAAATAATAATAAAAAATTATAAAAAAAGAGATGACCCCAAGAAGATCTTTATAATACCATCCAACTAGACAAACAAATGACAGAAAGTTAAGAGACTATATAGCTGTACCAAAAGTACCAGCTAGTAATTCAGGAAAAGCTTTGCCTCCCAATGCCCTCAAGACTAAGGAGAAACAGGAATTTCATCTAGCTTCCACATCAGCCAAACTCCAATGTGGAGGACAACAGGGTACTCATTTGTTAGGGGGAAATAGGGCCCATCTGTAGGATAGCATCCTCATCTGCAAGGGAGAGGTTGGCACACTGTGATTAAGTAGTCCACCGTCAGGAAGCTTTCATTTCTGTCTTGGAGGTAGAATCCTTTGTTTCTGTTTGTCTTTCTTTTTGTTCTGTGGCCCCGCTGATGGATGAAATGGGACAGATACAGATGACCACTTTAAACTTATTTTTAGACCATTTTAAGGACTTTAAAATAGGACAGGTGACCTAAGACTTAATAAAAATCCAGGAAACAAACAAATCAACACTTGACATTTGCCTCAGGGGTAGACAGAATACCACCAGGCATGCCCAAGCATACCAACCAAGGACCCCTTCCGACAGGGGAAAGATGGAAAGATGCTATAAATATGACCAGACTGGGCGCTTTGAAATGGTTGTAAGCACAGGAAGCTTTCATGTGGCCTATGTCCCAACTATGGGAATCTCCACTAGAGTAAGATTGCCCCCTGAAACCCAGGGCCCAGGAGTCAAGCCCTCTGCTGGGAACCAATGAAATGGCCTAAAGCTCTTAGCTTTCCTCCAATGGGAAAAGGAGTTTGCTACTGATATCCAACAAAAGAAAGCCCAAAAATGCCAGGTTGAGCAACTCATGAGAACCTTGGGTTTAACATGCAAATGGGAAGCCTCTTTGTTTCTATGTTAATGGACAAGGGAGCACAAAATTCTAGTGCTCAACTTCCTTCCTAGTCTTTTGTCAACTTTTGATTTTACTGAAATGTTTAAGATCAGGAAAATAACAGGTTCATTAGTTACTCACAAAGTAACTGCTGAGATTCATTACATACTTAATAGTAATTTTTTAAGGCATTCCTTTGTTTACATGCCTGAATGCCCAAATATTCTAGGTTTAGGCTTAATAGAATAAAATATTTTAGCACTGTTATAAAGTCATCCACATGGTTCTGGTTTTAGACGCACCAAAGATGTTAAAAGAGAAAATCATGGATTACAGAAAATGCCAGATAACATGTAACAAAAGCCTGCAGTTTAAAGACCCTAAATGTCACGTCCTTATCCAACCATTCTGGTGGATAAGGTCCCAACCTGATAAAATATTATTTCAAGGAAACATTTTCTGGAGAAAAGACATGGCTTTATTTAGGAAAAATTAATGTATGTATATAGAAATTGTCAGTTCTTGGTGTTTCTTCCCAGTTCAGGCCTAAAGCCCATTCCCTGGGGAAGGTAACAGTAACGCCATGGGCAGGTGCTAGGAATTTTTTGGTATGTCACAATAACGCCCATGGACAGGTGCTAAGCATTCTTTCCTGGGTAATTTAAATTTTGTTCCAGGCTGGTGTGAGCCCCCAGGCCGAGCCAGCCTGGACTCCTTCGGCCCCTGCCATGCCCCCCTCCACCCCAGGCATGCCCAAGAGCAGGGGCTCAGGCTCTGTAATTGTTGACCTCCTCTACTGGAGAGATATTAAGAAAACTGGAGTGGTGTTTGGTACCAACTTGTTCCTGCTGCTTTCCTTGACAGTATTCAGCATCGTGAGTGTGACGGCCTACATTGCCTTGGGCCTGCTCTCTGTGACTATCAGCTTTAAAGTATATAAGGGTGTGATCCAAGCAATCCAGAAATCAGATGAAGGCCACCCATTCAGGGCATATTTGGAATCTGATGTTGCTATATCCGAGGAATTGATTCAGAAGTACAGCAATTCTGCTCTCAGTCACATGAACTGAGCACTAAAAGAAACTCGGGCACCTTTTCTTAGTTGATGATTTAGTTGATTCTATGAAGTTTGCAGTGTTGATGTGGGTGTTTACTTATGTTGGTGCCTTGTTCAATGGTCTGACACCACTGATTTTAGCTGATTTCACTCTTCAGTATTCCTGTTATTTATGAGCAACATCAGGCATAGATAGATCATTACCTAGGACTTGCAAGCAAGAATGTTAAAGATGCTATGCCTAAAATCCAAGCAAAATTCCTGGATTGAAGCTCAAAGCAGAGAAATGAAAGGATGCTATCACAGGAGAAATTATTCTTTTAATAATTATATTACTTAAGCATACGCTGGGACTTATGAAATGTTGGGCACACGTATAGTTAATTGTAAAATATGTTCCTTATTGAAATCAAAAGGAGCTCAATCCTCCTCTGTGTATATTTAAAAAAAATGCCGTCTCTGTTACAACTAGTTGACTCAGCCTCTTGGCTATCTGGTGGAGCATTATAGACTGGCTAGATTTGGAAATGCTGAGAAAATGTTTCTGTTAAGTGCCTCTACTCTCAAGAAATGGGTTAGATTCTTGAAAAAATGTCCTTCCTGAAGGACTGGGAAATTATATGTCTATTTGTAGGTGCAACAATCTTTACCCCAAAATTTTCTGCATAAAAGCTGTCATAGAAGTTTCAGTAAATGGGTCCATATTCACTAAGTCAAGAGAGTTGTTTTTGTTCTCCATTCTGCTGACTCCTTGCCTCACCTGATCCAGGGGAGCCCAGGTCTCCAGGCCACAGCTCTGGGATGAGGCACCCAAGAAAGACAGTTTATGCTGTAGAGTTAAAGCCAGAGACATGGGTTGGTGAAAAGTTTAATAAAGATTTGCCCTTGTCTTAAAAAGGTTGCCTAAAGTTAAATTCAGTGCTTGGCAGAGGAAAAATGCAATGACAAACTTAAGGAGTTAAATCAAAAAACAGCAAAACTCCAGGTGTTAGGGTAATGACTCTATTAGCAAGCCAAAACTGGCTTTTCATTAAATAAGAGGAAGGGGCCTGAAATAATGCTCAGGGATCTGTAGAACTTTCCATGTAAAGGCATATGTTCTTTCACACTCCTTTAGAATGAGACCTTGGAGACTCACAGCTGCCAGAAAAAAAGGGGTCTCCAGTATATATATTAGCTTCTAACTCTTACACCTTACAACATGATGAGCTTATTTGGTTTATCCTATGTGCCTTCCCAGTTACAATGGTTTATCTTGTAGGCGTAAGTTATCTGTTTTGTCTCTTTCAGACAGTCCTTAAAGTAATAAAGTCATCTGTGAAAGACTTAGACCATCCCAGCACGTCATAGATAAGGATATCAGACTGCTCTCCCCGCTCATCGTCCCTATTCAGCAGGAAGCAGTCAAGGTGAATCATTGCCCTTTATCCCCAGAGCAGACTCAGATAGGTTTATGGGAAAAAGAGGCAGGAATAGAGCAGCTATGCTGGCATGGGTTTCTCAAGGTCTTTGGAATTCTGGAGAGATATCCCCCACTGCTGGAATCACCCCGGAGGAACACCCCTGCTGAGAAACTGACTCCAATAAACTTACAAGACCTGGACCATGAAAACTATGACCAACACTCCATGATTGGAGTGTGCCTATAGAAAAGGGGGGAATGTGGGACCCTGAGACCCTCACCCTAAAATTCACAAAGCAGGTCGGTTCAGGCCGACAGTATAGCCATTGCTTATAGTCATTTAGGCATCCATTGTTTATAGTCATCCAAGCATATCTATTGTTAGCCATTGCTTAAAACTATATACAGCTTTGAGCTTTTTGCAGATATTTCCCCACCCCTTAGAACCTCAAGCCCTTCAGTTCTGGAAAAGCAAGTTTGCACAAAGGGGAATTCCATCAATAATTGTCACCCAGAATGAGCAGCCTGCAGTTAATCAGGTGGACTGGAACGATCACTAAGAGCCAACACCACCCAAGCTCTTGCCGACCAATGACTCTAAAGGTAATGAAAAATTCCTCAGCTAAGCAACCCCCCCACCCCAAGACCCCTTAAAAACACTTTGTCCAAGCTTCTTGGGGCCTCTTCAGTCTGCTGCGTGAGAGGTTGCTGGAGCTGCCTGGCACGTCGTTAATAAAGCCTTATGCTACTGCAGTGAGAAAGGTCTTGGTGTCTCTCTCGGTGGTCCTGTTCCTGAGTGAAGGACTTGAGTTCTTTCAGTGGGATCTGCAGATCAGAACTCTGGTCCTTTTGTTTGCAAATCAAAGACTTTGTCCATTGAGCCATCTCCCCAACCCCAAAGCTCTGTCTCTTATCTTAACCATTAACATCAGGCCATGGGTGGTAACCTATGTTCAAACCGTGACATTTTGTATATTGTATTTTGTATATTATATATTGAAAGAATACATATCACTCTTATCTACTTGAGGCTGTTGTATTAAAATTAATTTAATGATATCCACTTAAACCAGTTTTATCCACATCATACAGCTTCATTTTTTTTTTTTTGTGGCCTGTTAGATATTCATTTTGTACACAGGCCACAGTTTATATATGTACTTTTTAGTTCGTGGGCACTTAGCCTGATTTCCTAATACAAAATTTAAAAAGTAAGTATATTGAACTAGGTGTTACTATAATTAGTTGTATTTTTTAATTTCATATAAATACTTAAAGATGGCATAATTGTCAAACAAGTTATGTTTTCATTTATTGCTGGATCTTTGATATATTTCCTCCATATCAGCATTGCATAAGGTTCTCTTTTACATGAAAGCTTCCTAGGTTTTGGGTTGTCCATTACCTTGACAACAGCCATTCTGACTGATGAGAAATGGGACTTCAAAATGCCTTTGTTTTATAATACCTTCATTGCTAAAGATCCTGGGAAAAGTATTTGCCTTTTTTCTTTTGGAGAAAAATCTGGTTCATTTTCTGGGTTACAGATTAAATTATTCCATATTTACATTTTTCTGTTCTATTTTACTTTTTCTTCAAATTCTTATTATATTTTTTCTTTCTATATAGTTCTTTTGCATTAGAGGATTTTGTACTTATTTTTCCTTCTCTAGTTTTCTTTTATATTTCTGTATTATAATTTCTTTTGTATTTGTATATTATCTTAATTTAATGCAAGAATTCAGTGTGCTGTAATCATATGTACTCCCACTATATTCTTTACCCCTTTCCACCATTAACAAATATTTAGTTAAATTTTAAAATAAAATTTAATGTTAACATATCACTGGAAGTTGTGTGAGGACATTCTCCTTGCTGGATAGCTTACACAGTACCAAGGAATACTGTGGAAGATGCTGTCAGAGAGAAATAATCACAAGCCCCATCAATGGCATGAGTTCTGTGAGTTGCAACATAAATCACCATGGCAATAGATGACCACCAGTGCAATGGTGGCATGAATATCAAAGAGACAAACAAATGCTTTTTGACTGGACTAAAGACCTGTTTGTCATAATGACACACATCCCAATTACTGTAAACTAGAACAGGAGCCTAAAAAGGTGATGGAAATAGATCAATAGGGAAGACAGCCAATAATCCTATAGGTAGGAAGATAGTGTATCAAACTGTTCTGCAGGTAGATGTTCTTAATACCCATAGAATGGGAACTTATAGTGGAAACCTTTGGGCCTAAAGCTGGATGACTGAAGGGTAATGCACATACCAGTGGGGTGGCCTGAAGAAAGGTAACGATATACCATGAAAGCCTAAGCCATATAGGAGTGAAACAGCTAGAGTAAACATGGGGGTCCATAGATGCATATAGATGGAAGATGGAAGGGAAGGGGAGACAATAGTGAAGGAGGGAACTGGAATGAATATTAAATATATTTTTAAAAGTAAAGAAAATCTTAACCCAATAATGTGAATACAAAGCTAATCCTAAATTTCCATATTTTTCTATTTTCATTAATTTTGCAATCGCATTTTTATTCATATGAGGGATATTTGAAATGTCTTTAAATATTTGATTTATTCATTTAAGAGACAGAGAGAAGGCATGTTTATGTCATGATGGACATGGTGAAAGAGAGAACAACTTTTAGAATTGTTTACATGGTATGGATTTCAATGGTTTAAGTCAGGTCCCAACATTTGTGTGCAGTAGCTTTTAATACTGAGTCATCTTACCAACCCTATTTAGAAATGTATGAAATATTTTAGTTGTTTGTTGAGAGAGAGATTGATAATGATAATGATGGTTATTTTAATATATAAATTAACAATTATTCCATTTGACCACAATAATAATATAGAAACTACCTTGTTTAACTTGAAAATTAGTAGTATTATTATCCATGAGATGTACATGATATCCATGAGATATACATCTTGTTTCCTAGATTGTTACAAGAAAGATGAGTCAAAATATGATGGTATTAGAACTCTGCACACCTAGTCTTCAGAGTTGGGGAATCACCCATCCTGAATATCATTAGTGTTCAAGTTGCTAATTGGTCTAATGAGGAGCTTTGTCACTGATTCAAAGAGGTAGAGAGCTTGCATGCACTAATAGAGTACCCCACTTAAGCACATTGAACTAAAGAGTCAGCATTACATCCATTCATCTCTGAAAGATTATCATTCTTTATGAGGAGCTCACTCATCCATCCACAGTTCTTAAGGAGAGATCTTCTATCTTCAATATTCACATGAGCTTTAAAACTGAGGGTAAAGGTTTTACTGAAATTCAATCCTTAGACACAGACAAAAGTATATAAGTGGTAGGTAAATGTACTAGAAACCATTTTTGCCTTTTTTCATTTTAATGTTTTAATGCTATCTGATAGATGAATACACTTAATTTATTGTTTTTTCACACCTTGATGACAAATCTTGATTCTGTTTCTTCTGTGTCATTCTATTTAAATTTTGCCCTACCTCCATGTGCCTATAATCATTGGAATCACTCATTCTTTTGATTTTTAGCTCTGTGTACAAACAATGCTATTTCACTCAATGAAAAATTCAGCTTTTTCTAAAATATGGCTGCTTTAAGGAACATTATGATATTTTATTTGCTTTTAACAAAGATGCTTTATAGTGATTCTAAGAATATTCAATATGATGACAGAGTATAAGGCAATAGAATTAGGATCATAAACTTGTTTTCCAATATTCAGAAGTCTACTATTGAATATGTGTCTTTGAGTGAGTTTGATGCATTCTCTAGTGACTGTACCTGCTTCTCTTAATAGGTTTTGCTGGTGGGAATGCAGGCTCATACAACCACTCTGGCGAGTCATCTGGCAATTCTTAAAGAAATTAAAGATTGAAATGCCATATGACCCTGCTATTCCACTTTTGGGAATAACCCCCTTATACAGCAAAAATTCACCTCAATAAACACAAGCACGACCATGTTCATAGCAGCACTGTTTACAATAGCAAAGTCATGGAATCAGCCCAAAGGTCCAACAGGTGACGAGTGAATAAAGAAAATGTGGTACATTTATACAATGGAATACTACTCAGCCATCAAAAATGATGAATTAATGAAATTTGCCAGGAAATGGATGGAATTAGAAACAATTATTTGAGTGAAGTATCCCAGACACAGAAAATTAAGTGCCATATGTACTCCCTAATAGGTGGCTCCTAGTACCAAACCCACTTAGAGACACTCAAAGATAAATCTCTGCAATACCTACAGTAATTGCAAAGATTATAAACAGGAGGGATGGGGAAGGAGGGCCCCACCAGAAACAAGGAGAGAGGGGACCATGTTACAGCAGAGCAAATAGGCCACCATCAAGGACTGCAAATGAGTAATGAGACATCTGGTTAAGTTCACAGACTTTGTTCCTGATTATTTACAACTAATGGGGTATGATCTCACCAGAAGGGGAGGGCATATAGGCTAGCAGATAGAAAGTAACCATTTTGCAAATGGGTGATTGACCCCTCTCTCACCGTGGTCTCCTATATTTATTCTATCTACTTTTGAACATACTTTTATAACAAGACTAATTTAACAGCTTTTTATCTCTGGCCAGGGGGTGACATCCAATACCCATTAGGATGGAGCCAAGGGCATTGCAGGAGCACCAAAACTGAAAAAAAAATCAACAAACCATAATTCAGAACAGCAGAGACTCTATATCAACCACCTGGAAATAGGCCAACCTAATCTCTCCCCATCTTGAAGCTCAGGGAAATTTGCACAAGAGGGGCAGTAAGATTGTAAGAGCAGAGGATGGGAGGAGTAATGATATGCAAGATACTCCACACAAGTTAGGACCGAAGCAATCATAATAGCACTTTGCATGCCCTGCACTATGTCCAACACATTATTGACCCCACAAAGTCCAGCGTGGACTAAAGGCTCTAGGATCCTTGGAGGATAGGGAATGACAGTCACAGTAGTGTTCCTAAGCTTGAGGGGAACACAGGAAAGGGTTCTGGGAAATGCGGCTGGGTCCTTGCATCTCATTGGGGAGGAGGACCCAGAGAAGAACTTGGCATGCACATTAAAGGATGCTCCTCCGGGGATGGGGGGGAAGCATTGGGGGATGGGAAGGGAGGGGGAGGGGGGAACAGGGGCATGGGGGGTGCAGGGAAGGAGGGGACCGATATACCTGTTAAGTTTGTATGAGTGGAAATAATAAAAAATAAAAATAAAAAATAGGTTTTTCTTAAGATTTAAAGTTCTCAACAGCAGTGTGAAAGTGAAAAACCAAACAGATTTTTTAGAATTCCATCTCCTTGGATTGACAGATGACACTGAATTGCAGCCCTTCATCTTCATCACATTCCTGTCCATTTTCTTAGTCACCATCCTGGGAAACCCGTTCCTCCTGCTAGCCACTCTCTGTGACTAACACCTCCACACTCTTATATACTTCTTCCTCTCCAGTTTGTCCATTAACGAAATCTGTTTAAGCATGAGCACCATCCCAAAGATGCTGGTGAGCATTCATAAACAAGATCGGAGCATCAGCTATGTTGAATGTCTCTCTCAACTCTGCTTTGTGCTATTTTTCAGTGACAGAGAGAATTTTCTTCTGACAGTGATGGCTTATGACTACTATGTGGCCATTTGTAAACCCCTGACATACACAACCATAATGAACCTCTGTCACTGTAAAATGCTGATTCTCCTCTCCCTGTGCTTTAGTAGTTCAATAGCCTACTCCATCGTCTGATGGTGCTAAGGCTGTCCTTCTGCACAGATCTGGATATCCCGCAGTTGTTCTGTGAGTTAACTGAGACCATCAAACATGCCTGCTCTGACATCTTTATGAACAATCTCCTTATACTTGTTGCAGCATTCCTATTTGCAGGAAGTGTTTCCTGTGGAATCATTTGTTCGTATATTTACATTGTGGCCTCAATCTTTAGGATGCCCTCTTCAGCAAGAAGACACAAAGCACTTTCCACCTGTGTATCTCATCTATCTGTTGTGTCCTTGTTTTATGGGACAGGTTTTGGGGGATACATCACCTCCACAGTGATTGACTCTCCAAGAAAGAATCCTGTGGTTTCAGTGATGTACACTGTGGTCCCTCAGATGCTGAATCCCTTATTTACAGTCTGAGGAACAAGGACATGAAGGAAGCTTTGAAGGAACTCATGGTAATGTGATTTTTGGACAGCTATGAGTTTTTACGTAAAACCAATGAAAGTGGATTAGTTACACTTTTTCTCATTATATCTTTTTAAAGTGAATAGACAGCATGACCTCTCTATTAACCTGGTTTGATATGTTATTGCTTTGTACTGTCTTGATCATAGTATGTTTTACACATGCATTTTTTTTCTGACCATAATTACTTCATTTCTGATACAGAGAACAACAGACTGAAAAAGGAATTTAAGTACATGAAATTTTCTCTGATGAACTCTCTGAAGGTAAAGTTAGTAAGGCATAGAGGGAACAGACAGTAGCTTTCAGTCACCACATCTAGAATGGTTTTTTCTAGTACTGTAATCAAGTGTCCATTGGATCTTAACAGAAGGGTTGGCTTTCATAGGCTGTGAAGTAGTTACTGAAATATGTGAAATATCATTATTAGAAAATGACATTTAGGGGCTGGAGAGGTGGCTCAGGGGGTAAGCCTCTGTCTTGCAGGTGGGAGGTCCTGAGTTCGGATCCTAGACCCCACATATAGACGCGGGGGTGACCTGCATTTCTGGTCCTGGTAGGGCAGAGCCTGTGAATCCCGGGACAGAGTAAATGAGGAGGAGGTGGAGGTGGTCCATGGTGGTTCCTGAATTTGCCCATGGTTCTACACACACACACACACACACACACACACACACACACGCACACACACAATTGAATAAATAATAAAAAAAGAAAATGACATTTATTATATTTTATGTCTTAATTTTTAAAACTGTCAACATTAGAAAATAGTGAGGGCAGAGAGATATTGCAGTAGTTAGGGCTCCTGTGTCTAATTCTGATGACCTTATCTCAATCCCTAGACCCCACATGGTAGAAGGAGTGAACTAGCTTCTAAGTCTGTCTTCCACCTATGCCATAACATGCATGTTTACTAGAACTTACATCCCTCTATTTATTTCTCTTTCCCCTCTCTTTGATTCACTCAAATAAATACATAGAATATTAAAAAGAAAACCAAAGAAAATATCAGTGAAATATATGTGTGTGTGCATGTGTGCATTTCTTTTCTGTTCTTTCATTATTGCTCTTTCTCTGTCTCTTATTCTATGTACAAATTTTAAATTCTGAGTGAAAAATTGTTAAAATATTACTGGTAAGGTATAGGAATAACACACAAAGAAAGCTAAGGAAAAAATACTGCAAGCCAGTACAAAAGGAAGCTGTCCTTTCTTAAAATATACTTGCGTTGCCTTGAGCTAAAAATCAGAGAGAAAATATGACATACATTTAAGAGAATTCAAGGCATTTTTTAGCAGATAATAATTTATTAATTTTGATTAAAAATATTTTTGAGATTGTTTATTCTTATAACTATCTCATAAAATAATGTGTTCATTTGTATATGTTCTCAGTCAGGATCAGATGGGGCTACAACTCATTTGCTCTTGTCTCATTAAGTCCCAAAATGGTATGTCTCTAAACATTTGATTCTACACTTCTTCCATTGCCTATAACATTTCTTTACTATCCTGTGCGAATGGGAGAGGAGGGAAGTGGAGGGGGAGGGGCCAAGACAAGTTTGTTTGTAAATAAAAATAAGTGAGTAAATAAATAAATAAGGTGAAAGGTTAATTCAAAAACAAGCAAAAACCTTTTTCAAATGCCTCTCATATCTCCAAGCTCAACTCTTTTCTCTCCATAGCTATAGTCTTGACAGGAGCTGTTTCTTTTCCCTTTACAATTCTTCTCCTATATTGTTGTGAGATCAACTCCATTGAGCTTTGGACCTGTCAAGTTCTCAGTCATCTTCACAATCCAGATGTTTTCTGTGCTCCTGAAATATTTCTGCTGATTCCTTAAGCCCTAGAGCATGTAGAATGTCTTTAATCCATCCTTTCAAACCACATGTGTTTGGTAAGGTTTTTTATGCTATATATTTTTAAACTTTTAAAAATATTTCTCCCACATTTTATTGTTTTCCTCATCCTACAAGCTCAATAGGTACACCCGTCCTCTCCCTCACCCTTCCCTCCCCAGTTGTCCCCCATTGCACTATCCCTCCTTCCCCCTTCCTTTCACTCCTTCCTTCCCCTGGTGCCTCCACCTTCCTCCCTCCCATCCCTTGTGGGGGTTGTCAGTCCAAAAGTCTGCTCTCTGGAGAGTGATACATTAGCATCTGAAACTGGCAGTCTTTAGAGGCTCCTTCCCTTGGAAGTTGTTTGCCTGTTGTCTGCAAGACAATGGCAGGTGAATAACTTCCCTTGGAAGTTGAGTTTACCTCCTGTCTGTTCTTGGATCGCTTTTGTTTTTCTCATATCTGGGTGGGCTGTTATCTCCCCAGACAGTTCCATCCTACATATTTGAGATATACTAATTCACAGATCAAGTAACTCTGCTTTGAGGCTGTATCCTCCATTCCCTTCTAGCAACAAGGTGCCATGCCTGTTTTTCTCTACCTGGATACATTATGTCTAGTCACCTACAGCAAAAAAAAAAAAAAAAAAAAAAAAAAAAGTCACTCCTGCCTTTGTTAACTGGAATGTATACGTTTTGCATAATCTTGTACAGAATTTGGTCCTGCTCTTCTTTGATGTTTTCCTTAAATATTCATGTATGCTATAATAAAGTTAGCCTGAATGATAAGAGGGCATCCAAGGCCCCCTCTGACCCAGAGCCTGGATTTCTAATTCCTACTGCTCCCACATCTGTTTTTTGCATTTTAGGTTTGGGTTCCTGCTGGTTCATGGGCCAGACATCCCTTGGATGGAGCATCCATTTATGTGAAAGCCAAACTTCCCTCTGAGTACTCCAGTCTAGTGAGGGTTCAAGATTCAGTGGCATAGCCAGGAGCCCTTTCTTTGGCTCCCTATTAGTATGGGAACTCTATTATTACTGCTTAATCCCTTGCCTCTAAGGGTCCTACTGCTTGAAGCCTTCTCCCCTGTGGTCCATACTAGACTTTAGGGGATAATTGACATGTCAGCCATTGTGCAGGTCAAGTAAAGTCTAATTCTGGTTGCCGCAGCCCTAACTTGTGTGGAATTTCTTGCATATTGTTGGTTTTCCCCATCTTTAGCCACTTACAATCTTACTGACCCCTCTTGTGCAAGGTTCCCCAAGCTTTAAAATGGGGAGAGATTTGGCTGATCTAATTCCAGGTGAATATTATTTTGGCGTTCTGAATTGTGGCTTGTTGTTTTCAGTTTTGCTTTTCCTGCACTGCCCTTAGCTGCATACTGATTGGTATGGAAGATCACCTCCTAACCAAAGATAAAAGACTGTATAAATGAAAATCTTAATGTAAGAGGAGACTCACAGGTAGATGGAAGAATAGGAGTAGAACACAGCAGTGTGTGTGTGTGTGGGGGGGTGTCAGTGTCCCATTTGCGGTATGGTTACCATCTGCCAGTCCCAATATCCTCCCTGATTGATGAGATCAAACAAACCTGTTAAGCCACAAGTGACCAGGAAGGGAAGTGAGAGTGAGATGTACCAAATGTCTTGCTACTTACATGCAATACATGACCGTGGTCTATTTAAACTTCAATATGCAAATGCAATAAATTTATAAGCTTTCAATCTCTATGACAACATCATTTCTTTTTTTTTTCTCCAATTTATTTTTTTCTTAATACATTTTTTATTATTATTTCAGCTCATACAAACTTAATAGGTACACCAGTTCCCTCCCTCCCTCCTCCTCCCCCCGAACCCCCTGCTCTCCCTCCCCTCACCCCTCCCCCCATCCCCCCATGCCTCCCGCCCCAATTCCCAGAGTCCTTTCTTGTGCATGCCTGACTCTCCTCTGGGCCCTCCTCTCCGATGATGTACAAGGACCCAGTGGCATTTCCCACTGCAAGAAAGTAATGTCACATCTAGTTAAATTCACAGACATTCGTTCCTAATCAACATCATTTCATCCAACTTTCTATCCACTTACCACCTATCCATCTACCTTTCTATCCAACATTTTTTTCCTTTCCAGCCAATCTCTCTCTTGCTCCTACATTCCCTTGCATGTACAATCCCATTGGTACCCATCTTGGATGATTGTTTTGACAAGTATATGGTCATCCACTATGGCCATCAGTATGCAAAATATTGAATGTTTCCTGTCTGGCAGAAATCCCAGTCTCTAAGGAGGTGGGGCGAATTTCTTTAAGATCCTCCCTCCTCCACTGCAAAATGTTGGTAGACCAGCTACTGTGGAGGTGCAGTGAAAGTATACATCATTGCTTTGAACAATGGGTAAATCAGTTATGAAATGAACAGAGACTACTGTTTGGCTGGCATTTAAATATTGTAACCTCAAAGTCTCAAAATCATGTTTACTCGTTGGTTTCTGCTGTATTTCTTCTGTCTTGTGAATCAATGTTCCCCTAAAATATTTAGTTACCACCATAACATGGAAGGGAGATATAATGTCCTGTTCATATGAAAATATTGAGTCTCTTGGTATCTGCTCAATTACAGTGTCATAATTCATATACTTAAGTATATGGAAAACTCTTAAAATTTCATATAATGAATTTCTTCATTATTTTTTGAAAATGTACATTCATTTAGAATCCATTAATGTTTCTTATACATTTTTCTATTATTTTTGGTTTGCTTACTTTTGCAGTTAAGAAGTATAGAAAACTTATATAATATTTCACATCAATTTCATATACCACATATTTTATTTTACATTACTATTTGACATTTATATAGATGTCTGCAATCAATTTATGACCTTTTAATTTCTTATTACTTAATACTATTCTTGCTTCTTTTCCCAATGAAAAACCATCTTCTTTTCAACAAGTTTTCCTTTTACTTTTGTGTCCTTTTGTGTGAGTAAGTCAGCCTGAATTTAATAAGAATTATCTCAGAGGCTGGTATAGCACAGGGGAAGAGGAACCCCCACTCTTAAGATTTGGCAACTAAAGAGTCTCATATACTATAGGTGGCTGGAGAGGTGGCTCAGGGATTAAGTCTCTGCCTTGCAGGTGGAAGGTCCTGAGTTCGGATCCTAGACCCCATGTATAGACGCTGGGCAGAAGCGGGGGTGGCCTGCATTTCTGGTCCTGGTAGGCCGAAGCCTGTGAATCCCAGAGCAGAGTAAACAAGGAGGAGGTGGAGACAGTCCATGGTGGTTCCTGAATTCGTTCGCAGTTCTACACACACACACACACACACACACACACACACACACACACAAACAGGCACAATTAAATAAAAAAAAAGAGTTACATATACTACAGAAGATATTTGAATCCATTATAAACACAGGCACCCCAAAGGGAGTACTGTATAGAAACAGAAGGTCAGGAGTGTGGGTGGGACCAGGCAAGGTTGAAGAGGGAAGGGGAAAGGTGGGAGATGGGTGAGTGGTTTGGCAGAGTAGAAGAGGGGCAAGGTGTATAGAGAGGGAGTTGTGGCAACAACATGAACCCATTTTGTTTGAAAATGAAAAATGAAAATTCTCAATAAAAATAAAAAAATAATTATCTACATTATGATGTATCTAGGCAGTCGCTAGAGCATGGGCAATAATGCAATGACTATGTCATTGAAGATAGTGGTTTTCCTTCCCATTGACAATATTAACCACCAATAGTTCCTCAAGACTCTTTCACAAACTATGTATTATGCAATTTTATTCACAAAGTATTACACACTCTCTGTGTATTCATTGCACAGAACAATTTTATAATAACTTTAAGTGCATCTTTCAGATTCCAGATGACTTTATCATCCATGAATGGGATGTGGTATTACATGGATCAACCACACAAAGCAGATTATGTGTCTTTCATACAATATTTTATTATACATTTCACTCCTTCTACACTGTAGGTATTACCAATGCTAGATTTGCGGTTTGTTATATTCCTTTGAGTTATCATTTTCTATTATAAACTAATCAATTTTTTGTGTTCTTGGACATATGGGTTTTCTCTATGCTTTTTTAAAATTTTTTTTATTTATTATTTATTCAATTGTGCGTGTATGTGTGTATGTATGTGAGTGTGTGTAGAACCACAGACGAATTCGGGGACCACCATGGACTGCCTCCACCTCTTCCTTGTTTACTCTGCTCCGGGATTCACAGGCTCTGCCCTACCAGGACCAGAAATGCAGGCCGCCCCCGCTTCTGCCCAGCGTCTATATGTGAGGTCTAGGATCCGAACTCAGGACCTTCCGCCTGCAAGGAAGAGGCTTAACCCCTGAGCCACCTCTCCAGCTGTGAATTTTCTCTACGCTTTTGAGCATGATGAACAATTTTAATATTATAATTCTTACAAATATATTTTAATGCAATTTTACAAGTAACTGGAAATTATTTTTTCATAAATGTTCTTAAAATCTTTACATTATAGGGGGCTGAAGAGGTGGCTCAGGGGCTAAACCTCGGTCTTCCAAACAGAAGGCCCTGAGTTTGCATCCCATGTTAAAACACTAGGCATAAATGGCAGTAAAACCTGCACTTCTGACCCTGGAAGGCAGAGAAATCTCCAGAAAGGAAAGAGGAGGTAGAGAGATCCAAAGTGACTTCCAGTGTTACCCTTGGGCCTCCATAAGCACACAAATATACTCTCTCTCTCTCTCACACACACACACACATATGCACAGAGAGAGAGAGAGAGAGAGAGAGAGAGAGAGAGAGAGAGAAACAGACGGACAGATGATCAACACATATAGAGAGACACATGCAAAAAGTTCATTCATTGGCATATATATATGTATATATAAATATTCATTCCACTTGCAGGATACAAGCTAAAAAATGGGTAAGAGACTTCATAAAAGTAGAATGCATGATCTCAAGAATCAAAGCTGAATGTTAAAATAATTCTCAACTTTATAAGAGAAATGAAAATTTCTTAAAATATAAAGTGTACTAATTATCTCTGCAGAGCAAATGGCTCTGAGAGGAATGATGAGGGAAGAGTTAGGACCACATAATTGAAGGGAAGGTAAATTGTTTAAACGTACAGATGTTGTCACAGCAAACCAGTCTGTTTAACCTACTGATAGCATTGTAAGCACAGTTAAACTTGAATGTTATTCAAAAATTACAAAGGAAATTTTTCAGACAGCTGTGTTACAAGTTGGAGAAACAGTTAGAGAAAACATCTGTTTTCATATCTTCATAAATGGCCTTTATAGTTAATACTATCTTATACAACTTAAGAATGTGAAGCCTTACTGTAAAACATCATCCTCCACAAAATATGGCATGTCCATGTCAGTCATGAAACCATCACAGAAGTGATTACTATTACTAAGCTCTATAGTGAAACTGCCAATGATCAATTATGAGTAGAGAAGAAACCCTTAGGGACCTTACAAAGTACTAACAAACAATTGTCAACAGATTAAGGGAGAGGGTTAAAAGTTTCCACAAAGGATCCTACTAAATTCCAAGATACAGTTCTAAATCAAATACAGGATTATGCAAAAGACCCTGGTTGAAACCAGTGAGACACAAACAAAAGAAAAAGACATTCACATAGGAAGTGGAGGCCTTATAGTGAATAGTGAATGGGAACTCACTTGAGTAGAAGGGAAGAAGAAAACATAGACAGTAAAGGAATCAGAATATTAAAACACATATACAAAGTTGTCAAAGAATATAATTTATCAGGAATAAATGGAAGACAAAAGAAAAATAAGAACACAAAATAAAATGTGGAGTCTTAAATTTTTTTTTAAAATGTCTACGAAGCAGCCAAAGTATGGAGAATTTTCAGAAGCAAGGGAAATAATATGAAGACAGAGGATTAGCTTCTCCAAGGTTCAACTTAACAAAATGAATACTTTTACTATTTGTAATGGGATAATTCACTAAAAAAAAACACCAAAAGTACTACATATGTTATAATTTGAGAGTAAAATGATTCAATATTTAAATTCTAAATCTGTGTTTAATGAATCAAATTTGTGTGTGAGAGAGAGAGAGAAGAAATGCAATGCATGGAGCAGAGATTGCATATTTGGTGGTCTTCCCCTTGTGAGCATTTTTTTTTTCCTACATCTATCCTTCCACAATGTGTTTTGTTGCTGTTTCTTACTTTTTAATCCATATCTTCCAGAAAGTGAACTCAGTTTTCCGTATTGTGAGAATGTGTCTTACCTAACAAGACATCTCATCTGACCACCTGGTGTGTGTGTGTGTGTGTGTGTGTGTGTGTGTGTGTGTGTGTATGCACATGCACATGTGTGCACATGCTTAAGAATTCTAAGGATCTGAGTAAGAGTTTCATAGTTTCTGGGCAAGCAGTTTACAAACTGATCATTCTCCCCAAGTTCACAGACCCGTTTTAAGCTGCAGAGTAAAATAAAAAACAGAATAAAATTCTAATTCTCCTGAGTATATAATCAAGTAGATATTTTTTCTACTTTTCCCAGGTCATCAGAGCCTTGTCTAGGTATATGATTTGCTTTATCCATTAAGTATCACTTCCCTTCTTCTGGAGAAGTTACACAGAATAATTGATACAGTAAAATCTGTTTCATCTGTTTGGCCAGTTCCATGTCTCTCATTGAAGGTTTTCTCAAAACAGAGGAAGCAATTTGAATACATGAAAAAAAATTTATGCTAGTGTTCAGTTCTTTCCCTAGCAAATGAACTTATGGTTACAAAACCATCAACCAAATATCTATGTTCTAGGACTGGGAATATGATGCAGTAACTCATGTTTTGCAAGCAAAAGGAACTTAATTCAGATCCACAGATCCCATGTGAAACTAACAGGCACATATGGCAATGACATATAATTCTCCACATGGAAGTTAGAACCCGAGAAACCCTAAAACAAAGCATTAAGGAGATAGAGTAATCCAGGATGATTTCCAGTGTAACCTTTGGACATGCATAGGTATAAACAATGCTTTCTAGTACATGTACTCACACTCACATTAATATCCACACCTACCAAACACACAAACACACAGAGATGGTCATGCAAAAAATGTGCATAAATGATCTAAGCAAACTTGGGTTTCAAATCAAAGGAGAGTAATTGTTGATAATCCTGTTATCTATTCATTTTAGAAGTTATTCACGAAGGTTCTAAATTTCTTCTTCATTAGAAATCCTATCAATCATATAATCTTATACAAAAAAGAACATTATAGACAAGAAAAGGCTGTATTTCATGTTCTTGTTCCTTAGACTGTAGATGAAGTTCAACATCTGAGGGACCACAGTGTACATCACAAAAGCCATTGCTGAATTCCTGGGAGAGTCATTCATCACAGGATATACAGAGCTGATGTACAACCCAATCACTGTCCCACAGAACAGGGAAAAAACTACCAAGTGAAAACTACATCTGGAAGAGACTTTGTATCTACCTCTCAATAAAGATTTTCTCAAAAGAGAAGAAACAATTTGAATGTAGGAAAAAACAATGCCCATAAGGGGAAGACCACCAAATATGCAAGCTGACAGATAAGATCACTATGTTACGGAGGAGAATATCAGAACAGGAGAGCTTGATGACTTGAGCAAGTTCTCAGAAGTAAGGGATGTCTGTGCAGAAGGACAGCCTCAGTACCATCAGAGTATGAAGCAGGGCATCCATGATGCTAAGAAGCAAGGAGATTAAAAATAAGCAGAGTATAGAAGCTTGGATTCATTATGACTGTATATTGAAGTGTATAACAAATGGTCATATAGAGATCATAAGCCATGGCTGCCAGGACCCACCTATTAGGGAGCACATATGGTGTCTAACTTTCTTTGTCTGGGATACTTAATATAAGTTTTTCTAATTCCATCCATTTCCCGGCAAATTTCATTAATTCATATTTTTAATGGCTGAATTGTATTCCATTGTATAAATGTACCACATTTTCATTATCCATTTGGTAACTGTTGGGCATTTGGATTGATTCCATGATTTTGCTATTGCACATAGTGCTGAGACAAACATAGTTGAGACTGTGTTACTGTAGTGAATTTCTGCACTATGGAGGATTATCCCAAGAAGTGGTATAGAAGGGTCATATGGAATTTCAATCCTTAATTTTTTTAGAAATCACCATACTGATCTCCAGAGTGGTTGTATTGCATTCCCACAAGGAAGCTATACACAAACTTCTCTATCTCATCATTTCCAGGCATTTTGTTCGTTAATCCAGAGAAATTCCTGTAACAAAGGAAAGAGAGATGTTTTACTCTGAGACTGATATGTGTGAGAGTTCTCTTCTCTCCACATCCTCTCCAGCATTTGATGTTGTTTGTATTGTGGATATTTGCCATCCTGATAGGAGTGAGATTTTATCTTAGGGAAGTTTTGATTTGCATTTCCCTGATGGCTACAGATGTGGAGCATTTTTTAAGATATTTGTTAGACATTTCAATTTTGTCTCTGGAAAATTTTCTCTTCAATTCCCAGGCCATTTATCTCCTCAGTGTTTAGTTTTTTTAAGTTCTTTGTGCACCCTGGACAATAGAGCTCTATCAGATATGTGGTTAGTGAAGATTTTCTCCCATCCTGTGAGTTGCCTTTTTGCTGGGTTTATGATCTCTTTATCTGAACAGAAGCTCTTTAATTTTACAAGATCCTATTTGTTGCAAAGTCAGGTTCTTTACTTTAGAAACAAATGTTCAGCCACTGCACTTTATTCCCAGGCCAACCAACATTAATTTTTTTGACTAAACATCTGAGAGAAATGATGGGACATTTTCATGCTATAGTAGACCTTTCTAACTCACTTTTTCTTATTTGATTAAATGCTGTATCCCAAAACAAATTTTCCTTTCATGTGGCAGGCCAAGGTATTAGGACAACTGGGTGTCTCAATAAACCAGTGTCTTAGTCCTTTCAAAGTCACCAGAATCTCAGAGTGATAGAGCTGGAAGCTACTGCAAAAGCAGTCATAAGAAAATGACGCATCTACATCTTGGGTCTATGAGTGAATGTTCTTCAAAGGAAGTTGGCAGAAAGCTGAATGATTAATCAAAATTTCAATGGATGTGAAGAATATTGCATTTTTTTCAGGTGCAGACCCTAATTACAAATTTTCATGGATGATCTTTAATTACTTTAATAAACCATCTTGTTTCTGAGTCTTACCTCGCCTCTTGAGGATATCAGGTGAAACCTTTTGAAATACATTAACTAGCAGACCACTACTGGCCTCCAAACAAAAAAGCTAAGAATGTTTTCAGACAGGATTCAAGGCCTATAACAGAGATTTCCCAGCTTTACTATAATCTGATTACCTGATGTTTCAACTGGTTTATTTGAAATGTGTCTTAATTAATGGTTTTCTTCATTCTGTGATTATAATATTCCATGAAATTTTTTACAACATTGAAATACAGCATTTAGGTAAATCCAAATATGTATTCCAAGTCTATAGTCACTCATATTAGTCTCACAGTAAAACATCTCTCTTTCCTTTGTTACAGGAAATTCTCTGGATTAAAAGACAAAATGCCTAGAAATGATGAGATAGAGAAGTTTGTTTAATCCACTTGTGGGATCACAGCCTGGGTTTCCCTGTAAAAAAATATTGTAGCCCATAATGGGAGACTGAATAGCTTCCTATAGTCTAGCAGAAAAAAATGGGAGAAAGTTGGAAGTATTCTATTAGATATTACAGAAGCAGAATCCATAGGCAGGTGTTGCTTTTAGCTAGCTCTGCACACTGGGAGATAGGAGAAAGAAGGGTATTTTCTGCAGGGGCTACATTCAGGCAGCCCTACATACTCAGGTAGCTCTTATAAAATGGGATGTTCTTTGTGATTAGGCAATAATTTGACAAGTTTCAACTGAGACCTTAAGCTAGAACTAGAGACAGCTGAGGTGTTAAACAGCTGAGGTGAGGGTCCAAAACAGAGGCCATGGAATTAGCCCTAGAATTCTAACCGATATTTGAAACATAAGAGTTAACTTTCTTGTGTTGGCAGGTCCCAGCTATGAGTAAAAGGTACACTTTCTCAGTAGACAACACTGAAAGAGCCATTGTTTGTTGTGTGTAAAACATTTCAGCAGGTAGAATAAGTCACTGGTTTGAAAACAATAAAGATTTAGAACAGCCAATAAATGGTCAAGCTAAAGCCCCTTTGACCAAGTCTTTTTCTATGATGTCCGAGAGTTAAGCTCTTTAAATGTTACATTCATTTTTATATAAACAGTATATGGTATCCATGAATTCAAAAATTATTTTGGTGCAATCTGATCTAGAACCAATTTCCTTCAGAGTAGCTACCTGTAATTACAATAGAAGGGGTGCAAGGTTTCTAAGTGTATATCTGCCTCAACAAATAGGGACACCTAATAGAACTAATATCTGATGATGCAATATAGGCAAACACTGATACCATGTTCCTGAAGAGAAGAAAAAAGCAGTTCTTGAGCTAAGAGGTGGATCTGTATCAAATGTGGTAAAATATTGATAGGCCAGGTATTGTTGAGGACTAGGGCAAGTAGATATCAGCAGAGGCTACAGTCTTTCAAAACCTCTCCCCACACTTAGGAGATACTATTCTTATTGTTCCCTCTTCCTCATGGTTCCTGAGCCATGGGATGAGGTATGAGTGCTGAATTATCCAATAACTTACTTTGGCTAGCTGTGGTTTTCAGCATCATGTATCTTCTAATGCAAAGAGATAGCTGTGATTGAGTGGTGAGTGATTCTCTGAGCTAAGGGTATAATGATAAGTGATTACATAGTAGCTTAGTATCAGGTATGTTTCATTAATGTAAAGAAGTTTGTTCCCACCTGGGTTCTATGATTTTCCTTTCTATTTGACTTGGTTTACAATACCAGGAATGTGTTCCTTGCTGTGAAATATGACTTAATGGTAATCACTGAAATTTGTTATCTCCATGCTTTACATGCCACTATTGCAGGATTGGACAGAGTTGCTTTCAGTATCATAATTGACTTGGGCTGTTAATATACATTCTTGCTTGTTTTGTACCATGTCCCACAATCAATGTGCGTGGTTATCTTTAACAACAGTGTGTCCTACTACTGGGTTGTGAAGGGCAATCAATGGCAATGGAAAATACCTATTTTGTTTTAAGTATCTTTGAGCTATCTCTATCCAACAGATCCTTAGGAGGCATCATATTCAGGTACTGTGAAATTTACTAGCTTCTGATAGGAGCCTCTTGGGGGAATTTCTGATTTCTCTTCTCTTTCTTTTTCCATACTCTGTGTAGTGTATATGATGTGACACTTTATTTTCATAAGGAATGTGAATTATGTATTGCTATTACCCTGTAGGTTCATACATATAAATTCCAAATTTCAGCAAAATGTAGTGAAGTAAACATAAAAATGTGAGCATTGAATAACTAATTGTATACACTCTGTAAAATTGTGACCCTCTATTTGTATTGTAAAGAACTATTTCCCATAAGGATTCTATAACTCGCATTAGACATGTCTTTGACAAATGGTGTTTGAAATTGGAGTGCCTACATTTTTTAAATTTATTTCCGCTTTTACAAACTTAATAGGTACCCCAGTTCCCTCCCTCCCTCCACCCCTTCCTGGACCCTCTTGCTCTCTCCTCCCTTTTCACCTTCCTTTCCCCCCCTCCCTCCCTATCTCCCAGTGCCTCCCCCCCATCCCTGGAGCATCCTTTAATGTGTATGTCAAACTTTCCTTAGGGCCCTCCTCTCTGATGAGGTGTAAGGACTCAATGGCATTTCCTAGAACAATTTCTTGTGTTCCCCTTAAGTATGGGAACACTATTGTGGCTATTAACCCCTAGCTTCTAAGAATCCTAGTGCCCTTAGTCCATGCTAGACTTTAAGAGGTCAATAATGTGTTGGTCATTGCGCAGGTCATGCAAAGTCCTATTATGATTGCTTCGGCCCTAACTTGTGTGTAGTATCTTGCATATCATTGCTTCTCCCCATCTTTAGGTTCTTACAATCTGACCGCCCCCTCTTCTGCAGATATCTCTGAGCTTCAGGATGGGGAGAGATTAGGCTGACCTAGTTCCAGGTGGTTGATATAGAGTCTCTGATGTTCTGAATTATGGTTTGTTGATTTTTTTTCAGGTTCGGAGCTCCTGCAATGCCCTTGGCTCCATCCTGATGGGTATTGGATGTCACCCCCTGGCCAGAGATAAAAACCTGTTAAATTTGAGTCTTATTATAAGAGTATATTCAAAGGTAGATAGAATAAAAGTAGGAGAGGGAGTGAGTCTCCCATTGCAAAATGGTTACTTTCTATCTGCCAGACTACATGCCCTCCCCTTCTGGTGAGATCGTATCCCATCAGTTGCAAATGATCAGGAAGGAAAGTCTGAACTTAACCAGATGTCTGATTACTTACTTGCAGTCCTTGATGGTGGCTTATTTTCTCTGCTGTAACATGATCTCCTCTCTCCTTGTTTCTGGTGGGGCCTGGAGTGCCTACTTTTAATTCAAAGTGTAGCACATATATGCACACACATATATATTCTATTATATACAGGTACAAGGAAGCAAGCACACATTAGAGGGTGTAGACTTAGTTATTGGTCTCAATTATTATATTATTGTTAGTATTCATGTTGGAAATATTTGAAAAGCAATTCAATTCAGAGGTATAACAGACATGTCTTATAACTTGCTAGTTACCAGTACAAGTGATTTTTTACAATACAGATGTACCCCTTTCATCCCATCCCGCTCCGCCGGTCGGGATGTGTGCACGCGGTCCAGCCAGGCCTCACCCTGCGACTTAGGTGAGTCTCTGCCCGCGCCCGCCCACCAGGACCCCAGGCCAAATAATTCAGTTTAGTGAAATTGAAAGATCTTAAGAGTTAAAACGACAATGCCAAAGTCAAAGTGCAAATCCATGAGAAGCAACACTCAAGTAAACAAATCTCCCACTGAAGAAATTAATCCCATAATGTTAGACTCCAACCAGAACAAACCCGCGGAAAAAGGCCAAGAAAGCCTGACCCAGGATAACGACTTTCAAAATATGATCATTACCGTGTTCAATACTATGAAAGAGGAAATCAGGGAGGAATTACATAATCGAATCAATCACTTTGAAGAGGAACACAACAGACATTTGGAGGAATTGAGAAAAAAAGTGCAAGAAACAAAAAGTGGCATAGAGCAGTTAAAACAAACTCAAGCAGAGTTCAAAACTGAGCTACAAGACAAGTTATCTTCAATCCACAACTCTACAGAGAGTCTTATCAACAGACCTAACGAAGCAGAAAACAGAATTTCACACCTTGAAGATAAAGTGGGAGTACTAACCAGCTCAATGGAAGAGGTGGTTAAAGCCAAAAAGATACTTGAGAGAAATATCCAAGAGATATGGGACACCCTGAAGAAGACTAACATGCGTATTCATGGAATACCAGAGCAAAAATCTAAAAATACCACCCCTGAGGAAATTTTTCAAATGATCATCAAGGAAAACTTTCCTCATCTAAAAAAAGAGAGGCCCATCCATATACAAGAGGCATTCCGCACCCCAAACAGATACTACCAAAACAGAAGCACGCCACGGCAAATAATAGTTAAAACACTCCACATTCAAGATAAAGAACTGCTGAGAGCTTCAAGGGAGAAAAAACAAGTCACTTTTAAAGGTAAACCTATTAAAATAACAAATGACTTCTCAGTCGAAACAGTAAAAGCAAGAAGAGCATGGAGAGACATACTTCAAGTATTGAATGAGCAAAAATGTCAACCCAGGCTGATTTACCATGCAAAATTTTCAGTCATGATTGAGGGAGAAAGAAAACTTTCCAGCACAAAGACAACTTGAAGGGATACATGTCCACCAAACCAGGCCTTCAAAAAATGCTAGAAATGGTACTCAAGCTTGAAGATAAAAACAAGCATATCCAGGAGAACAGAAGGCAAATATAACACCATTAAAAGTGAAGCAATATACTTATAAAAACTACTAAACATAATAAATGTCTGGAATTAAAAATAGTTTCTCCATTATAACACTAAATGTTAATGGAATTAATTCACCGATCAAGAGACACAGATTACAAACTTGGATTAAAAATCACAATCCATCATCTGCTGCCTGCAGGAAACCCATCTCACCACAAAAGATAGGCACGCTCTAAAAATAAAAGGCTGGTCAAAAATTCTATAAGCTAATGGAAGCAGAAAACAGAGAGGGGTAGCCATTATGCTATCAGACAAAGTGGACTTCAAACCAAAGAAAATTATAAGAGACACGGATGGATACTACATTTTAGTCACAGGTACACTTCACCAGGAAGACTTCACAATACTGGACATATATGCACCCAATACAGGCCCCTCCACATTCATTAAGTAAACCTTACAGTGTCTAAAGCAAGAAATCAACCCCCAAACGATAATTCTTGGGGACTTCAACACCGCCCTCTCAACAAGGGATAGATCAACAGGTCAAAAGCTTAACAGAGACACTTTGGAACTTAAACAAACCCTGAAAGAAATGAACCTTACAGATCTCTATCGAACTTTTCACCCACGCACCAAAGAATACACATTTTTCTCAGTAGCACACGGAACTTTCTCCAAAATAGATCACATACTGGGCCACAAAATGAATCTACACATGTACAAAAAAGTTGAAATTCTAACCTGTGCCCTATCAGACCACCATGGCCTAAAGCTGGACATCCACAACACATCAAACAAGAGAAAATACACTAACTCCTGGAAACTTAACAATATGATGCTGAATGAGAACTGGATTCAGGAAGAAATTAAAAAGGAAATTCAAGATTTCCTGAAAGTGAACGATAATGAAAATACAACTAACAAAATCTCTGGGACACAATGAAAGCTGTTCTAAGAGGTAAGTTCATAGCTCTTAATGCCTACATCAAAAAAATGGAAACATCAGAAATAAAAAACTTATCAATGCAGCTTAAAGCTTTAGAGAAACTAGAGCAATCTGATCCCAAAAGTAGTAGAAGAGAGGAGATTAGCAAAATAAAGGGAGAAATATCTGAAATCGAGATTAAGAAAACGATAGAAAAAATCAACCAGTCAAAAAGCTGGTTCTTTGAAAAAATCAATAAGATTGATACACCCCTAGCTAAATTAACCAAAAGCAAGAGAGAGAAAACTCAAATTAACAAAATTAGATATGAACATGGAGTTATCACTACTGATAACCAAGAAATCCAGAGAATTATAACATCATATTTCAAAAACTTATACTCTGTGAAGTTTGACAACACAAAAGAGATGGATGAATTTCCATCCATCTTACCTTAATTTCCATTCAACTTACCTAAATTGAATCAGGAAGTTGTGAATTATTTAAATAGTCCTATAACATATAAGGAAATTTAGGAAATAATCTCGAATCTTCCCACCAAAAAATGTCCTGGACCAGATCGATTCAGCACAGAGTTCTACCAGACATTTAAGGAGTTAATAACACCAATACTCCTTAAACTGTTCCATCAAATAGCAAAGGAAGGAACACTACAAAATTCCTTCTATGAAGCTAATATCATTTTAATCCCAAAACCTAATAAAGATTCACTTAAAAAAGAAAACTATTGGCCGATCTCTCTGATGAACACAGATGCAAAGATTCTCAACAAAGTCATAGCAAATCAGATTCAAAAACATATTAAAAAGATCATTCACGGGGACCAAGTAGGCTGCATCCCCAGCACACAAGGTTGGTTCAACATACGCAAACCAATAAATGTAATTCATCATGTAAACCAGTCCAAAGTCCAAGACCACATGATACTCTCAATAGATGAAGAAAAAGCTTTTGACAAGATCCAACAGCCTTTTATGATCAAAACACTAGAGACAGTAGGAATGGAAGGAACCTTTATCAATATAATAAAAGCTATATACAACAAGCCCACAGCAAGGATTATGCTCAATGGGGAACAATTGGAAGCATTCCCAGTTCGATCAGGAACTAGACAAGGCTGTCCACTCTCACCACTTCTATTCAATATTGTACTTGATGTCTTAGCCGAAGCCATAAGGGACAAGAAAGGGACATAAGAGGGATTCATATCGGCAAGGAAGAAGTCAAGCTATCCCTATTTGCAGATGACATGATCTTATACCTGAGGGATCCCAAAAACTCCACCAGGAAGCTCCTGGAACTAATTGAGAAGTTCAGCAGGGTGGCAGGATACAAAATAAATGTGTAAAAATCAGAGGCCTTCCTATATGCCCAGAATGAAAGAAGTGAAAAAGCCTTGAGAGAAACAATCCCATCTACTATATCCCATAAAAAAATGAAATACCTTGGTATAAACCTAACTAAGGAGGTAAAAGATCTTTACAATGAAAACTTTAAAACCCTAAAGAAAGAAATAGCAGAAGACACCAGAAGGTGGAAAGACCTCCCTTGTTCCTGGATTGGCAGAATCAACATCGTAAATATGACCATCCTACCAAAGGCAATATACAGATTCAATGCTATACCAATCAAAATGCCAAAGCAATTCTTCAAAGAAGTTGACCAAACAATCTCAAAATTCATATGGAGGCACAATAGACCCAGGATAGCAAAAACAATCCTGAGTAACAAAAACACAGCTGGAGGTATTGCCATACCAAACCTTAGTCTATACTACAAATCCATAGTTATAAAGACAGCCTGGTACTGGCTCCGAAACAGACACACAGATCAATGGATAAGGATCGAAGACCCAGATATAAGCCCACAAAGTTACAGTCTTTGACAAAGGGGCCCAAAGAATCCAATGGAAAAAGAACTGCATCTTCAACAAATGGTGCTGGCAAAACGGGATCTCCACATTCAGAAGATTAAAGCTGGACCCGTACTTGTCACCATTTACAAGACTTAATTCCAAATGCATCAAGGACCTTGATATCAGGCCAGAGACTATAAAAACCATAGTTGAAAGGATAGGGAACTCCCTCGAGCTGATTGGGCTAGGCCAACATTTCCTAAACAGACATCCAATGGCACAGTCACTGCTACCATCTCTCAACAGTTGGGATCTTGTGAAATTAAAGAGCTTTTGTTCAGATATAGAGATTGTAACACGAGCTCAAAGGCAACCCACAGAGTGGGAGAAAATCTTCACTAACCACACATCTGGTAGAACTCTGCTGTCCAGAGTGCACAAAGAACTTAGAAAACTAAACACCAAGGAAACCAATGGCCCAATTAAAAAATGGGCCCTGGAACTTAAAAGAAACTTTACCAGGGATGAAATTAAAATGTCTAACAAATATCTTTAAAAATGCTCCACTTACTTAGCCATCAGGGAAATGCAAATCAAAACTTCCCTGAGATATCATCTCACCCCGGTCAGGATGGCAAAAATCCACAATACAAACAACAACAAATGTTGGAGAGGATGTGGAGTGAGGGGAACTCTCCTACATTGCTGGTGGGAATGAAAGCTCATACAGCCACTCTGGCGAGCCGTCTGGAGATTCTTAAAGAAATTAAAGATTGAAATGCCATATGACCCTGCTATTCCACTTTTGGGAATAATCCCCCATACAGCAGAGGTTCACCTCGATAGCACAAGCACGACCATGTTCATAGCAGCACTGTTTACAATAGCAAAGTCATGGAATCAGCCCAAATGTCCAACAGTTGACGAGTGGATAAGGAAATTGTGGAATATCTATACAATGGAGTATTACTCAGCCATCAAAAAAGATGATGAATTACTGGAATTTTCCAGGAAATGGATGTCATTAGAAACAATTATATTAAGTGAAGTATCCCAGACCCAGAAATTTAAGCGCTGTATGTACTCCCTAATAGGTGGCTCCTAGTACCAATCCTACCCAGCCCACCTAGAGACAGTAATTGCAAGGATTATGAACAGGAGGGATGGGGTAGGAGGGCCACACCAGAAACCAGGAGAGAAGGGACCGTGTTACAGCAGGGAAAATAGGCCTCTGTCAAGGACTAAAATAAGTAATGAGACATCTGATTAAGTTCACAGACTTTTGTTCCTGATCATTTACTACTGAGGGGGTGTGATCTCACCAGAAGAGGAGGGCATATAGTCTGGCAGATACAAAGTAACCATTTTGCAAATGGGTGATAGACCCTTCCCTCAGTGTGGTTTCCCACTTTTATTACATCTACCTTTGAATGTGCTTTTATCACAAGACTCTTGTTTAACAGCTTTTTGTCTCTGACCAGGGGGTAACATACAATGCCCAGCAGGATGGAGTGAAGGGCATTGCAGGAGCAGCAAAACTGCAAAAGAAAATCAACAAACCACAATCCAGAACTTCAGAGACTCTATATCAACCACCTAGAACTAGGCCAGCTTAATCTCTCCCCATCTTGAAGCTCAGGGAAATTTGCGGAAGAGGGGGCGGTAAGAGTGTAAGAGCAAAAGGATGGGAGGAGCAATGATATGTAAGATACTCCATACTAGTTAGGGCTGAAGCAATCATAATTGGACTTTGCATGCCCTGCACATTTTCCAACACACTGTTGACCTCACAAAGTCTAGCATCTGCTGAAGGCACCAAGATCTTTGGAGGCAAAGGATTGGCAGCCACAGCAGTGTTCCTATACCTAAGGGGAACACGGGAAAGGGTTCAGGGAAAGGCCACTGGGTCCTTGTACGTCATCGTAGAGGAGGGCCTAGAGGAAAATCAGACATGCACAAGAAAGGACTCTCTGGGAATTGGGGCGGGAGGCACTGGGGGATGGGGAGGGATGGGGGTGGGGAGGGGGAGCAGGGGGTATGGGGGGAGGAGGAGGGAGTGAGGGAACTGGTGTACCTAATAAGTTTGTATGAGCTGAAATAATAATAAAAATGTATTAATAATAAAAAAAAAGTCTCAGGACATTCAAAAACAAACAAACAAACAAAAAAAAACAATACAGATATACCGCCATTGTGAAGGTGTGAATGACTCTAAAGGAAGATGCAACAACTGTATTGTTCAAAGAGAAAATACAACATTCTGTGGGGAATGAACTTGGTCTTTATTGAGAAGTTTCATTTGAAGATAATGAGTAGACTACATGAAAGTGCTAAATAAATGCATATTCATTTCTGTCTCAGACTATGAGTAAATTTCAGGGATTGGTCTCAGTTAAATAAAAAGGTTAAAATTACAATTTCTTCTTTAAAGACAGTAAGGATTTCAATATGTAAACGTATTCAACACAACCATTATAACTATGTACCTGTATTAAAACATAACATGTCTAAGTAGACTCACAATTAGATAAAAATTAGCAATGTATATATAAAATCCAAATGACATATACAAAACATATAAACAAGTTCTGAATTATTTAAAATAGACATGTATTTAAATGAAAATGTAGCTGACATGAGAGGACATAAATGGTATGTGATTTCATTATCACATTCATATTGAAAGATGGATGAATAAATTAATACAGTTTCACATGAATAAGACTATCAGGATAAGTAAAAATATTTGGTAGATGGAGGAGACCAGGGATTTCTAACACAAAGGGAAACTCTTTAGATATACTAAACATTATGGAGCCACTCTTTTAAAATCAGTTATCACCTACCAAGAGCCTTTTATGTTCTTCAGCAGGTAAAGTAAATATTTGATTTCACTTTTATTTATTTTTTATTTATTTATTTTTCTGCTCATACAAACATAATAGGTGCCCCTGTCCCCTCCTTCCCTCCACCCCTCCCTGGACCTCCCTGCTGCCTCCTCCCTTTTCCCCTTCCTTTTCCCCCTCCCTCCCTTTCTCCCAGTGCCCCCTCCCCCCATCTGTGAAGCATCCTTTAATGTGTACGTCAAACTTTCCTCTGGGTCATCCTCTCTGATGAGGTGTAAGGACTCAGTGGCATTTCCTAGAACTCTTTCTTGTGTTCCTCCTAAGTATAGGAACACTATTGTGACTGTTAATCCCTTGCTTCTAAAGATCCATGCTAGACTTTGAGGGGTCAATGATATGTTAGTCATTGCGCAGATCATGCAGAGTCCTATTATAATTCCTTTGGTCCTAACTTGTGTGGAGTATCTTGCAAATCATGACTGCTCCCATCTTTGTGCTCCTACAATCTTACCACCCCCTCTTCCGCAAATTTCCATGAGCTTCATGATGGGGAGAGATTAGGCAGGCCTGTGGATCTCACTTTTAAGCATAATAAAACATAGAAAAAATTCATTAATTTTGGATGTACTTGGAACTTTAAATAATTCCTTGGATATATTTTCCAACACAGCATCTATAATAAATAATTACTTGGAGGACAGACTATCTTGCAAGCATGTATGTTAAGATGTAGAATTTATTTACTAAGTTTGAATATCATAACTGAAGAAATTGCACTTATTTAGCAAATTGTATAGATTTATTTGTCTTATTGGTCAATATCCATTACTTAATTTGAAAAACATTTGACTTTTCAGTGAGAAAACTTGGTCAAGTACTGAGAATCAAATATTGGCTGCTTCAATGTTCACTTCAATGAATAAAATACATAATTATATTCCAATTGGATCCTGTCATTTTATCTGATTTACAAAGAAAAATGTAATTTTAACTTCCACACAAATAAGTCAGAAAAATTCCTCTTCTTGTTCTTCTGGTTCCTAAATACTTAAAAATTTGCCTTTTCTTACCCAACACAATAACATCTCAGTAATAACAAAGAAAGCGGGCATATATTTATAGCCACCAATCAGTCCATTAGAGAAATTTACTCTGGTGAAAAGCAAACTTCAACTGTCAGGGTACCTGTGTGAAAAAGAACCTCTGGTTCCTGTCCCTCATATTATGTCTGATTTGACACTTGTATTTTCTAAAAGACAAATAGAGATTATGAGATCTACTTCTAAATTAGGGGAGAAAATATTAAACTCAGTATGAAGCTCAATGCTCTCAAGTCCAGTAGACATTTTCCTAATGATCCTACTGAAAATTAAGTATTTATTTTTGAGCATGTGAAGAGACTAACTTTTGTATGTGAATGACCAGCACCTTCACTGTTCAATCTGAAGAATTATGGATCTGAAATGATACAATGGTCAATGGGGAGAGGAAAGGAAGCTATTTACCCAATAGTATACCCACTAGTACATCATTCTTGCTGTAGCAGGTACTCGAATACATGCCACTGACACCAACCCAGATGAAACTTATAGACCTAGACCACACACACAAAAGGACATTAGGGCTGAGGGAGACTGGTGAGAAAAAAGGTTTGTAGTGGCAAATGGTTGGGATTTTGGGGGGGAAGAAGAGGTAAAAAATGACACAAATTCATGTTCTAGCATGAAATTCTAAAATAACATTAATTAGTTAAAATTGTAGGTAAATATTAGATATGTTTAATTCTTATTTTGTCTATGACATGTAGTCTATTAGGATCAGGGTTAATTAAATGCTTTCTGGTCCCCGAATGTTCATCCCTTTGTTAAGAATATAACTAAGTCTGGTTGAAAAACTATCAGGCTGAACATTGAGATATGATACTTTCTTGAACATGAATCATGTCAGACATATTGCATTGAGTAAAAACTACAAGAAACATAATAGGCCACACAAGTAAAAAGACTTAAAAATAGGGGGAGTCAGGCAGGGGAGATGAAGAGTTGTCAGGGGAAAGGAATGGGATGGGACTGAGAGTTAAGAGCTAAAAATATCATAAATTCACTATATTAATTTATTTAACACTAAAATATGGAAAAATTGTCAGGTGGAGATTATTCCATAGAATAAATAAAGCTTTCCTTAGGTGTCATCATTGTCCTGTGCACCTTACTGTTCCAACATTCCTCAGAGAGTTTACCAAAGAAAATTTAAAACAAACAGAATCTCTGCTAAAAGCTGTACTTCTTTGTATCAGAAAGGAAGAACCCGTTCTCAGAGAATTGACATATTAACCGTAATGTAGATAAATAAATCAGTGAGGATTCAAACCAAGTTAAAGTATAAATAGTTATCATACTATTTGTTTGTTTTGGAAAAATGAGGGAGAACATCAATCATTTTGGAAAAAATGAGTAAAAACATCAATCATTTTGGATTTTAGGAGTGTATTATCTTTGAATTTCTCTAAAAATACATGCATGGCAAAGGGCACATCAAAGGACACAGGCTAGTTTACCAAGGAGTTTCCTCAAAGCTTCCTTCATGTCCTTGTTTCTCAAGCTATAAATAAACAGGTTGAGCATCTGAGGGACCACAGTGTACATCATTGAAGCTACAGCTGTCTTCCTTGTAGAGTCAGTCACTGCGGAGGTGATGTACATCCCAAAACCTGTCCCATAGAACAAGGACACAATAGACAGATGAGATGCACAGGTGGAAAGTGCTTTCTGCTTTCCTCCTGAGGATGGCATTCTGAAAATTGAGGACAATATGTAGATATATGAAAAGATTATTCCGCAGAAAGGACTACCTCCAAATATAGAAGGTGCAAGAGATATCACAAGGTTATTAATGAAAGTATCAGAGCAGGCAAGTTTCTTAAGCTGAGCCAGCTCACAGAAGAAGTGGGAGATACCCAGGTCTGTGCAGAATGACAGCCGCCATAAGACCATGCAGCAAGTCAATTGCAATGTTTAATAACAGGGAAATTTGCGGAAGAGGGGGAGGTAAGAGTGTAAGAGCAAAAGGATGGGAGGACCAATGATATGTAAGATACTCCATACAAGTTAGGGCTGAAGCAATCATAATTGGACTTTACATGCCCTGCGCATTGTCCAACACACTATTGACCCCACAAAGTCTAGCATCTGCTAAAGGCACCAAGATCTTTGGAGGCAAGGGATTGGCAGCCACAGCAGTGTTCCTATACCTAAGGGGAACACGGGAAAGGGTTCAGGGAAAGGCCACTGGGTCCTTGTACGTCATCGGAGAGGAGGGCCCAGAGGAAAATCAGGCATGCACAAGAAAGGACTCTCTGGGAATTGGGGCGGGAGGCACTGGGGGATGGGAAGGGAGGGGGGTAGGGAGGAGGAGCAGGAAGTACGGGGGGAACTGGTGTACCCATTAAGTTTGTATGAGCTGAAATAATAATAAAAAATGTATTAATAATAAAAAAACACAGAAAGTAGAATAAGGAAGATGCAATACTGAGGGTTCATGATGAAACTGTACCACAGGGGTTTACAAATAGCCACATAACGGTCATAAGCCATTACTGTCAGGAGAAAATTCTCCATGCAACTTAAAATTAAGACAAAGCAGAGCTGAGAGATACATTCCACATAACTGATGCTCTGATCCTGTTTGTGGATGTTCACCAGCATCTTGGGGATAGTGTCTGTGCTTAAACAGACATCGTTAATGTACAGACTAGAGAGAGAAAAATACATTGGGGTGTGGAGGTGGGAGTCACAGAGAATGGCCAGGATGATGAGCAGGTTTCCCAGGATGGTGATTAGGTAGATGGACAGAAACATACTGAAGATAAGAGGCTGGAGTTCTGGATCATCTGTCAGTCCAAGAAGATGAAATTCTAAAATTTCTGTTTGGCTTTTCAGTTCCATATTGTTGATGCAAGCTGAAATTATATTAACAAATTGACAATTAAATACAAAGAAAGCAATATCAGCCTCCACTGAGAAGATAGTAGAACTGTTCCTGTGGATTCATAAAGCATACTGGTAGACTTCTAAACTTGAGAAAACTAATTTCTGATTTTTAATCTATCTACTGTGTAGTAAATGATCCTCATTGTTCATATTCTTTCAAACCTGCTTTACAACATTTTTGTGCAAAATATAGTAAATATCATGTTTCCTAAAAGTAATGATCTTGGAAAAGGAGCAGATTTTGCTTTGAGGGAAATAGGAGCTGTCTTTTATAAAGGAAGAGACTAGAAGAATGAGACCTGTGAAATTACTGGAGAAAGCAGACACAATAAGGTGCTGATATAATGTGGCAGGTAGAATGAAGAGGAAATCACTTGTCCTTACAATCCTTCCTTTATTTTTTTTAAAACATGTCACTGCTCCAAGGATGAAGTTAAGCAATATATAACCTTAGTTGGAAAAGCTCACCTGAATATTGAAGATTGAATTTCTGTATTTAGGATCTGTGCATGGGCTGATGAGTTCTTGGACTTTTGATAGTAACAGCTCATCTCTAAGATCACAGGAGGCAGAACTGCCAACTGAGTGGTCCAGTGTGTTTAAACGAAGTCACAGGCTTGTGCGGACATTCTCTGGGGACCAAATACCAAAGCTCCTCATTAGACCAATTAGTGTTTTCACTCTATTTTCTTTTCCCACATGACTCAATACTGTGAGTTAAAGAATTTGAGATAGCAGATTCTCTTACTCCAAAAGTCAATTTACTGCAAGTCATGATTTCCATTTTGGTCCATCTTTATTTTGGAAACTTGCCTTCAAAAGAAACATCAATTTTCCCATCAAATTCCACTGTCCTTTTTTTCTGTTTTAAAGTTATGTTGAGGCAATGATTTATTAGCATGATTATATTCTTTACAACTATTACTGAAAGCTGGGGGATGGCTCAGTGACTAAAGCCCTTGATTGGCAAACAAAGGGTTTGAGTTTGGATTCCCACCTCCAATTCTGCTCAATCTTTTGGTGTGGTCTTTGGATCTGAATTCACATTTTTCTGCTTGCAAAGAAAAGTATAACCCCTGAGACATCTTTCCTATCTTAAATTTTAAAATAAAGTACAATAATTATATTAAAGTAATACATGGGTCATTTATGAAGACAACTTGAAGTACATGGAAGGAGATGAGAGAGCAGTATGAGCAGAAAGGGATATGTAAAATGACTAAGATACCATTGGTGCATGCATGCAGCTTTTTCTCAGTGACGTCATGGTGTGCATAATTAATAAGCAGTAATAATTGTGGTGGTAAATAAATATACTGAAGAATGTTTATTAATAGTGAAAGTGGAATTTAAAATAAATATTATTGAAGTGCAAATATTTGTTAATTTTCTGATATAGTATTGTTATTTGTGGTAATATCAACATTTTGGGTTTTGATTTTCTTAATTTGTTCACTGTTTTCCTTTGGATTAGTTTTTCTATGAGTTAGTCATATTAATTATCCATTCAAACAATGAAAATTTTTGTTCATCATACCTTTGAGCCATCTATGTTTCTTTTCATTAATTTAATCTCTGATTACATTAGTTACCTCCACTGAATTTATGATTTTTATTAATATTTCTGCATTTAATATTTTATTAATTTATTAAGGGATAAAGTATGCACATGAGAAAGAGGGAAACAGATTCAGAAAAGCTGCACATATGGCATGATGCACTGAGAAGTTTAAAGAATAACTTTCAGATGTCAATTCTTTTCTTCAAACATGTGGGTTTCTGGGGATTGAAATTGGGTGCCAGGTTTGTTAACAGATGCCTTTTTTGGCAGAACTATCTCCAATGTTGTATAAGATTACTTTATTATTCTTATTATTACTATTATTATTTCTTTTACTAAGATCTTGAGACATTTCTTGAGTTTTCTGGACAAAGATGTCGCTTTTTTGGGACTGGAGGTATTGCTCAATGGTTAAAGTCTTTGCTGCATCAGTAAAAGGACCTAAGTTCAGATCCCCAGATCCCATATAAACATCATCATGCAGGCATGGCTTCAGTCTACAATTCTGACCCTGGAAGATAGAGCCTGGGAAACCCCAGAGCAAAGCAATAAGGTGGAAGGAAAATCCAATATGAAATCTTGTCTTCTTTGGGCCCCAGAAGGCACACAGACTGAAGTGCACTTTTATGCACACACACACACACACACACACACACACACACACACACAAACACAAACACACACACAAAGAATCATATCTTTATTCAGTTAATTTATGTACTTATAAGGATAAATTTTCTGTTTGAAAGAATTTCAGTGCATATCATGGATTTTTCAACATTGAGTTTCAATTATCATTTGAACCCAGGAGTACTTATCATCCTAACTAATAAATTCAGTATCCCACACTTCATTGAAACATATATTGTAAAGTGTTCATTTGCTGTATATTTCCCACATTTCTTCTTTGAAGTCTGATTTTTCCCATTATTACTTAAAAATAATAAAATTAGGCATTTTGAATTATATAGATAACTTAGGTGCTAAAATATAGTCTTTTGTTTCACTTATGAGCCAAAACTAATTTGGAGAAAGTACTATGAACTACACAAAAATATGTATATTATGCATGTTGGAAGAGATGTTTTGTAACTACTCCCTAAGTCCATTTAATTGGTTGTGCTACTTCGCTCTGAAAATGTCTACCACGAAAGTCAAACACCATTTTTATTAGGTATCATGGTTTGTAGCTCGTGTTTGAACTTATATATAAGAGGATATAATTTCAAATATTTCCTATTCAGCAGAATGTTATCTATATGCTTTGTCATATACAGCCTTTGTCATTTTTGATATGATTTTTAGAGTCTGAATTTGTTCATGGCTTTGACCAAATATCATTCAATTTTATAATATAAATATATACAATCTTTCTGTCAATCATAATGGAAGAGAACAGATACCAAAAATATTTTTGTCCTATTTGAATTTTTTATGCAGCATGTATTTGAAACTATAGTATATAACATACATGAGTTGAATAAATGTTCTAGAAGATAAGTACAGTATTAGAAAGTATCTCTTCTTCTCATATATGAAGCCCATATTTATCAGACTTTCATATTTATTTAAAACAGTAGCACACTTGTCTACATAAATTATAAACCTTGTATTTTGGGAACTTGATTGTATGGCTCTATTTTTATATTGTTAAGATAGAGCTAAATAAAGTCCATTCTTTAATACTATAACCAATGGAAATGTTGGTTTCTGAAAAAAAATTAGTGATTGGGAATATGTCTTACCCATGTCAAACACATGTATTAGTGCAACACCCAAAGTAGTTTCTTTTCATTGCTAAGGTTTCTTTCTTAAGAATTTGTTCTGCCCTGTTAACTCATAAAATCCATCAAAAAATTCATTGATGGAGTCTTTTATTTTGAAACCCCATGCATATAGGGGGAGCAAACAATCAACATGAGATTGTCAGGCAGCAGTCTTGTCCAGATGAATGCACAGAACACCTTACTCTAGTGTCACAAACCATCCTTTATTTCCAAGCAGGAGTGTTCCCTGATTTCTATTTTCCCAGCAGACAGAAGTCAGGAAGGAGCCATTGTCATTCCTTCACGTGGTCACTCAGGCGATCTGAAACTCCAGACTTGTCTTTCTCCACTAAACCTGAGTCCTTTGTGTGTAGCTATGAGATATGGATATAAGGCAGATGAGCTTTCTTATTATTATGCACTAATATCTAAACAGCTTTCTTATACAAATATCCTATACTGAATTAAAATATTCTCAAAAGCAATTTGCTTCATTTTTTATATTTCTACTGTTTTCTTTTACACAGTCATACATAGACACAATGAATTTATGTCATTTTTACCTATAACTACCCTCACTATCCTCTCTTTTCCTACTGTACACTTTGTTCTTTCTGACCAGCTTTCTTCCTACTTTCATGTCTTTCTGCATGTCTGGATTACTGACTTTCATGCTTGTGATAACAAGTACCTGAGTACTTGCTCAGGCATAAGTAATATAATAGTGAGCATAACAATGACGAAAATAGTTCCCCTTCTGCCACTATTAATTTTCAATAGTTTCTCATGGTCTCTTTAAGACCTTAATTCCATGGTGAATAGGTGATAGGCCAAATCTTGTGCAGGTCTTGTGGAAGTAGACATCACTGCATTGAGTTTATGGATGTAGCGACTCTGCCATGTTTAAGGGATGCAATCCGTTGGTCCCCTTTTCCATCTTGGGTTCCTACATTCTTACCTTCTTGTCTTCTGCAAGGTTTCTTGAGCCTTAGGATAAGGTTGATTTAAATGTTCTACTTAGGCCCAAATAATTAGTATCGAAGCTTAGTGTTATTAGATATTATAATGTCTTCAGTGACAAAGGTCAAACACTTCTAAATCTCAAACCACTAAGACAATCTGCAATGCTATATTTTAGATATAAGTCAGAGTATGTTGGACAGTATTATATAGAAGCAATCCGCTTGATTCCCAAAGTCACTCTTGATCCTCCACAGGGACACACACTGCCATCTGATAAACACACACACACACACATACAAACTCAAAATATAAAAAAAAACTTATTTAATTGATTCTTTTTATTTCTTTTTGTTTCTTTTTCAATTTTTTCTCCTTAATCCTTGTATTTCTCATTGTCTTTTACTTTTGGGATTGGCTTGAGGTGTTTTTATAATTTATTAAGGTACATTATCAGGTTGTTTAAATTTGTAATATCTCTGGTCTTTTAATAAGGGCAGTTAGAGCTATGAAAATTCCTCTAAAACTACTTTCACAAGTATTCCATAGATTTTTGTATGTTTTTTCCAATTATCATCTGAATTCTAGCAATGCTTATATCTCATTTATTTCTTTAATGATGCAATCATTCAGTACTGTTCCACTTAATATTCATGAGTTTGCATTTTTCTGTAGTTTCTCATGATGTTGATTTCATTAAGGGGATTCCTCAAACAATTTTCATTGAAGCAACCATTAATTTTATACTACTTTTTCCACTTTCATTTGATATTTGTGTGCATGTGTATATACATGATCACATGTATATGCATATGTGGACATATGTGTGTATAGATGTGCATGTATGTGTGTCTTCATGCAAGTAATGGCCTGTGGTAATATTGAGAATCACACTGGGTCACCCGTCAACCTCATTTCCATTAATACTGGGTCTTTAATCAATACCAGAACTTTCTGATATTTTAGGTGTTCAGCATGCTCTGGAGATCCTTGTCTCTGTCTTCTGAGGTTAGAATCAGAGGTGGGTGCTTTACCTGCCAAGTTCTTTACATGGGAACTAGAGATAGAAATTCTGGACCTTTTCTTTGTGTTGTCAGAGGTTTAACTACTGAACTATAGCTTTAGCTCCAAGAGCCATTTAAAAAAGCAGTCTCACCAATGGTATAAACCCATAGAGTTGAATTTAGCATTGTGTGTGTGTGTGTGTGTGTGTGTGTGTGTGTGTGTGTGTGTGTGTGTGAGATACAGTTCACATTGACATTTACCAGAATAAAAAACACAAAAACACTAAACACTAATCAATGGGTGCATAAAACATGAACGAAACTAGAACACATTATTTTCAACGAAAACAGTTAAGTACAGAGTACAAATTATCACATTATCACATATATGGGTAAAATAAAATCTATTTCCTAACAGCAGAGAATGCAATACTGGTTATGATAGACTTGGATAGATGTGGGTAGCGATGAACATATTTAGATTAAGAAATAAATGCTTAACTTAAATAGGAACAAGTTTTAGTGAGCTATAAAGCATGAATATAACATTGGTTGACAACAATGAATGGAAGAATTCCAAATGAGATATTTTAATATAACCAATAAAAACTAGTGGCAAATTTTAGAAGTGATAGATTGTTCAATTACCCTAATGTGATCATGGCACATTCCTACATGTATGGAAATATTTTATTTAATTCCATAAATACACATAATTCTTTTCATAGAAATAAATATCTCTATCTCTTATTACATGTGTACGCACACAAATATGAGTCATAGTTTGATGTAATACACACACAAATGCACAAACACAAACACATACAAATACAATCACAAATGCTTTGGCTTTGATTTTGAGATATGAGTACAGAAAGTATGACTAGAGAGTTGAGTCCATCTATCTGACATCCTACACCTAGACACATTCTAAACCAATGTAAGGTAATAAACACAAGACGAACGTATTTGAGAAGGGTTAATGAACAAAAATCTAGATTTAGATTCCCCAATATGACTAAACTAGAAATCCATGTAAAAAGAACTGGCACATTACAAAAAGGAAATCATTATTCTGATGAGTTTTCTGAAGGCAGTCTTCATGTCTTTGCTCCTGAAGCTATAGATAAAGGGGTTCAACATCTGAGTGACCACTGTGTACATCACTGATGCTATAGCCGTCTTCCTGGGAGAGTCGGTCACTGAAGAACTGATGCACACACCTAAACCTGTCCCATAGAACAAGGAAGCAACAGACAGGTGAGAGCCACAGGTGGAAAAGGCTTTATATCTTCCTTGAACAGATGGGATTTTTAAGACAGAGGAGAAAATTTCTACATAAGAAAAAGTAATTCCAGAAAATGTAATACCACCAATGGATAGCCCTCCAATATATATCAGGATATTGTTGATGAAGGTATCAGAGCAGGCAAGATTAACAACCTGTGTAATTTCACAGAAGAAGTGGGGGATCTCCAGGTCTGTGCAGAAAGACAGCCACAGCACTGTCAGGCCAAGCAGTGAAGCGTTCACAACACTAACCAGCAGGGACAGTAGAATTAACAAGCAGCACACTCGGGAGTTCATGATGATGGTATACCTGAGAGGGTGACAGATGGCCACATAGCGATCATAGGCCATGGCTGCAAGGAGACAACATTCCAGGCTGGTGAAAAGCATAGCAAACCAAGCCTGAGCAAGACAGCCTTCATAGGTGATCCTTTGGGTCTGTGCATGGATGTTCACCAGCAACTTGGGGATGGTGGTAGTGCTCATATACATGTCAGCCAAAGACAAATTGGAAATGAAGAAGTACATAGGGTTATGGAGATGAATATCTGAATTGATGGCCAGGATGATAAGCATGTTTCCAAGTACTGTGATCAGGTATATAACCAGGAACAGTCCAAACATGGCAGGTTGCAATTGTGGATCATCTGAGAGACCCACGAGGAGGAATTCTGTGGCAATTGTTTGGTTGCTGGATTCTATGCTTTGGGATAGCTGATGGGAAGTTAAAATAAAGGGCAATTTGAGAGAAGAAAAATATATACACCAATGTTCAAACATCAGGTCTGCTTCATGGGAATAGCTATCTTTTTCTCTCTCTTTCTTGCTCTGTCTCTTTCTTTGTCTCTGTTTATTTTTTTCTTTATCTGCGTCCTATCATTTTTCCCTCTGACTCTTACTTTCTCTGCCTATCTCTATTTTTGTATCCTCTGTCCATCTTCTCTTTTTCTTTCTTCATTCCTTAAACACTTTCCATCCCACTTTTTTCTATGTCTTATCTCTTTTCTCCCCCATTTTCTCACTTTCTTTTTCTTGTGTCATTTCTCTCTCTTACTGTGTACTCATTTTCTAACTTTTAGTTTATTTTCCTTAAGTCCTTCTATGTTCTGTATAACTTGACTGTCCAAACTGTACTTACTTAAATGCTTCTCTTTTACAACAGTATAATGATGAATTAGAATAATACATTAAACTATATTTAGGAATTTTCACTGAGAATTCTCCAAATCTTGAAATCAACAGGAAAAAATCCAGCCTAAATCAACAGTATCAATATTAAATCAGATATGAAATTAGATACCTGTCTACTGAATTTGTGCTTGTGGATAAATACAGAAATGTATACATTCAACTTTCTGAGAGTCCTCAATGTCTTTCATATTATCGCAGGTTACCATGAATCTTAGCCACTAAGAGAATGACTCAAAACTGAGCAATGAGAAATGAAAAATATTCAGAGTAGGTATTTGTGACCTTTTTATATTGATGTATTTAAGCCTTGGGTATGAGAGGGCTATCTGACATGTATCATTGGAAACTAGACAATGGTTAGATTAAGGTAGGGAAAAGAGATGAAAATTGAGAATCTTTTGATTGTCATTTTTACATTTAAGGAAAGAATTTATTCACATTTTCCCATCAGAGCAGTTGCAGAAAATGAATTTGAATCTCATTTCTCATGTGTATATAATAAAATGTCTAGTCACAAAAAAATCAAGTGTATATATACATTTGAAAAGAACCATGAATGGAAAGTAATTTGCTGAGCTTGCAGTAATTATAAAAATCAAATAAATGAGGCAGTGCCATATAAAATAAAAATCTGAAAATCTGTGCAATATTAAAGCTTTATGACAAAAATATGAATAATCACCAGTGACCATAAATTCAGAAATACATACTGGGGTTATATTTACATTAAATTTCATTAAGGAAGCTGATAAATGCACATCTAATTGCACATACCTTTTTCTATATGAGGATTCCAGTCTTATCTCTCCCAAAGGAAGCATTTCGTTGAACTTGTTCCCCTGTTACTCACCTAATCTTTTCATACACTGACTGATTTGATCAGTTAACCATTTTTTTCTATTTTTAAATGTACTTGCTGTTTATGAGATATTTCATATTTTTAATATAATATCAACAGTCACTTCTTAACCTTGATAATTATCCACGCTGCATTATTCATAACTTGACTTAAATTCCTAATTTTAATCACATGGAACCAGACCAGCCGAATCTCTCCCCATCCTAAACCTCAGGGAAACTTGCAGAAGAGGGGACGGCAAGATTTTAAAAGCCTAAAGATGAGGAGGACCAACAATATGCAAGGTACTCCACACAAGTTTGGGCCCCAGTATCCGTAATTGGACTTTGCTTGACCTGAGAAATGACTGACATGTCAACGACCCCCCAAAGTCTAGCATGGATCACAGGCACTAAGATCCTTAGAGGCAAGAGATTAATAGCCATAATAGTATTCTCTTACCAAAGGGAAGCCCAAGAAAGGGCTCTGGGCAATGCCAGAACCAAAGGTAACATGTGAAAATGAAAGGAAGTTATGGAGAAGCCTCTTAAGTGACCAATTGTCCTCATTCTTCTCTTGCCTTCACAAATGCTCCCAAAGTACTAATATTTATACTACATCATAAACAAATAAACCAGGCAGTTTCAGAAATACCTGAGTGTCTACATGAAGAAGGATATCATATCTCTTCTGAAGAAGATATCTTTTTGGGAAGACAGATGTACCCAATGGCATATGCCTCTTGAAAGCAAATGATGGATGTGGAGTTACAAGTGTTCTGCCTATTTATCAAAACTAGACAATTTATTGACTGGGGACCACTGGTAGACTTCAGTTTCTGGGCCCTTGGGGCTTCATAATGGAAGTCTCCTTTTCCTGTCATGTGATTCCAGGGAAGTACAACCCCTTAATTAGAAAACCTCAGTGATGAAGAAATTTGCATTGCTGGATTGCCTCATGCAGAGGAGTTGGATGTGATCCATATTCTTCCATACCAATTTTTTCTTTATTTCTGAATTAGTGAGGGTTTTCTAGAGGAATAAGACTGATAGAATATATATGTATATACATATTAATTTCTTTTTTTATGAAGCATACATACTTGTATTAATGTTTTGACTCCATGCTGGGGGGTGAGGTCATACAAACATAGACACAAGGGCATGCTCACTTCTCCCCAGGCATCTTCAGCAGGTTATCTGAGGGCCTGGTTTTCACGGAGGCACAGGTTTCCAATTTTTCATCTCCAATACTGGCTTCTTCACCTCTTTCTTTTGTTTTCTCTGCGCTTGGTTCTTCTCCCTTTTCCAGTTTCTTAAGAAGCTTAATCCTTACTTCCTTCTCAGTTTTCTTTTGCTTATCAGCCTCTTTTCTTTTACATCTTTCCTCTTCCCTTCTTTTTCTTTTTCTTCTTTCCTCAAGTGCTTCTTTTCTAACTCCCTCTGTCTCCGTTCTTCTCACTTTTCTTCTCGAATTCTCTGCTTTTCTAATTTTCTATTTTTAATATATCCCAAAAGAGGTGTGGTTTTTCGAGCCAGGAGTTCTCTTGTCTTCGCTTCTATTTCCCATAGAAGTGTCTCAGGACTGGTACTGGTTTTCTCTTCCTCCAAACTGTATGTTTCTAGAAACTGCTTAGATTCTGGATCATCTTCCATGCTTCCAGCCTTGGATTCTTTCTTCTTCAGCTTCTTTTTGGCTATCTTCTGGAATGGAACAAACTCCACAACTGCAGGGTACTCCAGGCCTTTATTGCCAATGAAGATATATCTATCAAACCGATCTCTGAACAGAAGAATGTCATCAGGATTCCTAAAATTAATGTATGCTCTCGAGTAGAGATGAGGATAGAGACTGAGGTTGGCAGCCACCACCTCGAAGTAATCGTGCGTAGGCAGCAGGCGAAGCTGTTCATCCAGCTGCTCCTTGGTGAGGCCAGGGGCAGTCGCCAGAGGATCACCTGCGGCGAGGGGCAGCTTACCGCTCACTTGGGCGAAGGTCCCGCCGGCCTCCGCCGCACCCTCTGCCTAGCCCAGCCTGGCCCGCGGCTCCGCGGCTCCCCGAACCCCAGACCCCTGCAGACCGCCTCCCAGAGAAGGCTCCCCCCCCCCGGGGTCGGCCGCTCTCTCCTCTATATATTAATTTCTTGATTGCCTATTGTGATAAGATATAAGTAGTCCAACCAGCAGTGGCTTCCTGTAGTTGTTCAGTACACAAACTGAATCATCTCAGCAGTATGTCTAGTGCTAAAGTGCCAGAGGATTTAAATGGAACATTCAATAGATAATGGAGGTACGGATAAGGCAAACAATGTTAGATTTTAAAGTAAACAGCATACCACGTATGTAGTGGAGACTCTCCCTTCTGATGTTAGAGAAGAATGTGAAATCTTTGTTTTGGACAAATTAGAAGCTACAAGGATTAAGATATATGGACGTAGAACACAGAACTCTAAAACAGTCTGTTGTTTCACTAGGAGAGCTAAATGAAATAACCTGGGTGAAATGAAAGTGTCTTTATTTTTAAATTGACTTCACCTTCAGGGGGTGGAAAAAATTTAAAATTTATTTATGAGTATTGATTCAGTGTTTCCTAAATAAATAGTGTGCCATTTTTCACCCATTATTACCCACTCCCAATACCCTTATTTTCCCCACTGAAAATCCTATTTTTCATCACCAGTCTCTTTCCTGCTCTCATGTTTTTGTGTTTTTATAACCCACAGAGTTTCATTGGAGTTTCCATTAAAGGCATATGCCCAATTAACTTGGTAGAACAAGAATGATATATTACTACTCATACCATTAGGGAAATTTGCCTATCTTCCTGACCAATGGTTCAACTATTTCATAAAGGTGATGAGTAATAAAATGAAACTAGTTCATATGCTGTAAGACAAAAAATAGATTTCATTCGCCAATCGCAAAAGACAAAATTAAAAGTTCCTTACTCTGGTTAGTAGGATCTTCAATGTTAAAACCCTTTGAGAATAGATAATGGAGGTACTGATAAGGCAAACAATATTAGATTTTAAAGTAAATAACATACCACATATGTAGTGAAGACTCTCCTTTAAAGAATGAATTATCAATATGTATAAAACTCAATGGCAACTATTTTCAGAAAAGCAGAAAAATTGTTTGCCAATTAGTGAATCAATTTTTATTAAAATCACATACTACAGAAGAGGAAATGAGATGTCCAATCAAGTTTAAATTACTGTTGACTTTACACTAAGAAGTGAAATTGATACCAATAATCATTTTATTGTTAGAGTAATGGCAATTCATTGGTGATGATGGTGGGCATGTGTCAGATATCACTGCTGATGCAAGCTCCTGCTGGGTATACACAGTAAAGCTGTGTAATCATGTGTGATGAAGCAGATAAGGAATATGGTGTTCTCTACTATAGATAATGAAATGACAATTTAGTAAATATTAATATTCTGATATGCTTAGCCATTTTCTCCTTACAAGCAAACACTGAGATTTTACTGATATATCAAGAAATCTTGAACAAGAGATTTTATGTTTATATTACGTAAGGTCTTTGCTTATGTTGCTTGCTCAAGCTCTGACAATAAAGGCCTAGCTGGGATTAGACCCAGTGCCTCAGTCTCTGCCTCTCTGTTGGACAGATGCCTTCTGATTTCTCCAGTTCTCTAAACTGTATGTTAGTATGTCCATTATACCTTGTCATTCCATTTTCAAATCTGGCCAGCAATCTGCTGTGCTGGACTCAACAGGCATCCTTAAACACATGGGATCATGTGGCCTCCCCCACTTCCCATTACATCTCTGCTTCCTGATTACTGTTGCAATGGAAAGAAACAGAGTCAGATTCCTGTTCCCATTTCTTTCCTGTCATGACGAAATATATTCCTCTGGAATAAAAACTTCCTTATGTTGCTTAAAACAGAGTATTTTGTCAAAGATAGAGAAATGAAACCAAGTCTCTAGGATTATATAATGAAAAGGAAGGAAATTGTTTTGAACAGTGAGGAAATATCTTTAGAAATATTCCATCATGGTATACAATCCTGTCATAGACAGTAATTTTATTTCTCAAGTAAAAGATGTTAACCATTGCTAGGCGATTTTGTAAATCCCATTCACCTTGACTATACTGTGCAATTTCTGGAACTGATCCCAAGAGCAATCCTAATCAACTTTTCTGACTTATCTATATAGACTTCTGACCTCTTTGCCAAAGCCACATTATTTTAATTCCTATCCTGCATTGTCTGATCTCCCTAGAAGCATATTGGTAATATCTAAAGACCATAAAAGACAGATGCCCCCTTTAGACTTGGGGAGTGAAAGCAATACAAATTTATCCTCTGCCTGAGGAATAAATACAGATCTCCACACTCATGCTGTCCAAAGTGGCTCTCTCTTTATTCTCTTTGGCTTTAAGCTGTCTATTCTATCCTAATATTATCTCATCTTAAAGTTAAACTATAATTTCCCTGACTACCAGGCACTCAATTCTAATAGCGCTGGTATTTTTTACATCATTACCTTGTGTTAGCTTCTCAAATGACCTCCATGCCAACCTATACTTCCTATTGAATCAATCACTGTCCATTTCTTTCTCCTGTCAACATAACAAGACAGATATTTATTTCCTTTGGAAGTGATGCTCTATATGGCCAATTCTCAAAAGCAAGAGTTGCAATGTATCATCATGATGCTGATAAATATATAATCATAAAACTTAGGAGATGTTTATAATTCTGTTCATAGTATAGCTTAGCTGGCAAGTTCATATCAACACTGGATCCATGGGGAACTAGTCATACCATATTCAAAGGAATTGTTGAGAGAAAGACAAAACTCCCTTATCTGTATTTGAGTCTATCAAAGTTTGCCAAAGTGTGGAGCAAACTCTCTCCAACATTCTTTACAGATGTGTCCAAAGACTAGCCTTCATTTGTCAAGATAACATATGTATCTGACTAAAACACAAGATGATCATAACAAGAAATAGATACTTTTCTTGAGCATCTGAACTGGACCAACATTTCATACATAATAGACAATATTGAGCCAATTCCTGGCATTCTATGAAAAAGATATTTGCTGAGCAAAATGATTAAATGATGAAAATAAAACGGTTGAAACAACAAAAATTTAATTTTGATGATTTTGTACCTTATTTTCTTTTGTCTCCCCCATTCCTATGCATCTTAGTCCTTGCCAAAGTAATTTAGGAAAGTCCTATATTTTTTCTAAGAAGGAAATTTTATCATTAGCACATAGGAAAATGATCAATTAGTAGGAAAGGAGCTGGCTTACTTAATATTTCACACTAGAAAGTATTGTTGAGACCATGAAACAGATTTCTGTGTTAACAATGGATTTTTAAATATGAATATACACAGGGAAAAACCCTCAGTGTTTGATTTCTGGAACCATGTTCATATGTGACATTTGAATTTCTATTCATTACCTGGTTATCTTTCCTAAGAGAAAGTCACTTCTTCGAGGAAAAATTGAAATCTTAGTATATCTTCCTTTTCATTTACTGTCTCTCAACTTATATATAATTAAACTTTCCCAATTAAAGTGCATTACAATTAGGATTCAGTTGTCTTAGATCTGAGGACAATTTAAGCCATGTTTTCCATTAAAACATATAATACCTTTGTGCGTGTGTGTGTGTGTGTGTGTGTGTGTGTGTGTGTGTGTGTGTGTGTGCTTACAAAAGTACATTTGAGTAGAGGACCAAGGATAACATTAGGAATTATCCTGAACCTTTGTCTTCTGGGGACAGAATTATAAGTTGACACTACATCTGCCCAGCATTTTTATGTGGGATATAAGGATACAAATTCAGATCATTTTATTTGTGAAACAAAGACTTTAATCACTGAACCATCATCCCACTCCTCATCAATGTGTTTCTAAAATATCTAATCATGTTTAATGACAAATACCATCTGACTGAGAAATTTGTAGATACTGACAGTATGTGGGAGGCTACTTTGAAAGAAGCTAAATCTTTCCAGGAATAAATTTCAGAATTTACAACACAATCTTATATCACAGAAGTATTTACAAGAGATTACAACTCTAAGTGACCCCACAATAGACAAAATATTAGCTAATAAAATCATATTTTAAGTACATTGCTAGTTTTTTCTACCTTCTTCAACCTACATATTTCCTAGAAGATTATACAAGTCATTTCTGACAAATTATTTATTATTGTCATAAGTTTCTCTGACACCAGATAAAGCAAGCTAGGTGTAGAGAATCACTTATCAAAGTTCATAAATCAATTTTCAATATAATGTAAAATATATGCAGTTGTCTTTATTTTACCTCGTCATCTCAAAAAGTTTAATGAAAGATGGGTCAACTTTCTTGCACAACAACAATCCTGTAACTCTGGTTTTTAATAGAAACTAACTCCAGGGATGGAGAAATGGCTCAGGATTTAATTTTCTGCATCACAAGAAGAACCTGAGTTCAGATCCCAGAGCCCATGTAAAAATAAAAACACCAGTCATAAATGGTGGTGATCTGTAGTCCTGGACTTGGAAGGTACAGCTTGAGAAACCCCAGAGCAAAGCAAAATGGAGGTAGAACAATACAGGATAATTTTTGAAGTCACCCTTGAGCCTCCACAGGGACATACAGTGCCCCACACACACACGAAACTCAAATCAAAAGAAAGATGATTAATTATAGAAGAGATGCCCTGGTGAAAGTTTTCCTCAAGGCTGTTTTCATGTCCCTTTTCTCAGACTGAAAATAAAAAGGTTTAACATTTGAGGGACCACAGTGCACATCACTGAACTTTAGCTCTCTTTCTGGGATAGTCAAGAGACCATAGATTTGGTGTATACCACAAAAGGTGCCCCACAGAACAGGAAACCACAGACAAATGAGACCCACAGCTAGAAAAGGCTTTGTCCCTGTTATTTTGTTGGAGGTTTTCTCAACAAAGAGGAGACAATGATGATATGAGAATATGACATAAAATGATTCCAGAATGAGAAAGCCCACTGAATATACATGCAATCTGCAACATAATTATTGATGGGGATGTCCCAACAGGAAAGCTTGATGACCTGTTCAAGTTCACAAAAGAAATGAGAGATGCCTAAGTTTTTGCAGAAGGACAACCTCAGCACTCTCCAGTAGTGAAGTAGAGCAATGGCCATAGTATTGGACAAGGAGAAGGAAGTCACCAGAATACGGATGCTTGGATTCATGATGATCATGTACCAAAGTGGATGGTAGATGGCCACAATAAGATTACAAGTCATCACTGTGAGAAGAAAATTTTCCAATACATAAAAAAAATCAGTGGCTAATTGGAGTGAGGTAGCCTGTCTAACTGATGGTTTTGCTATGTGTCTGGATGGTCGCCAACATCTGGTGTACCATGGTAGAAATGAAGCAGGTAACAGGTCAGGTCAGACTGCAGAAGAAGTACATTGGAGTTTGGAAGTGAGAGATCAGAAATGACAGCCATAATAATGAAATAGGAAAAATTCAAAGAGGATGGGCTACACTTCTGGGTCCTCTGTCAATCCAAGAAGGAACTCGAGAGCAGCTATCTGATTTTGTACTTCCATGTTGCTGAAGAAATCTGAAAAAATATAGGTAACAGGACAATGAAATTCATGATTGTAAGGTGCACAACAGTAGCTACATCACCTGGATCAGTGAAGATTACCTCATGCAACTGGTTCTGTGTGGCACTATCCATTCAGGGAGGCCCTAGCCCGGGCTCCCAAATCCAGGAGGTCTGGCTACAGACAAGCATGAATAAGGAACCATACAGGCAGAGGAATGGACAACTAATGGGCAGAGGGATGACCAACCATTGGGAAGGAAGAATGAACAACCAATGGGAAGTGGCCATCTAACCTGGACATCCAGTAAACAGCTAAATGATTGGTGGCTGCTCTCCCCCTCCACTGAAGAGAGAAGTGACCACATCTGATTGGACCCCAACCCTATATAAGCCCAAACACTTCCTTAGTGAAGTTGAGTCTGCAGCCAACTCCTCGTCTGTGTGTGCTGCTTCTCACCTGACTCCTGGGGTTTGGGTGGTGACCCCATTGCTGGCTTGCCCATTTGCCTCAAGCCCACAAGGCCCCACTGTTTCCCCTCTTCCCCTGGCTGGCCTGGCAGGGGATTCGGCAACATATGGCTCACCAACGTGGGGTGGTGCTGCCTTCTTGTAGATGAGATATCCATTCTGGTAAGGTTTGGTGAGCGGCTACTTTAGTTTTGTGTTACTGTGTTTATGGTACCTGAAGGTGAGCAGGTGGCCCCCGCCTCTTCTCCTTTCCCTCTTTGTCTTTAGGAACACGGACAATCACTCCCTTGATTTAGTGATGATCAAGGAGCCCCTCTCAAGCTTAGGAACCCAATTGCTTGCTTGATTTGCTGATGATTAAGGAGCCCCAATCGCTCGTTTGATTTCCTCGTGATCAAAGAGCCCCTCTAAATTAAGGCTTTTCCTTGTGAGTTCATATGAGAGATTGGTCCCCTCAGAACTTGAAGCCCAGGTTTGATTATATTGAATCGGCCTGACCAGGGGCATAAGGCCTGGGGGAGTAACGAACCCCTGAAGTCCCTCACTAAGCACAGGATGCTTAGATCTAAAACACCTCTGCGTTTGTCCTGCACTAGGTTTCTCCTTGAATGTTGGTTACCTTTTTAGGAGTTGTTTTCACTTTGACCTTAATTCTAGTCATTGCTTTTTATTTTCTGCACTTTTGCCTTGTCCGCTGGCCTCCTAGTCATCTCTGCTCCATTAGGGAACCTTTCCTTTCCATAATGGGTAATTTACTGCCCCATCAGAAGGCACCCCAGCTAACTGCCCTTAAGGCTCTACTAGACTTACGTATGCGATGCCGAAGGACTTAGAAGATTTTTGGGAGGAAGCTTTAATCTTAGCACTGTAGATTTCCCCAGAAAATGTCTGGGAGCCACAGATCCAGATAGAAGTGCTTTTCCTGGCCCATAAGGGGGAAGTCCAGGAAAGCCATATGCTTTTGGCCCGCTTTGTTCCCATCCTCCTTGGCATCGTAGGATCCTCCACTGAGGAAGTGATTAGTTGCTACAATGTAATTTGTGGAGAGAACCCAAAATTAGTCCTTTGTTTTTCCTCCAGATCTGGATCCCTCCCCTTCCTGGTTGAGGACTCTGCAGAGGGCTCTCAGTTCTGGGGGGGGGCATTCCACCCCCTGCCGACATCCCCTTCCCTCTTCTTCTTCCTGTAGCTCTTGACTCCTCCTCTTTCTTGGCTATATTTTCTACTTCAGATGATACTGGTCTCCCAATAGGTGTCTTAAAAACTCTCCTAGAGACTAGAGGACTCAAGATTAAGACTGCTTGCCTGGAATAATTTTGGAATGAGGCTATATGGTTTTAGCACCTTGGATCCCCCCAGAGAAAATGTGGGAATAGACTATGGATGAGGATGCTTTTCCTTGCTAGATGTTTTTCATAATTAAGCTAAGCTGCCAGACTTAACTAACATGAGGTCTTGCTTTAAATACAGTTTTCTTAAATGTTAATCCACCTTTGATAAGGATTTCAAGGGTAATTTTAAGACGGTTGCTGGTAAATTGTACAGTTGCCAGTAAAATGTTGTTCATGTGCTTGTATGTTTATATGTTTTGTGTTTACATGTTGTGTGTCTTGTGTCTGTGGCCACTTCAAATTTTTTTCATTTCTATTGCATGCAAATATTAAAATTTTGGCATGCCATTTTTAAATACATGTATGCATACTTAAATATAAGAACAAATAATTTTGGCAGTATCTAAGGCCTTAACTACTTATGTTTTTGTAAGTTTTCTTTCATACAAATTTTCTTACAGGTTTTTTCATATATTCCTGAAATAACAAAGTTTGCTTTCCAGGCCCTCAGGTCATCCATTCAGGCTCAGATGATCCACTCAGGCCTCGAATATTCCTAAGATAACCAAAGGCCTGTTGTAAGCCTGGCTGTCCTCTAATAAAGCTATGACTTACTAACTTACAATTGTTAGGTTCTGATTTATGTCTCCCCAGCTCCTCTGGATCATTTCTCCACCTACCCTGCCTACAGCCTCTCCACCTGTCTGGCCTACAGCCGCTCTGCCTGCTCCTTCCTTGACAAAACCTCCTTTTCTCTTCCACTGCTTGAGTTCCCCTTTGGGACTGTGATTCCTTCTCTGCGATGGTCTCATGACTGGAAGTCAATGACAGGTAAGGCTCCACAAGAGTGTGGTGATCAGCCTAAGACAGGCACAGTCACCTATATTCCACCCAGCTGAAGAGGCTTGGGGTTGCCCCAGCTATCATGGTCCTCAATGAACAAATTTTATAAATAAAAGGGTGAAAATGTGGCACTATCAATTCAGGGAGTCCCTAGCCCGGGCTCCCAAATCCAGGAGGTCTGGCTACAGACAAGCATGAATAAGGAACCATACAGGCAGAGGAATGGACAACTAATGGGCAGAGGGAAGGAAGAATGAACAATCAATGGGAAGTGGCCATCTAACCTGGACATCCAGTAAACAGCTAAATGATTGGTGGCTGCTCTCCCCTTCCCCTGAGTAGAGAGGCAGCCACATGTGATTGGACCCCAACCCTATATAAGCCCAAACACTTCCTTAGTGAAGTTGAGTCTGCGGCCAACTCATCGTCTGCGTGCTGCTTCTCGCCTGACTCCCGGGGTCTGGGTGGTGACCCCATTGCTGGCTCACCCATTCACCTTGAGCCCACAAGGCCCCTCTGTTTCCCCTCTTCCCCTGGCTGGCCCTGCAGGGGATTCGACAACAGTTCTGGTCTTTGTTAACATTAGCCAATTCCTGTCATCCAAATTCTTACTGTGCATTGTGAAATGAAGCAGATTTTGAGCTTCCCCTTCCCATCTGTTCTTCTCTCTCTTCTTCCTTCAATCATTTTTATGTGCTCATTTTAAAATATAACTTTGAGGACACACCTCACACACACATGCCATCCAGAATTAACACTCATGTAGTGTGGAACCTCTTGAGATCTTCTTTCTTTCATGATAAAATGTTCATATGGCAATCTTTGTGTAGGTCTTGTAGATGTTCAGTTAACTAAAGTAAGTTCATGTATACAAAAGACTGCACTTTTGTTCCCTTACAATCCTTCATCACTCCTGCCAACCTCCCTCCTATTTTCAAATCTTTCACTTGTGTAGCCCACATCTGGCTTTGATAGCACATGCCTGACATGCTTTATAATTCAGCAAATTTCATAATGGAAAAACCATTTAAGTAAAGCATACTGATTTTCTTCTCAAATCAGCATTAATCCTCCTCATCCATCTCCCAGAGAGGTATAGAACTTCTTGAGATCTTTCTACTTTCATTGTGAGATATTGAGACATATCTCATTCAATTCTTGCATAAGTATACATATCTGTTATGAAATCTTATAAATCATAACTCTGCACATCCAGGAAATAATGTATGGCTCAACACTGTCATATTTTAGGAACTTACAATCTTATTGTCCCTCCTTGCATGATTCTCTTGGAGTCTTGTGTTAGGGGTGTGTGAAGTATACACATACTGTTTAATAACAAGCGGTACAAAATGATTCTGCTTTATGAGGAGTTGTGCTTTTAACTATTAAACTCCTTTTACTGTAGAATGAGGCTTCTAGTTTGTGCTCAATGGTATCCCTACTTACATATGAACAAAAGGGATCTAGTAATAAGAGGTGAAATAACAGAAAATCATTATATTCATGTATAAAGCTTCAACAAATATAAATAACTAAAAATTCTCAAACACTCAAAAATAGCTTTCAATCAATGTTTTGACAACTTAATGCATGCTTGTAGTGCATTGTCATCTTCTCTAGTCACCCTATCATTTTTAGTATACTTCTCCACCTTCTTACAATTTCCATTCCCATACTCATGTTCTTGGGTTTTTACCTTGAATTTCACTAAATTTTTATCTTCTTTCAAGGCTTTACACATGTATTCATGTTATTTTCACCCTTTATTACCTAGTCCCAATCTCCTGCTTTCTCCCATTACAAAATTTCTTCTTCCCCTACCAGTCTCCCTTCCACAATACTGTCCTTTTGAGTGTGTGGCTAGCTAAGTCCCTTCTGGGTCACTGTTAATGACATATATTTGGGCACTTTTGGACAAGATACACATAGACATATCATCACAGAGAGTTGCTTCCTTTCTCCACAATTCAATATTTACTTTTATCAGTCACTAAGAGAGATATGGTGCCTCTTGAAGCTTTTACCCTTTCTACATTATATAATGAAAAGGAAATCAACTAATATTAGAAAGCTTTGTCTGTAAGACCACGGATTTGGAACTATCCACTGGAGTTTCGTGTGTTAGTCAGTGGATTGACTCCTAAAAATAGTGATGTTTCTGTCTTTTTGAGAATGAAATTAAAAATGCATGCTTCCTGCTTTTGAGTCATTGCTTCTTATGCCAGCAAACAAAAACATAAAAATGAAAACATGAATCTATCTAACTCTTGGTGAATTTCTTTCCAAAATATATGTGACAAAAAAAAAAACCAAAATATATGTGACATATGGTTAATAGAAAATTGTCTTTGGGAAAAACAGAAAGGAATATTTATTTAATAAAGCACAAAGTACCAAAAAAGAATTTGTTCTCAGAAGAGAAAGCTATGCAGATTAACATGGGCACCAAACATCCTAATTTAGTTCCCCTTTATTAGAGAGGAAGCTTGGAGAGGCCATTCAACTAGATGATTTGGCTCACTTTTAAATTTGAATTAAACCTAGATACTGTCTCTTGCTTTGTAAATTGAGAAGTTTATTCATTCATTCATTCATGTGTGTGTGTGTGTGTGTGTGTGTGTGAATACATTATATATGTGCCACATTGAGCATGTGGCAATCAGAAGACCATCTCAGGTGACAGCTCTCATCTTCTGCCTTGTGTGAGGAAGGATCTATATCAGTTAACACTGTGTATGGCCTAGTGCCTCCTGAAGTTTTCAGTATTCTCCTTCCATCTCTCTGTAGGAGTGCAGTGATTGGCACATGGTCTATTTTATCGTCCATTACACGTGTTAGGGGTCAGAACTCAGTTCATCAGGCTTGTATACCAAGTGGTTCATCCACCATGCCATTTCTCTAGTCTTAGGAAAATTCAAAAGGTGCATCTGTATCCACATATGATCTTTAATATAATGGATTCATTGGATTTGAATCATGAAAAATGCGCACAAGGAAGACCACAAGAATAGTGCTGATGGAAATCCACATAGTGACATATCTCAGTGGGAAGTTTGCTTGCCAGTCAAAAAGACTGGCATGCCTCCATCCTATGACAGAAATGGGCACTGGGCCAAATAGAGGATAACAGTTCAGGATAATCCATAATTTTTTAACTATAAATGACAGGAACCAAAAATGTTGAGCCTCAGATGTTACACTTTACCAGGGGAATCCAAGTCCTAAGAGAGAAATGATGTAAACATAACTGCTGTCCATCTTCAGTTATCATGATTACACTAATTGCTAATTACATGATTACACTAATTGCTAATTATTTTTTATATCTTAGTAGTAAAGGTAATCTCTAAAGTCTATGAAAGTGGAAATGACACAATATTATATACTTCATCAAAAATGTTAAATATCAAACAAAGATAAGTATGTTTGTGGTTTCTATGGTATTTTAATTGCATTTATTTATTTTGTATTTATACATATATGTGTGTGTGCACATAAATGCATGCAAACGTGCATCCATGCAATGGTGTATTTTCAGAAGTCAGAGAACATCTTGTGACAATCAGCTCTCTTTTTCCACTCTGCAAGTTCTGGGATCAAACTCAGGTCACTGAAATTTGTGACAAGTACCTTCACCCACTGAATTATCTCCAAAGCTTTATTATTATGGATGTTTATTCATCTTCTAAGTTTTTAAATCAGGTAATTTCAGAATTTCATACATGTATATCATACATATTGATTATTCTTTTACCCACCTCTATGTATCACCTTTCCTCTACTAATCATCTTGTCACATTTATAACATTTGCTGTGTGTGTGTATGTGTGTGTATATCTTGTTTGACCAGAATCATTTTTAAAGAATAAGAAAATTATTGGTTATTGCTGTGCCACCTTGCTTAAGTCATGGTTTGTGCTTGTCAGCCTCTCCTAGCAGCAGCCATCATTTGGTGACCAGGGGCTTTGCTTCTTCTTCGACCTGCCAAGACACCTTTCTGTACTTTGACCATCATCTCTGTCCAGCAGCAGGAGTGACTAGTTGTGGGTGGCTGCCTTGCTTCCCTGACTGTCTTTTATCCCCATCCCAGAACCCCAAGCCCTGCCCCAGACACTCTTCCTCCTGCACTTTCTTAGGGATAGGGCCCCTGAGCTCCGACTCTGCCCAGCTGCAGCCTGGCTTCAGGGGGAGGTGCCCCATGTGCAATACCAAAGATGTGAAGCAAGAAGAAGGTGAGGACCAACCTGTTAGAACAGCTACCCAGCTGCCTCCACCAATACCAGCAGCACCTGCCAAACCTGGAGGGTGGCACAAGCCTGGCAATGGCCATGGTAGGAGCTCAAGAGCTACCTGGTCAGGCTCCTGCTGAGTCCCTGTCCTGGGTCCTGTGATCACCACTCCACTGGGAGAGCAAGCCTGGCACCTGGGCTGCGGACTCTGGAGGTCCTTGTTCTGAAGAGAGGTTTTTAAATCAAAGATGGGAAAGTTGGAGAAAATGGTCCTTCCCCATGGCCAGCTTGTGCATGGTACACACTTACATGAACACCAAAGATAAACAGACAGAAAAGCAATCACAACTTGCCACTAATCAAGATGACCTCAGCAGAAAAGGAACGAAAATAACTTTGGGCAGGATTCTACTTCCCCTGATACAATTCAGAAGCAGGAGGGGGAAAAAAGCCTTTTTAAAACACCAAAAGCATCAAAAATATTAATTTGAGGAAATAATTTCTAACTGAAGTGAGCCAAAAGGAAAATTGTGCACCTGCAACCAGACCAGCCAAATCTCTCCCCATCCTAAAGTTCAGGGAAACTTGAGGAAGAGGGGGCGGCAAGATTGTTAAGAGCCTAAAGATGGGGAGGACCAACAATATGGAAGATACTCCACACAAGTTAGGGCCACAGTAGCCATAATCTGACTTTGCATGACCTGTGCAATGACTGAAATGTCAACGACCCCCCAAAGCCTAGCATGCATCACAGGCACTAAGATTCCTAGATGCAAGGGATTAACAGTCATAATAGTGTTCCCATACTAAAGGGGAGCACAAGAATGAGCTCTGGACAATGGTACTGAATCCTTAAACCTCATTAGAGTGGAGGACTCAGAGGGAAGTTTGGCATTCACACAAAAGCATGCTCCAGGGAACAGGAATGGGGGAAGGGGGAGACACTGGGAGAAGGGGAGGGAGGGGGTGAAAAGAAGGGGAAAAGGGGGAGAGGGTACAAAGGGAACTGGGGAAGGGTAGAGGGAAGAAGGGGACTGGGGTACCTATTGAGCTCATATGATTGGGGAAAAATAAATAAATATAAATTTAAAAAAAAGGAAATTATGGTAAGGCAAAGTTCAGAGATTGGTCTTCTAGTGTTTTTCCAACCCCCCCCCCCAAACACTGGTTGCATAACACTATAAACTTTTATGATTGGGGAAAAATAAATGAATATATTTTTAAAAGTCCAACCAAAGCAAGAAGCAGACGGCTGTACATTTAAAAATGCTTTTGAAGGTTCAGAACTAGATTTTATATTTCAGTATGTATGTCAAACATAGCTTTTCCCAAATCCCTGGACTCTAAAATGAAATGGACATGAATGAAAATTTGCCATGTCATACAAGTGCAAAGATGAGCTTAAAGATACATAAAAATAGCTTGTATATTATGTTTTGTTGTGGGGACCTCAATCTAGGTGACCTCAATAATCTGGCAAGCTTAGACAAATGTTTTGATGGAGGAAGTCAGGAGGGGGCAGCTCAGTATGTTTTGAACAATTCAAGATTTTTTGATGAAGGAAGTCAGGAGGGAGTGGCTCAGGATGTTTCGAACAGCTCAGGATGGAGGAAGTCAGGAGGTCGTAACTCAGTATGTTTTGAAGAAATTTTGCTACATACAGCCTGCAATGCTGGCTTGACCTTTAAGATGATTGGTTGCCAGTTTCCCGCCCTGGAATTCCCCTTACTGTTTCTGCCTTTATAAGATGGTTGCGGACTTGCAATAAATGAGTTCCTGCTTGACTAGACTCCCTGTTGGGTCTGATTGTCCTCGGGAAGGAGGGTTGGGAGCAGGCAGACAGTGCATTCACCTCTCCCAGATCCTTCTTGTGGAGGACTGGCGGGATCAGGCTGCAGGACTGAGCTGCAATCCCTGGGGACCCCCACATCTTGAAAATATTGTATGACATGTGTATATTATTCATACCTGAGAGGTACATAATAGTTTTTTTTTATGAAAGTATATACTTTCCTCTTGTCAGCATGGTGGGAGTTTTGTATATACACAGTGGAGAAATTCTAAGTGTATATTAAATTACTCGACTGATTTATTTGCATAAATACTGATATTTTTATTTTTCATTCAAGAAATAGCTTTCAATCTCAAAGTTAATATCTCAACATGAATAGTTTAACAATGTACTACTGAAATACAATCACTGCAAACAAGGAGTTTTGTCTGTTTCTCTAAACTGATCCTGCCTTTTAATCTATAATTACTGGAAGGCTGCTCCCATTTTTAGCAAACTTGACTTCAAGATTATTGGTTATGTAGCCATTAGTGAAATTTAAAATGCTTCTAATTTTAACACCAATATAATCAGTTGTCATCAAATTTTAAAATAATAATTTAGTCCCCTGCTGGGCTATTTTCCCATGTACACACATAATGATGACTCCAGGCCATCAGGGCGGAGAAAGGCAAACATACTGCAGGTCCTTCACCCCCTCACTCAAATCCAGGGGACTCCGGACATAGCAGGGAGCTTGTCAAGGTGAGACTCATTCTTTCACGTTATTGGGGGCAATGAAACAGTTTATATAGACAGCAGACTGCAGGGCGTGAAATGGGCAGCCAATTAACTTGATGGTCAGCACAGCATGCTGCATAGGTCAGACTAAACATATATCTATAAGGGAGACATTTCCACTCCTAAAAGCCAATTAGGGCTCTCTGTAATGTGATCAGGGATAGGCCCAGCACACTAGCTCCCAGCGCCATCTTTGGTCCCATGTGCTAAGCCATGCCCTGCTCACTCTGTCCTAGACCGTTATTTCTGGGCAGACCCAACAGTCCCCCCCCCTTTTAAATTAGCCTCTGCTTTTTGTCTGAATGAGTGTGCTCAGGAGATTATTATGTGTGATTGAGCTTTGAACTTCACATTTTGCTGGTATTGCATACTTTTCAGTAATTTTACAAAATCCAGATGTAATGACTTAGCAAAAAGAAAAAAGAAAAATATGGATAGTAGTTATGAAATACTGAATTTTTAATTCAGAAAGAATTAAAAAATCAGAGTTTACCATATTCTTTTTAGGTATTATCAAAATTGTATATAATCATAATATGAAAATAAAGTTATGAGATTATTTATTTATTTATTTATTTATTATGTTTGTATTTTCATACAAACGTAATAGGTACCCGTCTCCTCCCTTTTTCCATGCTCCCTGGACCTCCCTGTTCCCTCCCTTCTTTTCCCCTTCCTTTCCCCCCTCCCGCCATTTCTCCCAGTGCCCCCTCCCCCCATTTGTGAAGCTTCCTTTAATGTGTATATCAAACTTTCCTCTGGGTACTCCTCTCTGATGAGGTGTAAGGACTCAGTGGCATTTCCTAGAACTCTTTCTTGTGTTCCCCTTAAGTATAGGAACAATATTGTGACTATTAATCCCTTCTAAGGATCCTAGTGCCTTTAGTCGATGCTAGACTTTGAGGAGTCAATGATATGTTGGTCATTGCGCAGATCATGCAGAGTCCTATTATAATTGCTTCGGCTCTAACTTGTGTGGAGTATCTTACATATCATGACTCCTCCTGTCCTTGTGCTCTTACGATCTTACCGCTCCCTCTTCCATAAATTTCCCTGAGCTTCAGTATGGGGAGAGATTAGGCAGGCCTGATTCCAGGTGGTTGATATAGAATCTCTGATGTTCTGAATTATGTTTTTTTTTTAATTTTTTTTTTTAGTTCTGTTGTTCCTGCAATGCCCTTGGCTCCATCCTGCTGGGTATTGGATGTCACCCCCTGGCCAGAGATCAAAAGCTGTAAAAATAGAGTCTTATTATAAGAGTAGATTCAAAGGTAGATGGAATAATAGTAGGAGACCACAATGGGGGTGTTGGGGGGTCAGTCTCGCATTTGCAAAATGGTTACTTTCTATCTGCGCTTCTGGTCCTGGTAGGGCGGAGCCTGTGAATCCCGGGGCAGAAGGAGGTGGAGGCGGCCATGGTGGTTCGCGAATTCGTCCGTGGTACTACACATACACAGACACACACACACACGCGCGAGCGTGCGCGGCGAACACACGCACATGTGCACAGTTGAATAAATATAATAAAAAAAATTAAAAAAAATTTAAAAAAAGAATCGCCAGCAGGAGGCTGGAGAGGTGGTTCAGGTGTTAAGACTCGGCCTTGTAGGAGGAAGGTCCTTAGTTAAGATCCTAGACCCACTTATAGAGGCCACACAGAAGCAGGGGCAGCCTGCATTTCTGGAACTGGTAGGGCAGAGCCTGTGAATCCCAGGGCAGAGTAAACAAGGAGGAGGTGGAGTCAACCATGGTGGTTCCCAAATTCGTCCGTGGTTCTACACACACACACATACATACACACGCACACACATGCATACACGTACAATTGAATAAATAATAAATAATAAAAAAATACTCATTAAAAAGAATCGCCAGATGGCTCGTCAGAATGATTGTATAAGCCTGCATACCCATCAGCACTGTAGGAGAGTTCCCTTCTCTCCAAATCCTCTCCAGCATTTGGTATTGTTTGTGTTGTGGATTTTTGCCATCCTGACCTGGGTGAGATGATATCTTACAGAAGTTTTGATTTGCATTTCCCTGATGGCTAAGGATGTGGAGCATTTTTTCAAATATTTGTTAGACATTTTAATTTTGTCCCTGGTAAAGTTTCTTTTAAGTTCCAAGACCAAGTTTTAATTGGGCCATTGGTTTCCTTGGTGTTTAGTTTTCTAAGTTCTTTGTGCACTCTGAATAATAGTGCTCTAACAGATGTGTGGTTAGTGAAGATTTTCTCCCATTCTGTGGGTTGCCTTTGTGCTCGAGTTACAATCTTTTTATCTAAACAGAAGCTTTTTAATTCTATAAGATCCCATGTGTTGAGTGTTGGTTGTATTGACTAGGCTATTGGATTTCCGATTAGGAAATATTGGCCTAATCTGATCAGCTCCAGGGAGTTCCCTACCCATTCAACTAAGGGTTTTATATTCTCTGGCCTTATACTGAATTCCTTGATCCATTTGGAATTAAGTCTTGTACATGGAAACAAGTACGGGTCCAGTTTTAATCTGCATGTGGACATCGAGTTTTGCCAGCACCATTTGTTGAAGATGCTGTTCTTTTTCCATTGGATTCTTTGGGCCCCTTTGTCAAAGATCAAATGGCTGTAGTTGTGTGGGCTTATATCTGGGTCTTCAAAACTTATCCATTGATCTGTGTGTCTATTTTGGAGCCGGTACCAGGCTGTTTTTATAACTATGGCTTTGTAGTGTAGACTAAGGTTTGGTATGGTGATACCTCCAGCAGTGTTTTTGTTACTCAGGATTGTCTTTGTTATCCTAGGTCTTCTGTGCCTCCATATGAATTTTGAGATTGTTTGGTGAACTTCTTTGAAGAATTGCTTTGGGATTTTAATTGGTATAGCATTGAATTTGTATATTGCCTTTGGTAGGATGGTCATTTTTCCGATGTTGATTCTGCCAATCCAGGAACATGGGAGGTCTTTCCACCTTCTGGTGTCTTCTGCAATTTCTTTCTTTAGGGTTTTAAAGTTTTCCTTGTAAAGGTCTTTTACCTGCTTGGTTAGGTTTATACCTAGTATTTCATTTTTTTAGGGGCTATAGTAAATAGGATTGTTTCTCTCAAGGCTTTTTCACTTCTTTCATTCTGGGCATATAGGAAGGTCTCTGATTTTTGCACATTTATTTTGTATCCTGCCACCCTGCTGAACTTCTCAATTAGTTAGGAGCTTTTGGGATCACTCAGGTATAAGATCATGTCATCTGCAAATAGGGATAGCTTGACTTCTTCCTTTCCGATTTGAATCCTTCTTATGTCCCTTTCTTGTCTTATGGCTTCGGCTAAGATGTCAAGTACAATATTGAATAGAAGTGGTGAGAGTGCACAGCCTTGTCTAGTTCCTGATCGAACTGGGAATGCTTCCAATTGTTCCCCATTGAGCATAATCCTTGCTGTGGGCTTGTTGTCTACAGCTTTTATTATATTGATAAAGCTTCTGTCCATTCCTACTGTCTCTAGCGTTTAGATCATAAAAGGCTGTTGGATCTTGTCAAAAGCTTTTTCTGCATCTATCGAGAGTATCATGTGGTCTTGGAGTTTGGACTGGTTTACATGATGAATTACATTTATTGATTTGCGTATGTTGAACCAACCTTGTGTGCCGGGGATGAAGCCTACTTGGTCCCCGTGAATGATCTTTTTAATATGTTTTTGAAAACGATTTGGTAAGAATTTGTTGAGAATCTTTGCGTCTGTGTTCATCAGAGAGATCGGCCTATAGTTTTCTTTTTTAAGTGAATCTTTATTAGGTTTTGGGATTAAAACGATATTAGCTTCATAAAAGGAATTTGGTAGTGTTTCTTCCTTTGCTATTTGATGGAACAGTTTAAGGAGTATTGGTGTTATTAACTCCTTAAATGTCTGGTAGAACTCTGTGCTGAATCCATCTGGTCCAGGACATTTTCTGGTGGGAATATTCGAGATTACTTCCTCAATTTCCTTATATGTTATAGGACTATTTAAATAATTCACAACTTCCTGATTCAATTTAGGTAAGTTGTGTTTACTTAGAAATTCATCCATCTCTTTTGTATAGTCAAACTTCACAGAGTATAAGTTTTTGAAGTATGATGTTATAATTCTCTGGATTTCTTGGGTATCAGTAGTGATAACTCCATGTTCATATCTAATTTTGTTAATTTGTGTTTTCTGTCTCTTGCTTTTGGTTACTTTAGCTAGGGGTGTATCAATCTTATTGATTTTTTCAAAGAACCAGCTTTTTGACTGGTTAATTTTCTCTATCATTTTCCTAATCTAAATTTCAGATATTTCTCCCCTTATTTTGCTAATCTCCTCTCTTCTACTACTTTTGGGATCAGATTGCCCAAGTTTCTTTAAAGCTTTAAGCTGCATTGTTAAATTGTTTATTTCTGATGTTTCCATTTTTTTGATGTAGTCAATTAGAGCTATGAACTTACCTCTTAGAACAGCTTTCATTGTGTTCCAGAGATTTTGGTAAGTTGCATTTTCATTATCATTCGCTTTCAGGAAATCTTGAATTTCCTTTTTAATTTTTTCCTGAATCCAGTTCTCATTCAGCATCATAGTGTTAAGTTTCCAGGAGTTAGTGTATTTTCTCTTCTTTGTTGCATTGTGGATGTCCAGCTTTAGGCCGTGGTGGTCTGATAGGGCACAGGTTAGAATTTCAACTTTTTTGTATATGCGTAGTTTCGTTTTGTGGCCCAATATGTGATCTATTTTGGATAAAGTTCCGTGTGCTGCTGAGAAAAATGTGTATTCTTCGGTGTGTGGGTGAAAAGTTTGATAGAGATCTGAAGGTCCATTTCTTTAAGGGTTTGATTACGTTCCAAAGTGTCTCTGTTAAGCTTTTGACCTGTTGATCTATCCCATGTTGAGAGAGCATTGTTGAAGTCCCCAAGAATTATCATTTGGGGGTTGATTTCTTGCTTTAGACAATGTAGGGTTTTCTTAATGAATGTATTGGGTGCATGTATGTTCAGTATTGTGAAGTCTTCCTGGTGAATTGTACCTGTGACTAAAATGTAGTATCCATCTGTGTCTCTTATGATTTTCTTTGCTTTGAAGTCCACTTTGTCTGAAAGCATAATTGTTACCCCTGTATGTTTCCTAGTTCCATTAGCTTGCAAGACTTTGGACCAGCCTTTCATTCTTAGGATGTACCTATCTTTTGTGGTGAGATGAGTTTCCTGAAGGCAGCAGATTGTTGGATTATGGTTTTTAATCCAAGTTTGTAATATGTGTCTCTTAATTGGTGAGTTAATACCATTGACATTTAATGTTATAATGGAGAAATTATTTTTAATTCTGGACATTTTTTATGTTTAGTGGATTTTGTAAGCGTGTTGTTTGATATTTATGTTTTGGTGGTATTATACTTCCCTTCTGTCCTACTGGATATGCTTTTTCTTTTCTTCAAGCTTGAGTATCATTTGTAGCATTTTTTGAAGGCCTACTTTGGTAGACATGTATCCCTTCAAGTTGTCTTTGTGCTGGAAAACCTTTTTTTCTCCCTCAATCATGACAGATAGTTTTGCCGGGTATATCAGTCTGGGTTGGCATTTTTGCTCATTTAATACTTGAAGTACGTTTCTCCAAGCTCTTCTTGCGTTTACTGTTTCCATTGAGTAGTCATTCGTTATTGTACTAGGTTTACCTTTAAAAGTGACTTGCTTTTTTTCTCTTGAAGCTCTCAGCACCTTTTCTTTGTCTTGAATGTGGAGTGTTTTGACTATTACTTGCTGTGGTGATTTTCTATTTTAGTCATATCTGTTTGGAGTGTGAAATGCCTCTTGTATTTGGATAGGCCTCTCATTCTTTAGTTGTGGGAAGTTTTCATTTATGATGAATTGAAATATTTCCTCACATGTGGTATTTTGGCATTCTTGCTCTGGTATTCCATGAATGTGCATGTTAGACTTCTTCAGGGTGTCCCATATCTCCTCTCCAGTATCATTTTGGCTTTAACAATCTCTTCCATTGAGCTGGTTAATTCTCCCACTTTGTCTTCAAGATCTGAAATTCTATTTTCTGCTTCATTAGTTCTGCTGATAAGACTCTCTGTTGAGTTTTGGGTTGAAGATAACTTGTCTTTTAGTTCAATTTTAAACTCTGCCTGAGACTGCTTTAACTTCTCTATGCCTAGTTTTGTATCTTGAACTGTTTTTCTCAATTCCTCCAGGTACCTGTTGTGTTCCTGTTCAAAGTGGTTGATACGGTTGTTTAACTCTTCTCGGATTTCCTCTTTCATAGTATTAATCATGGTAATGATCATACTCTGAAAGCCGTTATGTTGGTTCTGGCTTTCATGGCTATTTTCTGTGAATTTGTTCTTGTTGGAATCCATCATTATGGGATTAATTCTTTCAGTGGGAGTTTGGTCTTCTTGGGTTTTGTTTCTCGTGGATCTGCACTTTGACTTATGCATTATTGTTTTGTTTTTTAGGACCTTTCAGTTTCTGTGTGTTTTTCACTGAACTGATGTAGTTGGTATCGTTACACTTGCCAGTTATTACTAGTGCTTGCCTTGGATTGGGTATGTTTGTGTATTGTTATTATATCCTAGATGAGGCTATTAGGCTGTTAATTCATTAGTTAAGTCAGGTTAAGTAACCAGGGTGTGAATATTAGTATGGTAGTGCACTTTTACGATTTAGTATATTTGGTGATATGTGAGGGTGAGTGGTGTACTCCCTGGAGTTGTATGTTTTTGGGGTGGCTGTACGAGGACATTGATCTACAGCAAGTGATGCTAGAAAGGATCAGTAAGGTGAAAAAAAAAGGGTTTACTTTTTTTGGGGCTGGATGTGAAGAATCTCGCCCACGTGATATAATGATTGTAGTGGACTCCAGATGTATGGCCTTTGTTCCCTTTGTTCCTTAGAGTTTCCTCGAGTTTCCTTTGGACTCTATTGAATTCTGAGTAGCAGTGTGTCTTCCATGGACCACGTGCGTAGGTCCCCGGTGGGCCGGAGACACAGAGGTTCTGAAGTTGATGGCAGTATTCTTCACCTGGGACCCGGGACCTGGTGGGGCGGTGGAGGCACATGGGGGCGGGAGGAAGTGAGGGGCTGAAGTCCGGGGTGGGACCCATGCAAATCTGGAGGCTTCCTGGGTGCTCGCTGGGAGACTGGGGGCTTCAGGGTGGGGGCCTGGGTTGGGTGGACTCTCTCACTCACCTGGGAGCTGGCAGGCTGCGGAGGATGCGGCGGGACTGGGATCTGTGGGTTTATATTACTTCTTGTGCTAGCTTCAAGAGCATATGTTTGAAAAGTGACTTCACGAATTACTTTGAATTGCTCTTTCCTCCTCCATGCTTTGCTCTGGACTTTCCCAAGCTGTTCACACTAGGGCTAGATGTGGGTTGCACTGCCTGGCATATTTTTACTTGGATATGGCATCTGAACTCAAGACATTCTTGTTGTAAGGCAGAGTCATAACACTTAAGCCATCTCTCCAGCCCCAGAATTACATTTTAGAATTTTCATGTAGCTTCTGATTGAATCTTGCTGAGAGGAAGAAAAGAAGGAAGGAAGGGAGGGAGAGAGAGAGAGAGAGAGAGAGAGAGAGAGAGTGAAAACAGGGGAAAAGTAAAGGATGAGGATCAGGAAGATGAGGAGGAGGAGGAAGGGGAAGAAGAGGAAAAAGAGGAGGAAGAGGACTGAGAGACAATTTTAGGGATAAAGAAGGCAAATCCCTTCCATCCATTTGGCCTGCCTCCAGCTGGATTAAATTCCCTGGGGGGCTGGGAATTCTACCCAGGTAACTGAGAAAGATATACTAAGTGTGAAGACAGATTACACTGTTACCAGGTAACAAAAGATTGAGTTGCACCTAATACCTAACAAATAAATGTGGAAGTTTACAGACTGTTTACCCTTTTACTCTCCAATCATTCTATAAACAGTCTAAATATTCCTCTGGCTTTAAAATATTTATGAAAGTGTCACTTCGTTTTTCATAGAGGAACTGGATCTCAATATCTAAAGGTAAGGAGTTCATTTCAAGTATTTGCTAAAACACACACTCCTGGGCCCCATGTGCTGATTTTATCATGAGTAAGGCCATAGTTATGCCAATTTCATTTTTGGTTTTCCCAGTTTACTATGTGTTCCTATTGCTGCGTCTACAATATTCACTTATTTGATTTTATTTCCATTCTCTTTTCTACATGAGATATTAGCAACATGGAACCCAGAAGCCAAACAGATGTGTTGAAATTCCTTCTTGTGGGACTGTCATATGACTCAGTACTGCAGTCTCTCATCTTCTATACATTCTTATTTATCTACCTCATCATCATCCTGGGAAACCTGCTCATCATCCTGGGTGTTAGCTATGACTCTCACCTCCACACTCCCATGTACTTCTTCCTCTCCAACTTGTCCTTCACTGGTATCTGCATAAGTACAACCACCATTCCAAAGGTACTGGTGAACATTGGAACACAAAGTTACATCATTACTTACACTGCCTGCCTTGCTGAGTCCTACTTGATCATGATTCTAGTTGGCTTAGAAAACTGTCTCCTTGCAGTGATGGCCTATGATCACTATGTGGCTATTTGTCACCCCCTGAGGTACATGATCTTCATGAGCCCTTGCCTCTGTGTGTTGTTAGTTCTAGTCTCCTTTTTCCTTAGCATGGTGCATGCCCTGCTCAACAAACTGATGGTGCTTAGTCTGTCCTTCTGCACAGACCTAGAAATGGCCCACTTCTTCTGTGAGCTTGCTCAGATCATCAAGCTTGCCTGTTCTGACGCTGACACCAATTATATCTTAGAATATGCTGTGGGATTCTTGTTTTTTGGTGTACCACTCTCTGGAATTATTTTTCTTATACTGGAATTATCTTTTCTGTCCTTTGGGTTCCATCTAGAGGAGGAAAGTATAAAGCATTTTCTACATGTGGTTTTCACCTCTCAGTGGTCACCTTATTTTATGGGACAGGATTTTTCGTCTACCCAAGCTCTGTAGTAACTGACTCTGCCATAAAAAACGTGTTGTCTTCCGTGATGTACATTGTGATTCCTCAGATGTTTAACCCAGAGGAATAGGGAATTGAAAGGAGCCTTGAAAAATCTCATTCTTGGTATTCTTTTACTGTGATTATAACATTACTGTAGGGCTCAGCTTCCTACCCTAAGTTAAAGTAGCAGCAACAAGGAATTCATCGCTGTTTCATCAGTAAATTATTCAAAATTGCCTTGGGTCACAGAATGTCACAGTAGACTTCAGACTTCACTCCGTGCTTCAAGCAAGTCTATTATGCTTGACAAATGTTTTCAATCCATTAAGTTTCTATGGTTTTGACTGTATTGAATCCAATCCTCAGTTGGATGTTCCACTTCTGTAATTATTTTTAAATGTCTGAGATGAGGAGTATTGTATAGAGTAGATAGGGTGGAAAGTCTGATGTTATTGGGGCTGACTTATGTGATCTCAGTATTAGGGCCATGTGTATGAAATCGGCCTGGTCGGTGGGGGAGAGGAATGGGGAGCAACTCTGACCACGTATAGGTGTCACATGGAGGTCCATAAATAAAGAGAACCTCATATGAAGGAGAGACACAAGAAATATGAGTTAATTTAGAGTTAGGGACCTAGTAGTCTAGGTAACCATAGTTTATCCTTTCATTGAAAGAGCAGAGGAAGATAAAAGATAGCTAAGAGCATAGGAAGATAAAAGATAACAAGATCAGAGAAGATAGGGAGAGAGCCACCATGACAACATCACAGGAAGAAGAAGACAGGAAGTGCCAGATAGAGAGAGAGAGAGAGAGAGAGAGAGAGAGAGAGAGAGAAGCTGGCTTGGATAGCAATCTTTTATAGTCTAAGGTATTTCTAAGAACTTTTTCAGGAGTTATTAGGTAAGCAGGGCAATAAAGAGTAGATGTGTGACCTTTAAAAAATAACCATCTGGCTAAGATGGAGACATCACAAAATGGAAAACTGTGGTTAGCAACATTATCCCTGTGGATGTTGTAAGGTCTACCAGAAGAAAGGCTAGACAGAGAAAAGCAAGACAATGACAGCAGGTTTTTATGGAAGCAAAACTCTTCAGAGAGGACCTTGGTGAAGAAATAGAACTCCAAGCCCTGCTGACAGTCTGGGTAATATAAGAGGCAGAAAAAGAAAAAGGAAAGGGATTATTGAAGAAATATAAATGCCAAGTAGAGAGAGTGTGGCAATGGTGTGAAGAGAGTTAAGGTCTATGTGGGGTTACAGAAGAACAGGGAAGAGAGGATGGAGGTAAAGGAGCTGAACATTTTCCTTTGTAGCTGCAGCCAATAATTTCTAATGACCTAGGGAATAAAGAGCTTAAGAATGTTCAGTGACCAATACTTTTTGTCAATCAGCACTAGGATTCTGAGTGTTGTAATGACAAGAATATAGAAAAACAAGTCACTTTCCTTCTGAGAATTGCCATTATTTAAACAAAGCAGAGAGGTTATTCTAAATGGCATGGAGGTAACTAATAGATGTAAATGGGTCAATTTTTTTCTCTTTTTATAACATTTTATATAATTTGTAAAACAGTGCTTGTATAAAAATTCACACAAAGTTGCTAAAGAGCAAATCATTTCCAAAATGTCCTGGGTTTGTTACATTCAGTTTTCTAAGGATGAACTGAATTCAATGGTAAAATGCAGACATGATGTGGTATTTTATTATCTTTGGTAAAACTATTCTCATCATTTTATCTCCTCACAGTAGTTACTCTGATATCCACTTGGGGCAGGGTCTGCTCTTACTAGGATGTCAGAAAAACATTAAGGCTGGATCTACAAGAGGCGAAGATTTCCACACAGCAATAACAACCCCTGGGCCCTCACCCCCACTTCGAAATGGCGCATCAACACAACCAGGCCATGGGTAAGTGTGTGTGTGTGGGGGGGTGCAGTTCAGTGAGTTTTACCCAGGAGTCTGTAGACCTCTTTCAATCAGGAAAGAAATCTCTGAGATGAAGGCAAAAACAGGTCACCTCTACAAGAACCCAAGTGACCACAACTGTGATGTGGTCAGGCCAATCTGGTCACCACCAAGATCCCATTGATGGAGAAATAAAGGAGGATGTGTACTTCTTTGGTATGTCTACTAATCTATGATGCTTGCTGGAGAATCGAAGATGTCTGCTAGAAAATGAACAGGCCAGGTTCAGACTCACACTGTGAGTCACAACATCAAAAGGATCTGAGAATTGAGGGAGTCTGGAAAAAAATTAAGGGATAAAAGGGGAAATGGAAAGGAATAGGATTTTGGACTAAGGGATGAAAAATATTATAAAGTCACTCTATTCATGTAAGTAAAATTAAAAATAATAAAGATAAAAAAGAAAAAATAGAAAAGTCTTTAAGGTGAGGGAAGATCAGGAATAGGACATAAAAGGGAGTGGGGTTATCCCCACACCCTCAGTGACAGAGAGCACACACCCAGAAATGTAAAACACTCTAAACAAAAGTAGGTGGGAAGAAAACTGACAGAAGTCATGATCAGATGCCTTGACTACAAATACCCAAAAGTAAGTATCTATCTGAACACCTCTCATTACATCTTTAAAGAAAAAAAAATGCAGCCCCCAAACAATACACAGCATAGTACAATGGAAGAGTAATGAAGTCAAAAGCAGCAACAACCAGAATTCAGAGTATTAGCAACCTTAAAGTGTTCAGCTGGAATCAGACTAACTTAATCTCTTCTCATCCTTAGCCTCAGGGAATCTTCTGGAAGAGGGGGCAGCAAGATTGTAAGAACCTAAAGTTGGGAAGGTGCACTGCCTGCCAGAACATTCCACTCAAGGCAGGTCTGCTGCATCCAGGAACTTAACACTGTGGAACTTATCCACACCAGATCTGCACTGCACCTGACATATCAGCAGTCTCTCACAAACTAGGTAGAAACTCAGGAGAAATAATTACATGCAGAGACAAGTTAAGGACAGTGCTGTTATCAGTGGGTCTAGCCAAGGAAGGAAAACGTAATCTGTAAAAGAGGCTTGAGCTCACATGAGTGCAGACAACCCAAAGAGAAACCTGAGGCCCACATAAGCAGACAGGGAGGAGGGTAGGAGAGAAAGGGATGGATTTGTGAAGGGAAGGAAGAAAGAATGAGGGGGGCAGGGACAACCATTTACTGTTTTTAAAACAAGAAAAAATAAATACAGAAAATTAAAAGCTGCTAATTGACTATATTTTTCTATGCAATTGATCTTTAAGGATTTGCAAAACTCTAGATAAAACGCATGCACGCGCGCACACACGCACAGACACACACGCACACACACACACACACACACTTCTTATCTAATGAGGCCTTTGGATCTTTGGATATTGAACCTCAGAGACACATGATTTGCCAGTTCTCTCTCATCCTGATTTTTACATCAGAAAGTCCCACCTGTGGATCTGTCCATGATCATACTCATCCAAGAGAGTTTGCATACCTGGTCAGACCCTCTCTGTACTTCTTAAGGCAAATATCTGTTCTCCCCATCCAGAGGAGATGGCAAGCTTCCCTCCACCATGATGATAGCCAGGTAACACAAAGTCTCTAAGACAATATTTTGTCATTTAGAAGATGTTTTATATAATTTCATTTGAGTGAATCTATGAGGAAATAAAAGCAATGTGTACTGAAGATGATCAATGAAAATTCCTCTGAAGAGTTCTTGCCTCATTGTATCATCCTCCTTTTGTATTCTTTGGAATCTTAATGACAAAGAAAACTTTCTCATTCTGATATTCTTAAGCTTTATCTGTGCAAGAAAAAGAACAACTTTCCTATTGAGTTCCAGTCATCCTATTTTAAAAGACTAATGTGATGGCATTATTTGGGATCTATATGTGGAACCTTTGGTAGATGTAGAAGACATAGAGTTTAGTCAGCTTTATCTTTCTTTTCATCTATATCCACAGGCATTCTGCTTGGGAGTAATTTTGATGTAATTGGCTTTCTAAGTCATGATGACTGTGGCAGTCAGAACTGACACATATAGTCCCAGTATTATAAACAACAAGATTAACTTCCTCTTTGCAAAAATACAGGTATTTTAAATGGTAACAATTTATAGATAGTTCAATAGATTCCAAAAGGCATTGTTACTTGCTCATTTTCAGAATTAACAAATCCCCATGCTCTATTATATCATAATTATATCTTTATTATTTAACAATGAATTTATTGTTTAGCATGACAATATATAGGTATCCAACATGATAATATATAAGAGTATATTTGGGTAATATACAGATACCAAGTTTTTCACAGAATGGTCATTCTACCTGAGAAGGCATAGTGATTTTTCCTTTGCAATTGTCAGTAAATTCTGATGCTTTCATAGTGTATAAGAATTCTTGTAGACAAAGGCTATACATAAGGAAGCAGGAACACATGCTTTATTACGAATGGGAAGGAAAATAGGGCATGTATGAGGTAGATGTATAATTGCTTACTATTTTGTCTGGGTACATCTATGAATTATTTAGTTGAGGTAAGCAGTGAGGAAGGATAATTTCTGTTGCAGATTAATTGTTTGGGAATTCACAGCCCATACTGTATGGGACCACTTACTAGAGAGTTTATAAGATGGAGGTGAGTTCAGTATGCTAGCAAACTGACAAACTGGGGAGTATGCTGCTCTCTCATCTCTTCCTGTGTATATGGTGTAGTCAGTTGTGTTAACTCCAGATATTGCACTAAATATTGATATGTACTTTTATGACCTTAAGAACATGAATCTTATTTAGTGTCAGGAACCTCCTGAGCATAAAGCTCTTTACTTACTGAGCCTTTCTCCTGGATGAGGCATTTCAGGTTGTGTACAATACCTTCTTTAGTTAAACCGGGGGAAAAATCTAAGACAGCATTAAACTATACCCGGAAGAAAAAGGCCATATAATACATTAAGGGTCATGAAACTAGCCATCTGAACTTCCTTTCTCCTATGTAGAGGGCCTTTGTGGACCTACACTCCTAAAATCTCAATGATGGTTACATTTTGGGTCTAAAGAGGAGCTTTGGATTTAGAGTGCTGTGGAATGTAGACTCTAGGTACTGACAAGTGAAATGTTAATACTTTTCTCCTAGATCTGAGATGTTTGCTGGAACTTGAATCAGGTCAGACAAATGTCAGCAAAGACAGCCTAGATGAAACAGTGTAGACCACATAAGCAAAGACAATTTAAAAAGAGGAGGGAATCTGGCAGGGGAAAATGATCTATTATAAGAGGAAAAGGAAAAGAAAAAGGGTTTCAGAACTAAGGGCTATTTATAAATAGGTATATTTATAAATCATTATATTCATACATGCAACATTAAATAAAAAAGAATTAGAAAAGATTTTACCTGTGAAAGCAACAGCAGCAGTTTCTACAAAGTCGCACTTCTAGATCAAATATGATGGGATTTATGTCTGCTGTTCCTGAAAACACACTCTATGTTCAGGTGAGATTCTGAGCATCATTACCAATGAAGGTAGATAGACACCCACAAATTACATTAGTGCATGTTTTTGGTGCAAGGGCAGGTGTTTTATTAGTCTTTCATTCAAATGAATGACTGAGACAATTACATATGGTGTTATTGCTGGTGTTCAGTATCTACTCACACCTCCAGATACTACAAAGAATTATTCCTAAATGATAATGAAATTTTATAAATTCTCTTCATAATTTGTGTGCTTATTTTAAGCATATTCCCAAGGTTTTCCTTCATTTTTTAGGTATTTTCACTTAAAACTGTCAGTTACATATAGGTGCCAATGTGACAGATAAGGCTAGAGCTCTGGCAACACTTATAAAGAATTAACAATTGAGTTGGACCTCAAATAAGACTGAAGGTGATTGTCTAGTTGATGGGAAAAATCCAGCCAATAGTAGGGAGAACTAATCTCTGGGAAGGCAAATGAGATGGTGGGAATTGGTTAAGAAAGTTGGCATCTTACAATCTTTTTTTTAATATTTTTAAAATTTTTTATTATTTATTATTTATTCAATTGTGCATGTATGTGTGTGCACATGTGTGTATGTATGTGTGTGTGTGTGTAGAACCACGGACGAATTTGGGAACCACCATGGACGCCTCCACCTCCTCCTTGTTCACTCTGCCCCGGGATTCACAAGCTCCACCCTACCAGGACCAGAAGCAGGCTACCCCTGCTTCTGCCTGGCATCTATACATGGGGTCTAAGATCTGAACTCAGGACCTTCTGCCTGCAAGGCAGAGGCTTAACCCCTGAGCCACATCTCCAGCCATGGCATCTTACAATCTTACCACCCCCTCTTCCGCAAATTTCCCTGAACTGCTGGATGGGGAGAGATTAGGCTGGCCTAGTTCCAGGTGATTGATATAGAGTCTCTGATATTCTGGATTATGGTTTGTTGATTTTTTTTCCAGTTTAGCTGCTCCTGCAATGCCCTTCACTCCATCCTGATGGGTATTGGATGTCACCCCCTGGCCAGAGATAAAAAGCTGTTCAACTAGAGTCTTGTTACAAGGGTATATTCAAATGTAGCTGTAATAAAAGTAGGAAACCGCAGTGAGGGAGGGGTCAATCACCTATTTGTAAAATGGTTACTTTTTATCTGCCAGACTATATGCCCTCCCCTTTGGTGAGATCATACCCCATCAGTTGTAAATGATCAGAAAGGAAAGTCTGTGAACTTAACCAGATGTCTCATTACTCACTTGCAGTCCTTGATAGAGCACAAGGATAGGAGGAGTAATGATATGCAAGATACTCCACACAAGTTAGGGCAGGAGGCCTGTCCGGCTGGCGCGGAGGACGCCGCCTGCCAGCCGGAGTCTGAGACCAGCGGGGCTGGCGGCACCTGGGCTCGAGTAGGAGTCGCTGGCAGGCCCGGCCTGTCACGGAGGAGCGGAGAGGCAGACGCAGGTCATCATGGGTGGCTTTTTCTCAAGTATTTTTTCCAGTCTGTTTGGAACCAGGGAAATGCGGATTTTAATTTCGGGATTAGATGGTGCTGGAAAAAACACAATTTTGTACAGATTACAGGTTGGAGAAATCGTTACTACCATTCCTACTATTAGATTTAATGTAGAGACAGTGACATACAAAAAACTTAAATTCCAAGTTTGGGACTTAGGAGGACAGACAAGTATCAGGCCATACTGGAGATGTTATTATTCAAACACAGATGCAGTCATCTATGTAGTTGACAGTTGTGACTGAGACCGAATTGGCATTTCCAAATCAGAGTTAGTTGCCACGTTAGAGGAAGAAGAACTAAGAAAAGCCATTTTAGTGGTGTTTGCAAATAAGCAGGACATGGAGCGGGCCATGAAACCCTCAGAGATGGCCAACACACTTGGACTACCTGCCTTGAAGGACCGAAAATGGCAGATATTTAAAACCTCAGCCACCAAAGGCACCGGCCTTGACGAGGCAATGGAATGGTGGTTGAAACATTAAAAAGCAGACGGTAATTCCATCACGTCAGCTGCTGTGAAACAAACGTTTGTGTCACACAGTCAGACGTGCTTCACATGACTAATGTTAGAACGGTGGTTGCTGACATTTACAGAACTGACTTCAACACTGTAATAAACCTAAGTATTTGCTTAGTGGGGCAACTCGATTGAATCACCCAAATGGTCTCTGTCATATAAAATATTTCTTCCTTGCTTTCTTGTGTTAAGGTATATGTTCTATTTGTATGGAATTCTTACCAAGTACAGTACTATTAAAGAATGCACTCTTCTTGGAGGAAAATCCTCTTATTTTTGAAAAAAAAAAAAAAAGTTAGGGCCGAAGCAATCATAATTGAACTTTGCATGCCCTGCGCAATATCCAACACACTATTGACCCCACAAAGTCTAGCATTTGCTAAAGGCACTAAGATCCTTGGAGGCAAGGGGTTGATAGTCACAGTAGTGTTCCTGTGCTTAAAGGGAACACAGGAAAGGGTTCTGGGAAATGCCACTGGGTCCTTGCAACTCATTGGAGAGGAAGACCCAGAGGAGAGTCTGGCATGCACATTAAAGGATGCTCCGGGGATGGAAAGGGGAGGGAAGGGGGGCATAGGGCGGTGGGAGGTTGGAGGGAGGGAGGGGACCGGTGTACCTGTTAAGTTTGTATGAGTGGAAATAAAAAAAATAAAAAATAAATAGTAAAAAGACAAAAAAAAAGTTGGCATCTTGTGATTCCTTTCATTCCTGGAATCCTCTTATTTCTTCTGTGAATTTGTTCAGGACATGAAGTCTATCTGCTATGTTACCTTTACTAATAACCTACCTGCCCCATTTAGACTAGTGGTTTTTTTTTTTTGGTAATAACTTTTTTAATGATTATTTTCCCTTGTGCTTAATTTTTCCCTCTCTTTAGAAGATGAATTCAGGTTGAGTAAAGCACAATTTTTCCCCATGTGGATTTCATCTCTTTCTATATTGTCCTTTTTCTGTGGAACATCATTAAGAGTATGCACAATTCTGTAGTGAGTATCACTAAATTTTTATTGCCTTTAGTGTCATACGCTATCATCACAGAAAAGCTGAAGTGGTATACTAATTGAAGAACAAGAAGGACCTGAAAGGACTCTGGAGCCACATGATCAATGAAGTCCCTTATTTCTTGGGATTGTGTTATCTTTATGGATTTTAATTTCCAGAATAATATGGAGTGGTGAAAATAAGTCATTCAAAATGATTCTATAAACAATGACTGTAAATAACTCAATTTGGGCTGTATCTGTTCCCATTTGTCCTGCCTCTTAATCAAAAGGAACTGAGTTCAGATCCCCTTAGTTCATACAAAAATGCTAGGCAAAAATGGTTGAGAGTGCCACTTCCATCCCTGGTAGGAGCACGGGAAACCCCAGACCAAAGAACAATCCAGGATGGTTCCTGAAGTTGCCCTCAGGCTTTCACAGGCATGTGCACTTGCACATGTGCACACACACACACACACACACACACACACACACACATATGCACATGCCTCAATAAGTAAATAAAGCCTGAAACAAGAGCTAGATAGAGAGCTATATGTGCTGAATGTTTGTGCACAAACGTGAAAAAAGAGTTTGATTCTTGAAACCCTACATTATGAAAAGGAAAAAATGACTTCTGACCTTCACCCATGAATAACATCCTCTCTCTCTCTCTCTCTCTCTCTCTCTCTCTCTCTCTCTCTCTCTCTCTTTCTCTCAGTCTCTCTCTATATTTATATAATATTTCAAGTAAAAAATTAATTGTAAATAAGATTGAGTTCCTTAAAATCTGAAGTTCAGAAAAGCAAAGATTAAGATTTCAACAGCATCGGTTTTCTAACATGCTTCCAAGTGATACTACTTTTAAACATTACTTCATATTACCATTCAATTCCATGATTTCTGTCAGAAACTACAACAGTATGGAATTCAGGAACCTAACTACTATTTTAGAATTCTTTCTCTTGGGACTTATAGAGGATCCAGCACTGCAGAATCCTCATCTTCGGTCTCTTCCTGTCCGTGTACCTGCTCACCATCCTGGGAAACCTTCTCATCATTCTCACTGTCAGCTCTAACTCCCACCTGCATACCCCAATGTACTTCTTCCTCTCATGTCTCTTTGCCAATGACATCAGTTTAAGCACAAACACAATCCCAAAGATGCTGGTGAACATTATAAGACAAGATCAGAGCATTACATTCACAGGGTGCCTCACCCAGATCTGGTGTGTCTTGGTTTTCAGTGGTTTAGAAAACTGCCTTCTTGTAGTTATGGCCTATGATCGCTATGTGGCCATCTGTCACCCCTTGAGGTACACCTTAATCATGAATTCCTGTGTATATTGTTGCTTCTGACCTCAGTATTCTGTAGTATTGTGAATGCCCTCATACGCACTCTTATGGTGCTCCGACTGTCCTTCTGTACTGTCCTGAACATCCCTCATTTCTTCTGTGAACTGGCCCAGGTCTTCAAGCTCACCTGTTCTGATATTTTCATCAACAATATCCTGATATTTCTTACAACCTGTATATTTGGTGACATTCTTGTCACTGGAATAGTTTTTCTCTTATGCCCACATTGTGTCAACTGTCTTGAGAATGCCATCATCAGAGAGAAAGTACAAAGCCTTCTCCACCTGTGGGTCTCACTTGTCAGTAGTTTGTTTTATGGGACAGCTTTTGGTGTATACATGACCTCTGCATTGATTGACTCTGCCAAGACAAGTGTAGGGACTTCTGTGATGTACATTGTGGTCCCTCAGATGCTGAATCCCTTTATCTACAGTCTGAGGAACAAGGATATGAAGAAAGCCTTGAGCAAGCTCACTGGTAGGATACAATCTCTTTTCAAATATTGAACTGGCTATCCACTTGGTTTTGTACATATCACAATGATGATGAAATTGCCAGTTAGCTACTATGCTTTCTGTCATATTTTGTCATTCTTTTGTCATCTAGAAGTACATATTAAAATCCTCATATATGCTTAACTTGTCTTGACACATAACTGTCCTTTGATACTTTTATCATCAGTTACAATGGTTAATAAAAAGAATTTGATGCAGGATGTATAATTAGAGTAAATTTCATCTCTATACTTTCAAACCAAGGATGATCAAGAGATGGTGGAAAGGACATGGGTAATAGTTGATTAATGTTATCTGTATATGTAGATAATCCTGTCTGATTGTATGTTAAGGAGTCAAAATACTAGTACTAATGTTTTTTATATAGGGAAGGAAGAAAGTTTGATATCATTATGTGAATAAGTTTCTAATAAACTAAACACTTCTGAAAAGAATCCTTGAATCACTGTATTTAGTATCAGCATCAATAAATTTTAAATTGATGGTTTCAAGTGATTGCATGATATTTGATATTATCTATAAAACACTTTTAGTTTGAATTTAATTGTCTCAACTCTAAACAATCATCTGTTTTTTCATGGACTTCTGATATAAAATCTTGTCTAGGAGACATTGACTTTATTGGTCTTCCATACATGGTGTTTCTAGAATATGCAAGCCACAATAGCATGATAGAATTGGTATATAAACAAGCAGTTTCCTTGGTCCACTCGTTTTTTACTATTGAATAGTTCCTCCTGATTAACCTTGTCGAATGGTCTTAGATGTGAATAACAGTACACATGTGAAGCCTGACAGAATACTTCCTCGGTGTTCTCTTTCAGATATGGAGAGGAATAACTGCAAAAATGCCCTCCTCCCCTCTCTGTTAGCCATGCCATGTCATTTTGTGCAGTTCCTCCATCTAGATTGAATAGCAGAAGTTCTTGAAACTGATCATATCACATTGAAACAGTCATTCCTGAAATTCAAACAACTTACTTTGTACATTGCCCACCCCTTGTCCAATTTGTCACTCTTCATACCTTGTAACCCAACTTCCTGGCAAATTCTTAGCAATATCTGAAGGCTGTAGAAGTTAGATGACCCTTTTGTCCTGTCAACTCGGTGGACCAATAACCTGTTCCCATACTGCCCATAGTGGCTATCTTCCTATTCTCTCTCACTTTAAGCTATCTCTTCTGTTATAATGTTATCCCACCTTAACACCAATGGTCATTGAAGCATTCCAGATGAGAGAGACTTAATGACTAAGAAACACAAAGATCACAGGGATTCTTATCTAATTTTTCAGTAATACTTGTAGTAGAATATAGTTGTAAGGGTCTTAATTATATGGTGAGGTGCAAGCCAATTTTCATGTGTGATTACAACTTTGTGCAAGTAAAATATTGGCTGTAGTCAGGTTTGTTAATTTTCTTCTGAAGATGCTGCACAAAATAACTGTTAGAACGGAATTTCTGCAGAGATTTTGTTTCTGTGACATCAGAAGAAAGAAATGTCAATCAGAATATTTTAGTAATAGCTCACAGACTTACACAATAAGTCAAGTCAATTTTCCAATGTACCTGCTCATCATATGATCTGGTCATTTGTGTGTGTATTCATGTGTCTTTATAAGAGGATACTTGAATGTGTGTTTCTCATGAAGTTATAAGAGTTAACATGGGGAATCATTCTGGATTGTGCTTTAACTTCTGGCATTTCCCAAGCTCTAGCCTCCAGTGACATCTGCCTAGCATATTTATATGGGATCTGTAAATCTGAACTCAGGATCTTTACTTACAAGGCATAAGCCCCAATCTATTCATCTTAAAAGAAGATCGTGAAGGAAAGACTTTTGTTCACTAGAAATCTTATTCCAGTGACTTACACTAGAAAAATGATACATGGTCATCATGAAAAATCCACACATTACAAATTATGTATTATCCCACCCAAGATTTTTCTCAAAGCTTCCTTCATATCTCTGTTTCTCAGACTGTAGATGAAAGGGTTAAGTATCTGAGGGACTACCATGTACATTACTGAAGCAATTGCTGTCTTTTTAGGAGAGTCAGTGATTACACAGCTAAAGTATATTCTAAAGACTGTTCCATAAAAAAAGAAAACCACACACAACTGAGATCTGCAGGTGGAAAAGGCTTTGCCCCTGCTGTTCACTTAAGGTTTATGCAAAACAGAGGAAACAATCTGCATGTAAGAAAAAATGATTCCCATCAAAGGAACACCACCAAATATGCAAGCTGCCACATAGATCAATTTCATTGATGAAGGTGTCAGAACAGGAGATCTTGATGACCTGAGCAAGTTCACAGAAGAAGTGAGGGATGTCCAGGTCTTTGCAGAAGGACAGCCTCAGCACCAGCAGACTGTGGAGCAGGGCTTCCACAATGCTGATGAAAAAGGAGAAGGAAGTCAGCAGCACACAGATAATTCGATTCATGATGACCATGTATCGCAGTGGATGGCAGATGGTCACATAGCAGTCATAAGCCATCACTGCAAGAAGAAAATTTTCCAGTGAAGAAGAAACAAGGACTAAGTACATCTTTGTGAGGCAACCTCTATAGCTGATGGCTTTGCTCTACCTCTGGATGTTGACCAGCATCTTGGGAACTAAGCTGCTACTGAAACAGATGTCAGTCAAGGATAGGTTGCAGAGGAAGAAGTACATAGGAGTGTGAAGGTGGGAGTCAGAGCTGACAGCCAGGATAATGAGCAGGTTCCCAAGCACTGTGACCAAGTAGATAGACAGGAACAGTCCAAAGAATATGGGCTGCAGTTCTGGATCATTTGTCAATCCCAGCAGAATGAAATCTGTAACAGCTGGTTGGTTATTTAGTTCCAAATTTTTGACAACTTTGAGGAGATATCAGTAAGGCAATGAAACTCAAGGTCATTTTTCATATTTGTCTGTAGCACCTAGGCCTTTGTCAGAAGTACTATTATTAACACAACCAAAGGATTGCATATAACCCTCAGGAATGACAGTGAACAATCCCATTTATTTGAAAGTTGAGCAGCTATTTCTAAATACAACACTACTTCTTATGCACAAACACAGACACAGGAATTATTGTCAATGCCAAGCCAATCTTTTTTTCCTCACTTTATATCTTATATTCACATTTTAAAATTGTTTTTTGTACTTTTGCACTTTCATGCATAATTGCACTTATACCTCTTAATAACCAATGTATTTCTCCTTCTTTTACTACTTAATACATTTTTTTCTTGTTTCTTACTTTCACATATTTGTGCATGTTCAGACATCTTGATATTATCTGGGATGCCTATATTGGTAAGTGCCTGAGTACTTCCTGGTATGGATGGCCTATCAGTGGCCAAATTATTGAAAGACATAGCTCCCTCTTTTCTATGCAGCATTAATTTTCATAAGACTCAGGGAGGTATAGTCTCCTAAGATCTTCTCTCTTAACCAGATAAATATTTATCCAATATTGATAGTTCAACTATTGTGCAGGTATTTTGGAATTAGATATCACTGAAGTGAGTTCTTAGATATGGCAGCCCTGTCATGACTAGCAGATACTGGTTGGCACCACCCCTCCCTATATTGAGGCTTTTATACTCTTTCCAATTCCTCTTCAAGGTTCCCTGAGCTTTGAAGTGGGAAGTGACTTTGGGTTGGATTCAAGACTATGCAGTCAGTCCACTGTTATTTATTCTTTGCACTTTAGAGCCAATTGTGGTTATTTGCATCAAGCACCTTCCATTACAAAAGATGCTTTTTGGTCAAGGGCTAAGAGTTCTGATCTTAACCAGCTACATGTGCTTCAAGCTATAGTAACAACTAATCTGGCAGAGGTGATCATTTGTACATTTCTGGCATGTATGGTATTGTAGTAACCAATTACTTTCTGATTGGATTTAAGGTCTGCTTATTAGCAGGAACATACATGTAACATTACAAACAAGGGCAAGCACCTGTGTAAGGGGAAAGGATAGATCCTATAAAGGGACAAGCACTAAAGCTTAGCTAGAAGCACTTGAAAGAAAACTGCCATCTAAACACCAATCATTATATTCAACTCTGTGTGTGTGTGTGTGTGTGTGTGTGTGTGTGTGTGTGTGTGTGTGTGTTTGTGTCTGTGTGTATCAAAGGACATTACCTGTGCCTGTGGAGAGCCAAGAATGACACTGAGAATCATCCTGGATGCTCTGACTCACTTTCACTACGTTCTGAATTTTTCCCAGGCTCTGCCTTCCAGGACTGGAAGTTCAGGCCTCTGCCATGTCTACCCAATGTTTTTACATAGGATCTGGAATTTAAACTCAGGTCCTATGGTTTGCAGGGCAAATGTTTAACTCCTGAACCATCTCTCCAGCCCAGCCTTGCTTAATTTTACTTATGTCTTTTCATTCATTTGTTTTTCCATTAGTATCTGAAATTCTGTGATGAAATAAGTATTATGTTTTATATTTTGGAATTATTTTGTACCTTCAGATGGAAAGATAAAAATAGCTTTATGAACTATCTTTAATCCTTATTGGAGTGTTTCTCCAATGAGAAGTCATGTTAACTTTAACATAAATATAAAAGACTAATATAGATAAAATAAATTGAAATAAAATAAAACACAAAGTAATTGAAAATAATAGGTGATAGAAAATATGCTTTACGGTTAAGCACTTGGAAGCAAACTGTAATTGAAACACTAATCATTGTGGAAGTACTCACTTTTTTTGCTTTGCAAGATAAACATGAAATTTATTTCAGTATCACATTTTTTGCCTAGTTACACAAGTTCAATAGGTACTCCCTTTTTCTCTCTCCTCCCTCCCCACCTCCCTGTTGTCCCCCATTGTTCACTCCTCATTCCCTACTCTCCCTCCTTTCTTTCCATCCTCCTCTCTTGGTGCTACCTACTTTCCCCCTTCCATCCTCCAGAGCATCTGCTTATGTGGGTGCTGAATTTCCCTCTGAGTCATCTACACCAGTGAGGATTCAGGACTCAGTGGCATAGTTTGGGACCCTTTCTTGGGCTGCCCATTAGTATAGGAACTCTATTGTGACTGTTTAACTTCTTTCCTCTAAGGATCCTACTGCCTGAAGAATTCTTCCCTGTGATCTGTGCTAGACTTTGGAGGACTTGACATGTCAGCCATTGTGCAGTTCAGGCAAGGTCCAGCTACACTGTGGCTATGTCCTGACTGGAGCAGCCATGAAATGTATGGCATATCTTGCTGTCATTTGTCCTCTCTACCTTTAAGTTCTTACGATTTTGCAGCCTCCTAGTAGTACTCACTTTTTAACCATGCTTTTTCATTCACTTGTTTCTCCATGTATTTCAAAGTTCTAAGGATGAAATAAAATACATGTTTTATATTTTGGAATCACTTTGTACCTTCAAGCAGAAATACAAAAATAATATCACAAACTAGCTTGTATCCTCAGTGAAATATTTTTCCCATGCATACATGATATAGCTTAATATAGATAAAACCTGAATGGGGAAAAACAGTTTAACAAAAACAATGATAGAAAACACACCTGAAAATGCAATGTGTCATTCTCCAAAGAGATAGACACCTAAATAACACCATTATCAAACATCTTACCTTGAATCTCTTTCATGAGATGGAAACACAAGTGACTTTCACAATAAAAATTATTTAACATTATTCATGAATCTGTGCTTTCTAACATTAATATCCGTTCTATAACTTCTTTCTAAATAAGGAATATGATCAATGTGTGGATAGACCCTTAGTTCTTATCTCTACAACAACCACCATCATTACATCCCATTGGGTTTGTTCATGAAAACTAAGCACATTAAAAGCAGATAGAACACTGAAGCATTAGGAACTGCAGGGGCTATAGCTGGCCTCCAAGGACTCCTTGAGTATAGATCAGCCTGGTGCCAAACAGGAGACTTATTTTCTGCTCTTTGGCCTTTCCAGTGTCTGTTATTTGTCCTGTGACCTAATTTTGGATGGTAAGATTGATACCACACAGCTCAACATGCTTTTTCCCTAAAACTATAATTAAGGTTCACATTGTTCCTAGCATTGTAGCAGAAAACATGTCATTTTAGATACTGTTAACTGTATACAATTACTGACCATCTGAGGATGCAGTAAATCATATCTGTCTTATTTGCTACTTCTTGTTATAATCTTTTATAGTGACTGATTCTGGATGATTCACTTCTTATAACTTATAGCACTCATAGCATGTCTAGCTGAGAATAAACTTGTCTCAGTACAGTCTCACGCTGGGCTATCTGAGATCCCTCTAGTCCCTGCCTGGAGCCAATACCTGTTGCTCCCTTTAAGAGGCTCCATGTTACTGTAAATGTTTGCATTTACAAGGAACCTTCATTGTGACAGTTCCCTTCAGAAAGTTTCCCTGTGAGGATTGAAGAGTTTGGTGTTATTTTAGCAATGAAGAGATGTGACCATTGGGTTAAAAAGAAATGTGAACAGACTCATCTCGGACATCATCCCTGTATGGTGAAGGTGCAAAAAACTGCTTGGGCTCATCTTTGCCATGAAAACACTGGTCATACAAGATGGAGTGAATGTCATGTGAATGACATCAGCACTTCATTGGCATAAGTCTGCTGCAAATCCAATGAATAATTGCATATTTTAATTTCTTATTTCCATTGCTACAATGAACATATGACCCCAAAAAATCAGAAAAACAAGGGATTATTTTTCAGCTTTTCAGTCCTGATTACAATTTATTTGGAAAAGAGTTAAGTTAGTATCCAAAGCCAAGGTTGGTGGCCACATGATATCCACAGGAAAAACTAAGAGCAGACTAAAGACCAAGGTACAGCTACTAACTAATTGGACTGTGAACTGGCCAAATTCCAATTCTCTTTCTCTCTTTCCCTCTCATTCTGTTTCTTTCTCTACTTCCTTTCTCTCTCTTTTTCTGCTTCCTTTCTCTTTCTTTCTCTTCCTCCTTTTTCTTTTTTCTTTCTTTTTTTCTTTCTTTCCTTTCTTTCTTTCCTTTCTTTCTTTTCTTTCTTTCTTTCTTTCTTTCTTTCTTTCTTTCTTTCTTTCTTTCTTTCTTTCTTTCTTTCTTTCTTCCTTTCTTTCTTTCCTTTTTATCTTTCTCTTTCTTCTTTCTCTTTCTCTTCATCTAATCCACTGGGCTGGGGAATGATGTCAACCAACATGGACAGGGTTTTTCCATATCAATTAGAGAATCTCCTACAGTCCTGCTCTGGGCTTTTTTCAAACTAAATAATTCTTCCTTTCCTCACCCGCTCAGGATGCGCAGAGTCCAAACGGAACTCACAGCAACCTAGGTAAGCTTCCACCCTGCCCACCCCCAAATCCCAAGCAGCCCACTGGTCCTAGCTCCTCCCACCAGGCCACTGGAGCCTGCGCTGCTTCAGGCCAAATAATTCAGTTCAGTGAAAAACACAGAAATTGAAAGAAGGTCTTAAGAGTTAAAATGACAATGCCCAAGTCAAAGTGCAAATCCATGAAAAACAAAAGCCAAGAAAACAAATCTCCCACTGAAGGAATTAATCCCATAATGATAGACTCCAACCAGAACAAACCCACAGGAAATAACCAAGAAAGCCTCACCCAGGATAAAAACTTTCAAAACATGATCATTACCATGATCAATACTATGAAAGAGGAAATCCAGTAGGAATTAAATAACTGCATCAATCACTTTGAAGAGGAACACAACAGACACTTGGAGGAGTTGAGAAGAAAACAGTTCAAGAAAGAAAAACAGGCATTGAGCAGTTAAAACAGACTCAAACAGAGTTTAAAATTGAACTAAAAGACAAGTTATCTTCAACCCAGAACTCAACAGAGAGTCTTATCAGCAGAACTAACAAAGCAGAAAACAGAATTGCAGACCTTGAAGACAAAGTGGGAGTATTAACTAGCTCAGTGGAAGAGGTTCTTCAAACCATAAAGATACTTGAGAGAAATATTCAAGAGATATGGGACATCCAGAAAAAGCCTAACATGTGTATTCATGAATACCAGAGCAAAAATCCAAAAACACCACACCAGAGGAAATTTTTCAAACTATCATCAAGGAAAACTTTTCTCATTTAAAAAAAGAGAGGCCCATCCATATACAAGAGGCATTCCACACCCCAAACAGATATGACCAAAATAGAAACTTACCACAGGAAATAATAGTTAAATCACTACACATTCAAGATAAAGAAATGGTGCTGAGAGCTTCAAGAGAAAAATAGCAAGTCACTTTTAAAGGTAAACCTATTAAAATAACAAATGACTTCTAAGTGGAAACAGTAAAAGCAAGAAGAGCTTGCAGACATATACTTCAAGTACTGAATGAGCAAAAATGTCAATCCAGGCTGATATATCCCGCAAAACTATCCGTCATGATTGAAAGTGGAAGAAAAATTTTCCAGCACAAAGACAACTTGAAGGAATACATGTCTACCAAACCAGGCCTTCAAAAAATGCTAGAAATTATACTCAAGCTTGAAGAAGAAAAACAAGCATATCCAGGAGAACAGAAGGGAAGTATAATACTACCAAAACCTAAAAGTGAAGCAATACACTTACAAAAGCCACTAAACATAATAAATGTATGGAATTAAAAATAGTTTCTTCATTATAACATTAAATGTTAATGGAACTAACTCACCGATCAAGAGACACAGATTACAAACTTGGATTAAAAAGCACAACCCATCAATCTGCTGCCTCCAGGAAACTCATCTCACCACAAAAGACAGGTACATCCTAAAAATAAAAGGCTGGTCCAAAATTCTGCAAGCTAATGGAACCAGGAAACAGGCAAGGGTAACCATAATGCTTTCAGACAAAGTGGACTTCAAACCAAAAAAAAATCATAAGAGACACAGATGGATACTACATTTTAGTCAAAAGTACAATTCACCAGAAAGACTTCACAATACTGAACATATATGCACCCAATACTGGCCCCCCATATTCATTAAGCAAACCCTACAATGTCTAAAGCGAGAAATCAACCCCAAATGATAATTCTTGGGGATGTCAACACCGCCCTCTCAACATGGGATAGATCAACAGGTCAAAAGCTTAACAGAGACACTTTGGAACTTAATCAAACCCTTAATGAAATGGACCTTGCCATTGGATGTCTGTTTAGGAAATGTTGGCCTAGCCCAATCAGCTCAAAGGAGTTCCCTATCTGTTCAGTTATGATTTTTATAGTCTCTGGCCTGATATCAAGGTCCTTGATCCATTTGGAATTAAGTCTTGTACATGGTGACAAGTACGGGTCTAGCTTTAATCTTCTGCATGTGGAGATCCAGTTTTGCCAGCACCATTTGTTGAAGATGCTGTTCTTTTTCCATTGGAATTTTGGGCCCCTTTGTCGAAGATCAAATGGCTGTATTTTTGTGGGCTTATATCTGGGTCCTCAACCCTTATCCATTGATCTGTGTGTCTACTTTGGAGCCAGTACCAGGCTCTTTTTATAACTATGGATTTGTAGTATAGACTAAGGTTCGGTATGGTAATACCTCCAGCAGTGTTTTTGTTACTCAGGATTGTCTTTGCTATCCTGGGTCTTTTGTGCCTCCATATGAATTTTGAGACTAATTGGTCAACTTCTTTAAAGAATTGCTTTGGGATTTTAATTGGTATAGCATTGAATTTGTATATTGCCTTTGGTAGGATGGTCATTTTTATGATGTTGATTCTGCCAATCCATGAGCATGGGAGGTCTTTCCACCTTCTGATGTCTTCAGCAATTTCTTTCTTTAGGGTTTTAAAGTTTTCATTGTAAAGGTCTTTTACCTCCTTGGTTACTGCTACCAACTCTCAACAGTTGGGATCTTGTGAAATTAAAGAGCTTCTGTTCAGATAAAGAGATTCTCATACGAGCTCAAAGGCAACCCATAGAATGGGAGAAAATCTTCACTAACCACATATCTGATAGAGTTCTACTGTCCAGAGTGCACAAAGAACTTAGAAAATTAAACACCAAGGAAACCAATGACCCAATTTAAAAATGGGCCCTGGAACTTGAAAGAAATTTTACCAGAGATGAAATTAAAATGTCTAACAAATATCTAAAAAAATGCTCCACTTCTTTAGCCATCAGGGAAATGCAAATCAAAACCTCCCTCAGATATCATCTCACCCTGGTCAGGATGGCAAAAATCCACAATACAAACAACAACAAATCCTGGAGAGGATGTGGAAAGAGGGGAACTCTCCTACATTGCTGGTGGGAATGCAGGCTTATACAACCACTCTGGCAAGCCGTCTGGCGATTCTTAAAGATTGAAATGCCGTGCTCGCTTCGGCAGCACATATACTAAAAAAAAAAAAAATTGGAAAGATTGAAATGCCATATGACCCTGCTATTCCACTTTTGTGAATAATCCCTCATACAGCAAAAATTCACCTCAATAGCACAAGCACGACCATGTTCATAGCAGCACTGTTTACAATAGCAAAGTCACGGAATCAACTCAAATGTCCAGCAGTTTACAAGTGGATAAGGAAAATGTTGTAGATTTATACAATGGAATACTACTCAGCCATCAAAAATGATGAACTAATGCAATTTGCCAAGAAATGGATGGAATTGAAAACAATTATATTGAGTGATGTATCCCAGACCCAGAAAATTAAGTGCCGTATGTACTACCTAATAGGTGGCTCCTAGTACCAAACCCACTTAGAGACCCTCAAAGACAAATCTCTGTAATACCTACAGTAATTGCAAAGATTATAAACAGGAGGCATGGGGCCCCACCAGAAACAGGGAGAGAGGGGACCATGCTACAGCAGAGAAAATAGGCCACCATCAAGGACTGCAAGTAAGTAATGAGACATCTGGTTATGTTTACTGACTTTCCTTTCTGATCATTTTGAACTGGTGGGGTATGATCTCACCAGAAGGGGAGGGCATATAGGCTGCCAGATAGAAAGTAATCATTTTGCAAATGTGTGATTGACCCCTCTCTCTCCATGGTCTCCTACTTTTATTCCATCTACCTTTTCATATACTCTTATAACAAGACTCTAGTTTAACAGGTTTTTATCTCTGGCCAGAAAGTGACATCCAATACCCATCAGGATGGAGCCAAGGGCCTTGCAGAAGCAGCAATACTAAAAAAAATAAAAAATCAACAAACCATAATTCAGAACATCAGAGACTCTATATCAACCACCAGGAACTAAGCCAGCCTAATCTCTCCCCATTCTGAAGCTCAGGGAAATTTGCGGGAGAGGAGGGCAGTAAGATTGTAAAAGCACGAGGATGGGAGGAGTAATGATATGCAAGATACTCCACACAAGTTAGGGCTGAAGCATCATAATAGGACTTTGCATGACCTGAGCAATGTCCAACATATTATTGACCCCACAAAGTCTAGCATGGGCTAAAGGCACTAGCATCCTTGGAGGCTAGGTACTGATAGTCACAGTTGTGTTCCTAGGCTTAAGTGGAACACAGGAAAGGGTTCTGGGAAATGCCACTGGGTCCTTGCACCTCATCTGAGAGGAGGACCCAGAGAAGAGTTTGGTATGCACATTAAAAGATGCTGTGGTGATTGGGGGGGAGGTACTTGGGGGGAGGCACTGGGGGATGGGTAGGGAGGGGAGAGGAGAAAGGGGATGAGGCAAGTTGGATGGAGGTGGAGAGAGGGAGGGGACTGGTGTACCTGTTAAGTTTGTATGAGTGGAAATAATAAAAATTAACCATATTTTGATCTCAAAAAAACTAAATAATTCTTCATGGGCAGTTCTAAAAGTTCAGCTATCAATTATTATGTTGACACTAAATATTAAATATCATAATATGAATTAGATGTAATGATAAATGTAGACAGAGAAAGATCACAAAAGAGGGTAATTCATGGGAATAATGATAAATATTTATCAAGGCCAACTACCCTACTGCGAATAGCTCTTCTCAGAAGATAAGTCCTATATTTACTAATGAAAAGCTCAGAGTCTAGCTTGAATGTGGAATGTGGAGAGACTGGTGACAGAGTACCCAATGTTGAAATTTCTCTGGATCACCCAATCCATCACAAAATTTGTTAGATAATGCACAAGGAAATAGAAGCCAACTGTGTACTCAACAGTACAATGTGTACACTTGGAGAATTATACAAATACAATTTTGATTTTTTTCTCCCACAGTTTTTCCTAATCATACAAGCTCAATAGATACCTCTGTCCTCTCCTTCCCTCCTACCCTCCCCAATGCCCCCTTGCACTGTTCCCATTTCTCCCTTCCTTTTACCCCCTCCCTCCATTCCCCTCTCCCACTGCCTCCCCCTTCCTCCTCCATGTTATCTCCTGGAGCATCCTTTTGTGTGAATTCCAAACCTCTCTCTGATTCCTCCACCCTATTCAATTTCATTTTTATCATTGGTGATTTATAGATAAAACCACATTCTTCACAATAGCAAATGCAGCGTTCAGGAGATGGCTCAGGTTAAAGTTTTGCCTCACAAAACAAAGGACCTGAGTACAGATCTCCAGGTCCTTCATAATATTGTCAAGCCACTCAGGATGGCCTGAATTTTTAATTTCTGGCCTTGGAAGGCCAAGTCTAGAAAAAGGTAATAAGGGAGTTGAACAACCTAGAGTGATTCTGAATGTCACTATTGGGCCTCCACAGGATTACATTTTCAAGTACTCTATTGTAAATACACACACACACACACACACACACACACACACACACACACACTTGATTTAACAAAAAATAACAATTATCAGGAAAACATGCTTTTGACACACAAGCATTTCTTGTTGCTGTGCCCAAAGCCTCAATTGCCAATTGCAATAGTGATACATATCTATACCTAGCACAGGAAAGAAGAAGGGAGACTTGCATAAGAACAGTTCTATATGCAGGGCTTTTCTCCCAAGACTCCTTGTTCAGAAGGACAGGAAATAGCATGTCATACTCTCAGGTCTTTGGCTGCCTGTTACCAACACTAGTCAAGAACATTGAAAGTCAAAATGGATTTTTCAAGTATAATACAAAGGACAGAAAATAGCCTTAGTGGGCTTGACTGGGGAAATCCACTACAAAATGAGGAAACTCACACAATTCAAAAGTTTTTGCATATACTGTTATGGGAACAAACAATACAAAAACATATGAATCCATGTGTTTATTTTCAATAATCTTCTTTATTTAACTTTCCAGGGTATCCATTGCAGAAGGCAGAGGTCCTACATTTTTATTATAAACATTCCCCTATTTTCCTTTCAATTCACATTAAACCATTTGTACTTTCTGCCTTAATTATAATCTTTCTATGCAAGGATTCCCATGAACTTTGAACACATAAGGGATTGTAGGAAAATGCAAATCAGGAATAACCCAATGTATTCTCTCAGGGGAAGGAGATGAACAGAGTGGGTTATGAAAGCTTGATTTGGAAACCTGTGCATTATCTTCATAAATAATAGCACAAGAATTTGATATACAAGAGCATAATATTTGTTAATTCTGTAAAATCAGGAATGATGTTTCAAGTCATCAAAATATTAAATTATTGCAATTTAAATATTTTGTGTTGCATTCTTTATGGATGGGGAAGTAATCAGGGGGGGGGGCTTAAGCCTTACTGCTGAACTAGTGATTGCTGATAGACTATAGGGGAGAGTCAATCATTTTCTTTGATTGTGTATCCACCACTGAACCTAGAAGATTCTGATAGACACCTCCAAGCCCATGGTCACAAAGATAGTTCTGGTTAAATCCAGTGGGGCACATTCAGACATGAATATGAGAAAGATTTTTGAAGAGAATGGGTCAGTAACTGGGTAGGAAGGGAGAAAGTAGGGATAGAGTAGTCAATAAATACTGTAAACATATGTGGAAGTGACAAAAATTAATGCCCTTCACTCCATCCTGATGGGTATTGGATATCGCTCCCCAGGTAGAGATAAAAACCTGTTAAATTAGAGTCTTGTTATAAGAGTATATTCAGAGTTAGATGTAATAAAAGTAGGAAACCACAGTGAGAGAGAGGTCAATCACCCATTTGCAAAATGGTTACTTTCTATCTGCCAGACTATAAACCCTCCCTTTCTGGAAAGATCATACCCCATCCATTGTAAATGATCAGGATGGAAAGTCTGTGAACTTAACCACATGTCTCATTACTTACTTGCAGTCCTTGATGGTGGGCTATTTTCTCTGCTGTAACATGGTCCTCTCTCTCATTGTTACTGGTGTGTCCCTCATTCCCCATCACTCATATTCATAATCTTTGCAATTACTATATGTATTAAAGAGATTTATCTTTGAGTGTCTCTAAGTGGGTTTGGTACTAGGAACCATCTATTAGGGAGTACATACGGTGCTTAATTTTCTGTGTCTGGGATACTTCACTCAGTATAATTGTTTCTAATTTCATCCACTTCCAGAAAATTCCAGTAATTCATCATTTTTGATGGCTGAGTAGTACTCCATTGTATAGATGTACCACAGTTTCCTTATCCACTCGTCAACTGTTGGACATTTGGGTTGATTCCATGACTTTGCTGTTGTAAACAGTGCTGCTATGAACATGGTCGTGCTTGTGCTACCGAGGTGAATTTTTGTTGTATGGGGGGTTATTCCAAAAAGTGGAATCACAGGGTCATATGGCATTGCAATTTTAATTTCTTTAAAAATCTCCAGACAGCTCACCACAGTGGCTGTATGAGCCTGCATTCCCACCAGCAATGTAGGAGAGTTCCCCTCTCTCCACATCCTCTCCAGCATTTGTTGTTGTTTGTATTGTGGATTTTTGCCATCCTGACCGGGGTGAGATGATATCTCAGTGAAGTTTTGATTTGCATTTCCCTGATTGCTAAGAATGTGGAACATTTTTTAAGATATTTGTTAGACATTTTAATTTCATTCCTGGTAAAGTTTCTTTTAAGTTCCAGGGCCCATTTTTTAATTGGGCCACTAGTTTCCTTGGAGTTCAGTTTTCTGAGTTCTTTGTGCACTCTGGATAATAGAACTCTATCAGATATGTGGTTAGTGAAGATTTTCTCCCATTCTGTGGGTTGCCTTTTTGCTCGAGTTACAATCTCTTTAAATGAACAGAAGCTCTTTAATTTCACAAGATCCCAACTGTTGAGAGTTGGTAGCAATGACTGTGCCATTGGATGTCTATTTAGGAACTGTTGGCCTAGCCCAATCATCTTGAGGGAGTTCCCTACCCTTTCTCCTATGGGTTTTATAGTCTCTGGCCTGATATCAAGGTCCTTGATCCACTTGGAATTAAGTCTTGTACATGGTGACAAGTACGGGTCCAGTTTTAATCTTCTGCATGTGGACATCCAGTTTTGCCAGCACCATTTATTGAAGATACTATTCTTTTTCCATTGGATTTTTGGGCTCTTTTGTCAAAGACCAAATGGCTGTAATTTTGTGGGCTTATATCTGCGTCTTCAACCCTTATCCATTGATCTGTGTGTCTATTTTGGAGCCAGTACCAGGCTTTTTTATAACTATGGATTTGTATTATACACTAAGGTTTGGTATGGTGATACCTCCAGCCATGTTTTTGTTACTCAGGATTGTCTTTGCTATCCTGGGTCTTTTGTGCCTCCATATGAATTTTGAGATTGTTTGGTCAACTTCCTTAAAGAATTGGCTTGGGATTTTAATTAGTGTAGCACTGAATTTGTACATTGCCTTTGGTAGGATGCTCATTTTTATGATGTTGATTCTGCCAATCCAGGAACATGGGAGGTCTTTCCACCTTCTGGTGTCTTCTGCAATTTCTTTCTTTAGGGTTTTAAAATTTTCATTGTAAAGGTCTTTTACCTCCTTGGTTAGGTTTATACCAATGTATTTCATTTTTTTAGGGGCTATAGTAAATGGAATTGTTTCAGGGCTTTTTCACCTCTTTCATTCTGGGCATATAGGAAGGCCACTGATTTCTGTACATTTATTTTGTATCCTGCTGCCCTGCTGAACTTCTCAATTAGTTCCAGGAGCTTCCTGTTGGAGTTTTTGGGATCACTCAGGTATAAGATCACGTCATCTTCAAATAGGGATAACTTGACTTCTTCCTTGCTGATTTGAATCCCTCTTATGTCCCTTTCTTGTCTTATGGCTTCAGCTGAGACTTCAAGTACAATATTGAATACAAGTGGTGAATGGACAGCCTTGCCTAGTTCCTGATCAAAGCGGGAATGCTTCCAGTTTTTCCCCATTGAGTATAATCCTTGCTGTGGACTTGTTGTATACAGCTTTTATTATATTGATAAAGGTTACTTCCATAATTACTGTCTCTAGTGTTTTAATCATAAAAGGCTGTTGGATCTTGTCAAAAGCGTTTTCTGCATCTATCAAGAGTATCATGTGGTCTTGGACTTTGGACTGGTTTATATGATGAATAACATTTATTGCTTAGCGTATGTTGAAACAACCTTGTGTGCCGGGGATAAAGCCCACTTGGTCCCTGTGAATGATCTTTTTGATATGTTTTTGAATCCGATTTGCTAAGACTTTGTTGGGAATCTTTGCATCTGTCTTCATCAGAGAGATTGACCTATAGTTTTCTTTTTTAACCGTATCTTTATTAGGTTTTGGGATTAAGACAATATTCGCTTCATAGAAGGAATTAGGTAGTGTTCCTTCCTTTGCTATTTGATGGAACAGTTTTAGGATTATTGGTGTTATTAACTCCTTAAATGTCTGGTACAACTCTGTGCTGAATCCATCTGGTCCAGGACATTTTTTGGTGGGAAGATTCAAGATTACTTCCTCAATTTCCTCATATGTTATAGTACTATTTAAATAATTCACAACTTCCTGATTAAATTTAGGTAAGTTGTGTTTACTTAGGAATTCATCCACTCTTCTGTGTTGTCAAACTTCACAGAGTGTAAGTTTTTGAAATATGATGTTATAATTCTCTGGATTTCTTGGGTATCAGTAGTGATAACTCCATTTTCATTTCTAATTTTATTAATTTGGGTTTTCTCTCTCTTTCTTTTGGTTAATTTAACTAGGGGTGTATCAATCTTATTGATTTTTTCAAAGAACCAGCTTTTTGACCGGTTGATTTTCTCTATTGTTTTCCTAATCTCGATTTCAAATATTTCTCCCGTTATTTTCCTGATCTCCTCTCTTCTACTACTTTTGGGATGAGATTGCTCTAGTTTCTCTAAAGCTTTAAGCTGCATTGTTAAGTTATTTATTTCTGATGCTTCCATTTTTTGATGTAGGCATTAAGAGCTATCAACTTATCTCTCAGGACAGCTTTCATTGTGGCCCAGAAATTTTGGTAAGTTGTATTTTCATTATCGTTAGCTTTCAGGAAATCTTGAATTTCCTTTTTAATTTCTTCCTGAATCCAGTTCTCCTTCAGCATCGTAGTGTTAAGTTTCCAGAATTTAGTGTATTTTCTGTCATTTGTTGTGTTGTGGATGTCCAGCTTTATGCCATGGTGGTCTGATAGGGTACAGGCTAGAATTTCAACTTTCCTGTATATGTGGAGATTCATTTTGTGGCCCAATATGTGATCTATTTTGGAGAAAGTTCCGTGTGCTGCTGAGAAAAATGTGTATTCTTTGTTGTGTGGATGGAAAGTTTGATAGAGATCTGTAAGGTCCATTTCTTTTAGGGTTTGTTTAAGTTCCAACGTGTCTCTGTTACGCTTTCGACCTGTTGATCTGTCCCATGTTGAGAGGGTGATGTTGAAATCCCCAAGAATTATGGTTTGGGGGTTGATTTCTCACTTTAGTCGCTGTAGGGTTTTCTTAATGAATGTGAAGGGGCCTGTATTGGGTGCATATATTTTCAGTATTGTGAAGTCTTCCTGGTGAATTGTACCTGTGACTACAATGTAGTATCCATCTGTGTCTCTTATGATTTTTTGGGGTTTGAAGTCCACTTTGTCCGACAGCATAATGGCTACCCTTGCCTGTTTCCTGGTTCCATTAGCTTGCAGAATTTTGGACCAGCCTTTCATTTTTAGGATGTGCCTGTCTTTTGCGGTGAGATGAGTTTCCTGAAGGCAGCAGATTTATGGTTTGTGGTTTTTAATCCAAGTTTGTAATCTGTGTCTCTTGATCGGTGAGTTAATACCATTGACATTTAATGTTATAATGGAGAAATTATTTTTAATTCTGGACATTTTTTATGTTTAGTGAATTTTTTAAGCTTATCGTTTGACATGTATGTTTTCATGGTATTATACTTCCCTTCTGTCCTCCTGGATACACTTGTTTTTTGATTCAAGTTTGCATATCATTTCTAGCATTTTTTGAAGGCCTGGCTTGGTAGATATGTATCCTTTCAAGTTGTCTTTGTGCTGGAAAATTTATCTTTCTCCCTCGATCATGACAGATAGTTTTGCTGGGTATATCAGTCTGGGTTGGCATTTTTGCTCATTTAATACATGAAGTACATCTTCTTGCTTTACTGTTTCCATTGAGAAGTAATTTGTTATTTTAATAGGTTTGCCTTTAAAAATGACTTGCTTTTTTTCTCTTGAAGCTCTCAGCACCTTTTCTTTGTATTCAATGTGGAGTGTTTTGACTATTACTTGCCATGGTGATTTTCTATGTTGGTCCTATCTCTTTGGAGTGTGAAGTATCTCTTGTATTTGGATGGGCCTCTCATTCTTTAGTTGAGGGAAGTTTTCATTTATGATAATTTGAAAAATTTCCTCAGGTGTGGTATTTTGGGATTGTTGCTCTGGTATTCCATGAATGCGCATGTTAGGCTTCTTCAGGGTGTTCCATATCTCTTGAATGTTCCTCTCAAGTATCTTTTTGGCTTTAACAATCTCTTCCATTGAGCTGGTTAATTCTCCCACTTTGTCTTCAAGATCTGAAATTCTATTTTCTGCTTCGTTAATTCTGCTAATAAAAATATGGAACCTTCATGAATTTGCGTGTCATCCTTGCACAGGGGCCATGCTAATCTTCTCTGTATCATTCCAATTTTTAGTATGTATGCTGACAAAGCAAGCATGTATGTGCTAAATTTTATGTCCCCTCAAATTTATATGCTGAAATGTATATCCCAAATGTCAGAATTTGTGATTACATTTGAGGAGATTTGTTAAAGTACTTAAGTGAAAATACATTCATTAATGAACTATAGAAATGATCCCTGAAAGAGTGCAAACCTTAACCTTGTGTTTAGTGTATAAACTCACAGAACAACTGACATGTACACATAAGACAAAAATGGTCACACAGATGTGAAAGCAAAGACATCCAAAGAACCGATCATACATTTGATTTCACCTTTGAACTTCTAGACAGTAGAATTAAGAAAAAATAGACTTCTGTTACTAAGCCATCAAATATTGTGGCATTTTGTTATGATAGCCTTAGCAAAAGGTTCATTGACCAAATGTCATCTGCAGATAATGAAGCAAATTTGAATGCTCTATAAATGATAGCATGTAAAATTAGGCAAAATTCATCCCATAAGGAAAAAGGATTCTGTCTTTTCTGGAAATAGGAGGCCAACAAAAGAGATGCTTGCATATCAGTGCACACTTATGAGACATCAACACTTAGGCAGTAATCATATTTTGGATACTCATTTCTCATCATGTGTATACTCCATGAAATTGCAGTATAAAAACCATCTTCCATGGAAAACTGGCTCAGGGGTTAATCCAAAATATGGTACATATATACAATGGAATACTACTCAATTTTTATGAAAGAAGAATTAAAGAAATTTTCCTGGAAATGGATAGAACTGGAAGAAATCATAATGAGTGAAATATCCAAGACTCAGAAAGACAGACATTATATTTCTATATGTTCTCCCTTAAAAGTTGATTCTGTTGTTTAGCAGAAGGGAGAGAAGATGGAGGGAAACACGGATTAGTATTCCATATACTTGTAAAAATAAAAAAATAAGAAAAAAATGGATCCTAGCTTTAAACATTCAGTTTGATGCAAGTAACCAGAAACTTTTACAGCACCCACAAATTCAAAGAAACACCTGCCAAGAGGGATTAAAGAAGACCCCCAAACGAGCAGAAACAAAGAACAGGTGCAAACTGTTCAAAAAGACTTTAAATAAGAATAATTTTTTAAGTGGAGGTAAGAACAGGAATAGGACAAAGTAGGAAGTGAGGTTAGCCTCCAAATAACCAACCACCTGCCCCAAATCCCCAATAACGGCAAACACAAACCAAGCAATTTAAACAAATTTAAACAATACTGGCCTGGGAGAAAAATGGACAGTAGTCAGGATTAGACACCTGACTATTAATCACAAACACCCTTAAGTAAACCTCCATCCAACCAACTCTTATGTTAAGTTTAGATAAGAAAAGGTCTCAACACCCAAACAAGATGCAGCTATCAAAGTGCAAGAGCATTGAAATAGCCAGCAGCAACCAATGCACAATACCCACAACTCCAAAACCATCAGCTGGAATCAGGCAAACTAAATCTCTCTCCATTCTGAAGCTCATGGAAACTTGAAGAAGAGGGGGTAGCAAGATTGTGAGAACCTAAAGGTGGGGAGATCCACTGCTGACAAGGACATTCCACTTGAGACAGGACTATATACAGGAACTTACTAAAGTGAGATTTGTCCTCACCAGATCTGCACTGTTGCTGATACATCAACATTCCTTTAAAGACTAGTGAGGAACTCAGGAAAAAGAATTATATACATGGAGAACTTTAGAGGCTAGGACTAGACAGGTAAAGGGGAGTACTCCTATGTGATAGTTAATCCTGAGGTCAGCTTGACACACCTGGTATTAACTAAGATCAGCTGAGACCACCTGAACAGGTTATCTGGATCAATACATTTAAAAATACAAAGTTCAGACCTAGATCCAATTGGAACTTCCCTAGATTTCAGTGGGACCTCCAAGTAGTGGACCAGATAAAAGGAACCACAGAACAGAAGAAAGAAAAGGAGAGACTCTCTAGGAATCCTCCAGACTTCAGCCTTCACCCACTAGCCTACTGGATATTTGCTGTGACATAGCCTGCCACCAGCATGTCACCTACATCATGAAAGACTATTTCTCCTCTCTGGAACCCTAAGTTGAATAAGTCTCCCTTTCTCCCTTAAGTTGTTAAACTTTGGGTGTTCTCTCACAGCAATAGTTAAGAGTAACTGTTACACCCTAACAGTGGATCTACCCCAGGAAGGATCATTTAATCTGCCATAGAGACCTGAGCCTCTATTGGAGCAGGCAACTGGAAAGAAATCCCAGGGCCCACACACAAGTAGACATGTGTGAGTGTAGAAAGGAGTGGATGGATTAGTGAAAGGAGGTAAGAGTGGGGAAAGAAAAGGAGAAGGAAGGAGTTGAAAAAAGGTGGGAAGGGACAACTGCTCATTTTATTTTGTAAACTAAAATAATAAAAAAATTAAAAAATACCTGTCTTCACATCCAGATCATTAACTAAGAAATATGGGATTACCTGATTGACAAACCCAGTCATGAGACTGAGCTTCTCATCTGGATGCTGAAGATGGAAAATCTATTCTTTGTTGAGGCAGTTGCCTTCTAATCTGAGAGAATTGTTTCTCTGGAAGGATTATCTCTGGGAGGAGGCTCAGGTGTTGTTTCTTAACTGGGACAATGTTCCTGAGAGAGTTGGTCCCACAGGGAATCTTTTAATCTTTGCCTCTTTGAGGATTCTCACTACTTACATGCAATATATGACCATGGCCTAATTTCTCTATTGAGGTGTGTTCTTTTGTCTCCTTTCTTTTGAGTTCTTCTTTCCCTTTCCCTCCTGTTTATAATGTTTTGCAATTAGTATCACTTTTCTAATATAAAACTAATCTACTTTTTCTTTTGTGAGCAAAAGTACTTTTACTCATCCCATACTGACTGTTAGAATGCTTGAATCAATATTGAGTATGAAATTATACTTTTGGTCTAAGATGACTCTGTCAGGAAAATGACTGTCATACAAACATGAGAAATTCTCGCAAGGAGACATGAATTTTCATCCCCAGCACCCATGCTAAAAAATGGTCACCAGGATGTGGAATGCTCAACCCTGAACTGGACATCAAGATTTCCTTCCCATCCCAAGGCTTGAGAAACCCTGAGGAAGACTATAAGATCCTGAGGGTGGTAAGTGGTGAGCTCTGACAATATCCTTTGATTATAACAAGGTTGCTGAACCTAGGAACTCACCAAATGATGTCTACTTCCACTAGATCAGTACAGCAGTGGACTAATTTTTACCATTGATGAGGGAAGAGCTTAAGAAATACTATAACACCCTGAGAAACTATTGAAGGCTAATACCAAACAGAAGAAGGGGAGCTTTCTTTTTCAACAATTTACCCACTGATTGGGTTATCAGTACCCCAGCAGGTATAGATGCAGTTGCCAATGCAGACATACCAAGTGAATCTCCATGGTTCAAAAATGGAAAAACATGAAAGTAAGAAGGAGATTGGCTGGAAATGAGAATAGATGATGTGCGACATGAGGGAGGGATGGGAATGGGGAATACAGGGTAAAAACATAGATTCATTGTATTTATGTATGAAAGTGTCAGAGAGTTGTGATAAAAAGAAAAGAAGATGAAAATGGTCATCATCATGTATGTGTGTCACCACAGCACTTGTTAGGCAGCAGAGACAAATGAGCCTCTGAAGCTCAACTCTTTAGTCATTCTAATAGAATCAGTGAGTTTCAGATCATGCCTGTAAAATTAACATAAAGTAACCAAAATGCAAAGAATAAGTAATTGTGGAATATTTAGCTCTATCTCTATCAGCCCTTCTCTGTTATGTCAAGACTCGGGAAATATAGTGGGAGAAGGGGTAGTATGAATGTTAAAGCTAGGGGGTAGCAAAGACCACTTTTAAATAGTGTCTTATGGACATTAGTTACTTTTTTAAAATTTATTCAAATTTGCGTGTGTGCGTGTGTGTATGTGTGTATGTGTGTAGAACCATGGACAAATTCGGGAACCACCATGGACGCCTCTACCTCCTCCTTGCTTACTCTGCCCTGGGATTCACAGGCTCTGCCCTACCAGGACCAGAAGTGCAGGCCGCCTCCGCTTCTGCCTGGCGTCTATACGTGGGGTCTAGGATCTGAACTCAGGACCTTCCACCTGTAAGGCAGAGGCTTAAGCACTGAGCCACCTCTCCAGCCCGTGTCTTATGTACATAACAAGGCTTTTGCATGCATGACATCACTGTTGTATATTTATAACCACATGAGCTATAGAAAATGTAGCCTGTCAACATTTGACCATGGAAAGGAGATGATTTCATAAGATGCTACCTCTCCATGAAGAACTATTTTTGGTCAGTGCTGTTATTGGTGAGGGAGGCAACTTTCTTTTAGTACACACACTGATATATGATCCATGCTTTATAATATGTATAGACACATGCTAGACAACCTGGGAGAACTAGGTGAGGGACACACCCACCCACACAAAGACAGATTTCAAGCTGGAGAAGTTGGGAAATGGACTCACCTAATATACAGTGAATATGATATAAATTTACCATATACATGCATGAAACTGTAAAAGAATAAATAAATATAAATATAAAAAGATGAAGAGCATTTGCAAAAATGTACAAAACATCTATCTATAGCCCCCTGTAAAATGCACAATAATATAGATTCATACTCCTTATTAATATTCAAAGAGAATAGTTATAGAACAAGAGATATAAAATTCTATGAAAATGTGATTAAAATCCATGATTCAAATGAGAAACGTTTTATCATTATTTTTTCTTTATTTTTATTGAAATTTCTATATACAATGAGTTTAAGTTTTTATCTCCCACTTCCCCTTTTCCATCCTCCTCTCTCTTCCTCCCTTTCACAAAACCAGCCATGAATCTCTGTTCTTCTGTCCTTACACATATAGGGATTACAGTGCTCTTTTGGGGACATCTGTACTAGTAAGAGTTTAGGCATCTGTAATAATATTAGTGTCCCTCTAGTAGACAAACCTATAGGTGGGCAATCTCCCCTTATGCTGTCTAGAACCTGGCCCAAAGAGAAAATCACATTTCGTAAATGAAGAATGATCAACTCCTAGTAATCAAATACAGCCTTCACCAATCCAGTTTCAGCCTGTATGGTTCACAAGCTGGATTTTTTTGTGCATGGTATCTTCTATCATTCTTTATCCTTTATAAGGACATATATGACATGGAAGTACTTGTGGTATAGTATTTTAACTATAAACATAACATTATGATCTTTTAGATTTTGCTCTGAGGCTAACCTAAAGCCGGGAGGGTGGGTTCTTTCTCTGGAGTACTGCAATTTAAAACATTTCATCTTACAGGGAGACTCATAAAGTGTCAAGCAGTTTCTGAAACTGACAAGATTCATTGAGAGTACCCTTCCCTAAAAAAGAACATAGCAGAAAATTTATGCTGGGGAACAACTGAGGCTGTTCTGGAGATATTCAGAATATTCAGAGAAGAGCTGGCTCCATGCCATTCACAGAGCTCCAAGGAGGCAGATTACCCGTGCTGAACTGGGGTTGACTTTTCAATGATGTAGCTGTCTTTGAATCACCACTGCTTCTGTAAGTGACCCTCATTCATACTCCTGTAAGTAACCCCCAAAATTCTTTGAATATCCAAGTTGAACTTTGGGATAATCCTTTTTTGTCTCTGCAATGAAAAAACATTAGAGTGGCATTTTCTCAAGAAAACTATCACACAACCATGGAAAAAAAGTATCAGACAACCATGGAAAATTCCTTCTCTACATATTCTCTTTGTTGAAACAAGTAATTTTCATCTCTGTGTCATATAAGAAACTTTCTTACTAGTGGAGGAGAGGAATACATTTTTTAAGGTTCACCATTTAGAAATCTGAACAGAATAGTAGTGGATAATCTAAGGAAATTGTAAATATATTTGAACCAAAGAAAGGAATTTGGTTTTCTGTCTCTGGTATCATATCTAAGTATGGCACCTATATCTTCTGCTATCTCCTGGTGACCTAGGGTAAAACGACTTTGAAATGGGACCTCTCCTGAAAGACTAAATAAATCTTACCTCTCTTCTGGTACATTCCATATGTGGAGTTCCCATAATGCAAGGCACCTCTCCTTCACTTAGGTAGAGCAGCTTAACATTATTATTAATTAACATTGAAACTATCCATAGTTATTCTAAAAATGTATTTAAAATATACCATTGTCTCTGAGCAAGATTATCTTCTAACTGTGAGAAAGATTCAAAGTTGATGAACTTGAATAAGTTAGAAATTAAGGTTGTTTTCCAGGATTGGTTTATATTTTTCGGTAGTAGGCTTCAGTAATTTGTCCACACACTGTTTTTACTCTAAGAAAAGAATAGCTCGAGATATCGATTTCTATGTTTCTAGACATAAGGAAAGGTTGAAAGTACTTGTTACTCTTTCTACCCTGTTCAACTTTATCATCTTACTTTTCTTTTCCTGACAGAGTCCAATAAAATGGCATTAAATTTAGAAGTTCTGTTTCAACTTCTATTATTGTGAAAACTGATTAATTACTGATCTGACATTCTATATGAAATATCACAAAACATAAAACAGTCTTGATTCCTGTCAGTTAACTGACAGGAATTCTTTTATTTCCTTAATATAGAATAATGTTACCCCAGAAAAATCAAGCATTATGACTCATCAGGAATCCATTCATAGTTCCTCTAAAAATCCAAGTAGACGGTACACAATATCACAGAAGAGAAGCTGTCCTACTGGTTAGCTTCTTCAAGGCTTCCTTCATTTCCCTGTTTCTCAGACTGTAGATGAAAGGGTTCAGCATCTGAGGGACTACTGAATATATCACTGACATCACCACAGTCTTCTTGAGAGAATCAGTCACTGCAGAACTGACATATACTCCCAAAATTGTCCCATAGAACAAGGAGACCACAGACAGGTGAGAGCCATGTGTGGAAAATGCTTTGTGTTTTCTTCCAGAAGATGTCATTCTTAAGACTGTGGATATGATACAAGCATAAGAGAAAATGATTCCAGAGATTGGGATGTCACCAAAAATACAAGATGCCATGTATACCAGGATGTTATTAATGAGTGTATCAGAGCAAGCCAGCTTGATCAGCTGAGCCAGTTCACAAAAGAAATGAGGGATTTCCAGGGCTGTGCAAAAGGAGAGACTCAGTGCCATCAGAGTGTGGAGTAGGGCAAAGCCAAAGCTAATGAGTAGGGAGAGAAGAGCCATCGTGGCATACCAGTAGGGGTTCATGATGATTGTGTACCTCAGAGGATGACAGATGGCCACATAACGATCATAGGCCATCACTGCAAGGAGGCAATTTTCCAATCCAGTAAAAAGCAGCACAAATCAGACTTGAGTAAGACATGCTGGGTAAGCAATGTTGTGGTTCTGTGTTAAGAAGCTCACCAGCATCCTTAGGATTGTGTTTGTGCTTAGACAAATGTCATTCATAGAAAGACTGGAAAGGAAGAAGTACATGGGAGTATGGAGATGGGAGTCAGAGCTCACAGCCAGGATGATGAGCAGGTTTCCCAGGATGGTTACCAAGTACATCAACAGGAACAGATTGAAGATGAGGAGCTGCAGGTCAGAATCATCTGTCAGTCCCAACAAAAGAAATTCTAAGGCAGTTGTTTCATTTCTGTATTCCATAGTGTTGATGATATTTATGGAACATGAAGGACTGAATAAAAAGGAATAAAAGTAATCTGTAATAGATTTGTTGTAATGCTATCAACTTACAAACACATTAAAAAGAAAATTCTGGACTGGAGAGATAGCTCAGTGGTGAAGCCTCTACCTCTCTGGCAGAAAGTCCTGAGTTCAAATTCCAGATTTCATGTAAAAATACCAGGAAGAGATGGTGATGCCTGTACCCTGAAAGATAGAGGCTGGGAAACTTCAGGCTCTCTGATATACACAGACACATATACAGACACATACACACACAGACACACAGACACACAGACACACACACACACACACACACACACACACACACACACACAAAAGAGAAATAAAAAAAGAAAATTCTATGAATTGCTTTATGCATAATATTGAACAGGTCTGTAGGTGAGGACTATTGATCTATATTTAACAGTATAAAAATACTCTTAATCTCTATTGGTTGAGAATGAGAGTTAGAAAGAAGAAATGACTTCTCAGTTAATGTAATTAAATGTAAATTAAAGTAATTTACTAAATGTAAATTAAAGTAATTTACTAAATGTAAATTAAAGTTTATATAAATGTTTTTGTTTACTTATTGTCAACTTGTACTTCTCAAACTCCTTCTCTAAATGTTGCTTCAGATTGGGCTACAACATATTTTGTGAAGCACCAAATCATTAAATGGTATGAACTACCAGTATATTGCTTTCCTTCAGATTAACCCATGCTTTAAAGAAAGAATGGAATAAGCTTACCACATCTGTATGAGACCAAAATATATTTAATCATCAGAAGAGCTCCTTAGATGAAAAAGGTGAGATATTTCATGCCATTAGCTACAAAGATACATGGTGGTTTTGTGTATACTGTAGCAGTTCATCTGCATGTTGCCAAAAAATTCACAACCAGTTTAAGGGAAAAAGGGATTCTATTCTGGCCTAATACTCTGGTTGCAGTTCTTAGTCCAGTTTGGCTTCAAAACCCATATCAATATTAGGAGCTAAGGAAAATGGCCACACCATATCCACAGGAATGCTGAGGGAGGGGCAAACCTCACTTGCTAGACAGGATGTCAGTCCAAGTATGCTGATGTACGCCAATTCATCAAACCAGCTAAGAAGTGTGGCAGTGGTCATGTTCATGATTTCACTGGTCTTACTTGTTCAGTTCAGGAGCTGAATGTCTCAGCAGTCCAAGTTTGGTGCTGATGGATGTAGGATTCCCAGAGACTCCCCAGACCTCAGCCACACTGGAGCATCAAAGATGTCAGATTCCCATGTCAGCAAAGCATGGCAGCAGTAGAAAAATGAGTTTGTGAACACAGGGCAAGAAACAGAGAGAAAGAGAGAGTTATGCACTTCTATTTTGCCCTGCCTTTTATTTGGTCTGCTATTTAAAGGTAGATATCAGTTGACAGTTCTTGCAGATTTACTCAAGGGCTTGAGTAATAATTAACTAATAATTAACTAATAATTCTTCACACTTGTGCCCAAAGTGCAGCTGTCAAATTGACACCTATGTATCTATTACAAACACCATTACAGACTTTTCGAGGACTGGGTGAGTGCTCTGATTGAATGACCTTTGGGTTGAATTTCTTGGCTAGTCCTGGTGTTTCTATGCAAATGTTATTTACATATAAATGTTATTTACATATAAATGTAAATGTAAGTTACATTTCTGAAAGATCTCTCAGATTTCATAATGTCCTTTTTTAGTTCAAATGGTGTTCTACACGTCTTGAACTTTCCTTTGATTGCAACAAATACCATTTTCATTGAGTCAGGAATAGAGTACCTGTCCTGATAATCAGAAAGATTGAGAGAATGTTTCCCCTGATCTTCATGTTTATACAAATCATTTTGGTATACAGAGCAATCTTAAGTAATTCATTTTAGGAAAAGTTTAATGAATACATGAAGATGTTGACTGTCTCATCCTAAGGCAATTTCTTCTCTGAATATATGAGCTATCAAATCATTATCTAAAATAATAAGTGAGTAAATGATGAGAGAAACATAGCAATATGGAGTTTTGTATAAAAAAGATTAAAATGAGAATTTTTGATTTGTGTTCAGGGAACAAAGACATATTGGATGCTAGACATAAATTATTAGTCCTATGAAGAGTATTTGTTAAACAGAGTTGTTCATGCAATATAACTGGAGTTTTATAGAAAAAAAAGGGCATAGATGTTGCAATCCAATGCTGCAACCTTAAATCCAGGGCTCCCTTGGACAAGGTGGGCAAGGCTTCAGCAAATGGAGACAGACACACAGCTCTCTGGGCTGAGTGAATCTGAACTCTTTATTGAAATTTTTAGCAGCATGTATATACTTTAGAAAATGGAGAATAAAGGCCAGGGAATGTGTCACCATGCCCATAAGGAAAACATCAAAGAAAAGGAGGACCAAATTCCTTACAGGATTATGTAAAACATTCATTCCAGGTAACAAAGAAAGAGCAGAGGTGACATATATTTTCTGTGTTGGAACAGACATGATGTCTCCAGTAGAGTTAAAGCAGGCATGACAGTCAGTTGTTAAAAGCAAAGGGACAATGAATGTTTCAAAGTAGATTTTCCCTGGTTTATGTATAAACATAAAATGTATGGGGAAGGGACTGTAAACTAGCTAGTATTGAGAAAAACAGCAACAAAGATTTAAGAGCATACAGGAAGTAGACCAGAGGAATCCTCCTGCCAGAGGCAAAACTTAATTTACATAGAGAGAGTCCCTAGCACCTAGCAATTGCCCATTTAGATGTTAATGTGTCACTCTCTAGCCAGCAGGCTTTAGGCCTGAACCAGACAGTAAAACTAAGGCAGGCAGTAACACTAAAGCCTGACTATTTCCATATTTTTCTTATTTATATCAAATAATGCCATGTCCTTTATCCAGAAATTGTTTCCTTGAAACAATATTCTGCCATGCTGGGACCTTGTCTGCCAGGATAGTTGGGTAAGGATGTGGCATTTCCCTCCTTTTTATTTTTTAATTTGAGCTTCTCAAATTCGATGTTGAGCTGATTGAAAGATGATAAGATCAATTTGAAGATGACTGGAAAGAGAATTACAATGATTATGATAAGAATTGTCATGCCAGTATGAATCAACATAGTGAACCAGGTTGTAGGATTAATACATGTTGATATATTATTCCAAAGAGATTCTGCCATTTGTTTTACATCAATTGTTGGGACAGAACTCCCACTCGTGAGACGACCCGACTCAGGAGACCACGCTGACAACGAGATCGATGCAAACAGCAAGAGGTTTTATTGTCCAGCACGTTGCGGCCACTCCATACGGGAATGAAGGAGGCGACTCTGAGCACAAAGGGCACAGACCTTTTATACAGTTTTTTGTAAGGAGGTGTTGAGGTAGTGAGGTATTACCAAATAATTGGCTTATACACTTAACTTTTAAACTCATTGGTGCAAGTTTAGGCACGAAGGTAATGGGGCGGGTTTGGTGGCAACGAGCATAGCAGCACGTACTCGCAGCTTTAACGAAAACCTGGGGATGAGTGTGTTCCCTTGGAATTCCCAAGGTGGGGGGAGGCCCCGGTATCTGGCCTGGACACACATATCCTTTGCTTTTTTGGGAATTCTTGGGTTGGGCTTGGGGTTAGGTAGCGTGATTTTGAGACTAGCTCATCACATTCTTGCCATTCTTGCTTGCCTAGGAAATCTCTTCTTCTATATTCTTTCTGTCTAGAAAATTTCTTCTTCTACATTAACTCTTTCACAATAACTTCTATGTGAGCTTTACTAATATCAGAGATTTTAGTTTGTAAAGCTTTAATATCTGGTCCAAGATCTGTATTATGCCAAATTCCTAATAAGTGAGATTGTATTTTCTCCTATGGTTTATCTGTCAATTATAAGGATATGGAGTAATACAAACAAATTTATAATTTGTATGGTAATGTGTAGTTAATTGTGTTTTGATATTAGCGATCTAATCTCCTAAATAAAGGACTGTATCTTCTAGGGCATTTATTCTAGTGCTAGTGATACATTATGTGAGAGATTATTAACATGATCAGCTGTATGAACCTCTGAAACAAGGGCAGCAGTCGGTAGGGAAAGAGCATTAATAATACTAATTAATGCTGATATTCCTAAAATAAATGTAGTTATAAATCTCTTAGGCCTAATTAATGCATTTAATCTCTTAAACAGCCCTAATCCTGAATTATCTTACCAATCTTCTGAAAGCTTAATAGGAAGCATAACATAGGAGGATTGTTTGACAATCAAAAAGGTAGTAAAATTCTTAGGCAAAGCAGAATTAATACAATTAATCAGTACACAAGAATTGCACTTAATATTGTGGAACCCAGGTTCCCGCTGTGAAGCCAAACTCTCCCGCCGGCGCCAACTCACTGCAGGCGTGCTGATCAGAGCCTGCCTGCTTATCTCACCCTTTGGACTTCTCCCCCTGGGCGTGCGGGGAACCACCCAGGGCGAGGTTATCGGCTAGAACATCTGTGAACCGACTCAACTTCCCTGTGTATAGTGGAAATTTTTACAGAATGTATTTGCTCAATGCAGTTGCTTTCCTATAAAAACCTTGCCCCAAATCCAGTCGGGGCCGTTCTCTTTTGCCTGAGCAGGGAGACGGTCCTGGCGCGCTAGATTAATAAAAAGCTTGCCTCTTGTCTTTACAGCAACTCGGTGGTCCTCATGTCTCCTTCGGGGGTCTGGGTAAGGGGACCCAAAGGGAACCTCGGTTCCAACATATGGGGGCTCGTCCAGGATGCCCCTGACCCAACTCGGAGGAGCCGACGACCAGGGTTGGAGGTAAGTGGAGCTCCTGAATTGTCCTGTGTCTTGTGCATTGTGTCTGTGGTCTCTCGTGTCAGTTTCTTTTCCAGGCCACCTAGGTGGGATGAAATTGGGGCTGTACCCGTTGAGAGGTGGGTAGACGTGCCCGAGACCTTGCAGGGGTAGAAGGACGACGGTCTGACCCCGGGGGCAGCAGGGGGTAAGCCGCAGTTGGATGGTATATTCCCAGCTGGGCTCAGTTGGACGGTATATTCCCAGCTGAACCCCCATAAGGCTCGGGCAATTGGATGGTATATTCCCAATTGAACCCAACCCTGTCGAGTAAGCTGCAGTTGGAAGAAGGATTCCCAACTGAGCTCATGGTGAAACTTTTCGGAGAAGGAGGATGTACCCGAACTGCAGCGGGCCTCCGGACTCCTCTGTTGCCGGCTTCTTTTACTTTCACTTTCTCCCCGGGAGAAAAACCGCTCGAGCGAGTGCTTAAGGACCGGGTGCTGCAGATATTTGTCGGGTTCGTTTGTGTGTCATTCTCTGTGTTTCTAGGGTATTTTTGCATTCAAGGAATTCAATATATAATGGGACAGACTCAATCAATGCCCCTTGACTTGACTATCAACCATTGGACGGACGTTAGGGAAATCAGGAAGGGAAACTGGAAGTTTACCACCCTCTGTTCTGATGAATGGCCCACTTTCTAGGGCGGCAAATGTTTGTTTCAAGAAAGCCTCTGCCCCCCTGTGTTGGAGGGGCCAGAAGAACTGTCTGTCGTTTTTTTGTGCTGTGATTATGATGATCTCATTTTAAGAGTTACTTTAAGTGTTTTGATTTGCTCAGTTATCTGGATTTTCCATAATATGTGTGTTTACATCTTGGTTTTTTTGACTTTTTATTATTTGGCATGCTCAATTTAAATGCACGTGCACACTTAAGAACAACATAAAAGGCCTGAGTACGTACTGATTAAAATATTTTGTTTTATCTTGATTTCTATGAAGCTTCACAAAAGATGATATTGTGTTTTTACCTAGGATCTAATAACATCACTTTTGTAATTCATTTAAAAGTTTGTTTTCCCATATGTTATACCAACATATCTAGCAACCAGAAAGGAAAACTGATTTCTGAGAAATTCATTGGAATTTCTTCATTCTCCTGGTATGTATGCTAATTTCCTGTTTCCAGGTATACTCCTGTGTTCTGTTACAATCTTGCTAACTTAATTGGGATATAATGATTTTTAAGATGAGGTCTACTGTTATTGCCTCTTTTAAAGGACATTTTTTAAAGGGTAAACAACAGAAAACCATCAAGTATGAAAGAAAATATGTATGGTAGTTAGATGTGCAGGAGGTTTATGAGTTGGTTACTTAAAAAAATGTTAAAGTATGTGGTGAAGGTTTATAGAATGTTGTGAAGGCTTGTGGAATGTTAGGTTTATGAGAAGACTAAAAATTAGAGATGATAGTTAAAGGAAATGTCCTAAAACAAAAGATATTGAGCCTCAGAAATTAGAAATTAAGAATTAAGCTTCATGTACTCAAATGTATTTCAATTGTTTGTTTTGATTAAATAAGACAGCACCCCTAACAGGGCCCTCATCTGCTCCCTGGGAAGTGGGTTCCCAGAGAGCAGGGCTCTGCTCAGCATCAGACCAACAGGAGGAACCGAGGCCCCGCCTCAGCTGCAGCTTGGAACAGAATCAAGGCCAACTAGGGAGTTTCTCTAAATCTTGGACTTTACGGTAAAAGAGACTGTGCTAGACCAATCTCTGCTCACCTTTTGGAACAGGTCTCTCCGGGAGGGGGAGGAAAAGGGCACCTACAAAATGAGGGAGGGAATGTTTTAACCTCTGTATGAATGTGTGAGTGAATGTCGGCCTGAGGTGGGAAACCTGTAACACCTCTGTGCTCAAGTTTGTAGTCCCACGGCGAGATCCCTAAGATCTCTTAAAGCCACGGGATTTGATTGGGCCAGTTCTGCGTTTCCATGGTGATAACATATGGTCTAGGGTGGGATAGGATTAGAATCCGATCACAAGTCACGAAACAGCTGAACCCACTATGGCTAAGTTATCACCCATGACTCTGCAAAGAGTGTGGCCAGACTGGTACTTGAATGATCTCTCCTGGAGGGATTCCCAACCTTTGTCTGTCTGCGTCGTGTGGTGGGGATCAATGTGACTCTAGCTCTTGGTCTACGTAGTACAGTGGGGATCAATGTAACTTTAGCTTTTGTTAGTCAATGGAAGGGAATTCCTAAAAATGTTTGCCCTGAAAGAAAGTGTTTCAAGTCTGAGACAATGACTATGCTGTTTAAATAGCATAGGGAATACAGGAAGCTTCAGGCATGTGTGGTCCATGGACTCTCCCCTTTTAGTGTCATCGGGTGGGGCTCTGGTGGCGTTGGGTGGAGTGCTGGCCTCCCCAGACCACACCACGGGCTGTGTCAGTGGATGTCTTTGCTGACAACACTGTGTATAGTGATTATCAAAACTCTGCTAAGCCACGCGTCCTTTCCTCAAGTCCAGGTTCACTAATTGAAGCCAAAAGAGAGAGATTTCCCCTTCCTGTGTCCAGGGACTATCTAGAAATTGTGAATGCTTAGTTCTACCAACCTAAAAGAGGGTCAAGTCATAGCATATTCTCAGACATGCCCTGTATACATCTTAGACAAGAGATGATCCCAGGAAGATCTTTAAATTATAATACCATTCAACTAGAAAGTTAAGAGGCTATAAACATTTGTACCAAAAGTACCAGCTAGTAACTCAGGAAAAGCTTTGCCTCTCAATGCCCTCAAGACTAAGGTGAAACAGACAGGAATTTCATTTAGCTTCCATGTCAGCCAAAGTCCTCATCTGTCAGGGGGAAGTAAACTCTCATGTGGAGGACAACAGGGCTCTCATCTGTTGAGGGAAATAGGTCCCCATCATCTGTAAGGGAGAGGTTGGCACCATCAGGAAGCTTTCATTTCTGTCTTGGAGGTAGAATCCTTTGTTTCTGTTTGTCCTAGGACTTTAAAAATAGGACAGGTGACCTAGGACTTAGTAAAAAAAAAAAAAAAAAAAGAAAAAAAGAAAAGAAAGAGAAAGAACCAGAAAGCAAAGAAATCAGAACTTGACATTTGCCTTAGGGGATAGGTTAAACAGGCACCCCAAGCAGATCAACCCAGGACCCCTCCCGACAGGGGAAAGGTGGAAAAAGATGCTTCGAATATGACCAGACTGGGCGCTTTGAGACGGTTGTGAGCACAGGAAGTTTTCATATGGCCTATGTCCCAAACATGGGAATTTCCACTGGAGGAAAGATTGCCCCCTGAACCCCAGGGCCCAGGGGTCGAACACCCCGGTGGAGATCAATGTAATGGCCTGAAGCTCATAGCTTCCCTCTGATGGAAAAGGAGTCTGCCTCTGATATCCAGCAAAAGGAAGCCCAAAAGTGCCAGGTTGAGCATCTCGTGAAAACCTTGGGTTTAACGTGCAAATGGGAAGCCTCTTTGTTTCTATGTTAATAGACAAGGGAGCACAAAATTCTAGTGCTCAACTTCCTTCCTAGGCTTTTGTCAACTTTTGATTTTACTAAAATGTTTAAGATCAAGAAAATGACAGGCTCATTGCACTCACAAGGTAACTACTGAGACATGCCTTAGTGCCTGAATATTCAAGGTTTAGGCTTAATAGAATAAAATATTTTAGCACTGTTATAAAATTGGTTTTAGACGCACCAAGGTATTAGAAGAGAAAATCATGGATTACAGAAAATGCCAGATAGCATGTAACAAAAGTCTGCAGTTTAAAGACCCTAAATGCTGCATCCTTATCCAACCATTCTGATGGAAAAGATTCCAACCTGATAAGATATTATTCCAAGGAAACATTTTCTGGAGAAAAGACATGGCTTTAAGAGAAATAAAAAATGTAAAAATTGTCAGGTCTTGGTGTTCCTTCCCAGTTCAGGCCTAAAGCCTGTTCCCTGGGGAAGGTCACTGTAACCCCATGGGCAGGTGCTAGGAATTTCTTGGTATGTCACAATAACGCCCAGGGACAGGTGCTAAACATTCTTTCCTAGGTAATTTACGTTTTGCCCCGGGCTGGCGTGAGCCCCCAGGCCGAGCCCGCCTGGACCCCTTCTGCCCCTGCCGCACCCCTCTCCACCCTGGCCACAGGGGTTTGGGCTCCGTGGTTGTTGACCTCCTCTACTAGAGAGATTAAGAAGACTGGAGTGGTGTTTGACGCCAGCTTGTTCCTGCTGCTTTCCTTGACAGTATTCAGCATCGTGAGTGTGAAAGTTTTTCCCATGTCCTAAAAGGTTGCCTAAAGTTAAACTCAGTGCTTGACAGAGAGAAAAAGCAATGGCAAACTTAAGAAGTAAACTAAGAAAAACAGCAAAACTCCAGGTGTAGCTCCAGAGCAGCTCCATTAGCTAATCAATGCTGGCTTTTCATTTAGATTAGAGAAATGGTGCTACATCCCTTTGGTCCCCCAAAAGAAAAAGACTTATGTTGCTTTATTTTTCAGAATAAAAAAGGAGGATAATTTAGATTGCTCTGTACAAAGAATCAGTTCGCATTGTTTTGGACAGGTTTTAAAATATGATCTACAGTAGCCAGAGGAAAAAGGTCTCCTTGGCTTTGACACCTTGTAAATGTGTTCTTTTACTAACTCCTGCTTGCTTATACCCACAGCAAGACTGCTGAGCTTGTTTGGTTTATCTCATGTGCCTTCCCAATTACAATGGTCTAATCCTTGTGTAGACCTTGAAAGTTTAACCTGTGTTTTGTCTCTTTTAGATGGACCTTAAAGTAATAGGGCCATCTATAAAAGACCTCTAGACCATCCCAGCATTTCATAGATGAGGATATCAGACTGCACTTATTTTCTTCCCAGAGTTTCATAGATGAGGATATCAGACTGCACTTATTTTCTTCGCCCCGATTCAGCAGGAAGCAGCCAGATCGAATCATCGCCCCTTATCCCCAGAGCAGTCTGAATTCTCAAATAGGTTTATGGGAAAGTGAGGCAGGATTAGAGCAGCTATGCTGGGATGAGTCTCTCAAGGTCTTTAGAATTCTGAAGAGACGTCCCCTACTGCTGGAATCACCTGGAAGGAACACCCCTGCTGAGGAACCGACTCCAATCCTCCCAGAAATTTACCACAAGAACTGTAACTGACACTCCATGATTGGAGTGTGCCTAAAGAAAAGGGGGGAATGTGGAACCCAGGTTCCCGCTGTGAAGCCAAACTCTCCGGCCGGCGCCAACTCACTGCAGGCGTGCTGATCAGAGCCTGCCTGCTTATCTCACCCTTTGGACTTCTCCCCCTGGGCATGCCGGGAACCGCCCAGGGCGAGGTTATCGGCTAGAACATCTGTGAACCTACTCAACTTCCCTGTGTGTAGTGGAAATTTTTACAGAATGTATTTGCTCAATGCAGTTGCTTTCCTATAAAAACCTTGCCCCAAATCCAGTCGGGGCCGTTCTCTTTTGCCTGAGCAGGGAGACGATCCTGGCGCGCTAGATTAGTAAAAAGCTTGCCTCTTGTCTTTACAGCAACTCGGTGGTCCTCATGTCTCCTTTGGGGGTCTGGGTAAGGGGACCCAAAGGGAACCTCGGTTCCAACAATATAATAAGATCTTAGTGTATGAGTAACGTTAAAACTTCTGTCTGTTCCTATAACCAATGCATGAGGAGTATTTATACAAGCACATAAGGCCCTGAGTTGGTATGATGGCTCCAAAGGTCTCTTAAAGAAGACAGTGTTAGTGGCAGCTAACAGTCTGTATAAACTTGAATATAGGGTAGTCCTATTATGTTTATCAGACTTGCTTTAGTAGGTAGGGATGATCCATCCAAGTGTAAACAATCTATGTAATTTTTCTCCATCCATGAGAAAGGGAGTATAGTTAAATTTTGAAAAATTACTCTTTAAATATTGAGTATCATCGAATTGTGGAGAGGAGACTGAATAATCTAATTTTGTTACATGTGAATCTACAGGCATATATTGAAATGCTTTATGATAAAACCTGCAATCAATCCATTTGGGAAAGTCATTTTTAAGATCCTTATAGTCACTAGGAAAAGATGTTCAGTGATGTGCAAAGAACAAGACTGGAAAATCTTGCCAACACCCTGACTGTTCAACATCCAGCCTCCAGAACTGAAAGAAAAAACTAATAATGAATCCACCAAATCTGCAATATTTTGTCATAGAAGCTTAATAAAGTAGAAAATTTACCTAAACCTAGCCAACAAATATTTTTAATGTAGGATGAGTTGAAGAGTCATGATAGATGCAGACAAAGACATGAATGTAGGACACGAACTAGCTTGGAAAAGGAATGGGATCAGAAAAAGTGAGAGCAGAAAGGTGATGAAACTGAAAACATTAGAGCAAATTATGCACATGTGTGGCATGGCCACAATGTAAGTATTGTTATGTACAATTAATGTATGCTTACTGAAAGCACTAGAAGTTCTTAGGAGGTTATTGGGTTTCTTGTTTTTCATGTAAATTTTTGATGTATATCACCTTGTGGCTTTCTTTTTCTTTGATTTTTTCTTTTTTATTATTTGATTTTCAAATATATTTTATTTATGTACTTGAGAGAGGGGAAGAAAGATGGAGAGAGAAAAGGAAAGAGAGGAATGGGAAGAAGAAGGGAGAGAGAGGAAGAGGAAAATGGAGAAAGACAAACAAGGAGAGGGCAAGGGAAAGAGCAGGAAATTGAAGTAGACAGAGGATACAAAATGAGAGAGAGGAAGAGAGAGAAGAAAACCAGAGGAGGATGAAGAGAAGGAGGATTAGGAGGATGAGGAGAAAGAGGAAGAGGAAGAAAAGACACTAACATGCATTCCATGGTGCACAGGAAGAAAGATGTCACAAAACAAGCTTTCAGGAGTTAAAGTCTGTTGCTTTGACCTGTTTGGATTCTGGGGATCAAATTCAGGTCTTCAGGTTTGAGAGCAGATACCTTACCTCATGAACTGTCTCACTGGTCCTGAAGAAGATAGTTCTTTATTTTGTAAAGAAAGAGCAAGGCTCCAGCAGGTAAGTGCTATTCAGATGTTGATGAGAACAGTAAGTGAGACCTTGATAATTAGGTGACTGTTAGGCAGGCAGGAGGTTCCTTGTCAGAGGTGTCTCATCATCTCATGGATTTAATTTCCTCACTGCTGACTGTAGGACACAGAGGATTTATTCTCAAGAAGGGCAGGTGCATCACTGAGTCAATTCAAAGGCTCCAGAACAGATGATCATCTCTAGTACAAGATGCAGAAGCTTCTTCCAAATGCTCAGGGAATGTGAGTGATGGCTACAAGGTCTCATACCTATAATCTCTTTATGCCTTAGGCAGAAATATTCAAAGTTCCCTGTTATATCAGAAATATTATGATCCCAGATGAACTGGTCCATAAATTAGAACAAATTGGAAGTCAGACTGGATGATTTCATAATCCCTGAGTCTACGTTTGTATCATTCAGCTATCTTCAAGGTTTTTACTTACCTCTATTTCACCGACCTTCCATACCTAACATATGGACCTTTTATCATGTATTCAAACATTTTACTTGTGGTCTCCCTTCCACTGAATATAAATGTAGGATTATTTAGAACATACTTTTCAGTAATCACTCTACACATGAATGGTCTTAATACTTTATTCAAAGGCATGGGTTAATAATGCATTGGGGGTAGCTCATGAGGATTAAACTCTTTCTGGAGTTGCTCTTGGTAGTGCATGTGTTGCTGGAAGAAAAGGAGGTATTTTCCTTAGTGGTGTAGCCACTGACAATCTGTCCAGACTCCAGTTTACAGTGTTCCCCAGCAACACTCATGGAGGCAACCTTAATTAAACTGAATGAATAAATGCAAAGGACATGAAAATAGGAAAATTAGTTAGTAGAAAGAAGGGATCCCATGAAATAGTGAGGCTGGTGAGATGAATATGATGAAAATGCATTGTCTAAATACATGAAATTGTCAAAAAGAACCCCCTCTTACATTCTGTCTTCTGTTGCAGATATAAATACATGGTTAAACAAATTGGGGGAACGGGGAACTTGTTCTTTGTTGATTCTTGGTAACAGCGAGTCAGCATGGCTAGAGATTGTAGGGCCATAATCGCCCTGTGGAAAAGATTGGTCATCTCACCTGGCCCTGTACCCAACTAGGAAACCATACCGGTGCAGGGATGGGGCATAGGCCAAGTTAGGACATGTGCCCCTACCACTGTCTTCTGTATATGTGACTGCTCTCTGCTAGTTTAGCTACCATATTTAGAAGTTTAACTGACCTTTCTGCTGATTGGACAATTACGCCCCACCCTTACAGTTTAGCTACCATATTTAGAAGTTTAACTGACCTTTCTGCTGATTGGACAATTATGCCCCACCCTTACCCTTCTTATTACCCTGCATTTCTGCAATAAAGTAATTCCTGCTCAGACAGGACTCCAGGGTCTGTGTGTGGTTGTTCTCCACCCAGGGACCCTACCTCTCCGGATTGGTCTTGTGGGGCAGGGTTTCCCTTCACTGCTGCAGGATGGTGGTTGAGGGGAGAGCTGAAAAGCCCCACAATTAGTGTCCTGTGTGAGGAAGGAGGTAGCTGAGGAGCAGCTGATCAGGCCAAGTGAGGCGCAAGGTAAGGTATCCCTGAAAGGATGGGGCAATCACTTTTGGTTCCCAAAGATCCTGCCCTAAGGGCTCTTAGGCTAATGCTAAAGAGCTGGGGGCTTGAAATGACTGACCATTAAACAGAAAAAGCTTGGGCCACATTTTGTAGGGTAGCCCCTTGGCTACCGGCCGCCAGTCTCTTTGACTGGAGCACATGGGACCCGGTGGAGCAGCTCATGAGAAAGAGGGAAATCAACTTAGAGGATAGTCCCTCCCCCCTTAGGAGCATACCCCACGCTGTCTGCCCTGAAGGCTTGCTTCTTCCAAGGCCTGTACAAGTGAGACCCACCCAAGAGACACTGCTCCTTCACCGCCGGATCCCCCAAACACCAGGGATATGGAGAAGGAGTGTTGGGTGACCTTTGAGGAGGAAGCAGTCGCAGTCCTGCCCTCTCCCCCGCAGTCTGAGGGACTGGGGAAGGAGCCCTTGGACCTTTTCAATGAGGTCTTAGGCCCTGGTTCATGTTTGAACAGTGATTCCCATCCTCCACCTTATTGCCTGACCTCTGCTGAGGAAAAGGCCCCCGGGCAAGGCCCAGGGGAGGCACCAAGGGCATTGGCCACTGAGGCTGATAGAAGATCCCCCGTGACCCAGGGAGAGAGATGGGGTCGGCCATCTTATAAAAGTGGCAGGAAAAATCTGTTGGCGGCCATCTTGTGAGGGAGAGAGAGTCCTTATCACACCGTCCATGTGCAGTACCTTCCCTGTGAATGTAGTGTCTGGGGGCAATCGACCTGCCACATGGTACCCTTGGGAGGCACATGATTTAAAGGAGCTCAAAAAGGCTGTCTCTGAGGATGGGCCTAATTCCCCCTGGGCCAAGACAGTTCTTCACAGACTGGCCCATCAACAATGTATTACTCAGGATTGGAAAAGCCTTGCAAGAGCTGTTCTCTCTGGTCCCCTGTATCTGAAATGGTGTGCTTTTTTCAATGATAAGTATCATACTCAGGCCAAAAGGAATCAAGCTGCTAATCCTCCCATCCTGGTTACATACAGGATGCTCTCTGGTTCTAGCAACCAGTTTTCTACTGGCCTTCAACAGGCTGTTATTCCTGACCCATACAGGGACCAAGTACGTGCCCTGGGTTTAGCAGCATGGAAAAAATTAGAGGAAGGTCCTTCAGAACTTCCTATTGCTGGGATTACTCAAAAGGTCACTGAGGACCTGGCAACCTTTATAGAGAAGGTGGAGAAGAGCATAAAGAGAAAGTTTCCCCCTGGCCCTCTGTGAGACCAATTTGTCAAGATGCTGGTCTGGGAAGGAATGACTAGTAATCATATGTTGGCCTGCGCAGGATTAAAAGAACGCTTTATGGGCAGGTGGATCATAGCCACCAAAGATGTGGGCACCCAGGCTCATCAGGCATAGAACCTGGTTTCTGCCCTACAAGCCCAAATGGCATCGTTAACAGAGGCCCTTACTTCCGCCTTGACGGTGGCCTCAGGAAGGAAAGGGGGCAATTGCTTTGGATGTGGGAAACTGGGACATTTCAAATGAGAATGTCCACAAGGAGGAGGTCTCGCTCCATGAGCCTCTCCACTGGCTAATCAGATGGGTCCCAAGAGAGTAAGGTCAAAGACACCCTGCCCGGAGTGCTGAAAAGGATTCCACTGGCATAGGGACTGCAAGTTAGTGTTTGATATAGAGGGCAAACCTTTAAACTAGAATGGGGGCAGCCTCCAGACCCCAAGGATACACCTTGTCTAAAACCCATCTCAAAATAAACTGGACTGTCCCTATCATCCCTGGAGTCAAGCCAAAAATGGACATTCATATCGAGGGAAAGAAATTCCATTGTCTCATTGATATGGGAGCAGATAGGACCATATTGAGGAAAGAAGCAGTTCCCCCACAATGGGAACTAATCCCAGGACCCCAATTACACTAAATCAGAAGAGACAAAGGGATGGCTTAAATGGAGAGATGTGAATGGCACTATAGGACATGTTCACCTCCTAGTTGCTGCTGGTCTCACGACAAACTTATTGGGGCCAGACATCTTGTGACAGACAGAGGCTTATATTACCACTGACCATAAGGCCCTTTACCAAGATATCCTTGAGGAGGAAGAATACCAACAATTCAACCTCCCAGGCAGTCTTAGCAATAGGGGAGATCCCCTCTTCAAAGACATCAGGAAAAGGGTCCCTCATACAAGGCCTTACCACCAATCCTAAAGGCCACTGTTCCATTAACACTGGTCATTCGATGGCTCCCAGGCCCTCCTGTCTGGGTGTAGCAGTGGCCATTGTCTCGAGACAAACTCCAACACCTCAAAGAAATAGTCCAAGAACAATTGAAACTAGGACATATCCGCCCCTCCATGAGTCCTTGGAACAGCCCTGTTTTTGTTATCCAAAAGACATCTGGATAATGGAGAATGCTCTAAGACCTGAGAAGATTAATGCTCACATGACTCTGTGGGTACCTCCTTAAGGAGTCTTCCCTGGATCCCTTCTATCCCTAAGGACCTCTTTCTTATGGTAATTAACCTTAAGGATTGTTTCTTCTCTATACCACTCCATTCCGCTGACTGCAAAAAATTTGCCTTCTCAGTTCCCATGACAAACTATCAAGGACCGGATGAGCAGTATGAATGGGTAGTATTGCCCCAGGGATGGCCAATAGCCCGACCATTTGCCAACACTTTATCTCCGAGCTCCTTCTTCCCCTTCAAAAGATACCACACATTACACTGTACATCTATATGGATGAGATCATCCTTGGAGCCCCTGACCCTTTCCTCTTAGGTTCTGCTTTCAAAAAGCTAAAGAGTTTATTAGATAAGGGAGGACTGCCTATTTCTACCAAAAAAAATCCAAACATGCCTGCCTTTTAAGATACTAGGAGCTGAACGTAAATTAGATGCTGTTAGCCCCCTCAAACCTCAATTGCTTCTTCACAGTTCACATTCCACCACTGAATTTTAATTTACTGGGAGAACTTTGCTGGGGTGATTCCCCCAGGCACACACTGTGATGGCTCCAGGCCGTCGGGGTGGAGAAAGGTGAATATGCTGCAGGCCCTTTACCCCTACCCAAATCCAGGGGACTCTGGACACAGCAGGGAGTCTGTCAAGGCGACACTCCATCACTTACTCATTCACTCACTCATTCACACAGCTCCTGGCTGTAATGACGAAGATAAGTAAAGCCTGACCGCCTGCACCTCCGCCTCTGCCCTCCAGAGACTCAGCCACAGACGTGGAGTTTGTCAAAGGTGAATATGATGCAGGCCCTTTACCCCTACCCAAATCCAGGGGACTCCGGACACAGCAGGGAGTCTGTCAAGGTGACACTCCGTCACTTACTCATTCACTCACTCAGTTACACAGCTCCTGGCTGTAACGACGAAAATAAGTAAAGCCTGACCGCCTGCACCTCCGCCTCTGCCCTCCAGAGACTCAACCACGGATGGGGAGTTTGTCAAAGCAAGATCTCAGTTTATTGGGGGTAACAAATCAGCTTATATAGACAAAGAATCCAAGCACGTGAAACAGGCAGCCAATTACCTTGATGGTCAGTAAAGCACATACTCTGCATAGGTCAGACTAAACATAAATCTATGTTGGCTCCTATAAGCCAATTAGGACTCTGTGTAATGTGATCAGGGTTACACCTAGGACACCAGCTCCCAGCGCCATCTTTGGACCCATGTGCTAAGCCATGCCCTGCTCACTCCCTCCCAGACCGTTATCCCTGGGCAGGCCCAACAAATTTAATTGATTAAGGCCCTGGCTCTCCATTTCTACAGAGACTCTGTTGCTGCTGTTTGATCTCCTAAAAAATAAAAGCCCTGCTGAGAAAATTACACTCTTTCCTAAACACCTACAAGTGCTCCAAGAGGTCCAATATGCCCTTAACGTCCAATATGCCCTCAACTCATCCCTGTTGGCTCAATGCCAACCTGCCTTCCTCCTCTTATGGATTTTCCCTTGCGCCCAACTGTTTATGGCTGTTCTTACCCAAGAGGGAGAGCCTCTCCAGTGGATTTAAACAACTATCGGGGGAGCCCCTAGAATACACTCCCAATTAGACCAAATGGCCGACCTAATAATCAAAGGCAGAGATGTGGCTACCAGACATTATGGGAAGGCGCCTGACACCTTGACCATCCCCTATCATCTAACAGATTTTGAATGGCTTCACAGAAATCACACCAGAATATCCCTTGCACTGGAGGGATTCCAAGGCAAACTAGATTACCATTATGTACAGACTAAATGGGTTTCCTTCTTTTCTAGACTTCAATGGAAGTTCACTCCCACGAGCTGTGAATGTGTTCACAGATGAGGGTAGAGCCGGGGCTGTGGTGGTCTTATACCCCCTTATTTAGGAAAGATCTCTGCCACATACTTTGAACCAGTCACAGGCTCAGCACAATTTAAAGAGTTATGTGCTATTACTATGGCCCTATCTCAAGTAAAAAAACCCATGAACTTTTTTTCTGACAGCCTGTATGCAGTCAACTTGCTACCCATATAAACCTATCCTATATTATGTGGGATCCAGTCTCCACTCACGCACTCATTCACTCACTCAAACACACAGCTGCTGGCTGTGATGAAAGCAGGTTCCAGCCGTCCCCACCTCCGCCTCTACTCCCCCCAGAGACTCAGCACGGGATGGGGAGATTGTCAGAAGCAAATCTCAGTTTATTGGGGGAAACAAAGGAGCTTATATAGGCAAAAGACAAAAAGCGTAATTAGCCAGCTAATTATGTCAAAGGTCAAAACATCCAACATCCTTTAGGTGCTAGTGCCCAAGTTCAATGTCACTCAGCACAGGAGGCAAGCCAATACCTGAAAGTCAATTAGGCATCCATGTAATTTGATCAGGGTCACACCCAAGACCCTTGCCCTCAGAGCCATCTTTATTCCCATGTGCTTGGCCATGCCCTGGGGCAAATCCTCGGTGGGCCCAACAATATTAGATCGGACAATAATCCCATAACTCCTTTAATGATTCAACTGAAAACCTGCTGAGTGAACAAGCTCACTCCATATTTCTACAACATTTGAGGGGCCATCAAAATTTTCCAGGGACACTCATCCAAGGCAACTCTACAGCCGACCAGCTGGACACATCTGAGGTGCTTATTGCTACTACCCAACCTCCCCAAGACTTATCCGTAGCTCAGGGCCTTCATGAGCTGACCCATGTGAATTGGAGGGGACTACATCATAGGTTCCCTCTAATCCTTTTAAAAAGTTTTAAAAAGGATCACCAAAACCTGCCACTACTGCATTCCCTTCCTACAGGTTCCTCCCATCCAAACTCCCAAAGTAAATCCAAGGGGATTACAACCCAACCTTATTTGGCAAACTGATGTTACACATTACACAATTCTTGGGAAGCTAAAATATATCTTCATGTCTATTGACATATATTCACATGCCTGTTGGGCTACAGCACACATGGGTGAAAAGGCTAAACATGCTATAAGCCACTTCCCACAATGCTTCACAGTCCTGGGCATACCCATACAGGTAAAAACAGATAATGGCCCTTGCTTTCAGAGTCAGTAGCTGAGGGTTTTTTTTCAAAATGTGGAATATTAAATATGTTACAGGTATCCTCTATAACCCAAAAGGACAGGCCATTATAGAAAGGCATAATAAAATGCTTAAAATGTGGGGTTATTCAGCTCTCCCCTCAACCACCATCCTGCAGCAGTGAAAGGAAACCCTGCCCCACAAGACTAATTGGGAAAGGTAAGTTTGCCAGGCGGAGAACAACCACACACAGACCCTGGAGTCCTGTCTGATCAGGAACTACTTTATTGCAGAAATGCAAGGTAATAAGAAGGATAAGGGTGGGGCATAATTGTCCAATCAGCAGAAAGGTCAGTTAAACTTCTAAATATGGTAGCTAAACTGTAAGGTGGGGCGTAATTGTCCAATCAGCAGAAAGGTCAGTTAAACTTCTAAGTATGGTAGCTAAACTAGCAGAGAACACCCACATATATGGAAGAGAGTGGTAGGGGCGTGTGTCCTAACTTGGCCTATGCCCTGTCTCTGCACCGGTATGATTTCCTGGTTGAGTGCAGGGCCGGGTGAGATGACCAATATTTTCCACAGGGTGATTATGGCCCTGCATCTCCCCCTTTCTTTTTATTAAGCAACAAGAGGCTCTGTCTTAGGTTGTCCCCTCCTCTAGGTCACGCCCTACTGGGGAGTGTCCCTGTCTTAGGTTGCTCTCCCTTTCCGGGAGGCCTTACCCATTATTGACTACCACTCCAGCGCTTTAGGCGGCCCAGAGGATCTTACCCGTCCCTGGCACCTCTTGAGCAAGAAAAACACGTGGAGGGTGGAACCTGTTTAGATTTCGGTGTCATCATATTCATCGCATGGTTTGTCTCCCAGCCTAAGGTAGACATCATTAGTAGGCAGGCATAGGCATAATGTTGGTGGGCTACCATGAGTTGGACCAATCTGGCTTGTTGTCTTATGAATTGTCTTATGAATTGAATGTCTATTAATCATTCAAGGGCCGAAGGTGAGGATTAGCAGGATAATAACCAGCAGACTCATGAGTGGGAGAAGTTACGGAAGCCACCCACTCATCCCAGTCCATTTTTGATATCGTTCCAGGTCCTCCTGTAGTCTCTTGATCTTATCTTTGGCTTGATAACCATTAGCAGGAGCAATAGGAGGAGCATGAGGGGTGATGTCATCTTCTCCATAGCTGAAGGCCTCCCATAGGATGATGATCATGATGAACAACAGGAGGGATATGATGAGGATTCCCGTGAGGACTAGGCAAAGAGTCCCCCATGGCCTTTTCATTACTATTGGAAAAAAGACAATATGCCTCAAGAGGGTAAGCTCTTGGACAAAGGTGTAGTCCTTTGGGGCATTCACCAAGGTATCTTAGATTTCTGGCAAGAACCCAAATGGGGTTGGGCTCTCCGACTGGGAAGACAGAGCCAAATCCTCTCCCTGCACTTATGAGTGGGTCAGGACTGCGCCATTGACTGGTCAGAGGGTCCTTCCATTGAACTTCAACTTTCGTGTATGGCATCCGACTGCCATACCCATACATATGACATCTGATTGTCAGTGGAAAGCCGTTAGGGGCTGATCTTTTGAAAAATTTAAAATATTTAATGTTAATAAAACAGTCCTCAGTTGGTTGTAGGGGTTGTATCCCCCCTTTTGTTTTTGTAATTGTATTTTAAACGTTTTATTATGCCTTTCTATAATGGCCTGTCCTTTTAGGTTATAGGGGATACCTGTAACATGTTAAATATTTCACGTTCTGAAAAAATCCATCAGCAACTGACTCTGAAGGCAAGGGCCATTATCTGTTTTTACCTGTATAGGTAGGCCCAGGACTGTGAAGCATTGTAGAAAGTGGCTTTTAGGATGTTTTGCCCTTTCGCTGTTGTGTTGTAGCCCAACAGGCATGTGAATATGTGTCAACAGACATGAAGATATATTTTAACTTCCCAAGAGGTGTGTAATGTGTAACATCAGTTTGTCAAATAAGGTTGGGTGGTAATCTTCCTTAGATTTACTCCCGGAGTTTGGAGGGGAGGAACCCGTAGGAAGGGAATGCATAAGTGGCAGGTCTTGGCAATTCTTTTTAAATCTTTTATAGATATTAGAGGGAGCCTATGATGTAGTCCCTTCCAATTCACATGGGTCAGCTCATGAAGGCCCTGAGCTAGGGATAAGTCTTGGGGAGGCTGGGTAGTAGCGATAAGCACAAAGCACATGAAAATAGGAGCAAAATTAGTTAGTAGAAAGAAGGGATCCCATGAAATAGTGAGGAAGAAAAGAGAGAGTAATGATAAGATGAATATGATAAAAATGCATTGTCTAAATACATGAAATTGTCAAAAGAACCAACTCTTACATTCTCTCTTCTGTTGCAAATATAAATACATGGATAAACAACTTGGGGGAAGAGGGAAATTGTTCTTTGTTGATTCGTTTTTTTTAACATATTTTATTATCTCCGCTCATACAAACTTAAAAGGTACACCGGTTCCCTCCCTCCCTCCTCCTCCCCCAACCCCTCTGCTCACCCTCCCCTCACTCCTCTCTTCCCATCCCCCAGTGCCTCCCCTCCCCCAATCTCAGGAGAATCCTTTAATGTGCATGCCTGTCTCCCCTCTGGGTCCTCCCCTCCGATGACATACAAGGACACAGTGGGATTTCCCTGAACCCTTTCCTGTGTTCCCCTTAAGCATAGGAACACTATTTTGGCTGTCAATCCCTTGCTTCCAAGGATCTTGTTGCTTTTAGCAAATGCTACACTTTGTGGGGACAATAGTGTGTTGGATATTGCGCAGGGCATGTAAAGTCTAATTATGAGTGCTTCAGCCCTAATTTGTGTGGAGTATCTTGCATATCATTGCTCCTCCCATCCTTGGGCTCTTACACTCTTACAGCCCCCTCTTCTGCAAATTTCCCTGAGCTTCAGCAAGGGGAGAGATTAGTCTGGCCTAGTTCTAGGTGGTTGATATAGAGTCTCTGAAATTCTGGATTATGGTTTGTTGATTTTCTTTTGCGGTTTTGCTACTTTTGCAATGCCCTTCGTTCCATCCTGATGGGCGTTGTATGTCACCCGCTGGCCAGAGATAAAAAGCTGTTAAACAAGAGTCTTGTTATAAGAGGATATTCAAAGGTATATGTAATAAAAGTAGGAAACAACAGTGAGGGAGGGGTCATTCAACCATTTGTAAAATGGATACTTATTTTCTGCCAGACTATATGCTCTCCCCTTCTGGTGAAATCACACTCCCTCAGTTGTAAATGATCAGGAACGAAAAGTCTGTGAACTTAACCAGATATCTCATTGCTTACTCGCATCCTTGATGGAGGCTTATTTTCTCTGCCGTTACATGGTCCCCTCTCTCCTTGTTTCTGGTGTGGCCCTCCTACCCCATCCTGCCTGTTCATACGCCGTTGCAATTACTGTATTACAGAGATTTATCGAAGACTGTCTTTAGGTGGGCTGGGTGGGATTGATACTAGGAGCCACCTATTAGGGAGTACATACGGCACTTAATTTTCTGTGTCTGGGATACTTCACTCAGTATAATTGTCTCTAATGACATCCATTTCCCGGCAAATTCCAGTAATTCATCATTTTTGATGGCTGAGTAGTACTCCATTGTATAGATGTACCACAGTTTCCTTATCCACTCGTCAACTGTTGGACATTTAGGTTGATTCCATGACTGTGCTATTGTAAACAGTGCTTCTATGAACATGGTCACACTTGTGCTATCAAGGTGAATTTTTGCTGTATGGGGGGTTATTCCCAAAAGTGGAATAGCAGGGTCATATGGCATTTCAATCTTTAATTTCTTTAAGACTCTCCAGACGGCTCTCCAGAGTGGCTGTATGAGCCTGCATTCCCACCAGTAATGTAGGAGAGTTCCCCTCTCTCCACATCCTCTCCAGCATTTGAGGTTGTTTGTATTGTGGATTTTTGCCATCCTGACCGGGGTGAGATGATATCTCAGGGAAGTTTTGATTTGCATTTCCCTGATGGCTAAGGAAGTGGAGCATTTTTTCAGATATTTGTTAGACATTTGAATTTCATCCCTAGGAAAATTTCTTTTAAGTTCCAGGGCCCATTTTTAATTGGGCCATTAGTTTCCTTGGTGTTTACTTTTCTAAGTTCTTTGTGCACTCTGTATAATAGAGCTCTATCAGATATGTGGTTAGTGAAGATTTTCTCCCATTTTGTGGGTTGTCTTTGAGCTTATATTACAATCTCTTTATCTGAACAGAAGTTATTTAATTTCACAAGATCTCAACTGTTGACAGTTGGTAGCAGTGACTGTGCCATTGGATGTCTATTTAGGAACTGTTGGCCAAGCTCAATCATCTCCAGGGAATTCCCTACCCTTTCAACTATGGTTTTTATAGTCTCTGGCCTTAAATCAAGGTCCTTGATCCATTTGGAATTAAGTCTTGTACAAGGTGACAAGTACAGGTCCAGTTTTAATCTTCTACATGTGGAGATCCAGTTTTGCCAGCACCATTTGTTGAAGATACTGTTCTTTTTCCATTGGATTTTTTTGGGCCCCTTTGTCAAAGACCAAATGGCTGTAGTATTGTGGGCTTATATCTGGGTCTTCAACCCTTATCTATTGATTTGTGTGTCTATTTTGGAGCCAGTACCAGGCTGTTTTCACAACAATGGATTTGTAGTATAGACTAAATTTGGTATGGTGATACCTCCAGCAGTGTGTTTTTGTTATTCAGGATTGTCTTTGCTATCCTGGGTCTTTTTTGCCTCCATATGAATTTTGAGATTGTTTTGTCAACTTCTTTAACGAATTGCTTTGGGATTTTAATTGGTATAGCATTGAATTTTTGTATTGCCTTTGGTAACATGCTCATTTTTACGATGTTGATTCTGCCAATCCAGGAACATGGGAGGTCTTTTCACCTTCTGGTGTCTTCTGCAATTTCTTTCTTTAGGGTTTTAAAGTTTTCATTGTAAAGGTCTTTTACTTCCTTTGTTAGGTTTATACCAAGGTATTTCATTTTTTTAGGGGCTATAGTAAATGGGATTGTTTCTCTCAGGACTTTTTCACTTCTTTCATTCTGGGCATATAAGAAAGCCACTGATTTTTTAAATGCTTTATTAATTTTGTGTACGTTGAACTAATCTTACTAATCTGGTATGACTCCAACTTGTTGTATAATTTTGTTTCTTCTGTACTTCCTTTTATTATCATCATAGTCTTTGCATCAAGATGCATAGCAATGATAGCAGGTTTCTTTATAAAGCTTTGTATTAAATATTATGTATCTTTCCCCATTTTAACTTTAAATTACTCTGCTAAGATATTAAAAAAAGAAAACTCAAATTACTCCAAGTCTAGAAACATTCCATGATGTATAATGTTAATATGTTCTTGAATTAGATTTGCCAGTATTTAATGAAGATTTTTACATTTCCGTTTAACAGGAAAATTGGTCCACACACAGGTGTGTGTGTGTGTGTGTGTGTGTGTGTGTGTGTGTGTGTGTGTGTCTCCACTAATCTGGTGTTGATATCATACTAAAACTAATATCAGAGAATGAGTTTGTTTGTGTTGCTTTCCTTTACTTGGTGGAATAGGTTGAGAGTCAATGTTAGCTCTTCCATAAAAGTTCAGTAGAATTCCTCAGTGGAATGTCTAGTACCTGGGCTTTTTTTGGTGGGGAGATTTAAATCTTGTTGCTTGCCATGCATCTGTTTAAATTATATCTTAATTTCATTTCAGTAGGTCGCATGAAGGTGGGCATTTATCTGTTTCTTGGAGGTTTTTCAATTTTTTTATACATTTTTATTACTATTTCAGCTCATACAAACTTAATAGGTACACTAGTTCCTTCCCTCCCTCCTCCTCCCCCCGAACCCCCTGCTCCCCCTCCCCTCACCCCTTCCTCCCCATCCCCCAGTGCCTCCCGCCCCAATTCCCAGAGAGTCCTCTCTTGTGCATGCCTGACTCTCCTCTGGGCCCTCCTCTCCTGTGACGTACAAGGACCCAGTGGCATTTCCCTGAACCCTTTCCCACGTTCCCCTTAAGCATAGGAACACTATTGTGGCTGTCAACCCCTTGCCACCAAGGATCTTGGTGCCTTTAGCAGATGCTAGACTTTGTGAGGTCAACAGTGTGTTGGACATTGCGCCGTGCATGCAAAGTCCAATTATGATTGCTTCAGCCCTAACTTGTGTGGAGTATCATGCAAATCATTGCTCCTCCCACCCTTTTGCTCTTACACTCTTACCGCCCCTTCCACAAATGTCCCTGAGCTTCAGGATGGGGAGAGATTAGTCTGGCCTAATTCTAGGTGGTTGATATAGAGTCTCTGAAGTTCTGGATAGTGGTTTGTTGATTTTCTTTTGCAGTTTTACTGCTTCTGCAATGCCGTTCACTCCATCCTGCTGGGCACTGTATGTTAACCCCTGGCCAGAGACAAAAAGCTGTTAAACTGGAGTCTTTTTTTTTTTCACATTTTTTTATTATTATTTCCGCTCATACAAACTTAATAGGTAGACCGGTTCCCTCCCTCCCTCCCTGCTCCTCCCCCCGAACCCTCTTCTCCCCCTCCCCTCGCTCCCCATCCCCCAGTGCCTCCCTCCCAATTCCTAGAGAGTCCTTTATTGTGTATGCCTGACTCTCCACTGAGCCCTCCCCTCTGATGACGTACAAGGACCCAGTGGCATTTCCCTGAACCCTTTCCCATGTTCCCCTTAGTCATAGGAACACTACTGTGGCAGTCAATCCTTTGCCTCCAAGGATCTTGGTGCCTTTAACAGATGGTAGAATTTGTGAGGTCAATAGTGTGTTGGACATTGCGCAGGGCATGCAAAGTCCTATTATGATTGCTTCGGCCATAACTAGTGTTGAGAATCTTGCAAATCATTACTCCTCCCATCCTTTTGCTCTTACAATCTTACCGCCCCCTCTTGTGCAAATGTCCCTGAGCTTCAGGATGTGGAGAGATTCATCTGGCCTAGTTCTAGGTGGTTGATATAGAGTCTCTGAAGTTCTGGATTGTGGTTTGTTGATTTTCTTTTGCAGTTTTGCTGTTCCTGCAATGCCCTTCACTCCATCCTGCTGGGCACTGTATGTCACCCCCTGGTCAGAGACAAAAAGCTGTTAACCTGGAGTCTTGTTATAATAGCACATTCAAGGGTAGATGTAATAAGAGTAGGAAACCTCAGTGAGGGAGGGGTCAATCGCCCATTTGCAAAATGATTACTTTTTATCTGCCAGACTATATGCCCTCCCCTTCTGGTGAGATCATACCCCCTCAGTTGTAAATGATCAGGAATGAAAGTTTGTGAACTTAACCGGATGTCTCATTACTTACTTGCATTCCTTGATGGAGGCCTATTTTCTCTGCTGTAACATCATCCCCTCTTCCCTTTTTTCTGGTGTGGCCCTCTTACCCCATCCCTCCTGTTCATAATCCTTACAATTTCTGTAGGTATTACAGAGATTTATCCTTGAGTGTCTCTAGGTGGGCTGGGTGGGTTTGGTACTAGGAGCCACCTATTAGGGAGTACATACAGCACTTAATTTTCTGGGTCTGGGATACTTCACTTAATTTAATTGTTTCTAATAACATCCATTTCCCGGCAAATTGCATTAATTCATCATTTTTGATGGCTGAGTAGTACTCCATTGTATAGATGTACCACATTTTCCTTATCCACTCATCAACTGTTGGACATTTAGGTTGATTCCATGACTTTTCTATTGTAAACAGTGCTGCTATGATCATGGTTGTGCTTGTGCTATCAAGGTGAATTTTTGCAGTATGGGGGGTTATTCCCAAAAGTGGTATAGCAGGGGCATATGGCATTTCAATCTTTAATTTCTTTAAGAATCTCCAGATGGCTCGCCAGAGTGGTTGTATGAGCCTGCATTCCCACCAGCAATGTAGGAGAGTTCCCCTCTCTTCACATCCTCTCCAGCACTTGTTGTTGTTTGTATTGTGGATTTTTGCCATCCTACTCTTATAACAAGACTCTAGTTTAACAGATTTTTATCTCTGGTCAGGGGGTGACATCCAATACCCATCAGGATGAAGTGAAGGGCATTGCAGGAGAAGCAAAACTGCAAAAGAACATCAACATACCATAATCCAGAACTTCAGAGACTTTATATCAACCACCTAGAACAAGGCAGCCTAATCTCTCCCCATCCTGAAGCTCAGGGAAATTTGTGGAAGAGGAGGCGGTAAGATTGTAAGAGCACAAGGATGGGAGGAGCAATGATATTCATGATACTTCACACAAGTTAGGGCCGAAGCAATCATAACTGGACTTTGCATGCCCTGTGCAATGTCCAACACACTATTGACCCCTCCAATTCTAGCATTTGCTAAAAGCACTAAGATCTTTGGAGGCAAGGGATTGATAGCCACAGGGGAACACAGGAAAGGGTTCAGGGAAATGCCACTGGGTCCTTGTACGTCATCAGAGAGGAGGACCCAGAGAAGAATTTGGCATGCACGTTAAAGGATTCTGTGGGGATTGGTGGGGGAGGCACTGGGGGATGGAGAGGGAGGGGTTAGTAGAGGGGAAGCAGGGGGGTCGGGGGAGGAGGAGGGAGGGAGGGAACCTGTGTTCCTATTAAGTTTGTATGACAGAAATAATAATAAAAATATTAATAAAAAAGATGTAAAGGGAAAAGGAGGGAGTGGGATTGGGGATGAATGGATAAAAATATCATAAATTTCACCATATTCATGTGTGTAATACTAATAAAATAAAATATATGGAAAAGTGAAAAAAAAGACTCAGAGGGAACTTCAGGGCCCATATACACACCCACTTCACACCGTCCCTTCCCTTTGTCCATCCTGCTCTGTTCCACCTGCCTCCTATTCTTCTGGCTGTGTGTATCACAAGACTCCCTTTGGGGTTTCTTTGTTGGTAAGTTTTTTTAATTTATATTTTATTCTTTGATACTTTCATACATAAATGCAGTGAATTTATGTGTTTTAACCCCTTGCTACCTAATCCCATCCTTCTTTCTGTTCCACTATGTGTCATTTCCTTTCCAGTCAGTCTCACTTCCATTTACAGATTTTTTTTTTTTTTTGCTTGTGTGACTCCACTGGATTTCATATGGGATAACTGTGCTGGCAAATGCCTAAGTATTCTGGACCATGGATGACTTATCAGTTGGTAAATCATTGAGTAAAGAAGTTCCCCTTCTGCTGTCTGTCATTAACCTTTCATAGTTTGCCTGTGTATATAGGGTCTCTTTAGATTTTCACTCTTCCATGGTGCTATGCTGATAGACCAACTATTATCAGATCTTGCTGAAGTGTATATCACTGTAGCAGCCATACAGTATTGCTGCGTCCTTATCCAACCATGCTGTTTTGACAAGGTCCGCAATGGCAGAATATAGTTTCAAGGAAAAAGGACATGACATTATTTGATATAAATAAGAGAAATAAGAAAAATATGGGGATAGTCAGGCCTTAGTGTTACTGCCTACCTTAGTGTTACTGTCCTGTTCTGGCCTAAAGCCTGGTAGCTGGGGAGTGACACATTGACATCCAAATGGGCAGTTGCTAGGTGCTAGGGGAATTCCCTATGTGAACTAAGTTTTGCCTCTGGCAGGAGGATTCCTTTCTCTGGGAGTTGAGTTTACCTCCTAAGTCCTTAGATCTTTTTTTGTTTGTTTGTTTTTCTTAAGACTAGCTAGGTTACAGTACTTTCCCTATACATTTGATGTTTATACATAAACCAGAGAAAATCTACCTTAAAACATTCATTGTCCCTTTGCTTTTAGCAACTGAGTGTCATGCCTGCTTTAACCAGACATCATGTCTGGTCCCACACAGAAAATATATGTCACCAAGGTATTTCATTTTTTAAGGGCTATATTAAATGGGATTGTTTCTCTCAGGACTTTTTTCATTTCTTTCATTCTGTGCATATACGAAGGCCACTCATTTTTGTATGTTTATTTTGTATCCTGCTACCCTGCTGAATTTCTGTATTAGTTCCAGGAGTTTCCTGGTGGAGTTTTTGGGATCACTCAGATATAAAATCATGCCATCAGCAAATAGAGATAACTTGACTTCTTCCTTGTCAATTTGAACCCCTCTTATGTCCCTTTCTTGCCTTATGGCTTCAGCTAAGACTTCAAGTACAATATTGAATAGAAGTGGTGAGAGTGGACAGCCTTGTCTACTTCCTGATCGAAGTGGGAATGTTTTGAGTTTTTCCCCATTGAGTATAATCCTTGCTGTGGGCTTGTTGTAGACAGCTTGTATTATATTGACAAAGGTTCCTTCCATTCCAACTGTCTCTAGGGTTTTGATCATAAAAGGCTGTTGGATCTTATCAAAAGCTTTTTCTGCATCTATTGAGAGTATAATGTGGTCTTGGATTTTAGACTGATTTATATGGTGGATTACATTGATTGATTTGCATATGTTGAACCAACCTTGTGTGCCTGGGATAACGCCTACTTGATCCCTGTGGATGATCTTTTTTGATATGTTTTCAATTTGCTAAGACTATGTTGAGAATCTGCATCTGTGTTCATCAAAGAGACTGGTCTATAGATTTTTTTTAAGTGTATCTTTATTAGGTTTTGGAATTAAGATGATATTAGCTTCATAGAAAGAATCTGGTAGTGTTCCTTCCTTTGCTATTTGATGGAACAGTTTAAGGAGTATTGGTGTTATTAGCTCCTTAAATGTCTGGTAGAAATCTGTGCTGAATCCATCTGGCCCAAGACCTTTCTTGGTGGGAAGATTCGAGTTTACTTCCTCGATTTCCTCATATGTTATAAGAATGTTTAAATAATTCACAATTTCCTGATTCAATTTTGGTAAGTTGTGCTTACTTAGGAATTCATCCATTTCTTTTGTGTTGTCAAATTTCACAGATTATAAGTTTTTGAAATATGACGTTGTGATACTCTGAATTTCTTGGGTATCTATAGTGATACCTCCATTTTCATTTCTAATTTTGTTAATTTGTGTTTTTTTCTCTCTTGCTTTTGGTTAATTTAGGTAGGGGTGTATCAATCTTCTTGATTTTTTTCAAAGAACAAGCTTTATGACTGGTTGATTCTCTGTATCATTTTCCTAATCTCAATTTCAGATATTTCTCTCATTATTTTGCTAATCTCCTCTCTTCTACTACTTTTGGAATCAGATTGCTCTACAGTCTCTAAAGCTCTAAGCTCCATTGTTAAGTTATTTATTTCTGATGTTTCCATTTTTTTTTGATGTACGCATTAAGAGCTATGAACTTACCTCTTAGGACAGCTTTCATTGTGTCCCAGAGATTTTGATAAGTTGTATTTTTATTATTGTTCAGTTTCAGGAAATCTTGAATTTCCTTTTTATTTCTTCCTGAATCCAATTTTCATTCATCATCATAGTGTTAAGTTTTCAGGAGTTAGTTTATTTTCTATTGTTTATTGTGTTGTGGATATCAAGCTTTAGACCATGGTGGTCTGATAGGGTACAGGCTAGAATTTCAACTTTCCTGTATATGTGAAGATTCGTTTTGTGGCCCAATATGTGATCTATTTTGGAGAAAGCTCCGTGTGCTGTTGAGAAAAATGTGTATTCTTTGGTGCGTGGATGAAAAGTTCGATAGAGATCTGTAAGGTCCATTTCTTTAAGGGTTTGGCTGAATTCCAAAGTGTTTCTGTTAAGCTTTTGGCCTGTTGATCTATCCCATGTTGAGAGGGCAGTGTTGAAATCCCCAAGAATTATTGTTTGGGGGTTGATTTCTCTCTTTAGACGCTGTAGAGTTTTCTTAATGAATGTGGAGGGGCCCGTATTAGGTGCATATATGTTCAGTATTTTTTTTTACATTTTTTATTATTATTTCCGCTCATACAAACTTGGTAGGTACACCGGTTTCCTCCTTCCCTCCTCCTCCCCCCGACCCCCCTGCTCCCTCTCCCCTCACCACTCCCTCCCCATCTCCAAGTATCTCCCCCCCATCCCCAGAGAATCCTTTAATGTGCATGTCAGGCTCTACTCTGGGCCCTCCTCTTCGATGACATACAAGGACCCAGTGGCATTTCCCTGAACACTTTCCTGTGTTCCCCTTAAGCATAGGAACACTATGGTGGCTGTCAATCCCTTGCTTCCAAGGATCTTGGTGCCTTTAGCAAATGCTAGACTTTATGGGGTCAATAGTGTGTTAGACATTGCGCAGGGCATGCGAAGTCCAATTATGATTTCTTTGGCCCTAACTTGTGTAGAGTATCTTGCATATCATTACTCCTCCCATCCTTGTGCTCTTACAATCTTACCGCCCCTTCTTGTGCAAATGTCCCTGAGCTTCAGGATGTGTAGAGATTAGTCTGGCCTAGTTCTAAGTGGTTGATATAGAGTCTCTGAAGTTCTGGATTATGGTTTGTTGATTTTCTTTTGCAGTTTTGCTGCTCCTGCAATGCCCTTCACTCCATCCTGCTGGGCACTGTATGTCACCTCCTGGCCAGAGACAAAAAGTTGTTAAACTGGAGTATTGTTATAAGATTACATTCAAAGGTAGATACAATGAAAGTAGGAAACCACAGTCAGGGAGGGGTCAATCACCCATTTGCAAAATGGTTACTTTTTATCTGCCAGACTATATGCCTTCCCCTTCTGGTGAGATCATACCCCCTCAGTTGTAAATGATCAGGAATGAAAGTCTGTGAACTTAACCGGATGTCTCATTACTTACTTGAAGTCCTTGATGGAGGTCTATTTACTCTGCTGTAACACGGTCCCCTCTCTCCTTGTTTCTGGTGTGGTCCTCCAACCCCATCCCTCCTGTTCATAATCTTAATGAATGTGGAGGGGCCTGTATTGGGTGCATATATGTTCAGTATTATGAAGTCTTCCTGGTGAATTGTACCTTTGACTAAAATGTAGTATCCATCTGTGTCTCTTACGAATTTTTTGGTTTGAAATCCACTTTGTCTGAAAGCATAATGGCTACCCCTGCCTGCTTTCTGGTTCCATTAGCTTGCAAAATTTTGGACCAGCCTTTCATTTTTAGGATATGCCTATCTTTTGTGGTGAGATGAGTTTCCTGAAGGCAGCAGATTGTTGGATTGTGGTTTTTAATCCAAGTTTGTTATCTGTGTCTCTTAATTGGTGAGTTAATAAAATTGACATTTAATGTTATAATGGGGAAAATTTTTTTTAATTCTGGACATTTTTTATGTTTAGTGGCCTTTTAAGTGTATTGTTTGACATTTAGATTTTGATGGTATTATACTTCCCTTCTGTCCTCTTAGATATGCTTGTTTTTTTCTTCAAGCTTGAATATCTTTTCTTGCATTTTTGAAGGCCTGGTTTGGTAGACATGTATCCCTTCAAGTTGTCTTTGTGCTGGAAAACTTTTCTTTCTCCCTTGATCATGATGGATAGTTTTGCCGGGTATATCAGTCTGATTTGACATTTTTGCTCATTTAATACTTGAAGTACGTCTCTCCAAGCTCTTCTTGCTTTTACTGTTTCCATTGAGAAATCATTCATTATTTTAATAGGTTTACCTTTAAAAGTGACTTGTTTTTTTCCCTTAAGGTCTCTGCACATTTTCTTTGTCTTGAATGTGGAGTGTTTTGACTAGCTGTGGTGATTTTCTTTTTTGGTCATATCTGTTTGTGGTGCGGAATGACTCTTGTATTAAGATGGGGCTCTCATTCTTTAGTTGAGGGAAGTTTCCATTTATAACAGTTTGAAAAATTTCCTCAGATGTGATATTGTGGAATTCTTTCTCTGGTATTCCCTGAATACACATGCTAGGCTTCTTCAGGGAGTCCCATAGCTCTTGAATATTCCTCTGAAGTATCTTTTTGGCTTTAAGAACCTCTTTTATTGAGTTGGTTAATTCTCCCACTTTGTCTTCAAGATCTATCTATTCAGTCATCAAAAACAATGAATTAATGTAATTTGCCAGGAAATGGATGGAATTAGAAACAATTATATTGAGTGAAGTATCCCAGACACAGAAAATTAAGCACTGTATATATTTCCTAATAGGTGGATCCTAGTACCAAACCCACTTAGAGACACACTCAAAGATAAATCTCTGTAATACAGTAATGGCAAAGATTATAAACAGGAGAGAAGAGGAAGTAGGGCCCCGCCAGAAACAAGTTGAGAGGGGATCATGCTACAGTAGAGATAATAGGCCACCATCAAGGACTGCAAGGGGTAACATCCAATACCCATCAGGATGGAGCCAAAGGCATTGCAGGAGCAGCAAAACTGAAACCATAATTCAGAACATCAGAGACTCTATGTCAACCACCTGTAATCAGGCCTGCCTAATCTCTCCCCATCATGAAGCTCAGGGAAATTTGCAGAAGATGGGGTAGTAAGATTGTAAGAGCACAAGGATGGGAGGAGTCAAGATATGCAAGATACTCCACACAAGTTAGGGCTGAAGCAATTGTAATAGGACTCTGCATGATCTACCAATGACCAACTTATCATTGACCCCTCAAAGTCTAGCATGGACTAAAGGTGCTAGGATCCTTAGAAACAAGGGATTAACAGTCACAATAGTGTTCCTATACTTAAGGGGAACACAAGAAAGAGTTCTAGGAAATGCCACTGTGTCTTCACACCTCATCAGAGAGGAGAGTCTGGCATGCACATAATCCTGTAAAGAATTTGGTCCTCCTTTTCTTTGATGTTTTTTCTATGGGCATAATGATATATCCCCTACCCTTTACCCTAGATTTTCTATAATATATATACTCTACAAAATTTCAATAATCGAGTTCAAATTCACTCAGTCCAGAGAGCTGTCTATCTGTCCTCCATTCACCAACTCTTTGCCCACTTAGTGGGGGGGGGCCCTCGATAGAGTTTGCAGCTTGGACTGCAGCACAGTAACCTCTTGTTTTCAAGATATTTTCAAAATGTTTCCTCATAATTTGACAAACATTTTTTTCTGGACTCAACACTCACAATCAGAATAACTTTTATTTTGAGAATAGTGCTTCTCAACTTCATCATATATCAGAATCATCCTAAACACTTGCAAAACTACATAGTACTTTTTCACTTTGTGAATATAAGACTTAGTGGCTTGATATTTGCCTGATTAAATGTTCATCAATCTTGCCACTCTTGATTGGAGGACTAAAACTTAAGGAATACTTGTTTCAGATGAAGACTACTTAGTGGCATGGTTGATTAATGTATCCTAAGGTTGAAAAGAATCAGAAACTGTCCAATTAGTCTAACAGCTCATTAGTACTTTACAGGGAAAATTTAAAGGGTAATTTAACTCAAGAAACAAAATAGCATCTTCAGAAAGAGAAGGACTTACCTTACGATATTTTTTCTAATCATATTCATTGTATTGCTTCAACATTAAGAACTTTATCACTTGACCTAATTTTTATTTATTTTTCCCCAATCATACAAATTCAATAGATACTTCTCCCTCCCTCCACCCCTCCCCAGTCCCCCTTGGATCCTCCCACCTTTTCCCCTTCCTTTTACCCCCACCCTCCCCTTTTCCTAGTGTCTCCCCCTTCCCTCTCTTCCATTCCCTGGAGCATCCCCCTGTGTGAACGTCAAACTTCCCTCTGAGTCCTACATTTTAGTGAGGTGTAAGGACTCATTGGGATTGCCCAGAGCCCTTTCTTGTGGTTCCCCTTTGGTATGCGAACACTATTATGGTTGTTAATCCCTTGACTCTAAGGATCTTAGTGCCTGGGATCCACGCTAGACTCTGGGGGGGTCATTGACAAGTCAATCATTGTGCAAGTCATCCAAAATCCCACTATGGCTACTGTGGCCCTAACTTGTGTGGAACATCTTGCATATTGTTGGTCCTCTCCATCTTTAGGCTCTTACAGTCTTGCTGCCCCCTCTTATGCAAGTTACCCTGAGCTTTAGGGTGGGGAGAGATTTGATTGGTCTGGTTTCAGGTAATTAATGTAGGGTCTCTGGTGTTCTGGATTATGGTTTGTTGTTGTTTTCAGTTTTGCTGTTCCTTCACCACCCTTGGCTCCATCCTCATTGGTATTTGAGGTCAGATGGGGACCTGTTTTTCTCTACTGAGGCATGATCCCCTCTCTCCTTATTTTTGGGGGCCCTCCTTACCCCTTATCTCCTGTTTATAATCTTTGCAATAACTGTAGGTATTACAGAAATTTATCTTTGAATATGCACTTGACCTAATTTTTGTAAGTCACATTTATTTTTTCCATTTTCACATGTGTGTGTGGGAGGTGTGTGTCCATGTATGCATGTTTTTGCACGTGTGGTGCATGTCAGGAATTCAATGTTTGAGTACTTTTCTACTATATTCCTTGGAGGATGGGTCTCTATTAAACCAGAGCTTTTCTACAGGGCTAGTCTGTCTATCCACTTACTCTGGTTATTCTTTAACTCTGTCTTCAAAAGCTGACATTATAGGCCCACCACAATGTCAGTCTGGCATTCTGTAGTATATGCAGGTTTGAATATGAGTCCTTTTTTGCTTGACAAATGCTTAAACCACTAAGCAATCTTTCCAGCCCTAATTTTTATATTTTGTACCAAAATTGTCTTAAATGTAATAATAGTGATAAACTAACATGCCCTCAGCTCTTCATCTTATAGAGTTCTGTTGCTGACCATGATACTCAGCAACATGCTGGTGTTAGCTGATTTCCTATACTTTCAAAATAAACATTAGGAATGTCAAAATCTATCATTTTCATCATCAACCTAAAGTTTGAAGGACATACTATTTTATGATGTTTAGTTATCTCAATCCTTTATACATCATTTTAATTTGTCAATTTTAAATCAATTGAACTGAATATGATTGCTTCTACTTTATCTCTCACATATATACAAGATTAAAATAGCTCTCATAGTATTTATATGACAGGACATGTATCTACCTGCACATTCCACTTTCTCTGTTTTTCTCATTTTCTATTTAATTCCCCAAATAATTACTGAAATTAGATTTTCTTCCAAGATACTGCTCCTGTGAAACATGGGAACAAAATGATTATAGAAGTGAAAACATGAGGCAAACATAACAGAAAAAGACATAAAGCAAAGACAAGTTCAAGACAACCTGACATGACCCTGATCTTGATAAGATATGTACATCTTTTGAACAAACTTGGCAAGAGGATGCACATATGTATCAAGCAATTTCTCCAAGGCACCTTTCATGTCTCTGTTCTTTAGACTGTATATAAAAGGGTTTAATATTGGAGGGACAATAGAATATATCATAGAAACCACCACGGTTTTGCCTGATGAATCAGTTGCCACAGAGCTAATGTAAACCCTAATAGCTGTCCCATAAAGCAAAATCACAATTGGCAACTGAGACCCATAGGTGGAAAAGGTTTTGGATTTCCCACTGAATGATAATACCTCAAGACAGACTTAATTATGTTACTATAAGAAAAAAATGATTCCAGAGATAGGAGCACTGCCAAATAGGAGTGCTATAATATATATCACAATGTTATTAGTGAGGATGTCAGAGCAGGTGAGACTGATAATTGGAACAAGCTCACAGAAAATATGAGGGATTTCCAAGTGTGTGTAGAAGGACAGCTGCAATGTTACAAGGTTGTCCAAGAGGGCATTCACAATATTAAAGCACAAAGACAAAAAAATTAACAAAACACAAAGAGGCCAATTCATGATGATTGTTTATGCTAGTGGGTGGCAGATGACCAAATAGTGGTCATAAGCCATCACTACAAGGATGACACACAAAAGAAGAACAAGATATGTATCTACCTGTGCATTCCACTTTCTCTGTTTTTCTCATTTTCTATATAATTCCCCAAATAATTACTGAAATTAGATTTTCTTCCAAGATACTGCTCCTGTGAAACATGGGAACAAAATAATTATAGAAGTGAAAACATGAGGCAAACATAACAGAAAAAGACATAAAGCATGTCCACTGACACACAAAAAAAGAACAAAATGGATCTGTGTAAGTCATCCTCTACAGCTGACAGATCTGCTTTGTATATCAATGTTCTTCAGCATGTTGAAGACTGTATTTAAGCAGATGTTATTAAAGTACAGGTTGCAGAGGAAGAAGTATGTGGAGGTACAGAGGTGAGAGTCAGAGCTGACAGTCAATCTGATGAGCAGGTTCCCAAGCACTGTGACCAGGTACATGAACAAGAAGAGGTTAAAGATGACTTGATGGAGAGTTGGTTCATCTGTGAGTCCCAAAACAATTAATTCTGAACCATGTGTTTGGTTTCTGCTTTTCATGTTGCTGATGAATCTGGATCAAATTTGAGTGCAGGGAAAGTAAGCTCAATGTTTTCTAAATGAGAACTAACACTTTCATATTTAAAGCATTCAGAAATGAAAATATCAATAGAAAGTACTTGTAGATGATCAGCTTTTAGCATGGAAACCATATATATAATTTATGAACCCTAGATTCATATCGCTTCCTTCCCCTCCCGTTCATCCCTTCTCCTCCTATCATCATTCCCTCCCACTCCTTTACTCCCTTCTGCTTGTGTGCTTCTATGGAGAAAAATAGTATTCTTTATAAGGGATAATACAGACATCACATCAATAACTAGAATTATAGATAGCCGAATGAGAGAATGAAGTATGAAAACTCTGACAAAGACTGATTGAAATGAACAATATTTGTTAGTGGTTTTTAAGACTAAGACTAAAAAACGGCAGATATAAAGTATAACCCTTACCAATGGTAAAGAATGGTGATATTTATGGTTAGAGGAGAAGCAACAGAGGCTATTGTAATTCTTTCAGCACATATTAGACTCATTCTTAGAATTATCCACCAATTTTTAAATTAATTCTGTGAGCAGAACTGGTGTTTTATAACTGCAAAGAAAAACTGTAGTCCCTATGAGTACATTGGTAAATTATTAATGGAAGTGTTCATTAGCCTTGGTGGCATTCCTGTGAGGATCTAATGGAGAACCAATCTAAGAAGGAAATGAATTAAGCAAAAATATACATTCTATTGTCTTCTCCATATGGGAAGCCATTGTAATGAAAATAATGCTTTTCATTACTTGATCATTTTAATATCATTCATAATTTGTGTGACCTTCAGAGTGAACATTATTTCATAAAGAATCCATCTTCAAGTATCATACGGCAGAAATTAATCTTATAATTTTCCCTTGCATAATTATTACTCAATGACATTTGCTATCATCATTATTCACATTATATTATGGTAAGTAATTGAGTCATAACAGGAACCTGCTTCTTCAACTGGACAAACAATTTTTCTTTCCTTTCAAAGATATGCAACTTAATGACGGCAATTTCTCAAACTTTGCAATATTTTTCATATTACCTTCCAAAAATAATAACTATTCTCTTGCATTTTTGCAAACATTTTTTGCAAGAGAAGAAATGTATATTGTTCATTATTTACTATCAATGTACTTAGATATGTCTGTCTATTGACATTTAACTAATTTTGTTTTAATATATACCTCTACTCTATTAACTTTAATTAAACAGTGTATTCAAATACAACATAATAAGATCTTTTAAGTCTATATTTCTTAGCTTTAAGTATGCTAATCATTATCTACATTTGAACATATACAATATAAAGCTATGTATAGAAGACAACACAACAAACGAGATGGTTTACACTATTGACAAGGTAAAAGAAGGGAGAGAGAGTGCAAAACCAAGTTGGAGAATGCCTTCAATATACCTGATATTTGAATGCTTAATATGTGTTAATTTGAATTTATTAAAGTATACATGCAGCAGAATGCCTTCATTTCTTCAGAGAAGAGATCATCAGATGTGTAGTGTGAGTAATGATATCATCCCTGTTGTTCCTTTTGAACTCACTTTCTAGTCCTAAAATATTCTATGAGGATAAGGAAGGTGTTTACTGAAACTTAATTTTTTTTCCTCTTTCAGGGAAGTCAAAACTGTTAGTCATGATTAAGGGTGAAAGAAAAGTCTCCCACCATAAAGACAAGCTAAAGGCTTACATGAACACCAAATCAGGCTTACAGTAAGAAGATGGTAGAAAAGATACTCAAGCTCAAAGAAAAGGACAAATCTATCCAAGAGGACCTAAGGAAGAAATAATATCAGCACAACTTCCTAACAAATAAATGCACACATAAAAGCACAAATCACAAAAAATGAGAGGAATTCAAAAAAGATTTTGCAATAAAAATGCTAAACATCAGTGAAATTAACTCTCTAAATAATTAACTCTCTAAATAATTAACTCTCTAAATAACTCTCTAAATAATTAACTCTCTAAATAATTTCACTGATGCTAAACATCAGTGAAATTAACTCTCTAAATAATTAACTCTCTAAATGACAGCATGTCATTAAACTTTAGCTTAGAAAGTAAAAACACACACACAGAAACACACACACACACACACACACACACACACACACACACACACACACAAAACCTATTAATCTGCTGCCTTCAGGAAACACATCTCAACATGAAAGATCAGCACATTATCAGAGCAAAAGGCTGGTCAAAAGTACTTTATCCTAATTGAAAAAGGAAACAAGTGGGAGTAGCAATACTGATATTTGACAAAACAGACTTCATACCCAAAGAAATCATAGGAGTCACAGAAGTATACTTCATATCAGACAAAAAACAATTCATCAGGAGGACTCACAATACTGAACATATATATCCCTAATATAGGTTCAGCCATGTTAATTAAACCTACATCACAACATATAAAACTACAAATCAACCCAAATACAACAATAGTAGGGGACTTTAACACTCCATTTTCACCACTGGATAGATCAACAGGTCAAAAATTGAATAGAGACAAACTGGACAAACAATAATCAAAATGTACCTGACTGAACTCTACAGAACTTTCTCTTTCAACACCAAAGAATACACATTCTTTACAGTAGCCCATAGAATTTTCTCCAAAATAGATAACATATTGGGACAACAGCAAGCCTCCACATATACAGAAAAACTGAAATTATATCCTGTACCCTATCAGATCATTATGGAATAAAGCTAAACATCCACAATAAAACAAATGACCAAAGATACACAAATTCATGGACATTAGATACCATGATACTAAAAGAGGAATGTGTTCAGGCAGAAGTCAAAAAGGTAATTAAAAATTCCTAAAAATGAATTACAATGAAAATAGAACATATCAAAGTCTTTGGGACACAATGAAGGCAGTCCTAAGGGGAGAGTTTATAGCACTCAATGCCTATACCAAAAAATAGAAACATTACAAATAGCTAAACAATACAACTTAAAGCTTTAGAGAGATGAGAACAATAAGCTCCCAAAAGCAGCAGATGAGCAGAAATTAATAATATGAAGTAGTAGTAATACAAAGTGATGCAAAGAATCAAACAAACAAAAAGCTGGTTCTTTGAAAAAAATCAACAAGACTGAAAAACCATTAGCTAATTAACCAAAGCCAAAAGAGAAAAAACTCAATTTAATAAATTTAGAAGTGGAAATGAAGTCATTACAACTGACATCAAGGATATCCAGAGAATCATAATGTCATATTTCGAAAACAAATTTCACAATCAAAATAAATGGATGAAATTTAGTACACATAACTTACCAAAATTGAATTAGGATGAATTAAATTATTAAGTCAGTCTTATAACAAGTGACAAAATCAAATAAATAATTACAAATCTCCTCACCAAACAATCCCAGGATCAGGATGTATTCAGTGCAGAACTCTACCAGACATTCAAAGAAAAAAAAAAAAAAACTAACATCACTATTCCTTAAACTATTCCATAAAATTGCAAAGAAGGGGACAATCCAAAATTCTTTCCAGGAAGTTAATATTACACTGATCCCAAATCAAATAAGAATACAATAAAAAAGGAAAATGAAGGCCAATATGTATGATAAACATAGATGCAAAGATCTTCAACACAAGTTTGGCAAACTGGATTCAACAACATATCATTCACTATGATTAAGTAGGATTTATTCCAGGCACACAAGGTTGGTTCAACAAATACAAATCAATAAATGTACTTCATAATATAAAAAAATCCAGGGAATAAAACCATGTCATTCTCTTGATGGATGCAGAAAAAGCTTTTGAAAACATCTAGCATCCCTTTATAATCAAAGTCCTGGAGACAAATGGAATGGAGGGAACATACATCAATACATTAAAACATATGTACAACAAACCTATGGTAAGAATCATTCTAAATGGTGAAAAACTTGGAGCATTACCTCTTCGATTAGGAACTAGGCAAGGTTGTCACCTCTCACCGCTTTTATTCAGTATTGTACTAGAAGTCTTAATTAGAGCTATAAGACAAGAGAAGGAAATAAAAGGGATGCAAATAGGAAAAGAAGAACTCAAGTTACCTCTATTTGTATATGACAGGATCTTTATCTGAGAGACCCAAAAACTCTACTAGGAAACTCCTGGAACTAATACATAAGTTCAGCAGAGTGGCAAGGCACAAAGTCAATGTTCAAAAATCAATGGCTTTCTTATACACCAAGGATGAAAAAGTCAGAAAGTCCAAAGAGAAACAATTTCATTTACTAAAAATGAAATACTTTGGAATAAATCTACCCAAGGAAGTGAGAGACCTGTACAATGAAAACTTTAAAACCCTAAAAAATAACAATAGTCAGAAGACACCAGAAGGTAGACAGATCTCCCATGCTCCTGGATCAGTAGAATTAAAGTCATAAAAATGACCATCCTACTAAAAGCAATATGCAGATTCAATGATATACCACTGAAAATTCCAAGGTAACTTTTTACAAAAATTGACAAAACAATCTCAGAATTCTTGTAGAAGCTCAAAAGGCTCAGGATAGTAAAAATAATCCTGAGTAATGAAAACTATGCTATAGGTGTCACCTTAGCAGTCCTTAATCTATACTAAAAATTCATAGTAATAAAGACAGCATGGTATTGGCTCCAAAAGAGACATATAAACCAAAATATAAGGTTTGAGGGCCCAGGAATAAGCCAATACACATATAGTCATCTGGTTTTTCACATAGGGGCTCAGAAAACTCAATGGAAAAAGAACAGCATCTTCAACAAATGGTGCTGGCAAAACTGGATATCCACATGCAGAAGACTGAAACTGGACCCATACTTGTCACCACGCAGGAAAATCAATTCCAAATGAATTAAAGATTGTAATATAAAACCAGAGACTATAAAAATTCTAGAAGAAAGAGTAGGGAATTTTCTGTGCGCCTAGGTCAACACTTTCAAAATAGGACCACAATAACTCAGGAAATAGAATCAACGCTCAACAAATGGGATCTTAAGAAAATAAAGAGCTTTTGTCAACCCCCGCCCTCCAAAATCTAGCATGGATCACAGGCACTAAGATCCTTAGAGGCAAGGGATTATCAGCCACAATAGTATTCCTATACTAAAGGGGAACACAAGAAAGAGCTCTAGGCAATGTTACTGAGCCCTTATACCTCGTCAGAGAGGAGGACCCAGAGGGAAGTTTGGCATGCACACTAAAGGTTGCTCCAGGATGGGGGGGGGGAGCAGGCACTGGGAGAAAGGGAAGGAAGGGGATGAAAGGAAGGGGAAAAGTGGAGAGGGAGAAAGGGGATCCAGGGAGGGGTGGAGAGAGGGAGAGGAATGGGGTACCATTAAGTTTGTATGAATGGAAAAAAAAGATAATTATCCTATCCTTAAAAAAAAGATATTGTCAACCAAGCTAAAAGACAACATACAGAATGGGAGAAAAATCTTCTCGATACACACATCTGATAGAAGAGTAATAACCAGAGTGCACAAACAACTCAAAAGTTAAACACCAAGGAGGTAAAAAAACCCAATTATGAAATGGGCCATGGAAATTAAAAGAGATTTTTCTCAGAACAAAATTGAAATGTCCAACAAATAACTTAAAAAATGTACCACCTCCCTAGCCATCAGAGAAATGCAAATCAAAACTCTCCTGAGATATCATCTCACTGAGGTCACAATGGCAAAAATCCAAAATACCTGCAACCACAAATGCTGGAGAGGATGAGGGGAGAAGAGAATGTAGACTTGTATAACCACTCTGGAGAGCAGTATGACAGCTTCTTAAAAAGTTAAAAATTGGGTGCCTCCTCCTCGTGGTACTCCAGGTCTTGAATTTGTGAGTTCTTTCCAAGCTCCATGTCCCTAGTGGATTCCATGCCTGGAGTTCATGAGTTTTCCAGGGCTCTCTTACCCCTCACGGATTTGTGTTTGTAAATTCTGTTCTTTCTCTTCTCTAATAAACTGTGCCTTAATCCTCTATGTGTGTTCTCCTTTCAGTCTTCAACTCCTGAACCCAAGAACCTGGATACATGCAGACCCCAAAGTGCCTTCAAAGCATTTTGCAAAGCCAGCCAGGAGCAACTCATCAAGATAGCTTTCACTGACCCACATTGAAATGCCAGGGAACCTTAGTGTGGAGCCACTGTGGAGTAAACAGGTACTTTAGGCAAAGGCCTAGAAGGCCCCAGAAAATAAAGCTGGGAGAGGATAGGAGGATCTTTCAAAAGTTTGGTGCTTGGAAGCCCTTGGGACCTGTGATATTGGGCATGAAACTTTAGCCTGGGTTGCAGCTATCCAGCATCCCCTTTGGGCAAAAACCATTAAGTTTCTTGAAGATGGACTTGGTAATGACTAACATGTCAACGACTCCCCAAAGTCTAGCATGGATCACAGGCATGTGATCCTTAGAGGCAAGGGATTAACAGTCATAATAATGTTCCCATACTAAATGAGAGCCCAAGAAAAGGCTCTGGGCAATGCCATTGAGTCCTTACACCTCACTAGAGTGGAGAGCTCAGAGAGAAGATTGACATTCACATTAAATAATGCTCCAGGGAATGGGAGGGAGGGAAGGGGGGATACTGGGAGAAAGGGGAGAAGGGGGTGAAAAGAAGGGGAAAAGGGGGGGTGTGTTCAAGGGAGTCTGGGAAGGGGTGGAGAGAGGGAGGGGATGGGGTACATATTAAGCTTGTATGATTGGGAAAAATAAATAAATATAATAAAAAAGAAAGATAATAAGAGTTTTTCTGGCAGATAAGGAAAGTATGTTGCAGGAAATGAATAATACAAGCAAGTTGATTTCCAAAAACCAAGGCACTTTTGCTGTAAATGAAGTGTAGAATATATTGTATAATCAAGATCTGTGCATTTAGAAGTATTATATTGCAAGAGAAGGATATTATCACCACATCTCTAAGGATTGTGCCTGTGTATGTGTGCATACATCATGAGAAACATGGAAATGAGTTTTGGAGATGCCATTGTTTTCAGAGCAGACTCTGTATCATCAGTTACATAGTGCAGAATAAATCAATATTTATGCTTACTTCCCATCCAGGATGCAAAATTACAATTACTTTAAAATGTCTATACTCATATACTAAGAAAATGTTCCAACAATCTATGCACTTTAAAGAACTAGAAACAAATATTTGAAATGACATGAGAAATAAAGAAAATATCATATAGCATTCTTTGCTTTAAAATTCCCTTTATATGGGTGAATTCCATTGGTAATCATTGATACACACCAAAATAATATTCTTTTGGTTATTTGCATACATATCCTTGAGTAACCCAGCTCCTTGTTAGTTCAGTTTTAAGCAGTCTGGTGTTGACATCCACCTAACAGATTTGCATTCCATTTGGAATTTCTATCTTTCACTGTGCCTCTCATTCTCTAATCATGATGACCTCCTGCCTCCCCAGTTCATACCACTCAGGAAAATAAATTTGTCATCTGCTCCTGTGTCATAGAGAGCTAGTCACCAAGCAGGGTGGTGGAGGTGACTGTGGTGTGACTGGTTCTCAGATGAATGGCAGCCATGTTGTTCACTATTATCCAGTCTGTGTTCCTACTAGTATAGGTGTCCCACCTAAGCCTAGTGGAGGAGATGGACATAAGATGCTGTACTCCAAGTGAGGTTTCACCTCTGTGTTTTCTCTGAAGCATCTTCAGTTTGTGTCTAGTGAATCAGTTTCCATTCGTCTTTGTTCTTTCAAGCTTCTTCCATCCTGATGGTATTGCTTGGATCTTGTTCTCATCCTTGAGGGATTGGAGATTATTTTTAAAAGTCCATTTACTACCACCGTAGGCGACTTCAGGTGGGACTTTTAAAATGTATGTGTTCAACACTTCCTCTTTAATGGGAAGTCCTTCAGCTCATCCTTTTTTAATATCTATGTCTGTGTGCTTTATAATGTGCATAAAGTATTTGTACAATTATTTGCATACATAATTTATTAATAAATGCCTACATATCACAAAAAAAGATGGGCTTGGTGCAGGGAAACAGGCCAGGACCTTTTGGAACTATCTCTTTAAGTGCTGGAAGGATGATTTTTCCCAAGGAATCGCTGAGGCACTTCCACTGTGAATAGGGTCAGTCACACTGGGCATGGGACCGTGACGTGGGGGTAATTTTTGGGCACCAGCTCCACAGTAGCCCCAATCCTGGAAGGATGCCATTCTTCTAAATCAAATGGCTGTTGTCATCTGGGGACACACCTGAGACACTGAGAATCTGCCCTTAGCTGCCTTCCTCTCCTATTGGTCCTATGGCAGAGGAGAAAATATGAGTTACATTACATTTGTTTTTAAGCAAATCCAGTTTTTTTTTCTTTTCTTCTCCTTCTTGTCTAGCAATTTTAGACAGCTCTAACAGATCCTTAGAATTGTCTGTTCTGCTATGATGGGTCAATGAGCTCTCACAAAGTCATATTACTTAACATGAAGCAACTAATAGGTTAATTTGTACTTTTTTAATTTTGTTTCTGTTCTGTTTCCTCCTCCTTACTCCTTGAGTTGTGAGCTCTCACCAGAGTTTAAAACATTATAGACTTTCAGGTCTCTTTCAATTAAGTACCTTCGTAGATTTTATCCCTTGGATAAATAATGTTTTTCTTATTTATGATATATTTGAAAGCTCAGCTACTTGTTTTTTTTTATTTCTGCTTTAGGAAGCTTTGCTTGTTTTTTCCAACCTAGTGACTAACTTGTTTTGTTGCTTTGCTCTTTAAGCAGCTCTAAGTCTGACACTAAAGAAGGGAACTCAAATGCAGGCAGTATTTCTCCCCAGGCTTTCTAGGTTTTAGGCACTAGTTGCACTAAATCTGGCCCTAGAAGAGAACATATGTGAGAAATTACTTTCAGGTTAGCTTCCATCTAAACCCATGCATTGGTAAATGCTTATTTTTTAAAATGTGAAGATAGAAATACTTGTTCTTTGTTGTTTCAGTGTTTTTCATATTTAAGTCCTGGGTCTTGTCATCTCTGCTGGCCAGCTGTTATATGTGCTTCTAGGAGTCTTACATGTACCATATTAAGTACATTCATACATAAGAACTTTATAATTTTTCTTTGACATGTTTCACATGCAAAGTTTTTTTTAAAGTTAGTTTCAAGTTCTAACATTTATTATGAGTAATATGTCATTAGCAATGGAAGTATTTAATTTAACTAATACCAAATTCTGTCTTTAATATTAATCAGCTTTTGGTAATGTTATCAAAAGTTTATTGCCAAAATTGATCAATTATATAGAGTCTTGCTGCACTGTGACATAAATAATTAATTAAAAATTGGTTGCCAATGAATTATAAGTCCTTGTCTGCAGGAGACACCTATCAAATGTATTTATTTTGATTAATTTAGAAGCACTTTGGCTTCTAGTCAATATGTTTTTAGCTCTTTTGGCTTTTTTGGTTACCTGGGTTACATATAATACTATATATACATGTAGAATTATATGAATTTTGTCCCAACAGAGCTAATGACTGAGAAAATGCAAAGGTTTTCTGAGAAATTTGTTGGAATTTACTCATTCTTCTTGTGGTAAGACATATGGGCTCCTTTTCTGGAAGGAAACCAACAATGTCTTTGCTTTGATATACTTTTCAAAGTACATGTCCTCCCTGTTACTCCTTTGTTCTGTTATGACCTTGCTAGAATAATTCAGATATAATGATTTCTGAATCTTTCTACTGCCATGTGATAAACTTATTCTTCTAATTCTTAGTTGTTATTTTATATAATGTGCCTTTGGAGTTCTAAGGACAACTTAAAAGATTCTCCTGTAATCATGTGCTACTTGATCATTCAATAATTGACATTCTTGGTATCTACTTAGATATGTACCTTCTAAACCAAAGCAAAGTTAAAAGAACTTTTACTAACTTGTGTTATAACTCATCTATATATTTTGCTCTAAAAGATATTTAAAGTTCTACAATGGAATGTAAAATTTTTATAAACATAAAATGACAGATAAGTTTATCTTAAATTTTCTTTTCAAAATGGTGATTTAAAACACAAGCTCAAACATCTTGTTCTGCTGAACCTTATCAGTAGTTATGTTAGGCTTTATATCCTAAGTCAAAAGTTTTCTACCATATTTATATTGTAAGGGTCATGTATTTTTTTAAGGTAAAAAATTTTAAAATTGCTTAATGCTGGAGTAAATAAATAAATTTATATTCTAAGTTAATTAGCAAATAATAAGCCTGGACAAGAGCTACAATATCTTAAATTTCAATGTATACATTCAAGATATCTGTGTGAATGTGTGGCAGTCTGCCGCAGTCCAGAGTCATGGCCTCGAGACCAGGCCTCCCCCGGACCAGGTGAGGCAAGGCTTAGGCGGAAATGGGGAACAGAACATGCAACTCTCTAGGCTGAGTGAATCTGAACCCACTTTATTGAAATTTAGTGACAGCTTTATACTAGAATATTTTAGGGCAAAGAATGTGTCCCTGCACCTGCAAACAGAGGAAAACAAACACAGACTCTCCCAGTCTCCTATGCTCAGTAAGAATAAACAATTTTTTTAAGTAGCTAACCCATTGTTTGAGGGAAAAGACACAAACAGATTCTATTCCCCAGTTTTTCCAATTCTGTCTAATCTATAATGCTTCACCAGATAGCCATGGGGCTGAGCCTACATAGTTGTCATTGTTTTAACAGAGACTGCATTTTTAAAATACACAGGGGAGGATTGAGCTCCTTTAATAGTAAGGTTGCTTATGTCTTCCTTTGAGGGATTCCAGAAGTATATTACCATCAGTTGTTGATGACCCATCCGTGAACCATGCATTCTCCAAACCTGGGGCCCATTCTGTCGAGCCCCATATCCCCAAGGGTGTCTCTTTCAGGGCAGAAGCAATAATTGGGGGGGGTGCACTCAGATGGTCCATCTCTGTGATTTCCCATAAGAGTGCTATTTGGGAAAGGGAAGATACGGCCCCCTTTGCTACTGACATAGATTCTCCCAGTTTGGATTGCAAATACCATCTCCAGTGGATAGTCTTAATGTCTAAACTTTCTGGCATGATGGTCTCTTCCTTGGCCTTCAGCCAGAGTAAGAGGAGTAGCATGGTTCCTTTTAAAGTTCTAGTGCGCAGATATCATAGTCACATACTTCTGGAATTTCTGAGTTAGTTCATAGGTGAGAATTTTATCCACCTATGTTTTAAGACTCTTGAAGTTGTTCTCTAATTTCTTTAAAATCAGTGCATACATTCTGGCTAACAAGTCTACTTATTGTGAGTGACTGGACATGAAATCTCTATTTGCAATTTGATTTAAAGTTAAAAGAAAGCTTTTCTCTACATCAGAGAGCAGAAAGATAGTCCCAAAAAACCTAAGGACAGGTAAAAGGCACACCCCATTCCCAGAAGAATTCCTCCTACCAGAGACAAAACGTAAATTATCTAGGAGGAAATCCTAGCACCTGCCCATGGGCATTACTGTGATATTCCCCAGGGAGCAGGCTTTAGGCCCCCAACTGGGCAGAGATACACCAAGGCCTGACAATTCCCGTATTTTAATGCCATGTCCTTTTTCCAGAAATTGTTTCCATAAAACAATATTCTGCTATGCTGGGACCTTATCCACCAAAATGTTTGGATAAGGACGTGACAGCAGTCTGAAGTAGGAAACCTGAAATATTGCAGTGCTTGAATCTGTAGCCCCACAGTGAGTTCTTTAAGATATCTTCATAGACACAGAATTTAATCGAATGGATTTGATCTTTGGTTCTGTGATGATGATGTGTGAATGATCTCTTGTTGAGTGGTGGGAATTGATTTTGGCTTCAGGTCTTGTCAAAGGACGGAAATTCCTAGTGACAATTTATCACTCTAAAGAAGAAGCATTTCATGTCTGGGATGATGACCATCCATCTGTCTAAACAGATCAGAGAACTCATATCTCAGGAAGATTCAGTTCATTGGTAAACTCTGCATCCTGTACCCCTTTAGCACTGGCATGGGGGAGCCCCTTCTGTCAGGCACTATCACTGCTGGCTGTCCAGATCAGTCACCAGGTTAAGGCTGAGGAAAGTGCAGAAAAGGGGATAGTAAGTCTGTAAGAACCTAAAGATAGTGAGATCCATTGATAGACAAACAAGACATTCCATTCAAGACAGGACAGCTGCAGCTAGTAATTCATGGCAATGAGACTTGATCTTGTCAGACCTGCTCAATGGCTGACATAGCAATGTGCCCCCATAGAATAGGATGGGTCTCAGGAGAAATAGCTTCAAGCAATAGGATTCTTAAGGGTGAGGGGTCAGACAAAGGTAAGGAAGTACCCATATCAGCAATCTACCCAAGGAAGGAACTTTTGTTCTGCCACAGAAGCCCAAATCCTCACTAGAGCAGATGATCCAGAGGGAACCCCAGGACTCATATAAACCAAAGGACAGGAGAGTAGGAGGAAGGAGGCTGGACTCAGGAAGGGAGGGGAGAGGAGGGAAGTGATGAAGGAGGGAAAGGAAGGGGGAACAAGGGAGACAAGGAATATAATTAGGGATAATATAATTGTGTAATTAGGATGTATAATTAGGAAAAATAAAAATTAAAAAAAAAGAAACAGCAAAGGAAATAAGATACTTCTGGACTAGATTTTAGACACTCAAATATTCCAACATTGCCTTTTTAAAAAACGATCTTTTTTTTCTTGAGAAAGTGAGGAGAAAGGAGAGAGAAGATAAGAGGATTAAAGAGAGAGATAAAGAGAGAGAAAGAGATAAAGAGAATCATTTATATCATAGGACACAGATAAAAGACAGGATAACTCCCTGAAGTAGTTCTCTCTTTCTATCACATAGGCTTCTGGGGATTAAACAGCTCAACAGATGTGTCATCAGACATTTTTACTCGTTACATTATCTCACTGGAATCCCCTACCTTTAATTCTTAACCAGTAGTATTACAGAATATAACCACATACAGATATTAAACAATTCAACTGGTATGCAGTATGGTCATCAGATTGTGCCATTATTCAATACGACTCTGGTACTCAAGAAGAAATTAGGATACAGTCACACACAGACGGGAGATGCTAGTGGAAGATTCTGACTTAAGAGCAATGATGAGATATCTTGTTGAAAAACACCCTGCTGAAATAGTCACAGATAAACTTCTCTCCTCCACAAATGTGAAGGGATAAAACCTGATTATTACATCCAGTCTGATCACTATAGATAACCATGAAATATAACAAATGAGCCAACATTCTTGTTATTTAGACCAGAAGTATCTAAGTTATTGTAAAACACTTCACAAAGCTCACCAAATTCAAAAAATCTTAGATTTACATATAGAGTGAAATATATTTGCTACTGTGAGATCTCCCAGCTGTTTCTCACAGATAAAACTTATAGCAAAACATGCTTCCTGACATCCAACTGTTAGCTCCTTCAATAACCACCACCACCTAGAGCAATACTCAGCATCTCACTTGAATGTGAAAGTCGGATTGTCTCTCAGGAATAGTGGTTGTATGGCTGAATTGGTGGATTCCAAGTCAAGGCACACTGTATAAAGAGCAAGTGCTTTATGTTCTTGACTACAGAACTACTAAGGAACAATTTCACTGGCCAGTTCAGAACACTCTCTGCCCACCTTAAGACTCAGTATGCAAAGCTGTTTATTTAAGCAGAAATGCAACCATATCCTAGAAGTGCATGTCCTTAAGAGATGAGAAAGTTGTGATGTTTGAGCTTCTACCCTTGAGACATTAGTCAGTCAGCTCTTGGTCTGCTTGTGTCCATTCACAGACTTTTCACAAATCATTATCTTTTCACTCAAATTCAGTAATTTATTTTGCCTATTCCTATATTTTCCTTTGGGAAATTGTTTGAATTTTATACTTGAAACTGTGTCTTACAAATTTATAGGGATTATGAAAGTGTTAGAGTAGCATCTCATTTTTTAAATATTTTATTTTGTATGTGTGTGTGTGTGTGTGTGTGTGTGTGTGTGTGTGTGTGTTACTGTGTATTCCTATGGAGGACCAAGGGTGACTTATGGAATCATCCTGAAATGCTTCTACTTCCTTCTTGCTTCGCTCTGGGATTTCCCAGGCTCTGCCCACCAGGGCCAGAAATTCACCCCTGTTTCCTACTGGTGTTTTTACTTGGGTCCTGGGATCTGAACTCAGGAACTTCTGCTTACAAAACAGAATCTTAACCCCTGAGCCATCTCTCCAGTCTCAAGCATCTTATTTTTAAAATTGATTTATACATACTTATTCAAACAGATTTTATAATTCAGTGCATGTTTGCTATGATATATCTTGCTCTGAATACCATCCCTTTCTCCTTTATAGATTTCTACATTTCCTTACATGCATCTATTCTTGTGTGTTTGTGTGTGTGTGTGTGTGTGTGTGTGTGTGTGTGTGTGTGTGCATTAGTTCTGCATGTAGGTTTGTATAAATGTATGAGTAGATGTGTGTACAAGAGGACACTTGAGGGCTGGAGAGGTGGCTCAGGGGTTAAGCCTCTGCCTTCCAGGCGGAAGGTCCTGAGTTTGGATCCCAGATCCCACGTATAGACGCCAGGCGGAAGCGGGGGCGGCCTGCGCTTCTGGTCCTGGTAGGGCGGAGCCTGTGAATCCCGGGGCAGAGTAAAAACAAGAAGGTGGAGGCGGTCCATGGTGGTTCTACACACACACAGACACACACAGGCGCGTGCACATGTATACACACATGCACAATTGAATAAATAATAGTAATAAAAAAATTTAAAAAAAGAGGACACTTGAGTGTGTGTGTCAATTTTCTCACTTTGTGAAACAGTTTTTCCACATACTTTTGACTCCATATTTTTAATTGAATTGATTTGTTATCATTGCTTGCATTTTCATGTTTTGAGTGTATATGAGTCTGTATGTTCCTGTGTACAGGTGTGTATGTGTGCGTATGTGTGTGTGTGTGTGTGCATGTGCACACACACCACAATGCATTAGCACAGTTCTGAGGACAATGTCAGCCATAGGCACACCATTTATGAAACTCCACAATCTTAGCTGGTGTCTGTTCCTGAAAGTGACCAGAGCCTGTCTTGAAATTAAGGATCTTTACCTCCTAGATTCCTAGATTACCATTTCTGTCCCAGAGCCTTGACCTTCAGAAATGACTCTCTTTTCAAGACATTCTTCTTTCCTCACACTCTATGGGCCTATTTCCCTGGTCATACCTTAGTAATTCTGAAAGCTACAAAAGTTTACCACTTGGGTTCTGGTGATCCCCCTGCCATCCTCTCAATGGTGTTTATCTCTCCTAATTTCTCCAACTTTAAGGTATGTCTTCTGTTTTAATTCTTTTCTACCTTAAAACCACTGAGCCCTCACCTTTAATAAAAACCATATTTCTCTCCATTATATTAACTTCTTTTATATCAACAGCCCTCAACATGGACCTTACAGATAACTTTGTGGATTTGATTTTCTCTATCCACTTCTACAAGGGTTTCAGAGATCAAACTCAGGTCATCAAGTACGCATAGCAAACTTTTATCTACTGAAACCTCTCACCCATCTGTAGACTGCACTTTTTAAATTTTTAATTATCACTGTAAATACTTTGAAATTTTTTTGGGTAATTTCTTGAAATATATGTCTTCTTTGATAATTTCATACATAATGTACTCTGATTGTTCTTATCCCTCTACTTCCTTACAACCCTGTTCACTACCCTCTCTTTCCCACATCTTATCTCTTTACTGTTTTGTGACACCATAATTTTAACCATAATTTCTGTATGATTATGGGTTTGGAACAATGTGTTAAATTCTTGTTGGCTTGGAATTTTCTATTTTTTTGCTATGTTTCCAATGATATTTTCTTTTACTTCATTAATTTGTGCCTGGGTTTTAGAATAAGTTTTGGTTGCTTTGGAATTTAAATATAATGAATTATGTCGTTTTTACCTCTGGTTACCCAAATCCATATTCCCTCCTTTTCCTTGCAAATTATCTTCCTACAAAACAGTCTCTCTCCCACTTTTCTGTCCATTGTTTGTGCAGCCACTAAACTTCTTCTGGGCTGTCTGCAGTATTCGGTACCTGATACTTGCTATAGCATAGTAGATAGTAGTTGATCAAAACTGAGGGAATTACTTCTCTTGCATATTCCATTATACTGCATTATCTTTCTATAGCATCTAAGGGATGTAGGTGCCTCTTAAGATTTTGCTCTTTCCATGGTGAATTAACATTGTAAGTTACAATGTATGGAAGTAAACACAGGGAGTTAATGACTGCAGAAGCCCTTTCATGTCCAAAAGATACTGTCTTTGATCCATGACCTTTTTAAAATTTATGATTGATTTTTATTTCTTTAGTGTTTCATAGTCGAATACAATGAATTTACACTTACATCCCTGAAAGTTCTATGTGTTCACCTGTCTCACTTCCTTTTCCCACTGTAAGCTTTTTTCTTCCCTAGTAGTCTCCCTCTTATTTTCACATCCTTTTGACCATGTGGCTCACTGAGCTTCATCTCAGTTGCCTTTGGTGATATTTGCCTGTGCATTTGCTGGGGCATAAACCATGTGTTAGTGAATACACATTAAAAAATTGACTCCCCTTCCCCAAATTTTTGCATGGATACCTCATTGTGTTTCATTTGGGTTGCCCTTAATGGCATATGCCTAAGCACTCAATATCAGTAGATATATCATTGAGGACAATTATCTCCCACTGCTATCATTCAGCATTAATCCTCAGCAGTTTCCCAGGGAGGCACAGAGCATCTGAAGATCATTCCTCTTCTATGGTACTGTGTTCATAGAATGGTTCTCATACAGGTTTTTTAAAATTAATTTTGCCTAGTTATACTAGCTCAATAGGTACCCCTTCCTTCTCCCTCCGCCCTTTCCCCTTGTTTTCCCCCATTTCACTCTCCCCCCTTTCCACTCCCCCCCACCTCTTACCCCTTTTCCTTCCTTCCCCTCTCTTGGTGCTTCCTGCTTTCTCCATCCCATCCTCCAGAGCATCTGTTTATGTGGGCGCTGAATTTCCCTCCAAATCATCTACATTAGTGAGGATTCAGGACTCAGTGGCATAGCTTAGGGCCCTTTCTTGGGCTGCATGAAAATATGGAAATTTTAATATGACTGTTTAACCCCTTGCCTCTAAGGATCCTACTGCCTGAACCCTTCTCCCTCCCTTGTGATCCCTGCTAGACTTTGGGGAGTTGTTGAAGTGTCAGCCATTGTGCAGGTCAGGCACTGTCCAATCACATTGTGGCTATATCCTGGCTGCCACAGCCTGACTTGTGTGGAGTATCTTGCATATTATTATTGACCCATCATCTTTATCACATTCTTCTGCCTGTTTATTTTTGCCTTATGTTCTTATACTTTTTGAAGGTTTATCATTATGCTAATTACTTGAGGTGTCTCTATTTATATGTTAATTTAAATATTTCAAAAATTATTTGTATTTATTTATCAGAGAGAAAGATAGAGACTAAGACATGAAGACAGAGACAGGGAGAGACAATGAAAGTAAAAGAAAGAGAAGGATGGAGAGAAAGAGAGAATTGGAGTAAGACGCCAACTGCTGGAAATTATTTTTCTCATCCACTATATGGACTTATGAGCATCAAACATAGGTTTCCAGGTTTGTTTGTTTTTTCATAAACAAAAATGATTTTATTTCCCAGCTGTTGATTCTTTTGATCATTTTTTCTCCCACATTTTATTTTTTCCTAATGAAACAAGCTCAAAGGACCCCTGTCCTTTCCCTCCTCCCTCACTACCCCCCATTCCCTTTTGCACTCTCCCCCTTCCATCTTCTTTTCACAGCCTCCCTACCATCCCCTCTTTTGGTGCCTCCCCCTTCCTCCCTCACATCCCTGGAGCATCCATTTATGTGGGCTCTGAACCTCCCTTGGGGTCCTCCACCATAGTGAAATATCCAGATTTGTAAGCAGATGCCTTACCTGTGAGGTATCACACTTGCCAAAGTGTCACCATTTATCAATATGAGCCTCATATATATAAATTTCTATTATTGAATAGCTTTCTTTGTAGTCCAAAGTTACTGGTATACTTCATTTTTTATTTGATCATAAGATTTCATTGACTCCTTATTTCAATTTCTTCAGTGATACATTAGATTAAGAATGACTTCTTCTTCAATGAATACATTAACTATTGTATTATCCATCTCCATGAGTATGTATAATGTCTGCAATTTCCTATGCTATTGATTTGTGGCTATTATCCAATTCAATTAAATAACACTATTACACGGTTTGACTGGAGAAAAGACAGAAAAACATTTGAGCAGATTCTATGACAGCACACGTTTTATTGGACAATAAAATCTACAGAGGTTGCATTCAGCCAAGAACTAGATTCTTGCCTAAAACTCACAGACCATTAGAATTGTAAGGAACAGAGAAGAGAGGAAAGAGAAAGAAGTTGAGGTTGATAAAATTTTTTATGTATATCTGTTTTTAGATATTTCTTTTTTTAATTTTTTATTATTATTATTTATTCAACTGTGCACGTGTGCGTGTGTATGTGTGCACGTGTGTGTATGTCTGTGTGTGTGTGTGTCTGGGTATGTGTAGAACCACGGACGAATTCGTGAACCACCATGGACGCCTCCACCTCCTTCTGCCCCGGGATTCACAGGCTCCACCCTACCAGGACCAGAAACGCAGGCCGCCCCCGCTTCCGCCTGGCGTTTATACGTGGGATCTGGGATCCGAACTCAGGACCTTCCGCCTGCAAAGCGGAGGCTTAACCCCTGAGCCACCTCTCCAGCCCTGTTTTTAGATATTTCTTAAAGGTTGTCAAGAAGTAGGATACAAAAACCAAAAACATCTGTGGAGAGCTTGACCCTAACCAAGACATTTAAACCACATCACATCCCAAAGCTCTGGAAACCTTGCAGAAAAGGGACCTGTAAAAATGTAAGAACCAGAATACAGGAAGAGGTAATGTCAGACACTAGCCTCTGTTCATATCACGGATGTTATATACAATAACTTAATGCAATGCTGCCTATTTACACTAGACTTCCTTAATAACTAGCCAACCAACACTTTGTCATGTAACAGAGAAGATTCCATGAGATACACTACCTTGTGTAGCTCTATGGGACTGGTGCTCAACAAAAGAGGGGAAGTTTCCTTACTCTTCAATTTTCCCTCAAATAGGTCTCTTGCACCATGGTGGATACACAGACACTAACCAGTGAAGGCATTCTATATGGGACCTAGTGGCTCATACATGAAGGGAGACATGAGAGAGGGAAGAAAACAGTGTGGAGGGGAGAATAGGTTGTATGGGAAAGGATATTGGGGGGGAGGTAGTGGGCAATGAAAACACATAAACTCATTGTTACTATAAATTACAAATAAGCCAAGTTAATTTAAAAAAGAGATTATTACGATGTGGTGAGTGATAGACAAAGACCAAGAACTTACAATCTCAGAAATGGTATATACAAAATTAAATGTCAATGGTCCATGGGAAATCCTGCCAGTTTTCTTTGTCTGATATTGTGCCTGTGTGTTCATTGCATTAGTGATACTCCTCTGAGTCTTTCCCAGGATGGGGCCACATCATCACATGTCAAAGAAATGTGCCTCTGTGCTCCATGTTCAAAGTCATTGTAAGCAATTAGTTATATTGTTTCAACATTTAATATTAGGCTTTTTACTTGTCATGTCTAAAGAGAAGAACTTGCAAATTTTAGTTATCTCAAACCATGCCAATTATTTAACTTAGTTAACTTGTAGATAATGAAACTGAATGTAATAGGTACTGTTTTTATTGTATATACACATATGTATATATGTACATTTATTACTCTGTGTACTATTTTACTGAATATATTTAGTATATATACTAATAATAGATACTATTTTCATTATATGCTTCATATATCATGTATATACATGTACATAAGTATTTACACATAAACAAATAAACACACATACATATATATTCACATAAAGCCTCAATATTTGTATCACAAGGCATCAATATCTTCCCTTTAACTTGAAACAGGAATCCCCTACAGAATACGTAAAATGCCCAACATTGCAACCATAAGAAAACTATTGAAATATGACCACAGAATGGATATATATGTATATGTGTGTGTGTGTGTGTGTGTGTGTGTGTGTGTGTGTGACCCAACTTTCTCAAAAGTTCCACCTTGTAAAATTTTTCCAAATTAGAGTACCTCTGATGGGTACCACTTCTACAGGTCAGAAGAAAAGAAATATATGGAATTGAAAACATATATCAACAAACAGAACAAGAAAAAAAAGAGCAAAGGCATGGTCATCAAAATTGAAAAAAATTTCATTACATGACATTTGTAATGTTTTTGCAAAAATAGAGACAGAACTTCCATTGATAGGAAATCATGATATATACACAGACAAAAAGAAGATCTGATGAATCTGGGAAAATACTGCCTTTTACATGCTGCAGAAATTAGTCTGGATGTAAGTCATCCTATTCCACCTATGATCAACTCCAACCTCAAGTAATGTGAAGACTTGATTGTTTTCCTATAATTCCAACAAATCTATGATATGTTTTTATTTAAAATAATTGTTCAAGGAGTCTAATTTATAAACAAATCTCTCCTGATCCCCACCAAAAGGATTTCAATTATTTCAAAAGTATTTTATGAGTGTCATGATAATTTCAGTGAGGCAGATCTGCACATAGGAAGAAAATGGTTCCAGCTGTTGTGGAAAGATATGAGGAATCCTGCATGGTGAGGGCAGGAGGAGTGAGAGATGATGTTAGAAAAGTGTCAGGAAAGTGAAAGTTAGCCAGACAGGTGGCTCAGGGGTGGCTTGCCTGTCATTATCTATTGTTTGGAAGTTTCTAACTGCTTCCCTTAGATAAAGGTGCAGCCAACCATCTGCTGATCAAAACTAAAAATCAAGTACCCTCAACACACACACACACACACACACACACACACACACACACAGCAAAATAAATAAAATATTTAAATAACAACAACAACAACAACAACAAAAAGACGAAAGAAAGTAATGCTCTAGATGTGGCCATAGATGCAGGAGTAAATGCAGCTGAGAAAACTTACATTTTAAATTTAGTTTCTGTGTTAAATCAATAAACACACTATGTCTGCACATAAATATAAGATGTTCTTAATTCCTACATTCCTGTATCAACGATGCTTTCCCAGTCTCCCTTCCCTCTAATCAGATCCTGAGCTATTTTATGCAGCTATGTCTTAGGCAGCTTGTTCTCAGTATACCCAGGTTGCACATTCTAAAATTAAAGTTATAAGGATGCTGTCATATATGCTTGACATTTCACTTGAGATCTTGGCATTAGAATTTTGACTCTTATGCTTGCATGGCAAGTGCTTTAACTGCTGAACCAACTCCCCTGCCCAATGGGTATAGATCCATAAGAACTGCTATCAGTAATTATAAGATATGTCTGTACATCCATAGAATTGCATTAGTATCCATACTAGTCAATACATGAAATGAAACTCAGCACTAGACATCAGATGCATACATATTCATAAAGATAATATGCATATACATTCATATATACATACACTCATACACACCTGCCCATAAACATACATATGTGCACACACATGTTTTCACATACACACGCCCGCATGGAAGAATTCTGTTCCTTCAAAAATGATGTGATAGCTTTTGAAGCAACATAAATGTAACTAAATTTGATTAAGTGAGAAAACTCAGATACAGAACAACAAAATGCACAAATTCTTACTTCCATGTGGAAGCTGATGATTATTTCACAGCAGTAGTGAACATGATCATGACACTGAGGTTGAGCATAACCTGCCAAATGGAGGACAAAGTATGTTTAAGAAGGGAAACAGTTCACTTGGGTAGGAGGAATAGTGCATAGCATCCTACAGTTCAGTAAGATAACAATGATGTACAACAATGGATGATCAAAGTGCAAACCATACTTTAAATTTTTTTTAATTTTTTATCATTATTTATTATTTATTCAATTTTGGGTATATGCGTGTGTGCGTGTGTATGTGTGTGTGTGTGTGTGCGTGTGTATGTGTGTGTGTGTGTGTGTGTAGAACCATGGACGAATTCGGGAACCACCATGGACCGCCTCTACCTCCTCGTTACTCTGCCCGGGAATTCACAGGCTCTGCCCTACGAGGATCAGAAACGCAGGCCGCCCCCGCTTCCGCCTGTCGTCTATACGTGGGGTCTAGGATCCGAACTCAGGACCTTCCACCTGGAAGGCAGAGGCTTAACCCCTGAGCCACCTCTCCAGCCCCGCAAACCATATTTTTTTAATGTTGTGAATGAAAATTGGTAGTTATGGTAATTGTTTCCAGTTGGCAGATTGTCTAGTTACTTTGATTCGGTCATTATATATTGTCTATAGTATTCAGAAAAAACTTGCTGAATATAATGAATATGCAATTACTGTAAACACAGTAAGGAGAAACATTGGTTGGCAGAAAAGTCTGGTGGAAAATGTTCCAGTATAGTAACCTGAATTTAATTTCCAGAAGAGCCCACATAGTAGAAAGAGAGACTCGAATTCCAAAATTCTCTCTTTCTCTCTCTCCCTCTTTCTCTCTCTCTTTCTATTCCTTGTTCTCTCCCTCCCTTCCTCTCTCAGGCAAATGAGTAAATAGCTAAATTAATTGTTTTCAATATGAACAAGGAGCACACAAGAATTTATGCCTTTTTATAGTCTGGCAGATAGAAAGTAACCATTGTGCAGATGGGAGACTGACCCCCCCACGATCTCCTACTTTTATTTCATCTACCTTTGAATATACTCTTATAATAAGACTCTATTTTAACAGCTGTGACCAGGAGGTGACATCCAATACCCATCAGGATGGCACCAAGGGCATTATAGGAGCAGCAAAAGTGAAAAAAAAATCAACAAACCATAATTTAGAACATCAGAGACTCCATATCAACCACCTGGAACCAGGCCAGCCTATTCTCTCCCCATCCTGAAGCTCAGGGAAATTTGCGGAAGAGGGGGCAGTAAAATTGTAAGAGCACAAGGATGGGGAGGAGTAATGATATGCAAGATACTCCACACAAGTTAGGGCCGAAGCAATCATAAATAGGACTTTGCATGACCTGTGTAATGACCCACACATTATTGAATCCTCAAAGTCTAGAATGGACTAAAGGCACTAGGATCCTTAGAAGCTAGGGATTAACAGCCACAATAGTGTTCCTATACTTTTGGAGAACCCAAGAAAGAGTTCTAGGAAATGCCACTGAGTCCTTACACCTCATCAGAGAGGAGGGCCCAGAGGAAAGTTTGACATACACATTAAAGGACGCTCTAGGGATGGGGGGAAGGAGGCACTGGGAGATAGGGAGGGAGGGAGGAAAGGAAGGGGAAAAGGGGGAAGGGAGTTAGGGGGACCAGGGAGGGGTGGAAGGAGGGAGGGGACTGGTGTACCTATTAAGTTTGTATGAGCGGAAATAAATAAAAAATAAAATAAAATAAAATAAAATAAATGATAAAAAGAATGTATGCCTTTTGCTCATGTTAATGGATAAGTGAGGAAAATGGGCATAGTCAGTCTTCTTGTGAGTCTTGACAGTATAATTAGAAACTCCCAAACTATTGACACATTATGTAAGAGATACCATTGCACTGATGAGCCTCTCCAAAGCATTCTTCATGTCTCTGTTCCTCAGGCTATAGATGAAGGGGTTTAGCATTTGAGTGACCACAGAATACATCACTGAAACCACTGTGGTCTTCCTGGGAGAGTTAGTCACTGCAGAGCTGACACACACACCTAAACCTGGTCCATAGAACAAGGAAACAACTGACAGGTGAGAGCCACAGGTAGAAATGGCTTTATATCTTCCTTGTATAGATGGGATTTTCAAAACAGAGGAGACAATTTTAACATAAGAGAGAATTATTCCAGAGAAAGGGATGCCACCAAATATTAAGGCTAAAATATATAAAATGACATTACTGACAAAGGTGTCAGAGCAGGAGAGATTGATGACCTGGGTGAGTTCACAGAAGAAATGGGGGATTTCCATGTCTTTGCAGAAAGACAGCCACAACATCACCGTAACAAGCAGTAGAGTATTCAGAATGCTAATGAACAGGGACAGTAGACTGAGCAGGTAGCACAAATGAGAGTTCATGATGATAGCGTATCTCAGGGGATGACAAATGGCAACATAGCGGTCATATGCCATGGATGCAAGGAGACAGCTTTCCAAGCCACCGAAAAGCACAACAAAGCAAGCCTGAGTCAGGCAGCCAGTGTAGGTGATCCTCTGGGTCTGTGTGTGGATGTTCACCAGCATCTTGGGGATGGTGGTGGTGCTCATACAGATATCATTCAAGGACAAGTTGGAGATGAAGAAGTACATGGGGGTGTGGAGATGGATATCTGCATTGATGACCAGGATGATGAGCATGTTCCCAAACACTGTAACCAGGTATATGACTAGGAACAGTCCAAACATGATGGGCTGCAATTGTGGATCATCTGAGAGCCCTAAGAGAAAGAATTCCATTGCAATTGTTTGGTTGGTGAATTCCATTGTTTTTATGGACCTGATGGGAAAAACACAGTTGATGGTCAAATAAAAGGTATACAAAGAACATGAGTTTAGAATATCTAGACTCTCTTTGTGACAACAAAGATAATTCTTTCCCTCTGAATGTACTCCCCCTCCCTTCCTCTGTCTCTCTTTCTCTCTCCCCATTTTTCTCTATCTCCTTTTTATCTTGTACTTCCTTCTTCCATTCTTTTCCAGTATTTATCTTTTTAATTTCTTTTCTGACTTTATATCTACTATCCAGGTTGATCATTAAAAGTTTATTTATTGAAGACTTTCACTTTTACCATCTTATACCAATGAATAGAAATAATTTAATGAATAACATAAGGGTTTTTAAACTGAGAATTCTCCACATCCTAAAACCAATTAGAAAACCAAGAAAAGCTTTTATTAAACATAAATCAACACAATTCTCATCAAATTAGATTTTAAATTAGACACACCTGTGTTAAATGTTGACTCATTCATAAGGTTCAATTCTCTGGGAATTCTGTGACTTCATTTATATGCCTGCAAATTACTAAGTATCTCATCCATTAAGAACATGAATTTGTTATGAGTAATGATGACATAAAATCTTCAAAGTTTTGACTGATGTCATGGAAATTTCTCATAGATCTACTCTGATTTAGTTCTACCTTGAATATTGCAAACAACTAGGCATAGTTCATTGTGGAAAACAAAATGTGGGAAAATCAGTTAATATATAGAGAAGACTTAGATTGATAATTTTAACATTTTCCATTTTTCTATATTGATGAATTTTACTCAATTTTATAATATGCATGTATATAATATATTCTGATTATTTTCCTTCTATCTTATCATATCTCCCCTCCATACTCTCACCTTGCATTCTGTACAAGTTTTCCTCCCATATGCTTGCTTTTTTGTTTTGTGACCTAGTGGACTTAGTCAAGGCCTTTTGTGAAATCCTTGGTTTGGGTTTACCTGTTGGTACTATTGTTTATTAATATTGTGCAAAGTTTGATGGATTTCTCCTTTGTTTACAGTTGATCATAGGCCCTGTAGGTTCACTGCAGGTTTAGCATCAATAACCAATTCTATTGTGGGATTAAAAGTGCTAAGGCCATGCTGTTTTTATAAAATGGCAAGTTAACCTGAAATTTCAGAGAAAGATCCTTGTGCTCAAAGTTCCCACTTGAAATCCTACATACGGAATCATGCAGCAGAAAGCTCCAGGGGTACAGCTTCCATGAGTTTCATTCATGGTGGAGGGGAGGTGGGAATCTAGTAATGTAGCTGTCTTTGAGTCATCTACACATCCCTACTACTGTAAGTGTATTCCTGTAATTGACTCCAGTAAGCCCATTGGTTTGTCCAGAAAAGACATTTTGCATCTAAAAGTGCAGAACCATTAAGGAACTCAGGTAGTGAGCTTCAGTGATACTGGTTCCTCATCCTCATGTAATAAAGCATTTAGCAATAAATAAATCACGCTCAGGTGTAGGTGCATGAATAAATCTACAAAGGAAGAGTAATTTGCCCAAAGAAGTTGATAGTACAATTAAATTTAAATGAATTTGATGCCATATTATAAAAATGTGCCGTATTTTTAGAAATTGAAAATATGAAGCATTCAGAACCCATTCCAATTAATTATATTCAAATGTTTGTTATTTTTGGCTTCAGATATTGTTAAAAGAAATAAAGAACATATACTGAAATTTACATACCTTCTTTCAGTATAGAATCTTTCTGTTGCTCCATTATTTAAGGGATATATACTATATGGAAATTGCTACTCATTGCTTTATTTAATTTTTAATAATCTGAGTGACACTATTTGTAATGCATGTTCTTATGATTAAGTTTTTTTCTGTATGTAACATAATCCTATTTTTTAAAGATTATGATTTCACTCCATAGCCATTCTACATTTTCCATGGTTTGTTATTTATAACTACCATACCTTATGATAATTTGTGACTAATAAGCAAGGTATTTAACAATTATCCAATTAAGGTCATTTTATTATGCAGTATTTTTGCAAACATTCACAAGCAACATGTGTGCCAACACAATTATTAAATTGTCTAAATGTAGCCAACATAAAAAAGTTAATTTCCTAAATGCAGCATAATATTGGCATTTAAAGACTGTGGCTGTTCTGAAAGAGAAATATGGATTCATACTTAAATGGAGAATATCAACATTTGTAAACTCTCATCAAAGGATACATAAGCGAGAATTCCATTATTTGTGCTGCTTTGAGTTTTCTATTGAAAATAGTTCATTTGGTAATAAGCCAAGCCAGTCAGACAGTCTTCTTGGTCTCCGCTTAGTACTTCTTTCTTTGTATGCACAGTGGGAAACTGCTTTCAGCAAAGGCCTGCTGTACATTATTAAACAGGAATGAAAAAGAAATAGTAACTTGGAAATAGACCTTTGAATAGTTTTTAATTTTCTTATCAAATAAGTTGAAGAATATGAAAGTAAAATTTAAAATAACCTTTTAAGCTAAGAGAGAGTAGATTATATTGACAATGGAGAACATTTTTATTGTCATTCTAAGATATTAAAAGAGTGAACTCTGCTCAGGAAAGCAAGTGAATATGATGGACAATTATACAGACACATCAAATGTGATTGGTTCTGTTCATGCTCACAGTTGACACCAAAAGAACTCACATCACTATTGATATGATATTAAGTCACATTGCTAGTGGCAAAACACAAATTAGAAGCCTTCAGATTACCTGGGAAAAAGCACCAATGAATGACATCAGTTCTTCCTTCAATACAGACATAAAATGAAAACTGTGTTTATTTGGAACATGGATATTCAGGGAAGCACCTAACTTCTGGGCAGGTGTGATGGTTTAGGTACCAGTGTCAGGTGCTCCGCTTACTTCTCTGGACAAGACTATTTCTTGGTGATTAGAGATGGGCTTTTCACAATCTCTTTGGCCCTTGAAGCTTACATTAAAAAAAAACTTCCTTAATTAAACTCTTTCACTGCCATATGGTGACCGAGCAGAACAAATCCTTAAGGAGAAAGTCTTGCTGATGAAGACATTTACTCTGGGTGATTGCATCATACAGTGAATTCAGGTGCAGGTCAAATTCTTCCAACCTTTCTCCATATCCACTTAAAAATATCTGTATAGCACAGTTTAGCCCTGCTATTGAATGTCAGTCTTCCATTAGCTTTTTTCCTACTGTAAATGTGAGAAAATTTAACATGTTTTAATTCTAGATGTAGCTATTTAATATGTTGACATATTTAACATATGAATATAAACCAATTTATGAATTTGTACTAATATATGAATATAAACTATAAGTATGTAACACAAATGAAACTAAAGGTCAATCAATATTGTCAATACGGTGTATGTCTCAAAAACTACTGATTCATGCATGTTATATTCAATAATTTATAATGCTGTATAATTAAAAACAAATAATATATTTCTGATATTACCACTTTGAGTACATATATTTATAGCATAAAGTCAACAATCATTCATGCTAGAAACCTTAAGGTTTATAAGGATAATATCTCAACATGATAAAGATTGCAGAAAATGAAAATCATAGATAATATCTTACTAAATGAGATATGCTTGAAATTGTTTCCTCTAAGACCAGGAGTAAGGCAAGAGGAATAAACTCTTAATGTTAAAATAACAATGGATGATTCATTCATGAACACATGGATAGTCTCATTAACTAATATGTAAGTAGTCTATAAGAATGAACGAACATTGTCCAACACACTGTTGACCTCACAAAGTCTAGCATCTGCTAAAGGCACCAAGATCCTTGGAGGCAAAGGATTGGCAGCCACAGTAGTGTTCCTATACCTAAGGGGAACACGGGAAAGGGTTCAGGGGAAGGCCACTGGGTCCTTGTACGTCATCGGAGAGTAGGGCCCAGAGAAAAATCAGGCATGCACAAGAAAGGACTCTCTGGGAATTGGGGTGGGAGGCACTGGGGGATGGGGAGGGAGAGGGGTGGGGAGGGGGAGCAGGGGGTACGGGGGGAGGAGGAGGGAGGGAGGGAACTGGTGTACCTATTAAGTTTGTATGAGCTGAAATAATAATAAAAATGTATTAATAAAAAAAGAATGAACAAACAAACAAACCATCTTTGGAGGTAATGGGCACTGTAGATCAAGGGAATTCACAGACTTTTACATATTTTCTCTCTTATGTAAGCACCATTCAAGTTTTCAGCAGCTCTTAGCACTTCCTCCAAAATAGACCATATATTGGGTCCTAAAGCAAAGTATGAAACTCTAAGTGCTTTATTGTTTTCTATCATATAACAATAGGCTAAAAATAAGAAAAAAAAGGAGAAGCTATAGGAAACATATAAGCAAATTGACATTAAGGAGTACACTTTGGAATGATCAGTGGATCATCAACTAAATCAGGCAGGAAGCAAAAATATCCTTATAGTCAAAGGAAATGGAAATAATATGGAATCATATGTAGAACACAACAATATAATAATAAAGGAGGAACTCTGTGATTATAAAAGCCAACATAAAATAGAAGAAAGATCTCAAATAAATAATCTGATGATATACCTCAAGATCTTAGAGAAAATATATGATAAGACAATCCTAAAGTTAGAAATGAAAAGATATGACTAGAGATGAAATCAAAATATAAAAAACAACCAAATGGAATAATAGAATAAGAATAAATTCTTTAATTTTCTTTCTTTTTTTCATATAGCATTGAAGATTTGATCAGAGATACCTTGGGTTCTTGGCTATTACCCTACTCTTGAGCCACCACCAAAAGTACCAGAATTGATTCTTTACAAAGGATAAACAAGATTGATATAATCTTTTCAAAAATAGCCAAATTAACAAGAGGAAAAACCACAGGTTTCTCCAATAGGAAATAAAACTTTTAATACTGAAAAGAGATGAATGAAATACATTAGATGACTAGAGCTTGTTTTGAAAACTACTCATTAATTAGATGGTTGAAACTAAGCATCATAAGAAAAAATATATATTCTTCTCCCTTAAATTGATTAGTTCTGCATTTTTTAACATTGGAAAGTCAAATGTAAGACAAACTGTTCTCTCTTCTTATCAGCTCTGAATGTTCTATTGCAATATTTCTGTCTGCTAATGCAACTTCATTTCCTTCCCATTACTATTCATCATAAATACATCCTTAAATACTAAGAATTTTTAAAAGAACATCATCATTAGGTATTTTTCTACTTATGAGTCTGTTACTAATGTCTACCAGGGTGCACTTGGGGCCAGAGACATCTGAATAGTACCTTCATTGATTTTACCATTGAGCCAGTCCGTCAATTAAAAGTGAAGAATTAACATTTATACTTTGTTCTGAGTGGAGAAAGCTATTCAAACTGTAATGATATTGAAAAAAGAACTTAAAATAACCAGGAAATCATGATCCTATCTGTGTCTTTGGCAGTAAGATAACAGTAACAGAATTATCTGTAAAATGTAAAACAAAAATTAAATTGTGTAGAAAATGATAACATTGGAAATTCTGTATTTTCTATTTTGGATTTTTTATATTTCACAATATCTTTACTAATTCTTTAATGCCTAAATTAGCAATTACTTAGGCATGAGTGATTATATGGAAAGTACTTGATTTTAACTTCAAAGGGATACTGGCATTTATTACAAAGCTAATGTTTTCAAATATCATATCTAGGAATTAAAGCTGAATTCCAAAACAGAGAGAATACAATATTGTAAATCTGTTCATCAGACTCACTTATTCTTCTTGAATAATTAAGTAGTCATGAAATATGCTCACATCTGAGATCAGAATAGTAGTGAGATGTCTACCTGTGTTAATTAGGAGCTTTGCTATTGAGTCCCCTGAGATATAGAGAGTATGTACACCATCCCATGGTCCCATTTAAAAACACTGGACTAGTCAGTCAATACCACCCATACTATTTACTTTGTCAGCAATTCCTAAGAAAAGGTCTTCAGCCTTCATTATTTAAGTAAACTTTGGAATCAAGAGAAAATGTGTCAACAGATTTTTATCTTGGAAAACTGTGAGAAGTATGAGAAATAAAAGAGTGGAAATAATGGTGGGTGCCAAGTTGCCTGTGATCTCTGGTCCTCTGTCTTGTATTGTACTGACACGTTTTCAATCTACTTGCTCTTATAATCACTCGTGTCTCATTCAAATAAGATCAAGAAAATGGGCTGTTTTCTACAGTGAAGAAAACTGTATTTTCTGAAACAGGAAGATATTTAAACATTTTAGCAATGCACTTGGGTTTTCATCTCTCTCTCTCTCTCTCTCTCTCTCTCTCTCTCTCTCTCTCTATATATATATATATATATATATATATATATATATATGGGAATATATATATATATATATATATATATATATATATATATATATATATATAGGGGAGTAGCTTTGAGCAACAGTGCTTACAACAAGTATTATGGTCAAGTATTATGAACTGAGTGGATTATTGGTACACATAAGGAATAATTCAATCCACTGAAATGCATTTGCTTATAGTGAGGACTCTGCACATTACAGATTAAAGTATCAGTAGGTGAAAATCTAAAATTATCTTAAATGATCAATTAACTAGTGCTTGTGTACTTTATTACCTCTTTATTTTATCCTTCCAAAGTTTTAAAACGAATATGGAAAACCAAACAGCTCTTTTAGAATTTCATCTTCTTGGACTCACAGACGACCCAGAACTGCAGTCACTCATCTTCAGTATGTTCCTGTCCATATACCTTGTCACCATCCTTGGAAACCTGCTCATTATCCTGGCCATCATATCTGACTACAACCTACACATTCCCATGTATTTCTTTCTCTCCTGCCTGTCTATTAACGACATCTGTTTTGTTACAACTACTGTTCCAAAGATGCTGATGAGCATCCAAGCCCAGGATAATAATATCCCTTACATAGAATGTATCACCCAACTGTATTTTGTCTCGGCTTTTGTTATTATGGAAAATTTTCTTCTTGCAGTGATGGCTTATGACCGCTATGTGGCTATTTGTAAACCCTTGAGGTACATGATCATCATGAACCCTTCCTACTGCATCTTCTTGGTTCTCCTATGGCTTGCATTTAGCATTATAGATGCTATAGTGCATGGTCTGCTGGTGCTGCCTCTGTCCTTCTGCACAGACATGGATATCCCACACTTCTTCTGTGAGCTTGCTCAGATTATTAAGCTCATGTTCTGATACTTTCATTAACAACCTTGCAATATTTGTTACAGCTTTGCTATTTGGTATTGGCCCTATTTGTGGAATCGTGTGTTCATATGTTTATATATTGTACTTAGTCTTCAGAATTCCCTCCCCAGGAGGAAAGCATAAAGTCTTTTCCACCTGTACATCCCATTTATCTGTTGTGTCTCTGTTTTATGGGACCGCTGTAAGGGTGTATATTACCTCTGCAGTGAAGGACTCTCCAGAGAAGATTACTGTGACTTCAGTGATGTATACTGTGTTGCCTCAGATGTTGAACCCCTTTATCTACAGTTTACGAAATAAGGACATGAAGAAAGCATTGAGAAAAATCACTGGTAAGATAGCATATCCCCTTCCATACATGTCTTGTTATGCATGTTGTTGGTTTGTGGAAATTGAGTGTAAAGAGGTGATCTCAGCAGCCAAAGTGATAACCTCTTCTTTTCCTAGGTTGTCAAATGACATGGCTACTCAGTGTGGCTTAGGATAGCTTGAGTCCTGATTATTTTGTGTTGATTTTCCTATATTTTGCACCCTTCTGCTATTCTCACAGCAGAGTTTATTTTCTTGGTCACAGAATGGCAGTTTGGAATGGGAATTCAAACTGTATCCACGTTCCTGTCATGAACCCCAAGAATATGTACCTGTTGTTTTGTGGCTAATGCATGGGGTAGGGGTAGGGAATGTCAGGAACTGCTGTGTCTATGCCTTTCTTATTTTCCTCCTATTTTATTGCCAAATAAAAGTTGAATAATTTCTGAAACAAAATAAAAAAGAAATAAATAGAGTAGTTTGGCTGAAGTCCAAGTGCTGCAACCAGAGATAGTTGGATTTTGAGAAATGAAGATGTTCAAGTGCTGTGAAGCACTTGTGGAAAACTATTATTGATGAAGTACCTTCCTAAGGCAGTGGGAACATATGTTATATACAGTGAAGTGTCTTAATGCAATAAAAATTAAAGTATTGGAAAGAACTGGAGATTTTTATATACACAACACATAAACCTGAACACCAAAGATGTTTTCCATGAAAATATAAGAATGAAATCCTTACATTTGTGTGCTGTGGAGCATGATGACTTTTATAATAATAACTTCAGAAGTAAGAAGCACACTAGAATAGACAGCTCAATATGCTTCCATTCCACACAAATTCTCCTTATCCTAGAACTCTTTCTCCACGATCTCCAAGTGTATCTGGTAAATGAAGTTGTCATTGATACACAAGGCAGAGAGAGAAACTTTTCATGCATTGATTGTGGACTTTACTATATCTATCAGGATAAATTTCTGGGGATGGATTTAATGGTGTATTTTTATGGCTATCTCTCTATATTTATCTACATCTATCTTCAGTCTGTCATCTGTATATCTATAATCTGTTATCTATTTGTCTATAATCTACACACACACACACACACACATGCAAACAACTCACAGTACACTAAGGAAATTGTGAGATTCTCATTTGATACCCAGACAGTTGTGATTAGACAGCATCATCCACACAGATAGTTCAAGATACCAAGATGATGTCAGGCAATAAATCTTGAGATCTTTCAGGGAAAAATCCAAGTATTTTAAATTAAGACAAATGGACCCCACCTTTGAAAGACAATATAGTCTCATCTAAGAAAGTAAATGAGCTGACGTTAGGCCAGAGTTGCTAATTGGTATAACTGTTCAAATCAGTATAAATAAACTCAAGAGAATCAGAACTTTCTGAGCCAGGAAGCTATATTTCCTTCTCAGCAGACACAAATAGAAGAGTGTGTGTATCAGAGAACAAAAATGACCTTCATATTAATTCGATTTCATTCTCCTTTCTTCCATGCTTAGTACTCGGGAGTATGTTTCAAACATATTCCTTCTGCATTGCTTCTGCAATGCTTTAAAGAGAAAATAGATGTTTCTGGATGCAAAGAGAGTTTTCTCAGACAGGCAATCTCTCCTACAATCTTTTAAAAACAGCTGTTGATCATTGAACACAGTTTGGAATCTGTTGTTTCCTAGAATAATTAGACATTCTGTGGAACATATGTTTGTTTAGAACATGAAAACTCTCTGGCTGAGAAAGTGCTCCTGTTTCAAATGATTTCTGGCTTTGTGTAAAATGATTCTGTAAAGATCTGGCACAACTACTTTTTATGATATGTTAAAGTATGAACTGCAATCATATTGGAGAATCCAAACTCTTTAAATGTGCAGATTAAAATTTGACACATTCGTTTTTCTGCTCTGCATTAATGTACCTTATTGGATTCAAACTCATTTTTTATCATGAAAAGTGGAACAGTGAATAAAACATGTACCAGGACTTGAATTTGCTAAAAGTCATCCAAAGTATATATTCGATATTTGCCAATTACAACATAAACATTTAAAATTGAAAAAAACACATTTTAAATTTGTTTTTTATTATAAGATTTGTAATAAGTTACATATCGCATTCCAAATATTTTGCTCATGTATGTATATCTATTGAACTCCACATGTTTGTATTTACTGGTTTGCTTGATAGAGGAGAGCTGTGCTGATGACAGTGAAGCTCTGAATGTAGAAAGGGCAGGCAGCAGAACAGCTGCTGTTGTTGCAGAGATGAACACCAATGAAGGAAAACTTAGTGACTTACACTGGGATGCTGGAAGACATGAATACTACCGTATGGTGAGTTCGTGAACCCAGATTCTTTCAGGGGTCGAAGCTAAAGTTAAAGCCATTTCTTGCCCTTTGGAAGTTTGGCTGCCTAGAAAGAGGCTTTTCCAGCATCAGCACACCAAACTTGGTACAGCTGGAGCTCCAAGGGACCAAGCTAAGTTTCAATTTTGCTTCGGAGTCTGGCAGCATCCCCCAGGTTGTACTGTTGTACGATTTTGGTGTACAGTTATGGGGTTCATGGAGAGTAGCAAAAGCTTGGCACCAAGTAACAGGCATAGAGTTCCTGCAAGGAAAGGTGAAGCTTATAGCTGCAGAGGTGAACCCAGATTGTTGGAGATACCAGAATAGTGGGATGTATGCTAAAGATAGCTTCAAGTGAAGATTCAACTGGATTCAGAGGAACTCTGCTTCTACAACTTTGAGCTCTAAACAGGGACTAGGAATGCTTAAAACCTTTGAACCCCATGACTACATGATGAGCAACAGAAGATGGACTTTGAAATACAGGATGCAGTAATTGTTTTGCCGAACTTTGGCTTTTACCTGATGTTTCTCATTGTAATAATGATTCTATTTTGATGTTTTATCTGTATTGGAGTATTTAACTTATTTTGATTTGAGAGAGTCCCATAGTTAAGATTTGGGTATTTAAAGAAAGACTTTCAGTTCCAACATTTTAATAACTGAACTTTTAATGATTGTCATTTTAAATTGGATTATAGAAACTTTTAATTTTAGACATTTAGAATTAATAAAATTAAATATACGTATATTTTAATATAACTTTTAATACTTATAAGGACAGGAATTGAAGGTTGCAATTTAAAAGTGCTATGTTTTTGTGTCAAGTTGACAAGGGGTGGAGTGTCATAGTCAGGCACAGGTGTCAACTTGACAGTCGAGGGATTGAGTTCTGGGCACATTTGTAGAGAACTAATGGTTGAGTTAAGCCCAGAGCATACTTGTAGGAGATTGTCTAGCCAATGGGCAATTCCCAGTCCATGGTGGGTGGGATTAAGTCCTGGAATAAAATACAGAGAATTGGGTGAGAGAATCAGCATCCTTGTGTATACTTGGCCAGGCATGCTGGTCTGGCAAGTAAGGATTGTCCCCTCTCAGCTGCTATGTGGAGGTGGTGTGTCCAGTTCCCCTGGCCTTGGTATAGGCATGAGCTCTCCTGTCAAGCTGGACTGAGAACTGTAACCAGGTAACCATAAGAGACAATAAACCCCTTGTTCCCTTAAGCTGCTTGATGGTCATTTATCAGCAGTCATTCAGGCAAACTGCAACAAGTTCCAAGGCTTTGAGTTTTTTGTGTACTCTGAATATTGGTACTCTCTCAGATGCATGGTTACTGAAGATATTCTCTCATTCTGTGTGTGGTATTTTTTGCTTAGTTGTCTATAATTTTAGCTGAATAAACTTTAATATAACTTTAGCTCTTTAATTTAATTTAATGAGATCACATTTGTTAAGTGTTGGTTCTATGTCCTATGCAATTTGGGATCCTTTTTGGAAAACGTTAACCAAGGCCAATAAGTTTGAGGAAATTGCCTACTCTTTCTGTTAGGGTTGTTATTATCTCTGTTCTAATATAGAGGTTCTTTTTCCTTTTGAGATGCTTTTCATGCAGGGTGATAGGTAAAGGTCTACTTTCAATGTTCTGTATGTAGATACCCAGTTTTGCCAGCACCAAGGCATTTCATTTTTTAGGGGTTTATGGTAAATGGAAATGTTTCTCTTAGGACTGTCTAGTTTCTTTTTTGTTCTTGGTGTATAAGAAAGCCACTGATTTTTGAATATTAGTTTTGTTACCTGCCAATCTACTGAAATTATTAGTTCTAGGAGTTTCCTGGTGGAATTTTCAGTGTCTCTCAGATATAGAATCATATTATCTGCAAATTAGCATGTCTTCACTTCTTCTTTCCGTACTTATATCCCTTTTATCTCTCTCATGACTTTAATTAATATTTGAAATACAATATTGAACAGAAGTTGTGAGAGTAGACAGCTTTGTCTATTTCTTGATGGAAGTGGGAATGTTGTATATGGCCTTTATTTTACTGATATATTTGTCTTCCATTTCTATTGTTTCCAGAGTTTGTATCCTAAAGGGATGTCAGATTTTGTTCATAATTTTTCTGATTTCATGGAGAGAATCATGTTGTTTTGTTCCTTGAATTTGTTTATATGATGAATTACATTTATTGTATTGTGTATGATAAACCAGCCTTGTGTGTCTGGAATAAATCCTACCTGGATAACCTGAATGATCTTTTTGTATGTTACTGAATCCAGTTTGCTACAATTTTGTTGACGATCTTTGCATCAGTGTTTTCATTGAGATTAGTTTGCTTTTTTATGTGACTTTATTTGATTTGGGGATCAGCATAGTATTACCTTCTTGGAAAGAGTTTGGAAATATTCCTTCTTCTGCTATTTTGTGGAACAGTTTAAGGATTAGGAGTGTTACTTGATTTTTAAATGCCTGGCAGAATTCTGTACTGAATCCATCCAGTCCTGGGGTTTATGGTAGGAAGATTTGTGATTATTTCTTTAACTTTGTCACTTGTTGTAGGACTATTTAAATAATTCGGTTTATTCTAATTTCAATTTTTATAAGTCGCGTATACTTAGAACTTCATCCTTTTCTTTCTGATTGTTAAATTTTGTGGAGTATACTACACAAGTTAGGCCTGCACAGCTAGAATTGGACTTTGCCTGACCTGCACAATAGCTGACATGTCAATGACTTCCCCCCCAAGCTTAGCATGGATGACAGGGGAGAAGGCTCCAGGCAGGAGGATCCTTAGAGGTAAGGGATTAACAGTCATAATAGAGTTTCCACACTAATGGGGAGCCCAAGAAGGGGCTCCAGGCTATGCCACTGAGTCCTTACACCTCACTAGGGTGGAAGACTCAGAGGGAGGTTTGGCATTCATACAAAAGGATGCTCAAAGGGATGGAAGAGAGGCCCTGGGAGAAGGGGAGGGAGGGGATAAAAGGAAGGGGGGAAATGGGAGAGTGCAAAGGGGAGGGGAGGAGGAAGGGAGAGAATGGGGCACCTATTGAGCTTGTATGATTAGGAAAAAAATGTGGGAAAAAAGAAAACCTGTCATTTCATATGCTAAATAAAAATGTCAATAAAAACTACATGCAAAATAAAAAAATTTTTGTGGAGTATAAATATGACCTTAAGATTCTCTGAATTTAGTTTTTATCAGTTATGACAGTTCCATTTAATCTCTAATTTTATTAATTTGGCATTTCTGTCTTTTGGCTTTGGTTACTTTGGCTAAGTGTTTATCAATCTTGTTGGTTTTTATTCAATGAGCCAGCTCTTGGCTTGGTTGATTCTTTGTATCGTTTTCTTTATCTCAATTAAGGATATTTCTCCCTTGATTTTACTAATCTCTGCTTGTCTACTGCCGTTAGAATTGGATCATACTTATTTTTTTAAAACATTAAGCTACATTGTTAAGCTATTTGTTTATGCCATTTCAGTTTTTTTTAATGTAGGCATTGAGTGCAATCAACTTTCTTCTTTGGATATCCTTCATCATATCCCAGAGATATTGACTTGTGTTTTCATTATAATTAAGCCCTAGATGTTGTTGAATTTTCATTTTGACTTCTGTTTGAACCATTCCTACTTCTATGTCATAGTATTTATGTGTTTTCTGTCATTTATTTTGTTGTAGTCAGAAAAAGTACAGGATGTGATATAAACTTTTCTATATGTGTGGAAACTTCCTTTGTGACTCAGCATTTGCTATATTTTGAAGAACGTTCCATAGACTGGAGAAAAGAATGTACATTCCTTGGTGTTAGGATGGAAAATTTGGTAGAGGTCAACCAGGTCTGTTTTGATTCAGCTCCAGTGGGTTTTTGTTCAGTTTTCTGGACTGTTGACCTATCCATTGTTGAGAGAGTTGTGTGTTGTAAATCCCCTACTATTATTTTGGTGGGTTGAGTTGTGTGTATTTAATGAATATGGAAGAGTTTATATTAGTGAGTATACATTAAGAATTGTGAAGTCTTCTTGATAGATTGTTTCTTTGACTAATATGTAGTGTACCTCTGTGTCTCTTATGGTGTGTTTTGGTGTAAAGTATATTATGATGGATATTTGAATTGCTACCCTGCTTGTTTCCACATTCTATTAGCTTGGAATAATTTTGACTAGCCTTTCGATCTCATATTGTGTTTATCTTATCTTTCATGACGATCTTTTGAAGGCAACAGATGTGTGTGTGTGTGTGTGTGTGTGTGTGTGTGTGTGTGTGTGTGTAGGTATATATGCATACACCTATGCATGAACAAAAAGAAAAGTATAGAATATGTAAGTGTCTTATACTGAAAATTATCCACAAATCTAAAAGCTGCAGGAACACCAAATCAAAAATAATCCAAATTCATACATAAAAATAACTAAATATAAATCAAATTTAAAGTTAAACTCTCTTGAGTTTTATTGTTATTCTAGTGCTTTGTTTTTGAGTGAGCAAAAAATGAACTCAATTTCAAAAAGATCTTAGTGTCCTCATTCATATTATTATAGAACACTACATATTCTAATCATAAAGGAAAACTTTCAAGGATGAATGAGAAGATGACAACATCTCAGAATTACAGTGTCATATTTTTGACAGTAATAATTTCCATCGTGAGGTTGGTTTATGCCAAGGGCATGGCAAAGTTCCCTACAACAGTATACTATAATATTCACTAAGAATCTTAAAGAACAGGGAAAATGAACAACTTGGGCTGGAGTGATGGCTCAGGGATTAAACCTTTGCCTTGAAAGCAGAAGGTCCTGAATTCAGATCCCAGGTCCCACCTAAAAATTCCAGACAAAAGGGCCATGGCCTGTGCTTCCAACCCTGGTGGGTGAGCCTGGGAAATCCCAGAGCAGATGAAAAGGAAGTAGAAGCAATCTGGTATGATTCCTGAAGTCACTTTTGGTCTACCAGAGGGACATACAGTACCTGTGTATGTGATACACACATACGCACACTAAATAAATAAAGGGTTTTTTTAAAAAGAAAATAAACAACTTAACCTCCACAAACTTTCTATTTCTCATGACTGAACAAAAATGTGTGCAATCAGATAAGCCTACAACACAAACGATCATGCCTAGGACAGAAAAGTCCTTTGCCAAACTGTCTACTTCTTATAAAATTTAAAAACATATGAAATAATGATATGTCTCATATGTATGGCACCTGCTTGTCAGTCTGGCAACTTAACTTTGATTCCTGGAAGCCCACATGGTAGAAGGTAAGAACTGAATTCTGAAAGTTTTCTTCTAACTTCCACCAGTACACAATAGTACAAATACAGGTATCACTCTCTTTTGCTCATTTTAATAAAATATTTTCAAAAATATAAATGAATTTGTTAAAGACATGTAGAATAATTTTACTACATTATAATATACATATAATATATACACGTTCAAAATACATGCTCAAAAATGAAGACTTGGGGCCATTATATTACATTACAATAAAATATATTTTATTCATGTCAGTTATTGTAAAAGAAATAGAATATTCATTTTTACTTATCCTTTCTCATATAAATTATGTTTTACTCCTCAAGGGATCATTATGTTAATAGTCATTATTTTCTTGAACTTTTAATACCTGAGAAGTTTGATCTATTAGACTTGTGACCATTTATCATATTTGTATATTTGTATACAATTTTTGTATACAATAAAATAAGAGGGAATAGATTTGTAAAAAGTTTAAAGTATCCAGAGACTTTAATATCAGCATACAATATCATATTTTGAGTTATTATCAGAACGAATGCACCTTGGACATTAGTACTTGGCCGAATATAAATTGTGAAAATGAAAGGCTAAAATGCAGACACCTCAAAAGGAACAAGATCTACTCATCTTCCCCATGTCTTTTCCCCACAACTATCCAAAGAGACTAATATCAAAGCACTCGTTACATAAACCAGTACCATTCACATTATGTGGGTGCAAACAGGAAAGAATGGCATCAGTTCTTTTGTGATGTGAAACGTAAAATATAAACTCTGTTTTCAGAGAACAGAGAAATTCAGAAAAGCACCTGCCTCTGAGAAGATATGATGGCTCTAGAGATCAGGTTCAGAGTGTCTGTCTCCTTATCTGTATAAGTACGCTGTGTGGTGACCAGAGTTTAATGATTCAATGATTCAGAGTTATTGTAGCCCTTAGGAATACAATATCAAAATGTGGTAATTAATTACATTTCTCAGTTGTTCACTAATTGCAGAAGGAATAAATCTTTAAGGGTATTTGCTTTGGGTGATTAACTCATAGAAGCAAGATACAAATTGTATACTTCTGTCTTTTGATTATTTTGTCCATATCTATTAAAATAACATGCATGCTTCAGCATGTCCTGTTCTATTATTGAATGTAAGCCCATTTTTAGCCACCTCCAAACAATAATCATCTGAGAAATTCTGAAAACATATTTAAGCATATAATGCAGTTATTTAATTATGTTTAGATATTGTTCTGTACATATAAAATACAATAAAAGTGTTGTACGAATGCATTGTGGTCTACTACTATGTAGGACTCGAGGATTGATTCTGCTCAGGCATGTTTCCTTCAACAAATTCTGACATGTGCTGCATTAATAAATTCAAATATGTAATTCAGTTTCTGCTATTACTATTGTTAAGGTATTATTGACATGTATCAGTTGCATATATTTTTACTTCTTATTATCATTTTATATTTCCACACATACAAAATACTTTAAGTAACTTTGATACGTTTTAATATGTATCCTTAAAATAAAAGCGGTAGATATTATCTAATGTATTCTTTGCAGGGATACCCAGCACATACTGTCAAAATTTAAAATGTTGCAAATAATTATTAAATTAACTTTACCATAAGATTCAACATCCAAACATGACCAACAGTTATTAACAATTTTGTTTTGAAGGGATCATATATTAATATGATAAAGATTATATAGGAAAAGCTCATAGGCAACATCATGTTGGATGGAACGTAATTTGAGATTATTTCGTCTGACATTAGATGCAAGACAAAGTAGATGACCCTTGTTCCACAGAAGTAAAGAAGATGATATTAATAGAACACCTTAACCAAAAGAATGTTAATCTAAACAGAAATTAGGAAAACAAAACAACCAGAGTCAATTCAACTATGCGTCAAAATGAAACAACAAAAATGTGTAGAAACTTTCTTCCAACATTCAAAGATTCTAACACCCTACTCAATACACTTCCTTTTTTTGTTATTTTTATTTCTATTTATTTTTTTCCACTCATACAAAGTTGATAAGTAGCCCATTTCTCCCCTCCCTGGACCCCCTTCTCCCCCCTTCCCTTTTCCTTTCCCCCTCCCTCCCCTTCTTTCAGTGCTCCCCCCATTCCTGGAGCATCCTTTAGTGTGTCTGTCAAACTTCCCTCTGGGTCCTCCTGTCTGATGAGGTGTAAGGACTCAGTAGCATTGCCTAGAGCTCTTTTTTGTGTTTCCCTTTAGTATAGAAACACTATTGTGGCTGTTAATCCCTTGTCTCTAAAGATCTTAGTGCCTGTGATCCATAATAGACTTTGGGGGTTCAATGATAGGTTGGTCACTGTGCAGGTCATGCAAAGTCTTATTTTGACTACTTTGGCCCTAACTTGTATGGAGTATCTTGCATGTCATTGCTCCTCCCCATCTTTAGGCTCTTACATTCTTACTGCCCCCTCTTCCACAAATTTCCCTGATCTTTAGGATGGGGAGAGATTAGGCTGACCTGGTTCCAGTGTTTGATGTAGAGTTTCTGATTTTCTGAATTATGGTTTGTTTGTTTTTTTTTTTTTTCAGTTTTGCTGCTCCTGCACTGCCCTTGGCTTCATCCTGATGGGTACTGGATGTCACCCCCCCCCCCCCGCCAGAGATAAAATGCTGTTAAAATAGAGTCTTATTATAAGAGTAGATTCAAAGGTAGATTGAATAAGAGTAGGAGACTGCGGTAAGGGGGGGGGATGAGTCTCCCATTTGCAGGATGGTTATCTTATTTTTTTTATTTCCGCTCATACAAACTTAACGGGTACACCGGTCCCTTCCCTCCCTTCACCTCCCCCCAACTCCCCTGCTCCCCCTTCCCTTCTCCCCTCCCTTCCCATCCCCAAGTGCCTCCCCCCCACAATCCCCAGAGCATCCTTTACTGTGCATGCCAAACTCTCCTCTGCGTCCTCCTCTCGGATGAGTTGCAAGGACCCAGGGGCATTTCCCAGAATCCTTTCCTGTGTTCCCTTTAAGCTTAGGGACACTACTGTGACTGTCAGTCCCTAGCCTCCAAGGATCCTAGTGCCTTTAGTCCATGCTAGACTTTGTGGGGTCAATAATGTGTTGGATATAGCACAGGTCATGCAAAGTCCTATAGGATGGTTATCTTTTATCTGCCAGACTTTATGCCCTCCTTGTCTGATGAGATCATAACCCATCAGATGCAAGTGAACAGGAAGGAGCTTAACTAGATGTCTCATTATTTACTTGCAGTCTTTGATGATGGCTGACTTATTTTCTCTGCTGTAGCATGATCCTGTCTCTCCTTGTTTCTGGCGGGACCATCCTTCCCCTTCCCTCCCTGCTTATAATCTTTGCAATTACTGTAGATATTACAGAGATTTATCTTTCAGTGTGTCACTAAGTGGATTTGTTAATAGGATCCACTTATTAGGGAGTACTGATGGTGCTTATTTTCTGTGTCTGGGGCCTAGAGAAGTGGCTTAGGGGTTAAGCCTCTGCCTTGCAAGCAGAAGGTCCTGAGTTCGGATCCTAGACCCCACGTATAGATGCCGGGCGGAAGCGGGGACAGCCTGCGTTTCTGGTCCTGGTAGAGCAGAGCCTGCGAATCCTGGGGCAGAGTAAACAAGGAGGAGGTGGTTGCGATCCATGGTGGTTCCCGAATTCCCCAGTGGTTCTACACACACACATACATACACACACACACACACAGACACACATGCGCACGCACACAGTTGAATAAATAATAAAAAAAAATAAAAAAAATTCTTCTGTGTCTGAGGTACTTCACTCAATATAATTTTTTGTAATTCCATCAATTTCAGGCATCATTTTTGATGGCTGAGTAGTATTCCATTGTATAAATGTATCATACTAAGGAAAATGTCCTACTCAGTACACTTTCTAAACAATAGCACATAGAACTTCTTCCAACACAGACCATTTTAGAACACTGAACAGATCTCAAATTATAAAAAAATGAGACTGGGAGATTGATCAGTGGATAGAAGTGCTTGTCATACAAGTATTTGTAGTGGAGTCCAAATGCCTTGATCTCATGTAGAAGTCTAAGGGGGGTGGTGAACTCCAATAATTCTCACTCTGACTCAGATGTGAAGGGTACCTTGTCAAGAAAGCTAGTTAGATTAGCTAGAATTGACATGGAAAGACCCTGCTTTAATAAATAAGGTAGAGAAATATCACTCAAGATCAGTTTCTGGCTTCCTTGTGCCTACTCACAGAAACCGTTTATCACACACACTTAGGAAACAAAATCCAAAATCTTTCACTATAGTCTATTAGACAACAAGAACGAAGGCAATGTTAACTATAGCCAGTCCATTTTTTGCAAAACTCCATCTTGTCTGGGAGGTGGAAGTCCACAGAGCTAATCATTTTGGTTTACAATAGCTTTTTCTAAAACTAACATTACTTGTAACCTAAATTATCATTCCTTCAAACCACTTAACTTTGTGTGCTGATTATCTGTTGCCTATGACTCACAAAAGCCTACTTCCTAAGAATGCTTCAGCACTGGTTGTCAATTTGACACTTGGGATGAGGGGCGTGCTTATGGATGCACATATAAGGAATTATCTTATTAGCACATGCCATTAAGAAAGCCTGTAAGAGATTGTTTTAAATGCATTATTGATGTGGCAAAATACAGATCATGGTTGTTGGTACCATTCCAGGTTGATACAGATAGAGATAGTCAATTGACCAATGGCAAGCAAGTATGCAAGGACACAGTATTTATCCTCACCTTCTACTTTCCATGATTCTCTTATCCCCAGTTTCCCAGGCTCCTGCTTGTACTGGTATTTCTATTGCTATGAACTTTCACCTGATATGTCAAATCAGTAAAAAGATTTACCATTCCCTTGTTTTTAAGTTCAGTTATTTACCAAAATGTGTAGTATGAAAGCAACTAGCTTATGGTGTTCAATTTTTTATTGTACCATTTATTATAAACTATACAATTTTTAAGTGTTTCCCTAAATCAATTTGAATATAGCTTTTGTGTTGTTGACTTGTCTTAATTTTTTAAATAGAACAACTCAAGATTTGTTGAATCAATATGGAAATATACTGCCTTATTTTCATCATTCTTCATTTATTTAATTTTATTTTCAAATACTCAAGCTATATGCTAGATTATATGTTCCATAACTTATTATGCTTTCAGGTCTTCATACATGTACTCATATCATTTTCCCTCATCATTACATAATCCCAATGTCCATTTTTCTAATTACAAATTTTCTTCTTCTCTACATGTCTCCTTACTGCTACCATGTCCTTCTATGCATGTATGATTTTCTTAGTTCTGTCTGTCATATTATCCTGGATTAAGTGCCCACACAAATGTAATTAATAATGACTTTTACTTTACAATAAAATTACTTGAACAATACTAGTTATTGTCAAACAGCCTGAGAGAATTTAGCTGTGAAAATATGTGGACTGGTCTTTTATGAGGGATGGAGAACTATATAACTACTTCAAACTCATAACTCATTAAACAAACTTTAGTTTTGCCTTTTTAAAATTAATATTTTTTTATTTTTCTCCAATCATACAAGGTCAATAGGTACCCCGGCGGTCCACTCCCTCCCTCCACCCTTCCCCAGTCCCCCTTGCACCCTCCTCTCTTTTTCCCCTTGCTTTCACCTGCCTCCCTCCCCTTCTCCCAGTGCCTCCCCCTTACCTCCTCTCATTCCCTTGAGCATCCTTTTGTGTGAATGCCATACTTCCTTCTGAGTCCTCCATTCTGGTGAGGTGTAAGGACTCAGTGGCATTGTCCAGAGCCCTTTCTTGGTCTGCCCTTTAGATAGGAACACTGTTATGACTGTTAATCCCTTGCTTCTGAAGATCTTAGTGCTTGTGATCCATACTAGACTTTGGAGGGTTTAGTTTTGCCTTTTAATTACCTCTTGGTCTAATGACAGCAAGTAGCAAATATCTGAGTATTTATACTTATTTTCTATATATTGGAATGTAGTTTTTAGAACCTTCCACAATGTTTTTCTAAATTCCAGTAGTTTCTGTTTAAGTACCCTCATTCCTCATGTCTTAGTTTATTAATCAAATTCTCTTTTTGTCTGTAAGTAAGGCTAAGAATTTGACAATTTTTTCATCTTATAAAAGACTGTAGGGGCTGGAGAGATGACTCAGAATTCAAAGCTTTTGTCTCTCAAGCAAAAGAACCTGAATTTGGACCCCTAAAACCTGCATAAAAAGTCTGGTGGATATGGGATATGGTGGTGATGTGCAATTTCAGGCCTTGGGTAATAGAGCCTGATGCATCTGAGTTAAGCAATGAGGTAGAGCAATTGAGAATGATTTTCAAGTCATCATAAGCCTCCACAGACACCTGCACTAAAATGCCCTCTTCTACACATACTGACCCATGTACATGATCACATCCATACTCACACCAACACAGAAAAGAATCCAGCTTGAATTTTATATATTTGTCTTGGTTTTTGCATCTCAAATACTAAAATTTACTCTTTTCTCACTTTTTAATATTTCTTTAATTTTTAAAGTTCTTAATCTCTGACACATGAATGGATGAATACAATTAAGTAATTTTCACCCCGATAAACCTGATCCCATCCTCACGCCTCCCATTGTAAAACATCTGCCAAAGCACTCTCATTCGACGTTGCCTTGTAGTGTGTATCTCTCTCTGAGTCTTCTAACATGAGCACCGATGTTGGCCACTTTTTAAACCCACAAAAGCATATTTAATGAAATGTACAGAGTGAAATGAGAAACTTGAATGGCAGTATCTTCATTTTGTAAGTGAGTGAAGTACAAAATAAAAATCAGGCTACAGATATTGCTCAGGGGTTAAGATTCTGTCAAGCAGAAGTTCCTGAATTTAGATCCCAAGTCCCATGTATTTAAAAATAAATTTATTAAATTTAGATCTTTATATACATGCTCCTTGACTCCCTCATTCCCTCTTCCATTCCTCCTTCCCTTCCCTCCAGCTCCAATTGTGTTCCACCCTCCCCGCATCCCTACATGGATCCAGTCTACTCCTTCCTATTCTGTGTTGGTGTGAGTGTGGATGCCAGCATACTTTGTACTTTGGTTCTATTGGTTTGGGGATTCCCTCTATGTCTTCTGCTCTCATGGGGTTTCAAGCCTCTGTGGAAGACAGAGAGGACCTTTCATGGGTATCCCACTAATGTGGGAACTCCCCTACTTCTGTCTGACTCCTTACTCCTAAGAATCCTACTGCCTGAAACTTTCTCCTGAGATCCACACCAGTCCATGGAGGCATGATGACATATTCATCTCTGTGCAGGTCTGATAAGATTAAGTCCCATTTACATGAGTTTCTGGCTGCAGCTTCCCTATCTTTAGGGGAGTGACATGTCCAGCAACAGAACACCCCATCTTAGGCTCTTAAAGTCTTAATGTCCCCTCTTCTGCAAGTTTTCCTGAGTCGCTAGATGGGAGAGATTTGACTAACCTGGTTAGATGGTGTTCTGTATTCAGGATGCTTGTTGTTTGTCAATTTTTGTTATTCTTGTACTGTACGAGGCTATATCCTATTTGGATGTTGAGATAGTCTCCTTCCCAATAATAAAGAAGCTATAAAAGAGAGGCCTTTATATAAGACAAGGCTTGAAGAAGAGGGAAGATCAAAAGTAGGGCGCAGTAATAAGATGTCATCGGACTCTCTACTAATCATTACCCTCCCCCCAAATGATAAGAACACATGTCCAGTACTTCAAACCAACCCAAACACTGGTGATCAGGAAGGAGACTGACCATCGATTGGGTCAGATATCGTACTAATTATAGGTCTTTCTTGATGGTGGCCTTATTTCTCTACTGAACTGCGTTCCTTTGTCTTCATTCTCTTGGGGTCTTCTTTGCACTACCATCCTATTTTGAATCCTTTGTGACTGTAAAGAGTAACAAAAAGTTTTTTTTTCTCCTTGAGTATGTCATTATGAGGGCTAGGAATTTTATTCCACTTAAAAGGGAAAACATGTCATGTCTGGTTTTCTGTGATTGGGATGCTTCATTCGGTATGATTTCTTCCAGATCCATCCATCTAGCAGCAAATTTCATTAATTCATTTTGTCAATAGATGTGTAGTATTCCATCATGTATATGTGCCACAATTTCATTATCCATTTATCAGTTGTCCATCTCTCTAGCCATCAGGGAACTGCAAATCAAAACTATCCTGAGCTATCATCTCACACTGGTCAGAATGGCAAAAATCCAAAAGACATGCACCAACACATGCTGGAGAGGATGTGGGAAGAAGGGAACTCTCATATATTCTGGTGGGACTGCATTGTTTTACAACCATTATGGTGATCAGTATAGAGGTTCCTAAAAAAGTTAAAAAGTGAAATGCCATATGATTCTTCCATATCACTGCTGGGAGTATTCCAAAAAATACTTCATCATACTAAAGTAACACATGATTTTGTAATATTTTGGTTGACTTTTAACATTACATCATTCATTGAAACTTCAAAGATATTTTACAAACTAAATTAACAATTGATCTTGACAACATTACTAATTCCATAGAAATGATTTTTAGTTTCAAAACATTATTGGAATAAGTAAGAAAAGTTAAATGTCCACTGAAGGCCAAAATTATGAAATATTATGAAATAAAAATTAAGCCAGAAAATGGGCACACTAACATATTTATTACCTGACTCCCAGGTCAGGAAATTAGCTGTCCCAGGTGCTTCCTTTACACAACAGTATTAACAACTGGGCTCAAAATAATTATAAAATATCTAACTGGTCTAATGAGGAGCTTTGTCATTTATCCTCCAGAGACACAGATATTCTGTGACCTCATTTAAACACAATGGAATAGACAGGAAGCTCTACTTGCAACTATACTGCTCAATATGATCTTTCTACTCTGAGAGCCCATGGATTGCATACTAGTGTTTCACACTGGGAAACACTGGGAGGTGAATGGAATGGGGAAGAAAGAAGGATGCCAAGAACCAAATTTCTCGTGTCTTTCATGTCTAATATCTGTCTTTCTATAGATCTTTAATCATGTCTGCTTGTCCTAATAGGTAGCCTCTTTTAATTTTTCTCATTTCCCTCCACACAAGAAAAGGACATAATTCTCATTATTCAGAAGTTTGATGTAAGGATGATTTGAGTAGTGTTGTTATATTGTGTATTATTTGAATATATTATTTTTAATACAGCTGGTGGAGATTTTTTGAAATTTATACAATCATTTTCTGTTTTCATTCATACAATAACTTTATATTAATAACTTTGCCACATATTCTAGCATTCATCATGAAAATAATAATATTATCGATATTTTTAAAATGTTGAAAATAATTTATTTTAATTTTACATTTGTATGTAAAAGAACCACATGAAATATATATGTATATATTTGAGTTTATATCTAATTTTCAAAGACACTATTCTGGAAAGTTATTCATGAGTTTGCCAGTGCAATCAAAGGAAACTTTTCAAAATTCCTTGCTTACCAGTTTTCACTTACTACTTCATGTTTCTGTAGTAGGTTAGTGTCTTTATTTTTTTTTAATCTTTATATCCCCGATTCTTGAGAGGGATGGGTTGCATGTTTCATCATGATGAATAATGTGCAGTTCTTTGGAGAACAAATTTCACAGGCCTCTGGGTAACTCATGCACCAACAGTGGTCAGATTTTAATAGTGATATATTTTGTCGATTATCAACAACAACATGGAATTGAAAAACCAAACATTTGACTCAGATTTTCATCTCCTCGGACTCACAGATGATCCTGACCTGCAGCTCCTCATCTTCAGCATATTTCTGTCTATCTACCTGGTCACAATCTTGGGAAACCTACTCATCGTCCTGGCCATCATCTCTGACTCCGACCTCTACACCCCCATGTACTTCTTTGTCTGTAGTCCGTCCATTATGATATTTGTTTTGTCACAACCACTATCCCAAAGATGTTGGTAGGCATCCAAACCCAGGATCAGAGCATCACTTACATGGACTGTCTCTCCCAAACCTTCTTTGTCATAATTTTTGTTGGGTGGAGAACTTTCTCCTTGCTGTGATGGCCTATGACCACTATGTAGCCATTTGTAAACCTCTGAGGTACATGCTCATCATGACACCTTGCTACTCTGTTCTGCTGGTTCTATTATGCCTCTGCTTTAGCATCATGGATGCCTTGCTTCATAGTCTGATGGTGTTGCAGCTTTCATTCTGCACAGACATAAACATCCCTCACTTCTTCTGTGAGCTGGCTCAGATTGTTAAACTTGCTTGCTCTGAAACTTTCATAAATAACCTTGTCATATTTGCTTCAGCAGTTATATGTGGGGGTGCTCCCATGTGGGGAATCACATATTCATATGTTTACATTTTGACCTCAGTCTTCAGAATGCTCTCTTCAGGGGGAAAGCACAAAGCTTTTTCCACCTGTGCATCTCATCTGTCAGTTGTGTCTTTGTTCTATGGGTCAGGTTTTGGGGTGTACATCACCTCTGCAGTAACTGACTCTGCCAGAAAGACAGCTGTGGCTTCAGTGATGTACAGTGTTCCCTCAGATGCTGAACCCCTTTATCTACAGCCTAAGGAATAGGGGCATGAAGGAAGCCTTGAGAAAACTTCTTGATAGGATAGCCTATCTTCTACAAATTGCCCTTTATGTGCATGAGATATTCTAGAGCAATCCAAGTAATTGGACTCTTGGTTAACCTGGTTAATTATTCTCTGCTTCTAACAGTTTTTCCTAAAATGTCTAGATACGTGATCTCTAAATACATTCTAACTCAATTTAAAAACATATTTTATTAACCCATATTTTGTACTAATATAATGTTGTATGTTTTTGTTCTATCTCACACATTACTTCATTCCCAGAGCACAAATTATTTATTTCTGATATACGAAATGACAGACAGAAGACAGTGTCCTTACTGAATTTTCTTTTCTTTTCTGAGTTTTCACTTGGATAAGTGATAAAATGGTAGATTTGTCTCTGACTGTATTTAAGTAAAGTTATCACTGTGACTAAAGATTAGCTTCAGTCAGATAATATTATGCCAAAATTTAGATGTGCAGAAGTATTGGGATCTTCAAGGACTCTGAAGAAATCACTGAAACCTGCCTTTGATGACTTATTTTTCGGAAGCAATAACTCTTACTGTATTCAATAACATCTACAAAATTTTATCATTTAAAAATGCTACTGGTTTTGAGATGTAGGATAATGAAGGTTGAAACAGTCTTTAATTTACAAATGTAAATTAATATCTCCTATTGGAATATCCCTGAAAATGAAGTGGGGAAAATATCTACCAGAACAGAGAATGTTCTATTCTCAGCAATGTCTCCATGTCTGTAACTGATTCTCCTCATGATCTATATGTTTTTAAAGAAAAAGAAAAAAGCAAGTGTTAAGTCAGACATGGTACCATGAACAGAATACAGACTTACATTTTGGGTATATAAGCCTTTTACATTTTTTTTTAAATTTTTAACTCACAATGCGTGCGTGCGTGCATGAGTGTGTGTGTGTGTGTGTGTGTGTGTGTGTGTGTGTATGTCAGAGGGAACTGTGTCAGGGTCTTCTTTCTAGTACTGGAAGCACAGGCTGCTACTGCCATTTCTTTTTTTATTATTATTATTTCCACTCATACAAACTTAACAGGTACACCAGTCCCCTCCCTCCCTCCACCTTCCCCCGACCCTCCTGATCCTCCTTCCCCTCTCCCCTCCCTCCCCACTCCCCAATGCCTCCCCCCCATCCCCAGAGCATCCTTCACTGTGCATGCCAAACTGCTACTGCCATTTCTGATTGGTCTTTTGATGTGGGATCTGGAATCTGAACTCAGGTCCTTCTGCTTTTGTAATAGAGGGTTGAACCCATCTCTCTAGCACATTTTAACATTTCTATATTCAGTGAACGAATTTTCTGTAATGGAAAAACGATTGGTTCCACTTGTCCAGTTGCTGTCCCACTAAGAGTTTACTTCATCATGGAGAAATATGTTTTTGTGAACAGAAAATCAAGATGAGGATCTTTTCACAGGTTTTTTATGTGACGCCTAAATATTATCACCAATTTATTTTAAAATATATCTAAAAACAGGAAAAATCAAGAAAACAAGAAAGTAATAATGAAGACGGACTTTCAAAGTAAACAAGAAACATTTGTCAGTGCATCATCATGTTGGTCCCTTTAACTCTCACTTAAAAAAATGATGGATTTTATCATGCATGTTTGTCTATTTGCTTTATTAAAGCAATCCAATTGTTTTTTCAAACTCTCTAATTTGAAGCTTAATGAATTCTATAAACATCATGCTCATGATTTCAAAATATTTTGCTTCTCTTTTACTTACCTTATACCAGTGATATTTTTGAAAGTGCAGGAGACATTTAAAATTTCTCAGTGTGTGATTGGTAAGACTTTGCTATTTATTTTTGTTGCAGTTACAAAGTTCAAATATCTCTATATCTGGTGAAGGAAATGAAAGTCACTTTTATAACTGGCATATGATTATTGTCTGGAAGACAGGAGTTTGATTCTTTTTATTATTTCTAAGTAATTTTCTTAAGTATCAGAAACATTTATCTCAATTAGAAATTGTTTGAGGTCTATTCCATCCCTAAACATTTAACATTGTGTTGAAAGCATAGTATATATGAAATTGTGCTTAACTAATTCACAGTAATCTTAATGTCTGAGAATGAGTTTCTTATCAGGTGCCATGTATTTGTTTCCTTCATAAGTATATGATGTACATAGGATATACCCAATGAGTTCCATATCTGTTTTCATTAACTCAAAATTATTTTCATATATTTGTATGAAGAGTTTGTATTTGATATGTACATTGATAATTTTGTCTTTATCTGTGAATCTCTCTTTGCATGACATTGTTAGTACTTTTTTAGTATCAATATTGAATTAATTTTTAAATTCTCTGATTTTCTAAGTATTTTCTCCAGCTCTATGTTAAGCAGTTCAAGATATTGAAACACCTACTAGTTTATATGAAGAAATTTCAATTTTAATGTGGTTTAATCTAAAAATCTGTACCTTAATTATAGCTTTGATATGAGACAAATTTAAAAAAAATCAATTCATTAATGTTTTCGCTTCTTTAATCTATTCATTTTGTTGCAAAATTCATCAATAAAGCCTGAGTTAATGGATGGGTTGCTGTGTTTGCACTTTCTTTATGGACACTATAATTGTTCTGTCCTTCTTTAGAGTAATTTTCCATCTCCATAATGGCAGGATGCCACTGGGAATAAAGAATACTTGAATTACTAACAAGCAAGCTCCACATTGAATTCATCATAATCTCTATCAAAGATGAATTGATATTCTATGGATTTACAATATCATGTAATAATAATCATAACTTATATCCATAATCTCAATATACAAATTTGATTGTGTGGGTTTGTTCATTTGCATCTGTGGAGCGATAGTCACAAAGTTCAGTAGGTAAGGCGTCTGTTTGCAAACCTAGTGGTTTTATTCTCAGTAGCCAACATGGCAGAAGAAGAGAACTGAGTTAATGAAAGTTACCTGTAAACTCCACCCATATGCCATGCATAAATGTGTTTTCACTGATTCTACCTTTCTGTCTCTGTCTGTATATCTTTCTTTCTATTTTAAATACATACGCAAAATATTTTTGAAAAGAAGAGTTAGTAATGAATAAACAGAAGGGAAACATTAGAGATTTAGTCTAATTTGGTTTCAGATAATATATTAGAAGTTGTTGTTTATACTGTATATGGTTAAAATTTCTTGTGAAACATTGAATGATGACACAGTCATCTATAGAAAGAGGAATGAGACCCAGTGGAGACAGTAACTGTTATTTTTGAAGTGCACATGAAGAAAAACACCTGGAGGTGAAAAGATGACAAAGATGCTGAAAGTTTTAGTTCTCTGTGTTGAGGAGACAATTATTTTTAATAAATTTTAAGGGGATTCAAAAAATAAAAATACATAAATAAATTTTTTAATTTTAACTTTTATTTATTTTGTATTTTTTAACATATTTTATTATCTCCACTCATACAAACTTAATAGGTACACCGGTTCCTTCCCGCCCTCCTCCTCCCCCTGACCCCTCTGCTCAACCTCCCCTCACCCCTCCCTCCCCACCCCCAAGTGCCTCCCCTCCCCCATCCCCGGAGAATCATTTTTTTTCTGTTGAAAATAAAACAGTTTTTTCAGATAGTTAAAAAATGCTCCACTTCTTCAGCCATCAGGGAAATGCAAATCAAAACTTCCCTGAGATATCATCTCACCCCGGTCAGGAAGGCAAAAATCCACAATACAAACAACAACAAATGCTGGAGCGGATGTGGAGAGAGGGGAACTTTCCTACATTGCTGGTGGGAATGCAGGCTCATACAGCCACTCTGGCGAGCTGTCTGGATATTCTTAAAGAAATTAAAGATTGAAATGCCATATGACCCTGCTATTCCACTTTTGGGAATAACCCCCCACATGGCAGAGGTTCACCTCAATAGCACAAGCATGACCATGTTCATAGCAGCACTGTTTACAATAGCAAAGTCATGGAATCAACCCAAATGTCCAACAGTTGACGAGTGGATAAGGAAACCGTGGTACATCTATACAATGGAGTACTACTCAGCCATCAAAAATGATGAATTACTGGAATTTTCCAGGAAATGGATGATATTAGAAACAATTATATTAAGTGAAGTATCCCAAACCCAGAAAATTAAGCACCATATGTACTCCCTAATATGTGGCTCCTAGTACCAAACCCACCCAGCCCACCTTGAGACACTCGTAGGTAAATTTATGTATTACCTACAGTAATTGCAAGGATTATGAACAGGAGGGATGGGGTTGTAGGGCCACACCAGAAACAAGGAGAGAAGTGACCATGTTACAGTAGAGAAAATAAGCCTTCATCAAGGACTGCAAGTAAGTAATGTGACACCTGGTTAAATTCACAGACGTTCGTTCTTGATCATTTACAACTAAGGAGGTATGATCTCACCAGAAGGGGAGGGCATATAGTCTGGCAGATAAAAAGTAACCATTTTGCAAATGGGTGATTGACCCCTCCCTCACTGAGGTTTCCTACTTTTATTACATCTACCCTTCAATGTGCTCTTATAATAAGACTCCAGTTTAACAGCTTTTTGTCTCTGGCCAGGGGGTGACATACAGTGCCCAGCAGGATGGAGTGAAGCTCATTGCAGGAGCAGCAAAACTGCAAAAGAAAATCAACAAACCACAATCCAGAACCTCAGAGACTCTATATCAACCACCTAGAACTAGGCCAGACTAATCTCTCCCCATCCTGAAGCTCAGGGAAATTTGCGGAAGAGGGGGCGGTAAGATTGTAAGAGCAAAAGGATGGGAGGAGCAATGATTTGCAAGATACTCCACACAAGTTAGGGCCAACACAGTCATAACTGGACTTTGTATGCCCTGCGAAATGTCCAACACACTATTGACCTCACAAAGTCCAGCATCTGCTAAAAGCACCAAGATCCTTGGAGGCAAGGGATTGGCAGCCACAGCAGTGTTCCTATGCTTAAGGGGAACACGGGAAAGGGTGCAGGAAAATGTCACTGGGTCCTTGTACGTCATCGGAGAGGAGGGCCCAGAGGAGAGTCAGGCATGCACAAGAAAGGACTCTCTGGAAATTGGGGCAGGAGGCACTGGAGGATGGGGAGGAAGGGGTGAAGGGAGGGGGAGCAGGGCGTTCGAGGGGAGGCAGAGGGAGGGAGGGAACTGGTGTACCTATTAAGTTTGTATGAGCTGAAATAATAATAAAAATGTATTAAATAAAAAGAAAAATAAAAAAAGAAAATAAAACAGTTTTTATTGCCAATAATTCATTACTAAATTAGTCCTCCTTTTAATAGAGATATGGACTATATGCCGATTTCTAAATCTCACATACTTTGAGGCCACTTTTGAAGCATTGGAAGAAAAGAACGAGTGTTGTCTCTATTTTTATTTATTTTTTGCATGTAGTGTGGTTATGTATGTGGGAGTGTGGATGTGAGTAGAAGAGAACACTGTGCGTGCATATGGAGGACCAAGGGTGGCAATGGACCATCTTGGTTTATTTAACTCCTTTTTGCTTTGATCTGGGGATTTCTGGTCTCTGCTCTCCAGGAGGGGGGAGTTTAAATTACATGTATTTCCATCTAGGGATTTTACATGATATCTGGGATCCAAACTCAGGTCCTTTGGCTTGTGAGGCAAAGTCTTAACAACTGAGTCATCTTTTCATTCCTATTACTTGTATATATGCTTTCACTTTTTAATCACTTAAAGTTTCACTTCAATAGTAACTTCTTTAAAGCTACAACATATTTGAATGTCTTAAAAGCAACTACAGGTTTTGTGAAGCTAACACAAAATGAGAATATATTCATAAATTATATAGAAAATAATGCCCTTTCCATAAATATTTTCTTACTAAATGAATGATGGCTCAAATGTGCAATCATAACATGCTCAGTAAATAAAAATAAAAGAATGTGCAATAGAGGACTAGCCAGCTATAAAATATGCAAATCATCAGAGAGTTATATACACATAATTAACCAGAACATCACTTGAGTTGCCAAGGAAAATAATTTTTATTTTCATTACTGAATGGGAAGGAACATCTGAGATTTCAGATGGTGACGGAGGGTGATTTTGTCCTAATTTATGAAAATCAGGGCAGTACATTTTGGTATAATTAAATTGAAAAGAACCCAGGGAGAACCGGGAGTGTTGTCTGTTACAAAAGATGACTGCAATTAAAACTTTTGTAATTTAGATATTGTTATTGACACCAGAAGCACAGCATGTGCTCTGCAAGCTGCCCAGTGCCCTCAAGGTGGTCATATGGGTAACAAGATCAGTTTGTCTTCTTTCTCTATTACATAGATGCTATGGGACATCCTTACTTGAAAGAAGAGAGAAAAAAATCTCAAAATGTCCATAGGGAAACTGTCAAACTGAAGCATTATTACATTTGAGGCAAAATACTGAAATGCCCGTATCATGACTAATTGCATTTTTCTCTGATATGGTTTTCTTTTGCCTTAATCTTGATATATGTCTGATTTCTACTAAAGGGAGGACATGAAAGGCATAGATTTTAGGACAGAATTTTCTTTGGGTTTCCTGCCTAAATGAAAAAGGAACTGAAGAGATTTATTTGGGGAAAATTTTGACTGACAGGAACTAACTATCATGATACTTATTTGGCAGGAGAATTCCCTAATGACTTATTCTTTTTTAATACATTTTTTATTATTATTTCAGCTCATACAAACTTAATAGGTACACCAGTTCCCTCCCTCCTACCTCCTCCCCCCCGAACACCCTGCTCCCCCTCCCCTTACCCCTCACTCCCATTCCCCAGTGCCTCCCGCCCCAATTCCCAGAGAGTCCTTTCTTGTGCATGCCTGACTCTCCTGTGGGCCCTCCTCTCCGATGATGTACAAGGACCCAGTGGTGTTTCCCTGAACTCTTTCCCATGTTCCCCTTAAGCATAGGAACACAACTATGGCTGTCAATCCCTTGCCTCCAAGGATCTTGGTGCTTTTAGCAAATGCTACACTTTGTGGGGTCAATAATGTGTTGGACATTTTGCAGGGCATGCAAAGTCCAATTATGATTGCTTTGGCCTTAACTTGTGTAGAGTATCTTGCACATCATTGCTCCTCCCATCCTATTGCTCTTACACTTTTACTGCTCCCTCTTCCGCAAATTTCCTTGAGCTTCAGGATGGGGAGAGATTAGTCTGGCCTAGTTCTAGGTGGTTGATATAGAGTCTCTAAAGTTCTAGATTATGGTTTGTTGATTTTCTTTTGCAGTTTTGCTGCTCCTGCAATGCCTTTAACTCCATCCTGATGGGTATTGGATGTCACCTACTGGCCAGAGATAAAAAGCTGTTAAATTAAAGTCCTGTTATAAGAGTATATTCAAAGGTAGTTGTAATAAAAGTAGGAAACCACAGTGATGGAGGGGACAATAACCCATTTGCAAAATGGTTACTTATTATCTGCCAGACTATATGCCCTCCCCTTCTGGCGAGATCACACCCCCTCAGTTGTAAATGATCAGGAACGAAAAGTCTGTGAACTTAACCAAGTGTCTCATTGCTTATTGCAGTCTTTGATGGAAGCCTCTTTTCTCTGCTGTATCATGGTGCCCTCTCTCCTTGTTTCTGGTGTGGCCTTCCTACTCCATCCCTCCTGTTAATACTCCTTCCAATTACTGTATTACAGAGATTTATCATCAAGTGTCTCTAGGTGGGCTGGGTGAGTTTGCTACTAGGAACCACCTATTAGGGAGTACATACGGCGCTTAATTTTCTGGGTCTGGGATACTTCACTCAATATATTTGTTTCTAATGACATCCATTTCTTGGCAAATTCCAGTACTTCATCAGTTTTGATGGCTGAGTAGTACTCCATTGTATAGATGTACCACAGTTTCCTTATCCACTCGTCAGTGGTAGGACATTTGGGTTGATTCCACAACTTTTCTATTGTAAACAGTGCTGCTATAAACATGGTCGCACTTGTGCTATTGAGGTGAACCTCTGCTGCATGGGGTGTTATTCCCAAAAGTGAAATCACAGGGTCATATGGCATTTCAATCTTTAATTTCTTGAAGAATCTCCAGATGGCTCACCAGAGTGGTTGTATGAGCCTGCATTCCCAACAGCAATGTAGGAGAGTTCACCTCTCTCCACATCCTCTCCATCATTTGGTGTTGTTTGTATTGTGGATTTTTTGTCATCCTGACCGGGGTGACATGATATCTCAGGGAAGTTTTGATTTGCATTTCGCTAATGGCAAAGGATGTGGAGTATTTTTTAAGATATTTGTTAGACATTTTAATTTCATCCCTAGGAAGGTTTCTTTTACGTTCCAGGGCCCATTTCTTAATTGGGCCATTAGTTTCCTTGGTGTTCAGTTTTTTTTAGTTCTTTGTGCACTCTGGATAATAGAGCTCTATCAGATATGTGGTTAGTGAAGATTTTCTCCCATTCTGTGGGTTGCCTTTGAGCTCCTGTTATAATCACTTTATCTGAACAGAAGCTCTTTAATTTCACAAGATCCCAACTGTTGAGAGTTAGTAGCAATGACTGTGCTGTTGGATGCGATGGATATCTGCTTAGGAACTGTTGGCCTAGCCCAATCAGCTCTTTCAACTATGGTTTCTATAGTCTCTGGCCTTAAATCAAGGTCCTTGATCCATTTGGAATTCATTCTTGTACAAGGTGACAAGGACAGGTCCAGTTTTAATCTTCTACATGTGGAGATTCATTTTTGCCAGCATCATTAGTTGAAGATACTGTTCTTTTTCCAATGGATATTTTGGGCCGGTTTGTCAAAGACCAAATGTCTGTGATTTTGTGGGCTTATATCTGGGTCTTCAACCCTTATCCATTGATCTGTGTGTCTATTTTGGAGCCAGTACCAGGCTGTCTTTACAACTATGGATTTGTAGTATAGACTAAGGTTTGGTATGCTTATACCTCCAGCAGTGTTTTTGTTACTCAGGATTGTCTTTGCTATCCTGGGTCTTTTGTGCCTCCATATGTATTTTGAGATTGTTTGATCAACTTCTTTAAAGAATTGCTTTGGGATTTTAATTGGTATAGCATTGAATCTCTACATTGCCTTTGGTAGGATGGTCATTTTTACGATGTTGATTCTGCCAGTCCAGGAACATGGGAGGTCTTTCCACCTTCTGGTGTCTTCTGCAATTTCTTTCTTGAGGGTTTTAAAGTTTTCATTGTAATTGTCTTTTACCTCCTTGGTTAGGTTTATAACAAGGTATTTCATTTTTTTAGGGGCTATAGTAAATGGGATTGTTTCTCTCAAGGCTTTTTCACTTCTTTCATTCTGGGCATGTAAGAAGGCCTCTGATTTTTTCACATTTATTTTGTATCCTGCCACCCTGCTGAACTTCTCAATTACTTCCAGGAGCTTCCTGGTGTAGTTTTTGGGATCACTCAGGTATAAGATCATGTCCTCTGCAAATAGGGAGAGCTTGTCTTCTTCCTTGCTGATTTGAATCCCTCTTATGTCCCTTTCTTGTCTTATGGCTTCAGCTAAGACTTCAAGTACAATATTGAATAGAAGTGGTGAGAGTGGACAGCCTTGTCTAGTTCCTGATCAAAGTGGGAATGCTTCCAATTGTTCCCCATTGAGCATAATCCTTGCTGTGGGCTTGTTGTATATAGCTTTTATTATGTTGATAAAGGTTCCTTCCATTCCTACTGTCTCTAGCGTTTTGATCATAAAAAGCTGTTGGATCTTGTCAAAAGCTTTTTCTGCATCTATCAAGAGCATCATGTGGTCTTGGACTTTGGACTGGTTTATATGATGAATTACATTTATTGATTTGTGTATGTTGAACCAACCTTTTGTGCCTGAGATAAAGCCTACTTGATTCCCGTGAATAATCTTTTTTATATGTTTTTGAATCCGATTTGCTAAAACTTTGTTGAGAATCTTTGTGTCTGTGTTCATCAGAGAGTTTGGCCTATCGTTTTCTTTTTTAAGTGTATTTTTTTCGGGTTATGGGATTAAAATGATATCAGCTTCATAGAAGGAATTTGGTAATGTTCTTCCTTTGCTATTTGATGGAACACTTTAAGGAGTATGGGTGTTATTAACTCCTTAAATGTCTGGTAGAACTCTGTGCTGAATCCATCTGGTCCAGGACATTTTTTGGTGGGAAAATTCAAGATTACTTCCTCAATTTCCTTATATGTTATAGGACTATTTAAATAATTCACAACTTCCTGATTCAATTTTGTACGTTGTGTTTCTTAGGAATTCATCCGTCTCTTTTGTGTTGTCATATTTCACAGAGTATAAGTTTTTGAAATATGATGTTATAATTCTCTGGATTTCTTGGGTATCACTAGTGATAACTCCATTTTCTTTCTTAATTTTGTTCATTTGGGTTTTCTCTCTCTTGTGTTTAGTTAATTTAGCTAGGGGGTGTATCAATCTTATTGATTTTCTCAAAGAACCAGCTTTTTTTTTAACATTTTTTATTATCTCTGTTCATACAAACTTAATAGGTACACCGGTTCCCTCCCTCCCTTCTTCACCCGCTGACCCCTCTGCTCACCCTCCCCTCACCCCTCCCTCCTCATCCCCCAGTGCCTCCCCTCCCCCAATCCCTGGAGAATCATTTAATGTGCATGCTAAACTGTCCTCTTGGTCCTCCTCTCTGATGATGTACAAGGACCCAGTGGCATTTCCCTGAACACTTTCCTTTGTTCTCCTTAAGCATAGGAACACTATTTTGGCTGTCAATCACTTGCCTCCAAGGATCTTGGTGCTTTTAGCAAATGCTAGACTTTGTGGGGCAATAGTGTGTTGGTCATTGTGCAGGGCATGCAAAGTCCAATTATGAATGCTTCAGCCGTAACTTGTGTGGAGTATCTTGCAAATCATTGCTCCTCCCATCCTTCTGCTCTTACACTCTTACCGCCCCCTCTTCCGCAAATTTCCCTGAGCTTCAGGATGGGGAGAGATTAGGCTGGTTTAGTTCTAGGTGAAGAACCAGCTTTTTGACTGGTTGATTTTCTCTATAGTTTTTCTAATCTATATTTTCTAATCTATATTTCAGATATTTCTCCCCTCATTTTGTTAATCTCCTTTATTCTACTGCTTTTGGAAGCAGATTGCTCTAGTTTCTCTAAAGCTTTAAGCTGCATTGTTAAGTTGTTTATTTCTGATGTTTCCATTTTTTTTTTATGTAGGCATTAAGAGCTATGAACTTACCTCTTAGGACAGCTTTCATTGTGTCCCAGAGATTTGATAAGTTGTATTTTCATTATCATTCATTTTCAGGAAATCTTGCATCTCCTTTTTAATTTCTTCCTGAATCCAGTTCTCATTCAGCATTATACTTTTAAGTTTCCAGGTGTTAGAGAATTTTCTGTCTTTTGTAGTTTTGTGAATGTCCAGCTTTAGGCCTTGGTGGTCTGATAGGGCACAGGCTAGAATTTCAACTTTCCTGTATATGTGGAGATTCATTTTGTGGCCCAATATGTGATCTATTTTGGAGAAAGAACCATGTGCTGCTAAGAAAAATGTGTATTCTTTGGTGCATGGATGAAAAGTTCGATAGAGATCTGTAAGGTCCATTTCTTTAATGATTTGATTAAGTTCCAAAGTGTCTCTGTTAAGTTGACCTGTTGATCTATCCCATGTTGAGAAGTCAGTGTTGAAATTCCCAAGAATTCTCGTTTGGGAGTTGATTTCTCGCTTTAGACGCTGTAGAATTTTCTTAATGAATGTGGAGGGGCCCGTATTGGGTGCATAACTGTTCAGTATTGTGAAGTCTTCCTGGTGAAATGTACATGTGACTAAAATGTAGTATCCATCTGTGTCTCTTATGATTTTTTTTTGGTTTGAAGACCATTTTGTCTGACAGCATAATGGCTACCCCTGCCTGTTTCCTGTTTCAATTAGCTTGCAGAATTTTGGACCAGCCTTTCATTTTTAGGATGTGCCTATCTTTTGTGGTGAGATAAGTTTCCTGAAGGCAGCAGATTGATGGGTTGTGATTTTTAATACAAGTTTCTAATCTATGTCTCTGAATCGGTGAGTTAAGCCCATTGACATTTAATGTTATAATGGAGAAATTCTTTTTAATTCTGGACATTTTTAATGTTTAGTGGATTTCGTAAGGTTTTTTTTTACATTTATATTTTGGTGGTATTATACTTCCCTTCTGTCCTACTGGATACTCTTGTCCTTTTCTTCAAGTTTGTGTATCATTTCTAGTGTTTTTTGAAGACCTGGTTTGGTAGACATGTATCCCTTCAAGTTGTCTTTGTGCTGGATAATTTTTCTTTCTCCCTCGATCATGACAGATAGTTTTGCCAGGTATATCAGTCTGGGTTGGCATTTGCTCATTCAATACTTGAAGTACGTCTCTCCAAGCTGTTCTTGCTTTTACTGTTTCCATTGAGAAGTAATTTGTTATTTTAATAGGTTTGCCTTTAAAAGTGACTTGCTTTTTTTCTCTTGAAGCTCTCAGGTCCTTCTCTTTGTCTTGAATGTGGAGTGTTTTGACTATTATTTGCCATGGCGATTTTCTATTTTGGTCATATCTGTTTGGAGTGCGAAATGCCTCTTCTATTTGGATGGGCCTCTCATTCTTCAGTTGAGGGAAGTTTTCATTTATGATAACTTGAAAAATTTCCTCAGGTGTGGTGTTTTGAGATTCTTGCTCTGGTATTCCATGAATGCGCATGTTAAGCTTCTTCAGGGTGTCCCATATCTCTTGAGTGTTCCTCTCAAGTATATTTTTGGCTTTAACAATCTTTTGCATTGAGCTAGTTAATTCTCCCACTTTGTCTTCAAGATCTGAAATTCTATTTTCTCCTTAGTTAGTTCTGCTGATAAGACTCTCTGTTGAGCTTTGGGTTGAAGATAGCCTGTTTTTTAGTTCAATTTTAAACTCTGCCTAGACTGTTTTAACTGCTCTATGCCTATTTTTGTTTCTTGAACTGTTTTTCTCAACTGCTCCAAATGCCTGTTGTGTTCCTGTTCAAAGTGGTTGATTCGGTTGTTTAACTCCTTGTCAATTTCCTCTTTCATAGTATTAATCATGGTAATGATCATACTTTGAAAGTCGTTGTCTTGGGTCTGGCTTTCTTGGCTGTTCTCTGTGAATTTGTTCTGGTTGGAATCCATCATTATGCAGTTAATTCTGTCAGTGGGAGATTGGTCTTCTTTGGTTTTGTTTTTCGTGAATCTACACTTTGACTTGGGCATTGTTGTTTTGTCTTCTAGGGCTTTTCATTTTCTGTGTGTTTTTGGCTGATTTAGTTGGTATTCCTACACTTGGGCAGTTATTACTAGTGCTTGCCTTGGGGTTGGGTATGTTTGTCTTTTGTTATTGTTATTTCCTAGTTGAGGCTGTTAGGCTGTTAGTACATCAATTAAGTCAGGTCAAGTAGACAAGGAGTGAATATTAGTATGGTAATGCACTTTTAAGATGTAGCATCTTGGTGATATGTGAGGATGAGTGGTATGATCCCTGGAGTTGTATATGTTTTTGGGGTGGCTTTATGGAAAAGTTACTCTATAGTAATTAATATTAGAAAGGAACAGTAAGGGGAAAAAAAGGGAGGTTTACTTATCTTTGGGCTGGATGTGAAGAATCTCTCCCATGTGATAGGATGATTGTAGAGGTTTACAGATGTATGGCCTTTGACCCTTAGAACTTTGCTTGAATTTTCTTTGGACTCTATTGAATTCTGAGTAGCAGTGTGTCTTCTGTAGACCACGTGCGTGGGTCGCTGGTGGGCCAGAGAGGCAGAGGGGCTGATGTTGATGGCAGAATTCTTCACCTGGGACCTGGGACTTGGCCTAGTGGCCCACCCAAGTTCCAGGGATGGAGGAAAGCGAGCAAGTCCTGTCCAGTTGGGCTGACAGGCAGGTGGGGGGAGAAAGGGGCCTGGGGTCTGAGGCATAACCCAGGCCAAAACTGGAGGCAGCTGGGGAGGGCGGGGCTGGGCGGGGACTCACATGGGGGTCTAGTGGAGCGGGAAGCAGTTGGCATGGTCGGGCAGGCAAAGGCGGCGTGGGAGGGCGAAGGGGGGCTGGGGTTCCGGGGCGTGGCCCAGGCCAAAGCCGGAGGCAGCCTGGGTGCCACCCGGGCTAAGGGGCCACCTGGGTGAGGTGTGGCTGGGCGGGGACTCACCTGGGGGTCTGGCAGAGGGGGGAGCTGGCTGCAGGGTAGGGCAGACAAAGGCGGCCTGTTGATTCTTGATAACAGTGAGTCAGTGTGGCAAGAGATTTCACACCAATATCACGAATCAAGGGAACTGGTCACAACATATCAACAGGAATTGCTAAGAGAGGAACATGCTTTCTTATCATGCTTGTAGGACTATATGCCAAAATGCTGAGGCACTTCCCTCCTTCTTTTCTACCTGCTCGAGTAATGGTTCCATACCAATCAGATAACCTCCTATACACTTATTCATGGGCTGCTTTAGGACTAAAAGCTCAACTCTCAAATTATACCTTTATTCACCCAGCGCATACACATTATACAGATACTTGAAATTGTCAAAGCATGAAAAATACTTTAAAGGGCACTAAAAGGTGCCTCACTCACAAAAATTAAGCAAGACAATGAGACCTACCAATTTTTGGTATAGATTAATGGGCAAAGATACTTACTAAAGTGATAGAAAACCTATTCCATGTGATTAAATCTCAGAAAGTAATGGATATCCAAGTTCCAAATTTGAGCTACACTTAGAAACCCACAGAAACATGCACACCAAATAATTCCTATCCTTTTTATAGATAAAATGTAAAGAAAATGGTAAAATGACCATAATATTGCGGGATATAGCAGAGACATGTCAAGATACTTCAAAGATTAACTTGACAGAGTATCTTCTTACCTCTTAGCAGAAGTACTGACATCAAGGAGAGGATAGATGGATGTTGTTCAAGCTCTAAAATGAAAGTTGGGCATGAATTCTTACTTCCAAAAAAATAATTCATTATAAATCAAACAATAAATAAGGGCCTTGCATGAAAAATTAATTTAAGTATGTATAAGCACATATACATATATAAATACAAAGCATATATAGTGAGATAGTTTGGCAATGTAAGGTATCTATCTGCTCAACCACCTCAGCCCAATCCTTGGAGGTCCATGTGGCATATGTGTTCTCTCTCCCCCCCCCTCTATTTGTCATTAAATATAAAATAACCTTAAATTAAAAATATACTAATACACATGTAAATAAATGCCCAATGCCAAAATATTTAAAATTATAAGGATCAATTATGTGGAATTAGCATTTGGTTGTTTACAATCCATTAATCAAAAACTATCTTTCTTAGCTTTTAAAGTAATTAAAGGTATCAGTTTATACAAAATGTTAGATTTCTATGATATTTGATAAAGCATGAATCATGTCAGGCATATGTCATCAAATACAAACAAGGTGAAACGCAGTAGGGCTCCACAAGTAAAAAGTTGTGAAGTTAGGAGCGAGTCTAGCAGGGAAGATGAAGGTTTTTTAAGGTAAATAGTAGGGGGAGTGGGGTAGGGAACTAAGGGGTGAAAATATCATAAATTTAGTATATCCGTGTAAGCCACATTAAAAAAATAGAAGAAAAAATAAGATAGATTTCATTGTGACCTATTCATGCAGGTACATATGTAGTTATATTGTATTTTTGTCCCCCAGGTACATGACTTTTTACATCCCTCTTTTTCAGGTCCCCTTCTAATCTATTGTAGGACTCTATTTTCATAAAGATTTTTTTTAGCTGTAGCACATACAAGATATAATGTTCTGTTGTATGTCTTTCTGATATTGATGTATTTTGAATGAAAACATGATGTGCATTTCTATCTTTTTGTTGAAAACTTATTGAGTTTCTTCATGACAATGGCTGAATTATCATGAGGTAGTCTTCTAGGTATTTGTATGACAAACCACTTCATGTATTTTATGTACACTTCATATACCCTCATAAAAAGCCTATTTTCATGCACTTGTATACAAAATAGAAGTGTAGAATCTACTTAGAGAAAAATTGTCTATGTTTGTGTTTATGCATACATGAGATGTAGGTAATAAATATAAGTGCAGCTGTGAAAGAGTAATTTGGGTTTCCACATAAAAGAACTAGCTATACCCAGATGATATCTTCCAGATACAACAGAACCATACTTCCATAAGACCTGCACAAGCTTTGGTAAATTAACATAACAGCATAAGGAAGAGAAAGATCTTAAGAAACACCACATTTTTTTTCAGAAACTGACATAGGTTAATGATGGATGGAAAAAAGGGAAACTACTCTCCCTGATGATGTGCCAACCAGTATGCTGTCCTTGTTCCAGCAAGCACGCAGAATCATGCCGTTAACATTAACCAAGATGGTACTTAGTGTGTGACACACATAAAGGGACATGTAAGTGAGAGAGAGACAATTGAATGAAAATTCATAGGGGGGGGAGTAAGGGGATTGGTACTGGTAATTAAGTGGTGGGAATGGTATGAATTCATGTGCAAAACCTTTAATAATGTAAGGGAGGAAAAAATTTGACATAGTATGGAAAGGTCTTTTAGAACCTTGGTCCATAAAGATTTCATAACTATGGAAAGTACATGATAATAACAAGGTTTGTCTAATGAGAAGCTTTGGATATTGAACACTCAAGTATCTCAGATCACCTGGCTTGAAAGCATTCCAGTAAGACAGTGTTTCCATAAGTTTAGATTTTTCTGAAATTATATGCTTGAAACAGAGCTGAATACCTCTCTTAGATTCAAAGCCCTTCTCTGCTTCAGAGATTCTGTGTGCATCCAACATCCAATGGAGGTAATAAACCTCAATCAATTGCAATGCCAGTCAGGTAACCCAAAGTCTTTTCCACAGTAGTGTGGAAATAAGATTGGTATTTCCACATCGGAGAGGAGGACCCAGAGGAGAGTCTGGTATGCACATTAAAGGATGCTCTGGGGATGGGAGGGGGAGGCACTTGGGGGATAGGGAGAGTGGGGGATGGGAGGGGGGTATAGGGGGGTGGGAGGTTGGCGGGAGGGAGGGGACCCATGTACCTGTTAAAGTTGTATGAGTAGAAATAAAAAAAAAAGAAAAAAAATTGGTATTTCCATTCAAGTGAATCTGGGAAGAAAATATGTACAAAAGATGGTCACAATAAAGTCTCAAGTACAGGTCTTAGGGAATTGCGTACAGTTAATTTTGTACTCTCTTTTGTGACACAATAAAACTTTTAAGTGTCTCATTATTCAGGATCTATCTTTTTACAAAGAAAAATCAGTTTCATGTTGATTATTGATCTACTCTTGAATAGCATAAATGTAATGTAATGTAATTTTCTAGCATTTACTTGCATCCTTAAAGGGAAGAGAGGAATGATGTTGTCCAACTGCATCTTCTCTTTTAGTTCCACACCATCTTTATCCAGAAGAGCTCTGGATTCAGTTCTGTGTACACACTGTGAGGCAACTGTAGATGACAGAACCAGTGCACTTCTTATCTGGTCTCATGTCCTCATGATAAAGCTACAGAATGCTTTAAATTTTATCTACAATTGATGTTACAATATATTCAAGATGATAAGATGACTGCCATTGCCTCATTTCCAGAATGAAAGCCTTTCCTTTTTATCCATTAATCTCTTTCCCATATTCATGATATTTTTTATTTGTTTTATGTCCCTTTGAGTTTGACCAGGAATGTCTGCTTGACCATGGGTTTCGGACTATTTATTGGAGCCTTGTATAAGTGGGTATGCAACCAGTTATTATGCCTCTTTTCCAGAATCTGTTTAAAAATTACATATAGTAAATAAAGTCACACAAATCCTGCCCACTTCTCTCCTTTCACCTAATGTTACATAGGTCGTTTCTATTTATCATTTTCCTGAGTTTTGTATGGTCTATATACATCACTTTATTTGAAAGGTATGTGTAAAGGATTATGGACAAGGACTATAATAATAATGCTATAGGAATTTGAGAATTTGAAAAATAAAATGTAGTTGAATACTCTGTTGCAGATAAAATTTCTGAATTAGTTCATTCATTCATTAAACTGTCAAAGAGTATTTTTTATAAAAAGGACAAAAATGAATTTGGTAAACTGAAAGTATCAAATTAAATTGCATATAAATAAGAAAACTAATAAATGAAATGACCTACCTAGAATGTTGCTTTTAAAAGTGATCTTTCAAAAACAGAAGTATAATTACCTGTGGGAAAATTGCAACAATTATATTGAAAATTGTATGATAATCAGGTATTCTGATTACTTCAATTAAGACCCAGGGAAATTAAAAGAAAGAACGAAAAAATGCTGACTTTAAGTATTTTTGCATTTTCAAAGTACCATGATAACCACTAGACTGAGGATAATGCACTGAAATTTTTGCTATGTCTGTGGGTTACCCATGTCTTTCAAAGTTATTTTCTTTTTATTATTATTGTTATTATTTCCGCTCATACAAACTTAACAGGTACACTGGCCCCCTCCCTCCCTCCACCTCCCCCGGCCCCCCTGCTCTCCTCTCCCCTCTCTCAAAGTTATTTTATATATGGTAACTCTAGGTTTTCAAAATATTGAGGGACCATAAACATACTTGCACATTTTCATTGATATATAATATTTTTCATGAAGTAAATGTCATTTCATATTTTACTATATTGGCCTTGAGTGTTTGCAATCATCTCTACATATAATTAGGTTATTTGGTTCACTCAGATTTATTACCTCCAAAACCAACAAGAAAAGGTGAAATCACTAGCTTTGTTTTTTGGATCCATATTAGTAACATTCCAAAGGTTTTCCGCTGATACAACTGCATTAGAAACAGACAACCTTACAAATTCTTTATAGAAATACAGATTGACATAGTCCCTTTTGAAGAAAATTTAATAAATATAGCAGTGTTATAGACATAGTCATGTTGAGACTGGGAAATCTTCTTGGAAGGAATTATACAGAAAAATGTTTTCAAAGGAGTGGAAAAGACATATATGAAATGGTCCTTAAGGAAGCATTTTGTAACTGCAAAACTTCTGACACTATCATAACACCATAAAATTTTCTCTAATTTTTAATTTCTTTTTATTCTTTGACAGTTTTGTTCTTTCCTATAGTTTTCACTCTTTTCATTCCCTCTCTTCCCCTGAATATCTTCTTCTTGATAATATGTCTTTCTCCTACTTGTTTTTTGTCTGTGTCCATTCCACTGATTTTAATGATTGTTTGTATTAACATATGCCTCGGCAGTTGCTGCAGCATAGGCAATATATGAGTGGCTGTACTACTTAGAAAAGTGGCTTCCCTTTTCCCACATAAGTATTGACAATCATTAGTCCCTTGGAGAGTTTTAGTCATTGATTTTAATAGCAGTGTAATACTGAAAACTGAATATTGACAGCCAGAGATATTTACATTCTTTCCTTATACACAACCAAAATTCCCAAGGTGTGAATGAGAAGATTTTCACTGCTCCTATAACTTAATGGTTATGAAATAAAGGAAATACTGTATCATTTTTATCTTTTTTGGCCCAATACCCACTTCTTTCCTGAGTTGGAGATATGTCAAATGCTTTAATCAAGTCAGAAAAAGTCTCAATTAGAAATGTCCCCCAAAGGGACAGATGCTTCTGAAACAGATGCATCTATGTAATCTCCTGCTCAAAATTTATGAAACATAACAGAAGAGGGGATGGAAGGCCCTCCCTCTGGCTCTTACTTGTCTTCTGTGCCCTGTGTTGAATGCAGCTGCGTTTACTTATAGGACTTGTCAAGATTGGACACATTTACTCATGGAAAGAGAAAGATCTCATGAGGCCCCATGTCTCCATAATGGACTATTGACAGTTGATGATGACTTAGAGAAAGAAAATTAACTTGATTGAGTGGCATAGCTTCTAATACATCACTTATGTTCCAGAAAGTACCCAGGCGCATGCTAATGCAGATTACCCTTATTGGACTTACATGGGCACATTTCTCTCTCTCTCTCTCTCTCTCTCTCTCTCTCTCTCTCTCTCTCACACACACACACACACACACACACACACACACAGTGCAACAGAGAAAGAAAGAGAGACAGAGATCATAAGAGTAGGTGAGAAACACAGAGAGATTGGTTGGGAATAAGGTTTTCAGTAGGGGAAAGAATGGAGATGAATACAGAAATACAGGGTAAAAATTACTTGAATTTGTTGTATATACAAATTGAACTGTAAAATGTGTCAAGAAATTTTGTATTTATTTTATTTTTCTAGTTTTATAAAGCATATTGTGTACTCATCCCTTCTTCCCTCCATTCCCCTCCCTTCCACTCCCCTTCTTTCCCTTCATCAATCCAACCCATTCCTTCCCACATCTTGTCTGTCTGTTTCTATGGACCCCAAGATTCCTCTGGCTTGTCTACTCTTGTGGGGATTCAGTTCTCTTGTGGCATACAAAGTTACCTCTTTTCAGGCCATACCACTGATAGGAGTATTTCCCTTCACTCTTCCAACATTAGTCCCCAAGATTTCCACTGTATGTTCTTATCCCTCTTGAATTCCTCTATAGTCTATGGGTGTCAACTAATTTTTAAAAAGAAACAAGAAAATCAGAAAGAAATATTCCCGTATGGATTTCAAATGTTCAGCACTGTTGGGATGTTTCCATGTGCTCATATTCCACAATCCAAATCTAACAAGTCATGATGTTACATAACAGTGTTTGTTTGACAGGCAAACGCTGTCTGTTCACAGAGTTGAAGTGTTTTTCCCCTTTACAAAGCAATTGCCAAGACTGCATTTAACTCTGTGAATCAAATAATGGCCATAAACAATCCAGGGGCTGGGGTTTGCAAGAAAGCCAGAGCAAAATCAACCAAATCAGAGGTTGGATCCTCCTAGATCTCATATAAAATGCCTGGTGAGCATAGTAGCCTACCTGTAAGATAAAGTCTGGGAATTCCTCAGAGTATGATACCTAGGGAGATTAGTCTTTAGGTTTAGAGAACTTCTCTCAAAAGAGTAAGATGGAAGAACAATCGTGGAAGATTCAAGATATAATGCATGGATCTTTACATGTATGTTTACACTTACATGCACAAGCACCTACACACACATAGGCTTTGCCATGCATGAAAATGTAGAACACACATAAATATTACACACATGCACACACCCCTACACTCATATATTGGAAAATTGGAAATAAATGTCTGCTGTCTTGGTAACTTGGAGTGTAGAGTCCACTATCCATGGTGTGGCATGTCTCCACCCACTCACACACTCATTCACATGATTGCACAGCCTGCTGTGATGACAAAGAAAGGATAAGTCCCACCATCCCCACCTCCACCTCAATTCCCCAGAGACTCGGCCACGGGACGGGGTGTTTGTCAAAGCATATCCCAGTTTATTGGGGGTAACAATAAAGCTTATATAGACAAAAGACCACAAGGCGCCAAACAGGGACCCAATTGTCAACACAACCTTCAGGTGCTAGTGGTCAAGTCCAATGTCAATTCAGTAAGGAAGGCAGGTCAATACCTGAAAGCTAATTAGGGCTCTCTGTAATGTGATCAAGGTTATGCCCAGGACACTATCCCTCAGCACCATCTTTAGTCCCATGTGCTTGGCCATGCCCTGGGGCAAATCCTGGGTGGCCCAACACTGGAGGATATCTGATGTTTATATTTTGTTATTTACATCTGAAGACAGCCAACACATTTTTGGTATTTCCATTTGGATTTTATTCCTTGTTCTTTTCAATTATTTCTTTCCAGTTATTCTCTTTCTATTAATCATGTATCATTTGTATTTCTGAAAAAGTGTCCTTAAAGAGTTTACAAGCATCATGGTTTTATTTGTGCTTTTCTATTGCAATGTTGAAAATGATTCCATAGCACAAAATAATTTCATTTCAAAAGCTTTACACAAATACTGGATGAATGGTCATTCAGTAAAATTTAAGCTGTAAAAGTTAGTTTAGGAAACAGCTAAGAGGAGAGAAGTGACAGAAGAGATGAATGGAAAGACAGGTTTAAAGATCAGCTTTATTTTATAATACAAAAGAAAGAAATTTCTGCAGAAGCAAGTCTCTGAGTTTAGCATCCTTTATAACTAACAGCCATAGATTCTTCAACTCTCATTCCTAATTAGAAGGTAAATGATATAGTTACCACTGTAACCTAAGTTGTAATTTTATTGTCATCTGATTCATATTACTACGGAATTAGCAGCATCATGGAACTCCTAAACCAAAGTGTTTCTTCAGAATTCTACTTCATGAGGTTCTTAGAGGATCCAGATCTGCATCCCATCCTCTTTGGACTGTTCCTGTCAATATACCTGGTCACAGTGTTTGGAAACCTGCTCATTATCCTGGTTGTCAGCTCTGACTCCCACATCCTCACCCCCATGTACTTATTCCTCTGCAACCTGTCCTGCACTGACATCTGTTTCAGTACCAAGATGTTGGTGAACATCCAGAGACACAGCAAAGCCATCAGTTACACAAGCTGCCTCAGTCAAATCTATTTCGTCCTTGTTTTTTCTACATTGGAAATTTTTTTTTCTTGCAGCGATGGCTTATGACCACTATCTGGCCATCTGCCATCCACTTTGGTACATGGTCATCATGAATCCAAGCCTCTGTATCATGATGACTTTGCTCTCCTTGTTCATCAGCATGGTCATTGCTCTACCTCACTGTCTGCTAGTGCTGAGGTTGTCCTTCTGCAAAGACCTGGACATCTCTCATTTCTTCTGTGAACTTGCTCAAGTCATCAAGCTCTCATGTTCTGACACCCTCATCAATAATGTAATGATCTATCTGGCAAGTTCCTTATTTGGTGGTGTCCCTCTCATTGGGATAATTTTCTCTTATTTTAAAATTGTCTCCTCTGTATTGAGAAAACCATCTTCAAGAGGCAGGTATAAAGCCATTTCTACATGTGGGTCTCACTTGTCTGTTGTATCCTTGTACTGTGGGGCAATTTTTGGGGTGTATATCAGCTCTTTGGTCACTGATTCAACTTGGAAGATTATGATGGCTTCGCTGTTTCATACTATGGTCCCTCAGATGTTGACCCCTTTATCTACAGTCTGAGGAACCAGGAAATGAAAATGGTCTTGAAAAAAAAATCACTAAAATCGTGTCTATTCTCTGAAGTGTCTTTTCCTGTGGACTGGTATTTCCTGTGTATGTATGTCATGGTGACAGAATTCTTAGTAAAAATGAAAGTATTTTTCCCTCTGTTTTCTAAAGTAATCTGATCATATGATGAATAGGAACATTTTATAATACTCTGAAACTTGTCTTTGTTTTGTTTTAGATCTGTGAATCTTGGTACATCAGAATCTAAATATATCTTCCTTTGTCAAGTGCCACAGAAGCAGAATTCTGAGATTCTCTTTTACCAATTATTCTCTGATGAATCTTCAAAAGAAGTTAAATTTGAGAAGTTGGATGAAATAGTTATTTGAAAAGTCATTTGTGTGTGTGTGTGTGTGTGTATGTGTACATGTGTGTGCATGTGTGTGCAGGTATGAGATATCATTTGAGTGTGTGTGAAGACAGGGGATTCAAGGGTGACATTGGGAACCATCCTGCTTTACTCTCCCACTTAATTGCTTTGCTTTGGGCTTTCTTAAGCTCTGTTTTCTAGGGGTAGAATTACAGGTCACCACCATATCCACCCAGCATTATTTGTTTTGAGATATGATGATCTGAAATCTCTCTCTAATAAATAAATAAAATGCCTTATAAATGAAAAATGATAGTGCAACATCTGAACATGTGATCAGAGATAGACACTGAAGCTTTCCGCAGCTCCATGAATTTTCAAAATTTCCATGGCTTTGGTGCCTACATATGCTCAGTGTTCTAATATGACAATATGTTGTCCCAATATTTTCTTGTGTGATAAGAAGTTAGAAATTGTAAATGTATTTTTTCCACAATCCTTTCCTGAATTACCTGTGTGAGCTCTTAATGTGATTACAAATTCTCTCATAAAATAAACAAATGTAGTTGTATTCAGAACATCAAGAAAATAGAAGTAGAAGTATCAGAAGTTTAAGGCTTCCTTCAGCTACATAGTCAGTCAGAGTCCAACTTAGTTCATACTAGACTATGTGAAATCCTATTGGAAATCATCCTCAATCATTATTCCAAATTATTTTTTGACCCTGAGTATCTAATTGAAACCACATGTGATTATGGCTGGGCTCTGTATTCTCTGACTGAACTACTGGAATACTAACACACCTGTCCAGTGTCTTTACATGAGATATGGGGTACAAATTCAGGTCTTTGGCTTATGGGTCAAGTGCTTTAACTGCTAAGTCATCTCCCAAACACCAATGACTGAATATTTCTATTGTTCTAAATGCATTTATGATATCTAAATAAAATTATTTGCTTCATTCCAAAATTATTCTTAATTTTTAAAATAACATTTGATATAAAAATAAAAGGAGAGAGAGAAAGAGAGAGAGAGAGAGAGAGAGAGAGAGAGAAAGAGAGAGAGACAGAGAGAGAGAGACAGAGAGAGAGAGATGCATACCTGCCATGGTTCATGGGTAGAGGGCAGCAGTCATTTATTTTCTTCCAGCATGTGGACTGCATGGGATTTAGCTCAGGTTGCCAGGTTTGCAACTAAGCACCTTGTCAACTGAGCTCTCTTTCCTGCCACTTAATATTTTCTCATCATTAAAATAATTGACACTGGGTCAAACATAGTGATAATTTATACTTTAAGTGTGAGTCTTCATTGCCATTGTGTGGATAAAGCTGGGTTTAAGCATTCAAGTGCAACTTTTAGCAATGATTAATTCAACAATATCTCCATTCTTATTGTTATTAAATGGTCATGAGATTTACACCATTACTTATCCCAATAATGGAGTTTTTTTTAAAAATTGTGTGTGTATGTGTGTGCGCATGTATATGTGCATGTGTGCATGTATGTGTGTGTGTGTAGAACCACAGGTGAATTCGGGAACCACCATGGACACTTCCACCTCCTCCTTGTTTACTCTGCCCCGGGATTCACAGGCTCCGCCTTACCAGGACAGAAATGCAGGCCGCCCCCGCTTCTGCCCGGCGTCTATATGTGGGGTCTGGGATCCGAACTCAGGACCTTCTACCTGCAATGCAGAGGCTTAACCCCTGAGCCACCTCTCCAGCCCCCCAATAATGGAGTTTTAGTCTCACTTTTAGCAATTACTAAAATTATAACTGAAACCTCTTGAAGTTTAATTTTGTTTTTGTTATGTGATAGGAATCACATACATTAATTTAAATTACTTAGAACCATTCACAAAATGCTACATCCACATTGTCTGATACAGTTAAGAAAGCAGAAATTTTCATTTGCTCCTGAGTTTGTAACTCAGTTCTTCTCATAAAATAATGTGATTTTTTTTATATCCCTGATGAAATTCTTTATGTCTTAATACACATGCCTGAAACAAAGAATCTGTGGCAGGGTAATAAAGCAATGCACAATAACAGATTTGTCACAATAAAAGTTACCTTCCATTTTGAATAAAGATGATAGTACAAGAGATATGATTCATTGATGTAATTTAGTTTTTTTAATATGCTAATTATAGCATACATACTATGAGTGCTCTTGTAAGAACAGTAAAAGTTCATATCTTTCAAGGACAACAGAACAAGTGGTCATCATCTGGAAATAGACAATTTGGTTCTTATGAGTGTATCAGCATTTGCTGCATTGATAAACAGTATATTGTCCTGTTAGTGAGAAATAAACTTCATTTTTTTTCTCCCTCTGTGATAGTTTCCACTGATTTCTGAGAATTATAGTCAACTATAAGAACAGAAAAAATAGTCTGCAAGATTGTTAACCATGGCGCACACTGTGAAATGAGATTTCACAGAGGAAGTTAAGGTTTGCTTCATAGAGAACCTGACTATGTCCCATACAGTGACATCAGGATTGTCCGATGTGGTGAAGAAATATGGAACATCACAGTAGTTTGTTAGATAAAGGCATTTCTGAGAAATCTTAGCAACCAGAGTTCTAGTGTTAGAGGCCACAGTATGGAACAAGAAAACCCATATTAATAATTGTTTTCTGACCTCCACTTGTACATCCTGCTCTCTTTCTCTCCCATCCCCTTTCTCTTTTTCTTTTTACTCTCTTTTCCTCCTCTCTCCCTCATGCTTTCCTTCCATTTTTCTTTCTTTCTTTCCTTCCATTTTTTTTCTTTCTTTCTTTCTTTTTCTCTTTTTTAACATTTTTATTATTATTTCCGCTCATACAAACTTAATAGGTAGACCAGTTCCCTCCCTCCTCCTCCTCCCCCCGAACCGCCTGCTCCCCCTCCCTCCCTCCCCATCTCCCAGTGCCTCCCCCCCCCAATTCCCAGAGAGTCCTTTATTGTGAATGCCTAACTCTCCTCTTGGTCCTCCTGTCCGATGACATAAAAGGACCCAGTGGCATTTCCCTAAACCCTTTCTCGTGTTCCCCTTAAGCATAGGAACACTACTGTGGCCATCAATCCCTTGCCTTCAAGGATCTTGGTGCCTTTAGCCGATGTTAGACTTTGTGAGGTCAATAGTGTGACAGACATGGCGCAGGGCATGCAAAGTCCTACTATGATTGCTTCAGCCCTATCTAGTGTGGAGACTCTTCAAATCATTGCTCCCCCCATCCTTTTGCTCTTACAATCTTACTGCTCCCTCTTCAGCAAATATCCCTGAGCTTCAGGAAGGGGGGAGATTAGGCTGGCTTAGTTCTATGTGGATGATATAGAGTCTCTGAAGTTCTGGATTGTGGTTTGTTGATTTTCTTTTGCAGTTTTGCTGCTCCTGCAATGCCCTTCACTCCATCCTGATGGGCACTGTATGTCACCCCCTGGTCAGAGACAAAAAACTGTTAAACTTTAGTCTTGTTATAATAGCACATTGAAGGGTAGATGTAATAAAAGCAGGAAACCTCGGTGAGGAAGGGATCAGTCACCCATTTGCAAAATGATCTCTTTTCCTTTCTTTCTCTCTCTCTCATTCTCTCTCTCTCTTTCTTTCTTTCTTCGACACTTCTTTCCTTCCTTTCTTTCTTTCTTCCACCCTTCTTTCCTTCCTTCCTTCCTTTCTTTCTTTCTTTCTTCCACCCTTCTTTCCTTCCTTCCTTCCTTCGTTCCTCGTTCCTTCGTTCCTTCCTTCCTTCCTTCCTTCCTTCCTTCCTTCCTTCCTTCCTTCCTTCCTTCCTTCCTTCCCCCTTTCCTTCCTTCCCTCCTTCCTTCCTTCTTCCTTCCTTCATTCCCTTACTACTTCCCTCTTTACTCTCTTGGTCTTACTGTTCTGTAAATTTGGTCTCGTTATGAGAAAGCAATGCAAGTTTCAAGTTTCACAAGTATCATTTCTGTTTGTATAACTGAAATTAGTGATATATCAACTGTACTCACATAATATGATAACATCTAGATAAAAAAATCATCCTTTGCTCTTCATTGAGTCCAGGAGTCAATGCATGGGTGCAATCTACTATCTTCTGTCTATTAATTTCAATATAAATAAAATTTTAATATTTTCTATATTTTCTTAAATGTGTTCATGAGGAGCTATTCTGAAGTACTATTGTGCTTTCTTCACTACTTCCCTCTTCCACCTGAATATTTTAGATATTGATCACAATTAATATAGATATTTAAATTTAATTAAGGAACTTAAAATGATCAACAATATTAATTATTGACAGCAATTTTGAGGAATTAGAGTTCCTTCCTTTCTTCCTTCCAAGACAGACAGAGAGGGAAAAAGAGGCGACACAGAGAGAGAGAGAGAAAGAGAGAGAGAGAGAGAGAGAGAGAAAGAGTTGCTTGAATGTATGCCAATGTTCACAGATTAAAGTCAAAAGACAACTTACAGAATTCAGTCTTCTGGTTTAGAGAAGGCTCATTCTTCATTGATCTCTTTTGCTGTTGCTAATCATGAATCTCCTAAAGTATTTGTGAAAACAGTCCCACCATCCAGCCGGAGCCGCGCAGGGGGCCGAGGGACGAGGAGGACCTCCCCCTGTGCCCGGGCCCCGCCCCAGCTACCCTCGGGTTAAATAGCTCCACGCCGTCGCCCCCATAACCCCTTTACACCCCACCCCGCTCCGCTGGTCCGGAAGCATGCGCGGTCCAGCCAGGCCTCACCCCACGACCTAGGTAAGTCTCTGCCTGCCCCGCCCACCAGGACCCCAGGCCAAATAATTCAGTTTAGTGAAATTGAGAGATCTTAAGAGTTAAAATGACAATGCCAAAGTCAAAGTGCAAATCCATGAGAAGCAACAATCAAGTAAACAAATTTCCCACTGAAGAAATTAATCCCATAATGTTAGACTCCAACAAGAACAAACCCACGGAAAAAGGCCAAGAAAGCCCCACCCAGGATAAAGACTTTCAAAATATGATCATTACCATCTTCAATACTATGAAAAAGGAAATCTGGGAGGAATTACATAATCGAATCAATCGCTTTGAAGAGGAACACAATAGACACTTGGAGGAGTTGAGAAAAACATGCAAGAAACAAAAACTGGCATAGAGCAGTTACAGCAGACTCAAGCAGAGTTTAAAACTGAGCTAAAAGACAAGTTATCTTCAACCCAGAACGCCACAGAGAGTCTTATCAACAGAACTAACGAAGCAGAAAACAGAATTTCAGACCTTGAAGATAAAGTGGGTGTACTAACCAGCTCAATGGAAGAGGTTGTTAAAGCCAAAAAGACACTTGAGAGAAATATCCAAGAGATATGGGACACCCTGAAAAAGCTTAACATGCGTATTCATGGAATACCAGAGCAAGAATCTCAAAATACCACCCCTGAGGAAATTTTTCAAACGATCATCAAGGAAAACTTTCCTCATCTAAAAAAAGAGAGGCCCATCCATATACAAGAGGCATTCCGCACCCCAAACAGATACAACCAAAATAGAAGCACCCCGTGGCAAATAATAGTTAAAACACTCCACATTAAAGATAAAGAACTGGTGCTGAGAGCTTCAAGGGAGAAAAAACAACTCACTTTTAAAGGTAAACCTATTAAAATAACAAATGACTTCTCAGTCGAAACAGTAAAAGCAAGAAGAGCTTGGAGAGACATACTTCAAGTATTGAATGAGCAAAAATGTCAACCCAGGCTGATTTACCCTGCAAAACTATCAGTCATGATCGAGGGAGAAAGAAAAATTTTCCAGCACAAAGACAACTTTAAGGGATACATGGCCACCAAACCAGGCCTTCAAAAAATGCTAGAAATGATACTCAAGCGTGAAGAAAAAAAACAGGCATATCCGGGAGAACAGAAGGCAAGTATAACATCATTAAAAACGAAGCAATATACTTATAAAAGCTACTAAACATAATAAATGTCTGGAATTAACAATAGTTTCTCCATTATAACACTAAATGTTAATGGAATTAATTCACTGATCAAGAGACACAGATTACAAACTTGGATTAAAAATCACAATCCATCAATCTGCTGCCTGCAGGAAACCCATCTCACCACAAAAGATAGGAACGCTCTAAAAATAAAAGGCTGGTCAACAATTCTACAAGCAAATGGAAGCAGAAAACAGGCAGGGATAGCCATTATGCTATCAGACAAAGTGGGCTTCAAACCAAAGAAAATTATAAGAGACACGGATGGATACTACATTTTAGTCACAGGTACAATTCACCAGGAAGACTCACAATACTGAACATATATGCACCCAATACGGGCCCCTCCACATTCATTAAGAAAACCCTACAGCGTCTAAAGCAAGAAATCAATCCCCAAACGATAATTCTTGGGGACTTCAACACCACCCTCTCTACATGGGATAGATCAACAGGTCAAAAGCTTAACAGAGACACTTTGGAACTTAATCAAACCCTGAAAAAAATGGACCTTACAGAACTCTATCGAACTTTTCACCCACGCACCAAAGAATACACATTTTTCTCAGCAGCACACGGAACTTTCTCCAAAATAGATCACATATTGGGCCACAAAATGAATCTACACATATACAGGAAAGTTGAAATTCTAACCTGTGCCGTGTCAGACCATCACGGCCTAAAGCTGGACATCCACAACACATCAAACAAGAGAAAATACACTAACTCCTGGAAACTTAACACTATGATGCTGAATGAGAACTGGATTCAGGAAGAAATTAAAAAGGAAATTCAAGATTTCCTGAAAGTGAATGACAACGAAAATACAACTTACCAAAATCTCTGGGACACAATGAAAGCTGTCCTAAGAGGTAAGTTTATAGCTTTTAATGCCTACGTCAAAAAAATGGAAACATCAGAAATAAACAACTTAACAATGCAGCTTAAAGCTTTAGAGAAACTAGAGCAATCTGATCCCAAAAGTAGTAGAAGAGAGGAGATTAGCAAAATAAGGGGAGAAATATCTGAAACCGAGATTAAGAAAACGATAGAAAAAATCAACCAGTCAAAAAGCTGGTTCTTTGAAAAAAATCAATAAGATTGATACACCACTAGCTAAACTAACCAAAAGCAAGAGAGTGAAAACCCAAATTAACAAAATTAGAAATGAACATGGAGTTATCACTACTGAAACCCAAGAAATCCAGAGAATTATAACATCATATTTCAAAAACTTATACTCTGTGAAGTTTGACAACACAAAAGAGATGGATGAATTTCTAAGTAAACACAACTTACCTAAATTGAATCAGGAAGTTGTGAATTATTTAACATATAAGGAAATAGAGGAAGTAATCTCGAATCTTCCCACCAAAAAATGTCCTGGACCAGATCGATTCAGCACAGAGTTCTACCAGACATTTAGGGAGTTAATAACACCAATACTCCTTAAACTGTTCCATCAAATAGCAAAGGAAGGAACACTACCAAATTCCTTCTATGAAGCTAATATCGTTTTAATCCCAAAACCTAAAAAGATTCACTTAAAAAAGAAAACGATAGGCCGATCTCCCTGATGAACACAGACGCAAAGATTCTCAACAAAGTCTTAGCAAATCGGATTCAAAAACGTATTAAAAAGATCATTCATGGGGACTAAGTAGGCTTCATCCCCGGCACACAAGGTTGGTTCAACATACGCAAATCAATAAATGTAATTCATCATGTAAACCAGTCCAAAGTCTAAGACCACATGATACTCTCAATAGATGCAGAAAAAGCTTTTGACAAGATCCAACAGCCTTTTATGATCAAAACGCTAGAGACAGTAGGAATGGAAGGAACCTTCATCAATATAATAAAAGCTATATACAACAAGCCCACAGCAAGGATTATGCTCAATGGGGAACAATTGGAAGCATTCCCACTTCGATCAGGAACTAGACAAGGCTGTCCACTCTCACCACTTCTATTCAATATTGTGCATGAAGTCTTAGCTGAAGCCATAAGACAAGAAAGGGACATAAGAGGGATTCAAATCGGCAAGGAAGAATTCAAGCTATCCCTATTTGCAGATGGCATGATCTTATACCTGAGGGATCCCAAAAACTCCACCAGGAAGCTCCTGGAACTAATTGAGAAGTTCAGCAGGGTGGCAGGATACAAAATAAATGTGCAAAAATCAGAGGCCTTCCTATATGCCCAGAACGAAAGAAGTGAAAAAGCCTTGAGAGAAACAATCCCATTTACTATAGCCCCTAAAAAAATGAAATACCTTGGTATAAACCTAACTAAGGAGGTAAAAGACCTTTACAATGAAAACTTTAAATCCCTAAAGAAAGAAATAGCAGAAGACACCAGAAGGTGGAAAGACCTCCCTTGTTCCTGGATTGGCAGAATCAACATCGTGAAAAAGACCATCCTACCAAAGGCAATATACAGATTCAATGCTATACCAATCAAAATCCCAAAGCAATTCTTCAAAGAAGTTGACCAAACAATCTCAAAGTTCATATGGAGGCACAAAAGACCCAGGATAGCAAAAACAATCCTGAGTAACAAAAACACAGGTGGAGGTATAACCATACCAAACCTTAGTCTATACTACAAATCCATAGTTGTAAAGACAGTCTGGTACTGGCTCCAAAATAGACACACAGATCAATGGATAAGGATTGAAGACCCAGATATAAGCCCACAAAGTTACAGCCGTTTGGTCTTTGACAAAGGGGCCCAAAGAATCCAATGGAAAAAGAACAGCATCTTCAGCAAATGGTGCTGGCAAAACTGGATCTCCACATGCAGAAGATTAAAGCTGGACCCGTACATGTCACAATGTACAAGACTTAATTCCAAATGGATCAAGGACCTTGATATCAGGCCAGAGACTATAAAAACCACAGTTGAAAGGATAGGGAACTCCCTTGAGCTGATTGGGCTAGGCCAACAGTTCCTAAACAGACATCCAATGGCACAGTCACTACTACCAACTCTCAACATTTGGGATCTTGTGAAATTAAAGAGCTTCTGTTCAGATAAAGAGATTGTAACGCAAGCTCAAAGGCAACCCACAAAATGGGAGAAAATCTTCACTAACCACATATCTGATAGAGCTCTATTGTCCAGAATGCACAAAGAACTTAGAAAACTAAACACCAAGGAAACCAATGGCCCAATTAAAAAGTGGGCCCTGGAACTTAAAAGAAACTTTACCAGGGATGAAATTAAAATGTCTAACAAATATCTGAAAAAATGCTCCACTTCTTTAGCCATCAGGGAAATGCAAATCAAAACTTCCCTGAGATATCATCTCACCCTGGTCAGGATGGCAAAAATCCACAATACTAGCAACGACACATGCTGGAGAGGATGTGGAGAGAGGGGAACTCTCCTACATTGCTGTTGGGAATTCAGGCTCATACAGCCACTCTGGCGAGCTGTCTGGAGATTCTTAAAGAAATTAAAGATTGAAATGCCATATGACCCTGCTATTCCACTTTAGGGAATAACCCCCCATACAGCAGAGGTTCACCTCGATTGCACAAGCACGACCATGTTCATAGCAGCACTGTTTACAATAGCAAAGTCATGGAATCAGCCCAAATGTCCAACAGTTGACGAGTGGATAAGAAACTGTGGTACATCTATACAATGGAGTACTACTCAGCCATCAAAAATGATGAATTACTGGAATTTGCCAGGAAATGGATGTCATTAGAAACAATTATATTAAGTGAGGTATCCCAGACCCAGAAAATTAAGCGCTGTATGTACTCCCTAATAGGTGGCTCCTAGTACCAAACCCACCCAGCCCACATAGAGACAGTAATTCCAAGGATTATGAATAGGAGGGATGGGGTAGGAGGGCCACACCAGAAACAAGGAGAGAAGGGACCATGTTACAGCAGGGAACAAAGGCCTCCACCGAGGACCCAAATAAGTAATGAGACATCTGATTAAGTTCACAGACTTTTGTTCCTGATCATTTACTACTGAGGGGGTGTGATCTCACCAAAAGAGGAGGGCATATAGTCTGGCAGATAAAAAGTAACCATTTTGCAAATGGGTGATAGACCCCTCCCTCACTGTGGTTTCCCACTTTTATTATATCTACCTTTGAATGTGCTTTTATCACAAGACTCCAACAGCTTTTTGTCTCTGGCCAGGGGGTAACATACAATGCCCACCATGATGGAGTGAAGGGCATTGCAGGAGCAGCAAAACTGCAAAAGAAAATCAACAAACCACTATCCAGAACTTCAGAGACTCTATATCAACCACCTAGAACTAGGCCAGCTTAGTCTCTCCCCATCTTGAAGCTCAGGGAAATTTGCGGAAGAGGGGGTGGTAAGAGTGTAAGAGCATAAGGATGGGAGGAGCAATGATATGTAAGATACTCTATACTAGTTAGGGTTGAAGCAATCATAATTGGACTTTGCATGCCCTGTGCATTGTCCAACACACTGTTGACCTCACAAAGTCTAGCATCTCCTAAAGGCACCAAGATCCTTGGAGGCAAAGGATTGGCAGCCACAGCGGTGTTCCTATACCTAAGGGGAACACGGGAAAGGGTTCGGGAAAGGCCACTGGGTCCTTGTACGTCATCGGAGAGGAGGGCCCAGAGGAAAATCAGACATGCACAAGAAAGGACTCTCTGGGAATTGGGGTGGGAGGCACTGGGGGATGGGGAGGGAGAGGGGTGGGGAGGGGGAGCAGGGGGTACGGGGGGAGGAGGAGGGAGGGAGGGAACTGGTGTACCTAATAAGTTTGTATGAGCTGAAATAAAAAAAAAATAAACACATAACCCAAATGACAGGAAAAAAAAAAAGTATTTGTGAAAACAGTTAATGGTACCACTTTGTGGTTAAGCACTTGAAACCAATGTAAATCAGTACATCATGTACCTACTTGGATCTGTACATTTCATTTCTCAGTATTCAGGCAGAAAACATGAAAAAAGGTCTGTATATGTATCTATATGCACATGCCCACACCATTTATTTGTTTGTTTCTCCTAAGTAAAAGTTTTAGACAACTAATTGTCTATAGAAAAAGCACAAGAAAAACAAATCATAGAAGACTCGATCAAGGACTAGAGAGATGGCACAGGGTTAGGCCTTTGCCTCACAAGCAAAAGGACCTGAGTCTGCATCCAAGATTTCACTTAAAAATGACAAGTAGACATGGTGATGGCCTACAGTTTAGGCCTTGGAAGGTCAAGTCCGGTAAACCCCAGAACAAAGCAATAAGAAGGTGGAACAAACCAGATGATTCCCAATGTTAATGTAGGGCCTCCACAGGTATACTCAATACCCTATGCTATATACAGTTGCAAGAACCTACACATTTACATGCATACCTACACAAACAAAAAAAGAAAGAAAACTCAAACAATGGAATACACTGAAGCCTACAAAATGATGTGTAATGGACCATTCATTAAACAGAATAAATGAACCCCTCAAAAATGAAAAAGAATTAACTGAAAAGGCTTTTGATGGTTAATTCTGAATGTATAAAGGGGTGATCCTTTATTTAATGGGATATGCACTGATATATCATTGACTCTCCAGAAAGATTCAGGCATGTGATAATGCAATCAATCCTTGTGAAACTCAGTGAGACACATTTGTAAAAAGTCATGAGTATAAGAAAGAGAAAGAGGGATGGATTCTGGTAATATCAGCTGAAAATTTGTTTACATTCATTGGATTCATGTCTGAACCTGTAAAATTATTTTTTAATTATATGAAAAGTTATCTGAAAGCTAAGAAAGCTTTAATATTTAACAGAGGAAGACTCATAGTTTTGCTGAGTTTTCAGACATAAGTAGATTGATCTGTCTACATTCATAGTTAATGTATAATTCTATCTGCATAGTTTATATTATACTTTGTTGGATGAAAATGACAAAACAAATCAAATTAAAAGGATAAATGAACCTTTTATGTAATGACAAATCCATTAGAAATGTTTTAATATATTATACATAGGCAGAATCAATGTTCCATTGAAGATTCTCAATATCACCCTTGGGACTCTATGGCACACACACTTAACTATCATCTTGTGCATGCAACTGCATGTGTATATATACCCATCCCCATGCAAACACACACACATAGACACACACAGACACACACACAAAATATGTTACTTTGAAATAAATTGCATATTCAGTCTATAAATTTGTATTATGTGTGCATGTCTGTACTGATGCATGGAATAAAAGAAAAAATAGCAATCTATTGCATAGTAGGATGATAAATTTTGAAGAGAAATAATTGCAAATATCAAAATCGTCTTTAGAAAGTACACTATAATAATGGATGATCAGTTTTTGAAGAGAAAATATTTCCTGATCTTATCAACACACATAGATACATGTGCCTAAATATGTTTGTAATACACAAAGAGACATAGTTTATGTGTGAGAGAAAATGTGTATATCTATATGTATTTATGTGTAAATATGTTAAAAGTCAATGAAGTTACAATGCCAAGTTCTAATTATAATTATGTTATCATGGAAAAGAAAACATTCTGTATAGAGACCAAAACTGGTCTTATGTAAGCAGGAGGAGGATAAGAGAGGGTGGAGTGTAGAAAAATTAGAAGGTGTTGTATGCATAAGTAGAATTGTTAGGTTGTAATTAAAAATCAAGTTAATAAAGCAAAACAAAGAAAAAAAGCAAAGGCCCAGACAGAAAAACTAAAGTATGAAATCCAATGTTTGAAAGTATGATTGAATTTCATGTCCTGTACATACTTCATGGCAATGGAATGGAAAGGGATTCTGACTCCACAGGCCTCCTGTTCTTGTGTCTTACTCTAGAAACCCAAGTACTGTGACTAGGAAAATACCTCAGCTGGTAAAGTGGTGCTATGCAAAACATAAAGTCTGAATTCAGATTCCCAATCCTCATAAAAAGCTGAGTGCTAAGGCTCATGCAGGGAATATCAGCACTGATGAGGCACAGAGAGAACCTGGAGCTTACTGAATAGCAGATCTAGGCAACAGATGAGTTTAAGATTCCGAAACAAAAAGACGGACTTGAACAAAATTAAGTGTGAAGAATGACTGAGTGACACTTGATGCTGATTTCCTGCCTTCATATGTATATGAACCCATGTATACACACAGTAGAGACATAGATACGCATGCGCACGAACACACACACATGAAACCAAAGTCCTATTAATTATATATCGCAGAAGTGAACTTGCCTACTGATGAGTTTCTTCAAAGCCATATTCATGTCCTTGTTTCTAAGGCTATATACAAATGGGTTCAACATTTGAGGAACCACAGTATACATCACACAAGCCATTGAGGACTTTCTAGACAAAGCAGTAAATGCTGACTAATGTAAACACATAACCCTGCACTATAAGACAAAGAAACTATTGAAAGATGAGACCCACAGGTAGAAAAGACTTTATGCTTTCCCTTCACAGAGGGTATTCTCAAAATAGAAGAAACAATTTGGGTATAAGAGAAAATGATTCCAGAGATGGGAACACCACCAAATATTAGTGTTGCAAGATATACCAAGATGTTGTGGATGAGGGTGTCAGAGCGGGCAAGCTTGATGACCTGAGCAAGTTCACAGAACAGGGGGATTGACACATTTGTGCAGAAGGACAACCTCAGCACTATTAGACCAAGCAGTGCACTGCTCATAATGCTAATGAGAAAGGAGCACAGAATTAGCAGACCACAGAAGCAATGGTTCATGATGACTGTGTAGCTCAAGGGATGGCAAATGGCCACATAGTGGTCATAGGCCATGGCTGAGAGGAGACAGCTTTCCAAGCCAGCAAAAAGCAAAACGAAGCAGACTTGACTGAGACATCTTCTGTAAGTGATGCTCTGGTCCTGTGGTAGATGCTGACCAGCATCTTTGGGATGGTCGTGGTGCTTAAGCAGATATCATTGAAGGACAGGTTGGAGAGGAAGAAATGCATGGGAGTGTGGAGATGGGAATCAGAGCTGACTGCCAGAATGATAAACAGGTTTCCAAGGATAATGATCAGATACATGAACAGGAAGAGGATGAAGATTAAGGGCTGCAGGTTAGGGTCATCTGTCAATCCCAGAAGAAAGAATTGAGTGACATCTCTTTGGCTTCCAGATTCTACGTTGCAACCAACCTGATGTAAACAGAGTTAAATGACCAATAATGAATTCAATGTGTGCATCAAAAGCAACATTCTGAAAGCATTAAATAAGGTAAATCATGTACATGTTTGTTTTCAAGATATCAGGAACTTACCAGGAGGTGGAGAAGACAAAACTTGCTCTGGCAAAATACAGGCACTTTGAGACATTGACTTGTGGTCAAGGAAGATGATTTCTAGGAGGTGCAGATATTGTTAGTTCCTGACTGTGGTCAGCTTTTTTAGTGAGAAGATTATGTGTGATTCTGCAGCCTTATGAGTACAATATCCATAGGTCTTCATTATACCAGCTAGATAACTATTTGTGATCCCAGGAGACCATGCCCTCAAAGACTGTACAGTGTAGAAGTGAGCACATCGCTGCTAATTTCTTTACTCTAGGGGCAGGTTATCATCCTTCATTCCTGTATTTCTGATTACCATTGTTTCAAGTACTTTACCAACATGACACAACTATTCTTTTTATTTTTTATTTTTATTTAATTTTGTGTACATTAATATTGAATGTAATGAATTTATAATATTTTCACCCCTCAGTCCCAAAGTCCAATCTCCTATCCGTTTTCCCTTACACCTCTTTATTTTCTCGCCAGATTCCTTCCTATTTTAAAATTATTTTGTTTGCCGTACAAATGTTCTGCCATAAATTTCAGCAGTCTTCTAATCTTATGAATATGGCTATCACTGTCTAATTGATGATACTAAGAAAACCAATCTTCATCTTAATTGTAAAAACGTCCTGAAGGTGTGTTTATACACAATTAAATTTGTTCTGGAAGAAAGTTTATTTTGTCATGTGCTTACCTGGCAAGTAAGAGGAATTTAATCAGAAAAAGGAGGAGCACTTTAACTTGATGGCCAACAGTCTACCTAATTGGTGAGTTGTTAGGGCAGTGTGGAACCTTCCTTGTCTCAAAACTAGTTGTGGTATTCCTCATGATTAGCACCTGAGAATATTCTCTGGTCTACACACACACACACACACACACACACACACACACACACAGAAACATATAAGACAATGAACACACACTGTAGATCATAAAAAGGTAGTATGGAACTTAGTTATTAATTTTTTCACAAAACTATTAATGGCTAGTGAATGAATTGATTTATGACCTTGTTGTTACCACTTTAAGCTGTGCTTTGATCACTAACATGAATAAACATTGAAGGTGTGTGTTCACTGAAATTAGAAACAGAACCCATAATCCATGGTTCCTAAATGAATTCAGTCTTTATTCATGAATGTGCACTATAGTGTAAGGAAGGATAATTTAAATAAAGTTCCAGTACATGGAAATTAACATGTATTCCTATTTTAGATCCAGGATAAGAGTAATTTCAGGTTTTTAGCCACAATGTTTTTTTGAATAACGATAAAATCGCTATTTATTTTTCCCCAATCATACAAGTTCAATAGGTAACCCCATTATCTGCCTCCCTCCATCCACTACTCAGTCCCCCTTTGCCTTTTCCCCCCTTTTCACCTTCCTTTTACCCCTCCCTCCTCTTCTCCCAGTACCTCCTCCTCTCCCCCATTCCCCAAGGGATCCTTTTCTGTGAATGCCAAACCTTCCTCTGAGTCCTCCACCCTAGTGAGGTGTAAGTACTCAGTGGCATAGCCAGGAGTCCTTGGCTCTCCATTTATATGGGAACACTATCATGATTGTTAATCCCTTGCCTCTAAGGATCCCACTGCCTGTGATCCATGCGAGACTTTGGGGGTCGTTGATATGTCAGTCATTGTGCAGGTTATGCAAAGTCCGATTATGGCTACTACAGCCCTAACTTCTGTGGACTATCTTACATAACAGTGGTTCTCCCATTTCTTTAGGCTCTTACAATCTTGCCACCCTTTCTGCAAGTTTCCCTGAGCTTCAGGATAGGGAGAATTTTGGCTGATCTGGTTCCAGTTGATTAATGTAGGGTCTTTGGTGTTCTGAATTATGGTTTGTTCAATTGATTTCAGTTTTTCTTTTCCTGCACCGCCCTTGGCTTCATGTTGATTGGTATTGAAAGTTACCTTATGCAATACTTACTTTATGGTAACCTATTTTCTCTACTGAAACATGATCCCCTTTCTCCTTTTGTATGGGGGGTCCTCCTTCTCCTTCCCACCCATTCACAATATCTGAGATTACAGGAAGTATTACAGAGATTCATTCCCTAGCATATCATTAAGTGGGTTATGTACTAGGGTCCAACTATTAGGGAGCACAAAAGGTGTCTAATTTTCCGTGTCTAGGATACTTCACTTGATATATTTTTTTTCTAATTCCATCCATTGCTGGCAAATTTCATTAATGCGTCTTTTTGGATGGCTGAATAGTATTCCATTGCATAAATGTACTATATTTTCCTTATCCACTCGTCAACTGTTGGGCATTTGGGTAGATTCCATGACTTTGCTGTTGCACATAGTGCTGCTATGAACATGGTTGTGCTTATGTCACCGTAGAGAATTTTTGCTTTATGGGGGATTATTCCCAGAACTGGTACAGCAAAGTCATATGGCATTTTAATCTATAACTTTTTTAGAAATTAGTAAACTGGTCGCCAGAGTAGTTGTTTATGACTGCATTTCCACCAGCAATGTATGAGAGTTCCCTTCTCTCCACATCCTCTCCAGCATTTGGTGGTGTTTGTATTGTGGATTTTAGCATTCTGACTGTGGTGAGGTGATATCTCAGGGAGGTTTTAATTTGCATTTCCCTCATGGTTAAGGATGTGGAGCATTTTTTAAAGAAATTTGCTAAACATTTCAATTTCATCCCTGGAAAAGTTTCTTTTGAGTTTCCAGGCACATTTTTAAATTGGGCCATTTATTTCCTTGTGTTTAGGTTTTAAAGTTCTTTGTGCACTATGGATAATAGAAGCTCTATTAGATATGTGGTTTGTGAAGATTATCTCCCATTCTGGGGGCTGCCTTTTTCCTCGGTTTATAATCTCTTTACCTGAACAGATGCTTTTTAATTTCATAAGATCCCATTTGTCAAGTTTTGGTTCTAGTGACTGTGCTACTGGATTTCTGTTTAGGAATTGTTGGCCTAGCCCAATGAGCTCAGGGGAGTTCCCTACCCTTTCAATTAGGGTTTTTATAGTCTCTGGCTTAATATTGAGGTCCTTGATCCATTTGGAATTAATTTTTGTGCACGGTGACAGGTATGAGTTCAGTTTTAATCTTCTGAATGTGGACATCCTGTTTTGCCAGCAAATTTCTTGAAAATGCTATTCTTTTCCTTTGAATTTTTTTAGCCCCTTTGTCAAAGATAAAACGGCTCTAGTCTTGTGAGCTTATATCTTGGTCTTCAACCTTATCCATTGATCTGTGTGTCTATTTTGGAGCCAGTACCAGACTGTTTTTCTTTCTATGGATTTGTGGTATAGATTAAGTTTTGGTATGATGATACCTTCAGCAGTGTTTTGTTACTCAGGATTGTTTTTGTTATCCTGAGCCTTTTATGCTTCCAAATGAATTTAGAGATTGTTTGGCCAATTTCTTCAAAGAATTGTTTGGGGATTTTGATTGGTATAGTGTTAAATCTGCATAGTGCTTTTGGAGGAATGGTCAGTTTTTTTTTTTAATTTATTTCTTCCACTCATACAAAGTTGATAAGTACACCATTCCCCTCCATCCCTCCACCTCTCCCTGGACCCCCTTGCTCCTTCCTCCCTTATCCTCTTCCTTTCCCCCTTGAGAGAAAGGTGCCCCCTCTCCCCGATTCCTGGAGCATGCTTTAGTGTGTATGTCAAACTTCCCTCAGGGTCCTCCTCTCTGATGAGTTGTAAGGACTCAGTAGCATTGCATAGAGCTCTTTTTTGTGTTCCTCTTTAGTATAGGAACACTATTGTGGCTGTTAATCCCTTGCCTCTAAGGATCCTAGTGCCTGTCATCAATGCTAGACTTTGTGGGTTCAATGATATGTTGGTCATTGCGCAGGTCATGCAAAGTCCTATTATGATTACTTCGGCCCTAACTCGTGTGGAGTATCTTGCATATCTTTGCTTCTCCCCATCTTTAGGCTCTTACAATCTTACCACCTCCTCTTCCACAAATTTCTCTGAGCTTTAGGATGGGGAGAGATTAGACTGGCCTGGTTCCAGGTGGTTGATGTAGAGTCTCTGATGTTCTGAATTATGTTTTGTTGATTTATTTTTCAGTTTTTCTGCTCCTGCACTGCCCTTGGCTCTATCCTGATGGGTATTAGATGTGAGCCCCTGGACAGAGATAAAATGCTGTTAAAATAGAGTCTTATCATAAGAGTAGATTCAAAGGTAGACAGAATAACAGTAGGAGACCACGGTGGGGGGGGTGTCAGTCTCCCTTTTGTAGGATGGTTACCTTCTATCTGCCAGACTCTATGCCCTCCCTTTCTGGTGAGATCATACCACATCAAATGCAAGTGGCAAGGAAGGAATGTCTGTGAGCTTAACTAGACTTCTCATTACTTACTTGCAGTCCTTTGTGGTGGCCTATTTTCTCTGCTGTAGCGTGATCCCCTCTCTCCTTGATTCTGGCAGGGCACTCCTTCCCCTTCCCTCCTGTTTATAATCTTTGTAATTCCTGTAGCTATTACAGAGATTTATCTTTGAGTGTGTCACTAAGTGGGTTTGGTACTAGGATCCATCTACTAGGGAGCACATACAGTGCTTAATTTTCTGTGTCTGGGATACTTCATTCAATATAATTTTTTCTAATTCCATCCATTTCCTGGCAAATTTCATTTATTCATCATTTCTGATGGCTGAGTAGTATTCTATTGTATGAAAGTACTACATTTTCCTTCTACACTGGTCAACTGTTGGGCATTTGGGTTGGTTCCATGACTTTGCTGTTGTAAACAGTGCTGCTATGAACATAGCCGTGCTTGTGCTATGGAGGTAAATTTTTGCTGTATGTGGGATTATTCCCAAAAGTGAAATAGCAGGGTCATATGGAATTTCAATCTTTAACTTCTTTAAGAATCACCAGACTGCTCACCAGATTGGTTGTATAAGCCTGCATTCCCACCAGCAATGTAGGAGAGTTCCCTTCTCGCCACATCCTACCAAGCATTTGGTGCTGTTTGTATTGTGGATTTTTGCCATCCTGACCGGGGTGAGATGATATCTCAGGGAGGTTTTGATTTGCATTTCCCTGATGGCTAAGGATGTGGATCATTTTTTAAGATATTTGTTAGACATTTCAATTTCGTCCCAGGTAAAGTTTCTTTTAAGTTCCAAGGCCCATTTTTTAATTGGGCCATTTGTTTCCTTGGTGTTTAGTTTTCTAAGTTCTTTGTGTACTCTGGATAATACAGCTCTATCAGATATGTGGTTATTGAAGATTTTCTCCCATTCTGTGGGTTGCCTTTGTGCTAGGTTTACAATCTCTTTATCTGAACAGAAGCTGTTTAATTTCATAAGATCCCATCTGTTGAGTGTTGGTTGTATTGACTGTGCTATTGGATTTCCGTTTAGGAACTGTTGGACTAGTCCAATCAGCTTGAGGGAGTTACCTAATCTTTCAACTACCATTTTTATTGTCTCTGGCCTTATATTGAGGACATTCATCCATTTAGAATTAGGTCTGGTACATGCTGACAAATACGTGTTTAGTTTTAATTTTCTGCATGTAGACATCCAGTTTTGCCAGCACCATTTGTTGAAGATGCTGTTCTTTTTCCATTGGATTTTTGGGCTCTTTTGTCAAAGACCAAATGGCTGTAATTTTGTGGGCTTATATCTGCGTCTTCAACCCTTATCCATTGATCTGTGTGTCTATTTTGGAGCCGGTACCAAGCTGTTTTTATAACTATGGATTTGCAGTATAGATTAAAGTTTGGTAAGGTGATACTTTCAGCAGGGTTTCAGTTACTCAGGATTGTTTTTGTTATCCTGGGTCTTTTGTACCTCCATATGAATGTTGAGATTGTTTGAGCAACTTCTTTAAAGAATTGCTTTGGAATTTGATTGGTGTTGCATTGAATTTGTATATTGCCTTTGGTAGGATGGTCATTTTTATGATATTGATTCTGCCAATCCAGGAACGTGGGAGGTCTTTCCAACTTCTGGTATGTTCTGTAATTTCTTTCTTTAGGTTTTTAAAGTTTTCATTGTAAAGTTCTCTTGCTTCCTTGGTTAGGTTTATATCAAGGTATGTCATTTTTTTAGGGGCTATAGTAAATGGGATTGTTTCTCTTAGGGCTTTTTCATTTCTTTCATTCTGCGCATATAGGAAGGCCACTGATTTTTGTATGTTTATTTTGTATCCTGCCACTCTGCTGAACTTCTGTATTAGTTCCAGGAGTTTCCTGGTGGAGTTTTTGGGATCACTCAGGTATACAATCATGTCATCTGCAAGTAGAGATTAGTTGACTTCTTCCTTGTTGATTTGAATCCCTTTTATCTCCCTTTCTTGTTTGATGACTTCAGCTAAGCCTCCAAGTATAGGGCGTTGGAGAGGTGTATCAGAAGTTAAGCCTCTTCCTTGCAGGCAGAAGGTCCTGAGTTTGGTTCCTAGACCCCACGTATAAACTCCAGGCAGAAGCAGGGGCGGCCTGCGTTTCTGGTCCTGGTAGGGTAGAGGTGGTCCATGGGGGTTCCTGAATTCTTCCGTGGTTCTACACACACATACATACACACACAGACATACACACACACTCATACACACACAATTGAATAAATAATAAATAATAAAAAAATTTAACAAAAATTTTAAAAAAAGACTCCAAGTATAATATTGAGAGTGTACAGCTTTGTCTAGTTCCTGATTGAAGCACGAATGCTTCAAGTCTTTCACCATTGAGTATAATCTTTGCTGTAGGCTTGTTGTATACTGCTTTTATTATATTAATAAAGATTCTTTCCATTCCAACTGTCTCTAAGGTTTTGATCACAAAAGACTGTTGGATCTTGTCAAAAGCTTTTTCTGCATCTATCGAGAGTATCATGTGGTCTTGGATTTTGGACTGGTTGATATGGTGGATTATGTTTATTGATTTGCATATGTTGAAACCAACTTGTGTGCCTGGTATAAAGCCTGCTTGATCCCCATGAATGATGTTTTTGATTCATTTTAGAGTCCGATTTGCTAAGACTTTGTTGAGAATCTTTGCACCTGTATTCATGAAGGCCTATAGTTTTCCTTTTTAAGTGTATCTTTATTTAGGTTTTGGTATTAAGACAATATTAACTTCATAGAAAGAATTTGGTAGTGTTCCTTCCTTTGCTATTTGATGGAACAGTTTAAGGAGTATTGGTGTTATTAGCTCCTTAAATGTCTGGTAGAACTCTGTGCTGAAAACATCTGGTGCAGGACATTTGTTGGTGGGAAGATTCTAGATTACTTCATCGATTTCCTTATATGTTATCATACTGTTTACACAATTCAAAATTTCCTGATTCAATTTGAGTAAGTTGTGCTTACTTCGAAATTAATCCATTTTTTTGTGTGTTGTCAAATTTCACAAGTGTAAGTTTTTTTTTTAAACATTTTTTATTATCTCTGCTCATACAAGCTAAATAGGTACACCGGTTTGCTCCCTCCCTCCTCCTCCCCCTGACACCTCTGTTCACCCTCCCCTCACCCCTCCCTTCCCACTCCCCAGTGCCTCCCCTCCCCCAATCCCCAGAGAATCCTTTAATGTGCATGCCAAACTCTCCTTTGGGACCTCTTCTCCAATGACATACAAGGACACAGCGGCTTTTCCCTGAACCCTTTCCTTTGTTCCCCTTAAGCATAGGAACACTATTTTGGCTGTCAATCCCTTGCCTCCAAGGATCTTAGTGCTTTTAGCAAATGCTAGACTTTGTGTTGTCAATAGTGTGTTGGACATTGCGCAGGGCATGCAAAGTCCAATTATGATTGCTTCAGCCCTAACTTGTGTGGAATATCTTGCATATCATTGCTCCTCCCATCCTTTTGCTCTTACACTCTTACCGCCCCCTCTTCCGCAAATGTCCCTGAGCTTCAGGATGGGGAGAGATTAGTCTGGCCTAGTTCTAGGTGGTTGATATAGAGATTCTGAAGTTCTGCATTATGATTCGTTGATTTTCTTTTGCAGTTTTGCTGCTCCTGCAAGGCCCTTCACTCCATCCCAATGGGTATTGGATGTCACCCCCTGGCCAAAGATAAAAAGCTGTTAAAGTAGATTCTTGTTATAAGAGTATATTCAAAGGAAGATGGAATAAAAGTAGGAAACCACAGTGAGGGAGGGGTAAATCCACCATTTGCAAAATGGTTACTTATTATCTGCCAGACTATATGCCCACCCCTTCTGGTGAGATCACATCCCCTCAGTTGTAAATGATCAGGAACGAAAAGTCTGTGAACTTAACCAGATGTCTCATTGCTTACTTGCAGTCCTTAATAAAGGCCTATTTTCTCTGCTGTAACATGGTCCCCTCTCTCCTTGTTTCTGGTGTGGCCCTCCTACCCCATCCCTCCTGTTCATATTCCTTGCAATTACTCTATTACAGAGTTTTATCATCATGTGTCTCTAGGTGGGCTGGGTGGGTTTGGTACTAGGAGACACCTATTAGGGAGTACATACGGTGCTTAATTTTCTGGGTCTGGGATACTTCACTTAATATAATTGTTTCTAATGACATCCATTTCCTGGCAAATTCCAGTAATTCATCATTTTGGATGGCTGAGTAGTACTCCATTGTATAGATGTACCACAGTTTCCTTATCCACTCGTCAACTGTTGGACATTTGGGCTGATTCCATGACTTTGCTATTGTAAACAGTGCTGCTATGAACATGGTCATGCTTGTGCTATAGAGGTGAACCTTTTCTATATGGGGGGTTATTCCCAAAAGTGGAATAGCATGGTCATATGGCATTTCAATCTTTAATTTCTTTAAGAATCTCCAGACGGCTCGCCAGAGTGGCTGTATGAGCCTGCACTCCCACCAGCAACGTAGGAGAGTTCCCCTATCTCCACATCCTCTCCAACATTTGTTGTTGTTTGTATTGTGGATTTTTGCCATCCTGACCGGGGTGAGATGATATCTCAGAGAAGTTTTGATTTGCATTTCCATGACGGCTAAAGAAGTGGAGCATTTTTAAAGATATTTGTTAGACATTTTAATTTCATCCCTGGTAAAGTTTGTTTTAAGTTCGAGGGCCCATTTCTTAATTGGGCCATTGGTTTCCTTGGTGTTTAGTTTTCTAAGATCTTTGTGCACTCTGGACAGCAGAGTTCTATCAGATGTGTGGTTAGTGAACATTTTCTCCCATTTTGTGGGTTGCCATTGAGCTCGCATTACAATGTCTTTATCTGAACAGAAGCTCTTTAATTTCACAAGATCCCAACTGTTGAGAGTTGGTAGCAGTGACTGTGCCATTGGATGTCTGTTTAGGAAATCTTGGCCTAGCCCAATCAGCTCACGGGAGTTCCCTGTCCTTTGAACTATGGTTTTTATAGTCTCTGGCCTGATATCAAGGTCCTTGATCCATTTGGAATTAAGTCTTGTATATGGTGACAAGTACGGGTCCAGCTTTAATCTTCTGCATGTGGAGATCCAGTTTTGCCAGCACCATTTGTTGAAGATGCTGTTTTTTTCCATTGGGTTCTTTGGGCCCCTTTGTTAAAGACCAAATGGCTGTAACTTTGTGGGCTTATATCAGGGTCTTCCATCCTTATCCATTGATCTGTGTGTCTATTTTGGAGCCAGTATCAGGCTGTCTTTATAACTACGAATTTGTAGTACAGACTAAGGTTTGGTATGGCAATACGTCCAGCTGTGTTTTTGTTACTCAGGATTGTTTTTGCTATCCTGGGTCTTTTGTGCTTCCATATGAACTTTGAGATTGTTTGGTCAACTTCTTTGAGGTTTTGCTTTGGGATTTTGATTGGTATAGCATTGAATCTGTATATTGCCTTTGGTAGGATGGTCATTTTTACGATGTTGATTCTGCCAATCCAAGAACATGAGAGGTCTTTCCACCTTCTGGTGTCTTCTGCTCTTTCTTTCTTTAGGGTTTTAAAGTTTTCATTGTAAAGGTCTTTTACCTCCTTGGTTAGGTTTATACCAAGGTATTTCATTTTTTTTAGGGGCTATAGTAAAAGGGATTGTTTCTCTCAAAGCTTTTTCACTTCTCTCATTTTGGGCATATAGGAAGGCCTCTGATTTTTGCACATTTATTTTGTATCCTGCCACCCTGCTGAACTTCTCAATTAGTTCCAGGAGCTTCCTGGTGGAGTTTTTGGGATCACTCAGGTATAAGATCATGCCATCTGCAAATAGGGATATTTTGACTTCTTCCTTGCCGATTTGAATCCCTCTTATGTCCCTTTCTTTCCTTATGGCTTCAGCTAAGACTTCAAGTACAATATTGAATAGAAGTGGTGAGAGTGGACAGCCTTGTCTAGTTCCTGATCGAAGTGGGAATGTTTCCAATTGTTCCCCATTGAGCATAATCCTTGCTGTAGGCTTGTTGTATACAGTTTTTTTTATATTGATAAAGGTTCCTTCCATTCCTACTGTCTCTAGCGTTTTGATCATAAAAGGCTGTTGGATCTTGTCAAAAGCTTTTTCTGCATCTATCGAGAGTATCATGTGGTCTTGGACTTTGGACTAGTTTACATGATGAATTACATTTATTGATTTGCGTATGTTGAACCAACCTTGTGTGCCGGGGATGAAGCCTACTTGGTCCCTGTGAATGATCTTTTTGATATGTTTTTGAATCCGATTTGCTAAGACTTTGTTGAGAATCTTTGTGTCTGTGTTCATCAGAGAGATCGGCCTATAGTTTTCTTTTTTAAGTGAATCTTTATTAGGTTTTGGGATTAAAATGATATTAGCTTCATAGAATGAATTTGGTAGTGTTTCTTCCTTTGCTATTTGATGGAACATTTTAAGGACTATTGGTATTATTAACTCCTTAAATGTCTGGTAGACATCTGTGCTGAATCCATCTGTCCCAGGACATTTTTTGGTGGGAAGATTTGAGATTACTTCTTCAATTTCCTTATATGTTATAGGACTATTTAAATAATTCACAACTTCCTGATTTAATTTAGGTAAGTTGTGTTTACTTAGAAATTCATCCATCTCTTTTGTGTTGTCAAACTTCACAGAGTATCATTTTTTGAAATATGATGTTATAATTCTCTGGATTTCTTGGGTATCAGTAGTGATAACTCCATGTTCATTTCTGATTTTGTTAATTTGGGTTTTCTCTCTCCTGCTTTGGTTAGTTTAGCTAGGGGTGTATCAATCTTATTGATTTTTTCAAAGAACCAGCTTTTTGTTGCTACTTTTTTTTTCTTTTTGTTTTCTTGCCAAGCTGTGTAGTGGCCAGGGTCTTGTCCATGTCAGATATGCACTCTACCACTGAACTCCATCTCTAGCTTTCATGTCTTGTTTCTACCACATATTTGTTATTTGATTGTGAATAGAATTTTTTGTTTATTTTTAAAATTTTTCTTAGTTAAACAACCCAGTGAGCAGATATCCTTTCCACCCTCTTTCCCTTTCTCTTTCCCCACTTCCTTCCCCTCCCTTAGTAGATCCAACCTGCTCCTTCCCACCTGTCTATCAGCATATGTGGGTCCTGGGATTTCCTGTGGATCATCTGAAGAAACAGCTTTTTGACTGGTTGATTTTTTCTATTGTTTTCTTAATCTCGATTTCAGATATTTCTCCCCGTATTTTGCTAATTTCCTCTCTTCTACTACTTTTTGGATCAGATTGCTCTAGTTTCTCTAAAGATTTCAGCTGCATTGTTAAGTTGTTCATTTCTGATGTTTCCAGTTTTCTGATGTAGGCATTAAGAGCTATGAACTTACCTCTTAGGACAGCTTTCATTGTGTCCCAGAGATTTTGGTAAGTTGTATTTTCATTATCATTCACATTCAGGAAATTTTGGATTTCCTTTTTAATTTCTTCCTGAATCCAGTTCTCATTCAGCATCATAGTGTTAAGTTTCTAGGAGTTAATGTATTTTCTCTTCTTTGTGGTGGTGTGGATGTCCAGCTTTAGGCCCTGGTGGTCTGACAGGGCACAGGTTAGAATTTCAACTTTTTTGTATATGTGTACATCCGTTTTGTGGCCCAGTATGTGATCTATTTTGGAGAAAGTTTCGTGTGCTGCTGAGAAAAATGTGTATTCTTTGGTGCGTGGATGAAAAGTTCAATAGAGATCTGTAAGGTCCATTTCTTTAAGGGTTTGATTAAATTCCAATGTGTCTCTGTTAAGCTTTTGACCTGTTGATCTATTCCATGTTGAGATGGTGGTGTTGAAGTCCCCAAGAATTATCGTTTGGGGATTGATTTCTTGCTTTAGACGCTGTAGGGTTTTCTTAATGAATGTGGAGGGGCCCGTATTGGGTGCATATATGTTCAGTATTATGAAGTCTTCCTGGTGAATTGTACTTGTGACTAAAATGTAGTATCCATCCGTGTCTCTTATAATTTTCTTTGGTTTGAAGTCCACTTTGTCTGATAGCATAATGGCTACCCCTGCCTCTTTTCTGCTTCCATTAGCTTGTAGAATTGTTGACCAGCCTTTTATTTTTAGGGCATGCCTATCTTTTGTGGTGAGATGGGTTTCCTGCAGGCAGCAGATTGATGGATTGTGATTTTTAATCCAAGTTTGTAATTTGTGTCTCTTGATCGGTGAGTTAATTCCATTAACATTTATTCTTATAATAGAGAAACTATTTTTAATTCCAGACATTTATTATGTTTAGTAGTTTTTACAAGTATATTGCTTTGCTTTTTATGATGTTATACTTGCCTTCTGTTCTCCTGGATATGCCTGTTTTTTTCTTCACTCTTGAGTATCATTTCTAGCATTTTTTGAAGGCTTGGTTTGGTAGACATGTATCCCTTCAAGTTGTGTTTGTGCTGGAAGATTTTTCTTTCTCCCTTGATCATGACTGATAGTTTTGCAGGGTAAATCAGCCTGGGTTGACATTTTTGCTCATTCAATACTTGAAGTATGTCTCTCCAAGCTCTTCTTGCTTTTACTGTTTCCATTGAAAAGCCGTTTGTTATTTTAATAGGTTTGCCTTTAAAAGTGACGCGTTTTTTTTCTCTTGAAGCTCTCAGCACCGTTTCTTTGTCTTGAATGTGGAGTGTTTTGACTGTTATTTGCAATGGCAATTTTCTATTTTGATCACATCTGTTTGGAGTGCGAAATTCTTCTTGTATATGTATGGGCCGCTCTTTTTTTAGGTGAGGAAAGTTTTCCTTGATGATCGTTTGAAAAATTTCCTCAGGGGTGGTATTTTGGGATTCTTGCTCTGGTATTCCATGAATACGCATGTTAGGTTTCTTCCAGGTGTCCCATATCTCCTGAATATTTCTCTCAAGTATCTTTTTGGCTTTAACAACCTCTTCCATTGAGCTGGTTAGTACTCCCACTTTATCTTCAAGGTCTGAAATTCTGTTTTCTGCTTCGTTAGTTCTGCTGATAAGACTCTCTGTGGAGTTCTGGGTTGAAGATAACTTGTCTTTTAGCTCAGTTTTAAACTCTGCTTGAGTCTGCTGTAACTGCTCTATGCCAGTTTTTGTTTCTTGCACTGTTTTTCTCAACTCCTCCAAGTGTCTGTTGTCTTCCTCTTCAAAGCGATTGATTCGATTATGTAATTCCTCCCAGATTTCCTCTTTCATAGTATTGAACATGGTAATGATCATATTTTGAAAGTCGTTATCCTGGGTCAGGCTTTCTTGGCCATTTTGCATGGGTTTGCTATGGTTGGAGTCTAACATTATGGGATTAATTCCTTCAGTGGGAGATTTGTTTACTTGAGTGTTGTTTCTCATGGATTTGCACTTTGACTTTGGCATTGTCGTTTTAACTCTTAAGATCTACTTTCGTGCGTTTTTCACTAAACTGAATTATTTGGCCTGGGGTTTTGGGGGTGGGCGGAGATGGATCTTACCTAGGTCGAGGTGAGTCCAGGCTGGATCCGGTGCATCCCGGGCAGGTGAGTGGGGGAAGGAAGGATGGGGCGTCAGCGGGCGCTATTTAACCTGGGGGACCTGGGGGCAAGCCCGGGCGTAGGGGGGTGCCCTCTCCTCTTCCCAGGCCCTGTGCGCAAGGCTCCGGCTGGATGGTGGGAGGAGCTGGGTCCCTTGGGCGGCCTCGGGTTTTGTGGGTGGGCGGGGACCGAGCTTACCTCGGTCCCATGGTGAGGCCTGACTGGACCTGGCGGGCGTGTCCCGGGCGGTGGAGTGGAGGGAAGGGAGGATGGGGCATCGGTGGGTGCTATTTAAACCTGGGGGACCTGAGGGCAGGGCCCGGGCACAGAGGGGGTGTCCTTTCCTCCTCCTAAGCCCTGCACGCAGCTGAAAAATATTCTTAATTGGGGGCATTGAGAGAAAGCGAGGGAGTGGGGGAAAGGAAGGGGAAAATGGGGAAGGAAGCAAGGGTATCCAGGGAGGGTTGGAGGGAAGGAGGGGAATATGGTACCTCTCAAATTTGTATGAGTGGAAAAAAATTAAAAAGAAACAAATGAGAAACCACAATAAATACAATCTACATGATATGCACATTTTCTAATTCGATAAGAGTGAATATTAATGATGCAAAGAAAATAGATAAAGATCACAGGAACATCTCTTCATAGGAATTGTAAATGGCTTGTAAAAATCTGAAAGGAAGCCAGATCCAGTGGCCCTGGCTTGTAATCCAAGCTACCGAGAAGGCTGACACAGATGGTTTATAAGTTTAAGGCCAACCTGAGTAATTTATTGACATACTGTCTCAAAATACAAAATATGAAGTGTCTGAGAATGAAGCTTAGTAGTTAACCACTTGCCTAGCATGTGTTAGCCCCTAGGTTCAATCCCAGTACAACAAGCAACGAAGCAATAATCAATTGCTTTAAAAGCAAGTATATATGAATATGAATAAAACATTAAAAACAAATAAATGCAAAGAAAAATATTTTACTTCTTATGCAATGAGTTTTGAAAAATTATGATTCAGGATATTGATTTTAAAAAGTGCAGAAATTTTCTTACTATATTTTTGTAGCCACCTCTGCAAAGGGGACTATACATAGTCATAACTGCAGTAGAGCCACTGTAGACATTTATAAAAGATTTGTATTTAGGGATGTATGCCGGGATGCATGCTGGAATGTGTGGAAGTAGTAAAAGAACAGACATATTGATGTGATCATCCCCTTTCAAAGAACCTGTAAGAAGAGTTTGCTTGGCTCAAAACTTGAGGAGACAGTCTATCATGGTGAGAAGGCACAGTGGCAGAGTATGAGGCTGGGTGCTTAGATCTGGGTGAATCAGGAAGCAGAGGCAGGTCAGTAAGCAGGGCCAGAAATAAACCTCAAAGGCCTGTCCCTAGCAGCCTACTTCCTTCAGTTAGGCTGCACCTACCAAAAATTCTGTAACTTCCTAAAATAATGCCACTAGTTAGAGAAAAGTTATTCCAAAGCACACACCCATGGGGGACATTTTACATGCAAACTAACTATTCATCAATTATGAATTATTAAATTATCGCAGATGAAGATACATAGTGATAGAATACTATGATATGAATGAATATGTAATTGTCTTAGTTTTGTATTTTCGTTGTTGTAACACCTGACCCAAACAATTTGGAGGACCAAGGGATTTTATTCATGTTCACTGATAGATCCAGAACCAGATCTCAAAACCAAAGACCCATTTGATAGACCTGAGATCAGAAACAGATATAGACCAATAATGTTAATAGATCTGATAAGAAAAACAGACAATTGGACAGACTCCTACTTATTCTGGGATAGAATCAAACCAACTGGTCTAAACAAAATCCCTTCCCCCTGCAGTCCAACTGTTCAAAGCTTGCACCTCTGATTCCAAATCAGTAATAATTTCTATCTTGAGGGGAAATTCCTGCTCCCTTGCTGGAGTTTTGGAGGAGCTTCCCAAATAAACTTCAGTCTTCATGGACGAAGCTTGGGTTGGTGCTCTATATCCCTTCCTCACCCTCTTTCTTTCTTCTCTCTTTCTGATACTCACAATTTCAGGTTACATTAATCATGGCAAAAGAGGTTTCAGGAGCTGAAGGAACTGGCCACCCTCATATACAACAAGGGCACAGGGAAAGGAACCAAGGCTACTTTTTAGTTTACTAAATTCCATTTAGTTCTCTCTCCATCTTATCTATCTGTACAGGAAATAATCCCAATCATTATGAGGTGGGTCTTCCCACATTGATTATGCAAATAGACAATCTCCTACAGGCTTACCAGGGCCTGCCTAACTAAATAATTACTCACAGGGGTGCCCACAGGTTCAGCTTTTAAGTTGACAGCTGAAACTAACAACACAGAACTGATGCATAAATTTTAAATGTATATTTAACTAAAGAAAATAAATAAAGAATGCTGGAGGTGATATGTTCCCAATTAAAAAAAAAGAAAAATATTCTTAAGCAACATTCAGTGACAATTTTAAGAAATCACTCAGATATTTTGTTTTTACAATTCTCATATATAAATGTGTGTGTGTGTGTGTGTGTGTGTGTGTGTGTGTGTGTGTGTGTGTATTATTTCAGGTCATATCTTCATAGTTAAGATAAAAATCATGCTTCTTAGTATCATTAATTTTACAACAATATTTTCATTCATGTGCATTGCAATTTATTATCAAGTATGATGTATCGTGCATGCAGTATCTGTGAAATAGAAGTGAAGAGATAGTAGTGAATAATAAAATTTGCCACAGAAGTTAAGAAACCATCTATGATGAGCTCATTTATGAACTCTTGGTCTTCAAGGACCTGTACTCCTGGGATCAGAATGAGAATACCATGACTGGTATAATGAAGTTCATTGGATATTGGGTCCATAAGACTTGAAGCATCCAAGAGTCATATGTGACCATCTTACACAGCTGCAGTCAAATACTCTGCTAATGAACTGTACCCTCAGTATCACACAACAGTTCTAACACAGTCAGACAACTGCACTGAGCCTCCTACTAAAAATCAGCTTTTCTCCTCAGGAACCAATGTTTCTATCTACCTGCAATTCCCTAGAACATATTTTCAGTCTTCATCCTCCAGGTAAGTTATCCTGAGTCATTTGTCTTGAAATTAGCAGAATCACATAGTGTTCTTTACTTAATGTCATCCAAGTTAGATTGGGTGTGAATCAGTTACCTATTTCGTTTATAATTCATTCATGGTGTTTCATTACATGATAAAATAATATTTACATCACTGATTTTCCTTTCTTAATATTCCATATTCCTCAATATATATGTTTGTGATAGTTAAGCCTGGGTGTCAACTTGACACACAGGGTATTAACTAAGCTGGGCTAAGACCACCTCTGGAAAAGGATCAACTGAGACTACTTGAAAGGATAGTACACGCCCTAGATCCTATCAGAACTCCAAAGCTCTCAAAGGATTCTCCCAATACTGCATTGTATAAAAAAGAGCCACCAAGGAGAACAGATCCCTTCTTGCAGCTGTGCTAGGAATCGTTCTTCCTTCCGGCCGCCCGGTTCCTTCAACCTTCCAAGACTCCAGGAGTTCTCCAGCCTTCAGCCAGCACCTACTTGACTACCGAACTGAGCAACTAGCTGTTGGCAGCCATCGTTGGAACTACCTCGGCTACTGACAGCCTTCGCTGGACTACCTCGGCCATATCTGTAAGCCAACTCAATAAATTTCCTATATATATATTCGTTCTGTGACTCTAGAGAACCCTAACTAATACAATGTTGCTCTGCTATTTTCAGTTTTCACACTAAGGATGTGCTCCTTCTGTCTTCAACTTTGCATATATCACTTATTTTCATGAATGAATGTGTTATTTTACAGTACCAGAAAGAAAACAAAAATAAAATGGCAAGATTGAGGTCCCCTAATTTTTAACACTTTACCCCCTGACTTCATGACTGGTGATGAAATATCCTTCTGACATTTTCCAAAGTTAAATTGATATAAAATAGGATACATTTTGTCTATATTCAAGGTGAATGATGTGACAATCAAACATACATATAAATGGAAAATTATTATTTCTTTTCTCCCTGAAGAAAGATACAGCTGTTCTTTAGGGAAATCCCTAGAAAGTCTCTAATCAGCTTACCAATTTGTAAATTCTTAGGAGAGAGTTTTGTGAGGAAATTATCTGTCTTCATAACAGTGTAATGTGATTCTTACTTTCATGTTTCTTTGAAAGTCTGTATTTTATTTATACTCTTTCTCTCATTGAGTTGTTTTCTTTCAAAAAGGACATGCCATGTGTAAATTACAAGGACACACCTATGTTGAGAAAGAGAATCTTGTGACTAGCTGTGGCCAAGTTTTTCTAGAACTCATTTCTAAAGAGGACATGAATTACTCTGGAGAAGATGTGGGAGCTTCAGTTACAGATCTGATATCTTCTGTTCTTTGTTCACTCTCACTTGCATGGATGCCAGAAATTTGTTACAACCAATTTAATGGTTAAAAATAAACATAGGTGACTGTAAATATGCTAAACATTTGACTTGCTTCCTGTGCAAGCAAAAGCATCACAGATCCCCAGATCACACTTACTATGCCTGGCCAGTGTAGCAGCTCATGTGCAGTCTCAAAGAAGATGAAGGCTACAAATCCTCAGAACATCCTGGTTGTCCAAACTAGCTCTGTTGGTTCCAGAAAGTTTCCCATTCATAAGGTCATATGTTTAATTCCTAGATAGAGCTAGTGTTTGGAAGATTGTGTCACCTTTAAGATGTAGAGCAGTAATAAAGGAAGGCAGGTCATGAGAGGCAAGGTTTGAGAAGTGGTAGCCTAGTCCTGCTTTCTCTCATTGTCTAGCTCTTCTCTGCCTTCTTGATGGCTGTAGTAACAGGAACCAATCTCCTGCTTTTGCCTTCAATCATTATTTCTGCCATGTAATTCCTGCCACAAATGAGCTATATTCTTTCTAGAACCATAAGTCAAATTAATCTCCCTTAACTTGTTTCTGAGTATTGTCTCACAACAGTAAATGATGTGTAATTATAACAGCGTAGAGTGAAATGGAAGGAAAACTTTGCTGAGGAAAGTATTTCAGTCCTCCTTTTTGAACAGTGCAAACTTCATTCTTTTCATTATGTTTATACATTATTATAATTCAACACATGTATGAACCATCTGAAAGGTTTCTTAAAATTTCTTGCTAGTCTTTATTTCAAGAATTTATGAGTAGAAAGTCATGTGGAAAAGAGCTAGAATTTCTAACAGGTCTCCAAATTTCACTCCACATTTCTACTAGGTTGATTGGTTCCATGGAATCCAGAAATCAAACAGTTCTTCCACAATTTTTTCTTGAGAGAATAACAGAGGACTCAGCACTGCAGCTCTTCATCTTCAGCATCTTCCTGTTCATGTACTTGGTCACGATCCTGGGAAACCTGCTCATCATCCTGGTTGTCAGCTCTGACTCCCATCTCCATATACCTATGTATGTCTTTCTCTCCAACCTGTCCTTCAATGACATCTGCTTAAGCACAACCATTATTCCAAAGATGCTGGTGAACATGAAGACTCAGGACCAGAGAATTACTTATGCAGGATGCCTTACACAGGTCTGCTTTTTGATGGAGTTTTCTTTATTAGAAAGCTGTCTCCTTGCAGCAATGGCCTATGAACGCTATGTGGCCCATTTGTTACCCTCTGAGCTACACACTTATCATGAACCCTCACATCTGTGGTCTCCTCATTCTTTTCTCCCTCCTCATTAGCACTGTGAATACTGTGTTGCTTGGTCTGATGGTGTTACGACTTTCATTCTGCTCTGATGTGGATATGCCAATATTCTTCTGTGAGCTTGTCCAGGTCACCAAACTCGCTTGTTCTGATACCCTTATTAACACCATACTGACGTATCTAGCAACATTTATATTTGGTGGTATTTCTATTTCTGGAATTGTTTTTTCTTATGCCCAAATTGTCTCTTCTGTTTTGAGAATTTCATCAGTGAGAGGAAGGTACAAAGCCTTTTCCACCTGTGGGTCTCACCTATGAGTGGTCTCCTTATTCTATGGGGCAGGATTGTGGGTTTACATCAGTTCTGCGGTAACTATATCATCCAGAAAGATAGCTGTGGCTTACGTGATGTACACAGTAGTCCCTCAAATGCTGAACCCCTTTATCTATAGCCTGAGGAATAAGGATATGAAGCTAGCCTTGAGAAAACTCATCAATGGGGTAGCCTCACTCCTATGATATATTATGTGTTTTGGACATGAAATGGTAACATAAACCAGGGTTTCTGGGTTTCTAATGAGTAAGATGAGTGATTCTGCTATTATCACAGCCATCTAAACCTCTGAATGATATAACATCTTTGGATTTCTTGGGTTTGTTCCCTACATTTATTTTACTGGCCTTGTCTGCAAAGTTTGAAACAAACACTCACCATTCTTGACACAGTTTCTTTGTCAAACTTTTAGAATCAAAATATAGGTAAAGTCTTCCAATTTTAGTGATTTCTCACTTGCAAACCTATGAATACAATGACACATAGGATTTGAACACAATTATCAGAGGTTCTTTTTACTCTTCTGTTGCTGGACTAAATACCCTGACCCAAGCAACTTAAAGGAGAAAAGTTTATTATTTGGGCTTTTGGTGCTAGATTCCATGATATCAGGAAATTAATGGTGTCAGGCATGCTGACAGAAGCATTATGGTCGAGAGAGAGAGAGAGAGAGAGAGAGAGAGAGAGAGAGAGAGAGAGAGAGAGAGAGAGAGAAATCTGATAGGTTGAGGTTCAACTTCCCTAGGGAGACTTTACTTGCTAAAAGTTCCATAATTTTCCCCGAACTATTACAAGTTGGGGAATAAGTATTCCAACAAGTATGCCATGGGAGACAATTTGCATTCAAATTATGAAATTATGTGAAAGCTGGTATTTTACAATATGCATATGATATGTATTGATCATGTCAACTAATATATCATGTCAAGTCAACTAATAAAGACAAAATTATCTTTCCAAATATCATTCATTTTGGTACCTAACTTTCAAAGCCTTGTTTTAAATGATATAAGTCATTTTTGTCATTCAACTATGATAAGGGGCATTTGCCATTATATCCTATGAAGTTGTACCCAGGCTTTGTGTGTAAATTTTCATGGTTCTTCCACTTATGGAATATGTGCCTTTATTGAAAATCATGGGCTTTGCTCAAATAAAAGGTACTCATTGTGTCACATTTTCTTTCTCTTAGCACTTTCATGCTCATCTAGAAATTTTATTTTGTTTTATCTTATTTTATTATTTTTAAACTCACTCTTAAGACCCTAACTATGCAACAGCATTTACTCAAATGCTACCTTTTCACTATCATATATGGAGTGTATTACTATCAAGAAGAATGAGATTATAGAATTTGCCGGTGAATGGAAGAATAAGAAAATATAATATTAAACAAGGTATCACAGACAAAGAAAGCCAAGTATGACATGTCCTCTCTTAACTATTGATCTATCAATATACTCTTGACTAAAGTATAAGGCTTGGAATTCTGATATAATTATGGAATCGACTGTACATGCTTAATTTATTAGTTATTTTTATGTCTGAACTGATTGAACAAACTGACAAGACAAATTCTGTTAAAATTCAAAAATAATCTTATCATATTGATGTATACATTGCCAAAGACTTAATAGAAGATGACAATATGAATAATTAATTAAAAATACTGGCTACTGTATTGGAAGATTTGTATATTAATATTATTAATACAGTTAATAGTTTATAGGAACTTCAAATTTGGTTGTATTTTTGGAGTCTATAGTGGCTTTATAGTTCTGTCATTGCATATTATGTAGTACTGTGTAAAGTTACATTTCTACTCATAGTTTAGGAATTTTATTTCCTACAAAACTATTTCTAAAGTGTCTTCCTATGTTTAATCTTTTGCAGCAAATTTTGAAAATTCTTCTAGACATTTTTTTATTTTTTTTTATTTCTACTCATACAACTTTAACAGGTACACAGGTCCCCTCCCTCCCTCCAACCTCCCACCGTGCTATGCCCCCCTCCGCTCCCCCCTCCTTCCCTATCCCCCAGTGCCTTCCCGTCCCATCCCCGAAGCATCCTTTAATGTGCATGCCAGACTCTCCTCTGGGCCTTCCTCTCCGATTAGGTGCAAGGACCCAGTGGCATTTCCCAGAACCCTTTCCTGTGTTCCCCTTAAGCGTAGGAACACTACTGTGGCTGTCAATCTCTTGCCTCCAAGGATCTTAGCAAATGCTAGAATTTGAGGGGTCAATAGTATGTTGGACATTGTGCAGAGCGTGCAAAGTCCAATTATGATTGCTTCTGCCCTAACATGTGTGGAGTATCTTGAACATCATTTCTCCTCCCATCCTTGTGTTCTTACAATCTTACAACACCCTCTTCCACAAATTTCCCTAAGCTTCTGGATGGGGAGAGATTAGGCTGGCCTAGTTCCAGGTAGTTGTTATAGAGTCTCTGATGTTCTGGATTATGGTTTGTTGATTTTTTTCCAGTTTTGCTGCTCCTGCAATACCCTTCACTGCATCCTGATGGGTATTGCATGTCACCCTCTGGCCAGAGATAAAAAGCTGTTAAACTAGAGTTTTGTTATAAGAGTATATTCAAAGGTAGATGTAATAAAGGTAGGAAACCGCAGTGAGGAAGGGGTCAATCACCCATTTGCAAAATGGTTACTTTTTATCTGCCAGACTATATGCCCTCCCCTTCTGGTGGGATCATTCCCCATCAGTTCTAAATGATCAAGAATGAAAGTCTGTGAACTTAACCAGTTGTCTCATTACTCATTTGTAGTCCTTGATGGTGCCCTATTTTCTCTGCTATAACATGGTCCCCTCTCTCCTTGTTTCTGGTGCGGCCCTCCTACCACATCCCTCCTGTTCATATTCCTTGCAATTACTGTAGGTATTACAGAGATTTATCCTTGAGTATCACTAGATGGGTTTGGTACTAGAAGCCACCTATTAGGGAGTACATATGGTGCTTAATTTTAATTTTCTGGGTCTGGGATACTTCACTTAATATAATTGTTTCTGATGACATCCATTTCCCAGCAAATACCAGTAATTCATCATTTTTGATGGCTGAGTAGTACTCCATTGTATAGATGTACCACAGTTTCCTTATCCACTTGTAAACTGTTGGACATTTGGGTTGATTCTAGACTTTGCTATTGTAAACAGTGCTGCTATGAACATAGTCATGCTTGTGCTATCAAGGTGAATTTTTGCTGTATGGGGGTTATTCCCAAAAGTGGAATAGCAGGGTCATATGGCATTTCAATTTTTAAATTCTTTAAGAATCTCCAGACAGCTCACCAGAGTGGCTGTATGAGCCTGCATTCCCACCAGCAATGTAGAAGTATTCCCTTCTCTCCAAATCCTCTCCAGCATTTAGTGTTGTTTGCATTATGGATTTTTGCTATCCTGATTGGGGTGAGATGATATCTCAGGGAAGTTTTGATTTGCATTTCCCTGATAGCTAAGGATGTGGAGCATTTTTAAGATATTTGTTAGACATTTTAATTTCATCTCTAGTAAAGTTTCTTTTAAGTTCCAGGGACCATTTTTTAATTGGGCCATTTGTTTTCTTGTTGTTTAGTTTTCTAAGTTCTTTGTGTACTCTGAATAATAGAGCTCTATCAGATATGTGGTTAGTGAAGATTTTCTCCCAGGCTGTGGGTTGTCTTTGAGCTCATGTTACAATCTCTTTATCTGAACAGAAGCTCTTTAATTTCACAAGATCCCATCTGTTGAGAGTTGGTTGCAGTGACTATGCTATTGGATGTCTGTTTAGGAACTGTTGGCCTAGCCCAATCAGCTCGAGGGAATTCTCTACCCTTTCAACTATGGTTTTTATAGTCTCTGGCCTTATTTCAAGGTCCTTGATGCATTTGGAATTAAGTCTTGTACATGGTGACAAGTATGGTTCCAGTTTTAATCTTCTGCATGTGGAGATCCAGTTTTGCCAGCACCATTTGTTGAAGATACTGTTCTTTTTCCATTGGATTTTTTGGGCCCTTTAGTCAAAGATCAAATAGCTGTAGTTGTGTGGGCTTATATGTGGGTCTTCAACCTTTATCCATTGATCTGTGTGTCTATTTTGGAGCCAGTACCAGGCTGTTTCTATAACTACGGATTTGTAGTATAGACTAAGGTTCGGTATGGTGATACCTCCAGCAGTGTTTTTGTTACTCAGCATTGTCTTTGCTATCCTGCGTCTTTTGTGCCTCCATATGAATTTTGAGATTGTTTGGTCAACCTCTTTAAAGAATTGCTTTGGGATTTTAATTGGTATAGCATTGAATTTGTATATTGCCTTTAGTAGGATGGTCATTTTTACGATGTTGATTCTGCCAATCCAGGAACATGGGAGGTCTTTCCACCTTCTGGTGTCTTCTGCAATGTCTTTCTTTAGGATTTTAAAGTTTTCATCATAAAGGCCTCTGACTTCCTTCATTAGGTTTATACCAAGGTATTTCATTTTTTAAAAAATATGGAATGCTTCACGAATTTGCATGTCATCCTTGTGCAGGGGCTGTCCTAATCTTCTCTGTGTCATTCCAATTTTAGTATATGTGCTGCTGAAACAAGCACTCTTCTAGACATTTTATGTGACATACTTGTCTGCCTTCTAAACATCTCTGCGTGGATATATATATATATATATATATATATATATATATATATATATAAAATTTCCTTTCCAGAGCCGTTGTCACTGCTCCAGTTTAAAGATTAAATCTGGTTTACTACTTTTCTATACCATCGAAAAATGAATTGTTCTCATTTCTTTCAGGGTCAACTCTACTTCACATGTAGAAGTCTGCATGGAGCCCAACATAAGACTTGTCTGTAAGGAAAATCTTGGGCAAAATCTGTTCCTTTACTTTGCATCAGACGAGCACCTTGAGTTTATAGAAAAGTGGTTAGATATATAGAGTTCAGTTATATGATGCAATTTTTAAAATTTTTATTCACTTTTGCTCCAATAGTGTTACATATATGAATATAGTGAATTTATGATATTTTCACTCCTTGGTCACCAATTCCATACCCCTTTCTTTTTCTCTTATAACACTGCAGATCCCCTGACAGACTTCTTCCTAGTTTCTTTTCTCATTTGTGGTCTATTGCAGTCCGGGCACCGCTGAGACCCTTGGGGGTTGGGGTAAGAATACGTGAAGTCAATGACACAGACTCTGGGAGTCAGGCAATTGGCAAAGCAGGCTTGTTTATTGCAGATATTGGGCTTGCCTATATACCCTTACCCAACATCCCATAAGTTCCAATGGGAGCTTTCCCTGCATTGTCCTGTCTGGTTTGGTCCTCTCAGTTAGACAGTTTGATGTCAACACTAGGCGTGATGGTAAGCTCTAGTTTGAGGAAGTTGCATTTGCACATGAGTGCCCCTTTCAGACAATACAGACCTGCCTGGTCGTGTTCCTCCTGTAGTGGTCTATTGCTGATAAAGAAAAGGAAGATACTTTACTTAGTGATATAAGATTCAAGCTCCAGCTTGTATTCAGGCATCTATATGTATGTCATCAAAAGCAAACCAGAAGAAACCCAGTGAGTGATGTGTTTGTAATGGTTCTGTTACATTGTGGTAGGGAAGAATGTAGGAAATCTAGTTTTGTTCTGTACCCTGATTGAATGTGAGAAACAGAACAGTTCACATTTCTTCTAAGTTTATTGATTTCCAAGAATACTAATCTGCATGGTATATTCTTGGTCTCATGGAAAGAAAGGGAATGTGGTAGATGGAATAAACAAGAATAGGAAGAGAATGGATATTTTTCTACAGAAAAAATTATATATATATATACAAATAAATAATGGTATGGATAATTTGTAAAGTCAAAAAATACATATTGAGTGTTGTTATATTAAAGCATTTATTTTCCTGTAGAAACCAAAGTAACATGCAGAGGAACCAAAAGGTTATGTTGTATTGATATATTTTTCTCCTTTTTCATTAATTTTTTCTACTTTTACAAGCATATTGAGTATTCATCACAGCTTCCCTCCATAACCCCTGTCTCCCATCCACTTTGATATCATTTGTTGTTTTTTTATGTTCAAGAACACTAATGCCAAACTATCAACATTGGTTACTTTAAGAAGGATATATATATATCCTTTTTTGCTGAACATTCATGTTATTCTTCATGTTAGTTTTAATCATCTATAAATAAAGCAAAGAAGCATATAGAGTACTATATAATCTTAAGAACTTGTTTTTTCTCAATCTACCATATTTTATGACATTTTTAAATAGAAATCAGTGTAAGCTAAATGACAGAAGTACAAAGGGGTCTTAGGGGGCAAGAATTGACATTTAACATATATTTTCACATTTGACCATTCTCAAATAAAGCATAGGTAGTAGAATTCTGAAAACTACAAATTGAACAAGAACACATTGTTACTAGGGATAGAGAACAGATCTGGACATTATAAGTTATGATGAGAATAAAAGCTACTTGGATAACAGTGTAGAAATAAAGGAATATGCTGCAAAATTGATGACACTTCATAAGCAATCTTATTCTACTCAATCTCGTCATGTCTTAACTAGCAGTTTTCCCAGATAGTGACAAGCGAAGACTTGTCACTCTTGCATATCATAACTTAGGAGACAGTAGATAACTGTGTTGCCAATATTAAGGAATAGTATCCAATGTCTCCTGGATACTTGGAGGCTTTGTATTTAGGGAACACAGAATAACAATGCATCACCTGCCTCTTTCACAGACATTATGGGTCCTGAGACCAAGAACAGGTGAGCTACCTACTGCCCTGTAGAATCATAGTCACAGACAGCCTCTGTGAAGTCTCTGTAGCCCTTGGGACTTCGCTATAGATAGTGAAGATATTTTCTCATTTCTCAGACACTTTCCTTCCTATGTGACCCCAGAGCAGCACAGACCTGTGAAATATAGTCCTCAGCATTTAAAAAAAATCTGCTTGAAATGATTCAATCATGAGAGTAGGGCAAGAAAATCGCTCCACTTTGGATTCATATCCATTTCAAGTTCCTTGCACACCTTGTGTCCTATTTTATTCTAATCCTCCATATATATGAAATCCTCCATATATGAAAAGCAGGGCTATAGAGATGGCTCAGGAGTTAAGACTTTATCTTACAAGCAGGTCCTGAATTCAGACCTCATGTCCCACATAAAAACGCCAGGCAGAAATGGCAGCAGCCTGTACTTCTGGCCCTGGTGAGTGGAGCCTGGGAAATCCCAGAGTGAAGCAAAAAGAAGGTAGAAGAAATCCAGGATGATTGCTTAAGTCACCCTTGGTCTTTCGCAAGGACACACAGTGCACTCTGATACGTAAACATGCACACACACACACACACACACACACACGATAAACAAATAAAATTTAAAAATATATAAAAATATTAAAAGCATACTTTGTGAATAACAATATGAATAAGACATGTCTGTAAATAGAGTGTGTATGTGTATATACACATGTACATAAACCATCTAAACTCATAATGAAATACAATGAATGCATGATGCATACTTAAAGTGATGAAGACTGACACAGTACCATGTTTAAAAAACATAGATTTGAGAGGCTGGTGAGACAACTTATCACGTTTGATGTGCCTCTTTAAAAATCTCATGACCTTAGTTTGAACTCTGGAAGCCCATATGGTGGAAGGATAAAACTGACATCTGAAGATTGTCCTCTGACTTACACGAATGTGCCATAACATCCATCTGCTCTCTGTGTATACATATTCCTTTTTTTTCTTTCTCTCTTTCTTTTTCTGTCAAATAAATAAAATATAAAAATATTGATTCTTCGTATGCATATCATATACAGTTGTTTCTAACATAATCTGCAAGGTCAAGTACCAAAGCCATTTTTCATTACTGTTGCATTGAGGTGTAGTTTCGATGTAATTAGGATCACATGCTTGATTTGTTCAACATTATACATTATCACATATACATAAAACACATCTTTCAACCATATATGACAATTCAAAAACAAAATAATGACTTATACATAACCTACAACAACTTTCTTTTGTCAAATTTGATCAGTTTTTTTGGTATACTCTGACAGTTTCATGCATGAATACAATCAATTTATGTCATTTTCATCTCATGTTACCTTATCCCATCCTTCCTTCTTCTCTCATTGAAAATTATCTTCTTCTCAACTAGCGTCCCTTTTGCTTTTATATTTTTGTGATTGTGGCCCACTGAGCTTCATGTGTGCTGCCTGCATTATCATGTGTCTGCGCACTTGTTGAAGGAGAAACATTATGGCCGTGTGTGTACCACTGAGGAACTTAGCTCTTCTTCCCACAACCACCATTAATTCCCACTAATCTCTTGAGGAGGTGTGGTGCCTCATGATGCCTTCCCTTTCAGTGATAAGATTTTGATAGGCCAAATCTATCCAGGATTTGTGGAAGTGAGAGAAGCTGCACACTTTTAAATTGCTTCTTTTTCCTTTATCATCCAAGATGTCAGATCCATCTATTGTTCTGTATCTCAAAAACCACTACCCTTCCCTGAGAGACTTTTGAAGGATAATGTCACACAGGAAAAAGAAATCTTCTTTACTCAATAATTGACACAGTAAGAAGTCATCCACATCCCAGCAAGTACTCAGGAACATGACATCCCAGATAAAACCCAGTGGGCCACAGATGCAAAAAGATGTAAATGCAGGAGGGAGAATGGTCAAAAAGGAAAATGTGAAAAAATTAGGAGAATGTGTGAATTTGAGATATAAGCAAAGAATGGAATTGGGTAGTAAGGAGTGAAAATACATAAATTCATTGTATTTATGCATGAGAGTATCAAAATAAAAAATAATAAAAATTAAACTTCAAAATACAACAATATGAAAGCTATGGAAGTGTGTGTCTGACTTATTTTCATTTTAAAATGCCTGTGTTATCCTTAATAAAAATCATTATGTATTCCTAAGTATAAGGGATATTTCAATGTCTGAAACAGGAAGTGCTCCTCTTCACATCAATAATTATATAAAGACTACTTCATTTTAACATAGAAAGAATATAAGGATTAATTATGAAAATGAAATGAGTATTATATATGTTGAATCTGTGAAACTAGCATTAGCCACAAGAAAACTTGAGAAACTGCCTCCAGAATCAGGGAATTAATCATCTTGAAGACTCTTCTCTTCATCATTGGTTTTTAAATACATGCAAACTTGGGATCATAATTATATTGCAGCCTGTTTCTGGTCTAATGAGGAGCTTTGTGCTTTAGTCCCCAGAGAAGTAAGACTGTGTGCCCAGCCAGTCACCTCATTTAAACACACTGGACTGATCAGTCACCATCATCAGCACCTGTGGACTCAGAGATGGTCTTTCTTGACTAGGAGACCTGGACTCATTCATCCATCCATCCATCCACCCACAATATGTGGCATCAAAAAGCCAATCTTCAAGAGTCAACAAGCTTTCTTCCAGGGTAAGCAAATCATCAGAATTACATCCTGTGGAGCAGAAAGGAGTATAATAAATAAAGAAGAATTTTAAATGAAATCTGAAAGTCCCTCTTGACCCTATCATATGCTGCAAGATATTATCTTTCCTATTTTCTCAGCTCTTTTATTTTTTAATTCTGCATTCATGAATATAGTGAATCTATAATACTTTAAAATTTCACCCATCAATTCGAAGTCCCATCTTCCTTTCTTTCCTGAACCCCATAAGAGTAGACAAGCCAGAAGGAATCCTGGAGTCCATAAAAAAATATAGGCATGAGTGAGAGGGAGTGGGAGGGACTGATGAAGGGATGGGAGGGTGGGATTATGGAGGGGAGCAGAGGTAAGTACTCAATATGCTTGTAAAAGTAGAAAAATAAATAAATAAATAAATAAATCCTTCCTCTTCCCTCCAAGACTCCTTCTCATTTTCAAATCTTTTCCCTTTTGCGTCCCACTATGTTTCATCTAGTTTGTCTTTGATGACATGCTTCATGCTTCAGCATCTATCATAGATCCTATATTGACTTTTTATCCTATCTACTCATTCTAGTTATTATCCAGGTCTCATTCATCTAGTACATTCCTCTATTCAAAGACAGAACTTATTTTCATGACTCAGTTCTCACCCTTCTTAAACCTGATTATCGATAAGAAACATGATGTTTCTTTCATTTTTAAAAAGATTTTTGTGGATTGATTATTTTCACTTATATTGATTATTTCATTGATTATTTTTTATTAACTTTTCCTAAATTTACAAGAATATTGAATATTCGTCCCAGCTTCTCTACCTCTCCTTTCCTCCAATTGCCTCTCTTCCCTTCACCATTCAGTCCCACTCTTCTGCCTATATGCTTCCTTGGACTTTAGGGTTCACTCTGGTTTGTCTTCTCCTGTGTGGATTCAGGCCTCCATAGTGTAATAAATTACCGCTCTTCAGGCCACCCCACTGGTTTGTGCATTTCCCTTCACCATCCTGCTTCACATCCAAGGTTTTGTGGATCTGTTTTGAGAATACATCCAGAATGGTTAGCAAGCACTATGCACGGAAAAGATTACGAACAGATCTTAATTTTGCAACCAAGAGCAAAATATGTCATGAAAGGATACAACCTATAGTATCCGTGCATTTCATTTTCCTTTTTGCTTCATTTTTTTCAAAGTTCTTTCTGGAAATATGGAACTGCAAAATCAAAGAGCTGCTTTGGAATTCCACTTCCTCGAACTGACAGATGATCCAGAACTACAACCTTTCATCTTCAGCCTATTTCTGTTCATCTACCTGGTCACCATCCTAGGAAACCTGCTCCTCATCCTGGCTGTCAATTCTGACTCCCACCTGCATACCCCCATGTACTTCTTCCTCTGCACACTGTCCATCAATGACATCTGTTTGAGCACAAGCACCATCCCAAAGATGCTGGTGAATATCCACACACAGGATCAGACCATCACTTATGCAGAATGTCTCTCCCAAGTCTTCTTTGTCTTACTTTTAAGTTCCATGGAGAATTTTTTCCTGGTAGTGATGGCATATGATCGCTATGCGGCCATTTATAAACCTCTGAGGTACACACTCATCATGAACTCCTGCTCCTGTGTTCTGCTGGTTGTACTGTTCCTGTCATTTAGCATTATGATAGGCCTGCTTGACACTCTGATGATGTTGCGCCTCTCCTAAACAGTTTTGTGCTATTCCACATTGCTTCTGTATTTGCAGGTGGTCCTGTTTGTGGAATCATATTTTCATATGCTTGTATTGGGTCTTCAGTCATGCGAATGTCCTCCTCAGGAGGAAAGCACAAAGCCTTTTCTACTTGTGCAGCTCATCTGTCTGTTGTGTCTTTATTCTATGGGACATCTTTATGGGCATATATCAGCTCTGCAGTGAATGACTCTACTAGACAGACTTCCTTGGCTTTTGTCATGTACAATGTGGTTCCACAAATGATGAACCCCTTTATCTACAGTCTTAGAAACAAGGACATAAAGGAAGTCTTGAGGACACTCATTAGTAGGATAGTTGGTGTTCTGTGATGTCTTTTGCCCTCTATGTAAATTTTTGATGACATTTACTAATACTGTTCTCCAAGTAAGTAATATTTCTGTTATTATGTATTTCTCTTTTTTCCATGTATTTCTAAAATAACTAGTCAGCATGATGATTTAGTGGAGTTTATTTGGACTCAAAGCATGAATTTTTTAATTATTTTTGCTACAGTTCACATACTACTTGAAATGTAAGTAAAATTTCTTTATTCCTGGCAGCACAGAATAACAGACTGAGGAAAAGAGCTCAAATTATATCAGGTTTTTCCTCTGGTAAGCTATGATAAGAAGAATGGTAACAAGGACAAAATATAAATAATACATGCAGAAATGCTGTACTCACAAGTAGAGGATAATTTTTTCCAAGTAGTAATGCAATCAAAGTCAGTTGGATTCTTACTCATGGACTTTGAAGCATTTACTGAAAATTGATGAAGCCTATTTTTTGTATTTCCACTCATACAAACATAACAGGCACACCAGGCCCCTTCCTCCCTGCACCACCCCACCCACCTGTGCCCCCCCTCCCCCTTCCCTCCCTATCCCCCAGTGTCTCCCCTTCCCATACCTGGAGCATTCTTTAATGTGCATGCCAAATTCTCCTCTGTGTCCTCCTCTCCGATGAGGTGTAAGGACACAGTGGCATTTCCCAGAACAATTTCCTGTGTTCCCCTTAAGCATAGGAACACTACTGTGGCTGTCAATCCCTTGCCTCCAAGGATCCTAGTGCCTTCAAAGCCCATGCTAGACTTTGTGGGGTCAATAGTGTGTTGGACATTGCACAGGGCATGCAAAGTCCAATTATGATTGCTACAGCCCCAACTTGTGTGGAGTATCTTGCATATCATTACTCCTCCCATCCTTGTGCTCTTACAATCTTACCGCCCCCTCTTCCACAAATGTCCCTGAGCTTCAGGATGGGGAGAGATTAGGCTGGCCTAGTTCCAGGTGGTTGATACAGAGTCTCTGATGTTCTGGATTATGGTTTGTTGATTTTTTTTCACTTTTGATGTTCCTGTAATGCCCTTCACTCCATCCTGATGGATATTGGATGTCATCCCTTGCAGTCCTTGATGGTGGCCTATTTTCTCTTCTGAAACATGATCCCCTCTCTCCTTGTTACTGGTGTGGCACTCCTTCCCCATCCCTCCTGTTCATAATCATTGCAATTACTGTAGGTATTAAAGAGATTTATCCTTGAGTGTCTCTAAGTGGGTTTGGTACTAGGAGCCACCTATTAGGGAGTGCATACGGTGCTTAATTTTCTGGGTCTGGGATACTTCACTTAATATAATTGTTTCTAATGACATCCATTTCCTGGCAAATTCCAGTAATTCATCATTTTGGATGGCTGAGTAGTACTCCATTGTATAGCTGTACCACAGTTTCCTTATCCACTCGTCAACTGTTGGACATTTGGGCTGATTCCATGACTTTGCTATTGTAAACAGTGCTGCTATGAACATGGTCATACTTGTGCTATCGAGGTGAATTTTTGCTGCATGGGGGGTTATTCCCAAAAGAGGAATAGCAGGGTCATATGGCATTTCAATCTTTAATTTCCTTAAGAATCTCCAGACGGCCCCCCAGAGTGGTTGTATGAGCCTGCATTCCCACTAGCATTTGATGTTGTTTTTATTGCGGATTTCTGACATGTTGACTGGGGTGAGATGATATCTCAGGGAAGTTTTGATTTGCATTTCCCTGATGGCTAAAGAAGTGGAGCATTTTTAAAGATATTTGTTAGACATTTTAATTTCATCCCTAGTAAAGTTTCTTTTAAGTTCCAGGGCCCATTTTTTAATTGTGTCATTTGTTTACTGGGTGTTTAGTTTTCTAAGTTCTTTATGCATTCTGGATAATAGATCTCTAACAGATATGTGGTTGGTGAAGATTTTCTCCCATTCTGTGGGTTGCCTTGTGCTCGGGTTACAATCTCCTCATCTGAACAAAAGCTCTTTAATTTCACAAGATTCCATCTGTTGAGAGTTGGTTGTAGTGACTGTGCTACTGGATGTCCCTTTAGTAACTGTTGGCCTAGCCCAATCAGCTCGAGGGAGTTCCCTAACCTTTCAAGTATGGTCTTTATAGTCTCTGGCCTGATATCAAGGTCCTTGATCCATTTGGAATTAATTCTTGTACATGGTGACAAGTACGGGTCCAGCTTTAATCTTCTGCATGTGGATATCCACTTTTATCCAGCACCATTTGTTGAAGATATTATTCTTTTCCTTTGGATTTTTTGGGCCCCTTTGTCAAAGATCAAATGGCTGTAGTTGTATGAGCTTACATCTGAGTCTTCTACCCTTATCTATTGATCTGTGTGTCTATTTTGGAGCCAGTACGAGGCTGTTTTTATAACTACGGATTTGTAGTATAGACTAAGGTTTGGTATGGTGATATCTCCAGCAATTTTTGTTACTCAAGATTGTTTTTGCTCTCCTGGTTTTTGTGCCTCCATATGAATTTTGAGATTGTTTGGTCAACCTCTTTAAAGAATTGCTTTGGAACTTTAATTGGTATAGCATTGAATTTGTATATTGCCTTTGGTAGGATGGTCATTTTTACGATGTTGATTATGCCAATCCAGGAACATGGGAGATCTTTCCACCTTCTGGTGTCTTCTGCTACTTCTTTCTTTAGCGTTTTAAAGTTTTCATTATAAAGGTCTCTTACTTCCTTGGTTAGGTTTATACCAAGGTATTTAATTTTTTTAGGGGCTATAGTAAATGGGATTGTTTCTCTCAGGGCTTTTTCACTTCTTTCATTCTGGGCATATAGGAAGGCCACTGAATTTTGTACATTTATTTTGTATCCTGCCACTCTGCTTAACTTCTGTATTAGTTCCAGGAGCTTCCTGGTAGACTTTTTGGGATCACTCAGGTATAAGATCATCCCTTTTATATCCCTTTCTTGTCTTGTGGCTTCAGCTAAGACTTCAATTACAATATTGAAGAGAAGTGGTGAGAGTAGACAAGACTTCTCTAGCTCCTGGTTGAAGTGGGAATGCTTCAAGTTTATCCACATTGAGTATAATCCTTGCTGTTGGATTGTTGTATACAGCTTTTATTATATTGATAGGGGTTCCTTGCATTCCAACTATCTCTACAGTTTTGGTCATAAAAGGCTGTTGGATCTTTTCAAAAGGTTTTTCTGCATCTATCTAGAGTATCATGTGGTCTTGGATTTTAGACTGGTTCATATGGTGAATTACATTAATTATTTGCATATGTTAAAACAACCTTGTGTGCAGGGGATAAAGCCTACTTGATCCCTGTGGATGATATTTTTGATATGTTTTTGAATCCCAATTGCTGTGACATTGTGGAGAAGATTTGCATCTGTGTTCATCAGAGAGATTGGAATATCGTGTTCTTTTTTAAGTGCATCTTTATTGGGTTTTGGAATTAAGATGATATTAGCTTCATAGAAGGAATTAGGTAGTGTTCCTTCCTTTGGTATTTGATGGAACAGTTTAAGGAGTATTGGTGTTATTAGCTCCTTAAATGACTGGTAGAACTCTGTGCTGAATCCATCTGGTCCAGGACATTTTTTCGTGGGAAGATGCGAGATTGCTTCCTCAGTTTCCTCATATGTTATAGGACTATTTAAATAATTCACAACTTACTGATTCAATTTAGGTAAGTTGTGTTTGCTTAGGAATTCATCCATCTCTTTTATGTTGTCAAACTTCACAGAGTGTATAGGTTTTTGAAATATGATGTCATAATTCTCTGGATTTCTTGGGTATCAGTAGTGATAACTCCATTTTCATTTCTAATTTTGTTAATTTCAGTTTTCTCTCTCTTGCTTTTGGTTAATTTAACTAGGGGTGTATCAACCTTATTGATTTTTTCAAAGAACCAGCTTTTTGACTGGTTGATTCTCTGTATGGTTTTCCTAATCTTGATTTCAGATATTTCTCCCCTTATTTGCTAATCTCCCCTCTTCTACTGCATTTGGGATTCGATTGCTCTAGTTGAGTGTTGTTTCTTACGGATTTGCACTTTGACTTGGGCATTGTCGTTTTAACTCCTAAGATCTTTTTTCAATTTCTGTGCATTTTTCACTAAACTGAATTATTTGGCCTGGGGTTCTGGGGGTGGGCAGGGACGGAGCTTACCTATGTCATGGTGAGTCCCAGCTGGACCTCGCGTCTCGGGAAGCAGAGTGGGGAAAGGGAGGATGGGGAAGCGGCAGGGTACTATTTAACCTGGGGGAGCTGGGGCGGGGCACGGGAGCAGGGGGTCCTCCTCCCAGGCCCTGCACGGTTCTGGGTCTGGCTGGCTGGTGGGAGAAGCTGGGTCCCTTGGGCTGCCTGGGGTTCTGGGGGTGGGCGGGGGCAGAGCTTGCCTAGGTCGCAGTGAGTCCCGGCTGGATCCCGTGCACGTCCTGGGTGGCAGAATTAGGGGAAAGGGCTTAAATCAGTTTCTTAAACACATACAATATGGAAATAAAGATATACAATATTCATGCAGGGGAAGTGAAACATGTATGTAAATGCATCTGTTCTTAAATTTCCTTAGTAGCTTTCATTTATCACAAGTAGGAGTTAAAAACCATCCAATTGCTATGAGCAAGTACAACAAAAAGCAAATTGTCTGAGGCTCAATCAATGAAGTGTCTATCAGCTCAAGAATTACTGAACTATGGACATGACAGAATGAACGAAACCAAAGACTAGCATTGTGAATGAAAGGATTGGCAAAAATGTAATTTTAAAGAGGAAAATTGAAAAATGAGGAGAGTTGTTACTGGTGATAGATAGGTAATCATCATTTTGTTGTCAACTTTTCAAATATAGATAGATAGGTAGACAGAGAATAGATGATATATAGCTATATTACAATTAGATATGTCAATAGATATATGACAGAGAAATACATTAGATTGATAGAGATAATGAATTGATTACAGATAATTGATATTTACATAGATCAATAGTAGATGATAAATATATGAATAAACGATGAATGCTTAAAAGTGATATTTAACTGAATACATAGATAATAATGACATATTATGAATAAGTGATAGATGATAGTGATAATAGAATAGCAGATGATAGAGAAATCATTGATTGAAAGAGATAGGCAGGTAGGTAGACAGACAGACAGACAGACAGACATATGACACTCTGCAATGTTGTACAGACCAGTCATATAAAGTTCAAAACTTGGAATCAATAGCTCAATAAACCTATGAATAATGAAAGATGTCTTTGGTGTATAAAAACAGAATATATCAGTCATAGTTCAAATTTAACATAGATAGATTCGCTGTTTAAGAAGTTTGACACAGTATTTGCTTTCTGTGTTTTAAAGTTAACATACATGCTGCATTAGTTTTTTTTGCTTTTGTTGTGTTAGCATTCACTGGTGACTTCAACTTAAGGAAGAAAGGGTTTAATGAGATTTCACGTTTGAGGTTAAAATATACATGACGGGGAAGTTACAGCTGGAGAAGTTTAAGGTAGCTGCTCATATTTCATAATCAGTTATGAACCAAAGCGCTATGAATTCTTGTGTTCAGTTTAATGTTTCCATTCTATTAAGCTCAGGATCATATCCAAAAGAATGATGCTACCAGCAAGGGTGAGATCTTCTTGGTTCAACTAAACTGTACAAGACAGTCCCTCACAGGTGTGCTCAGAGGTTAGAATAGTGTAGGTTACATATCACATGTGTGCCAAGACACGTCTCCTAGATGATCCTAGATTTTTTTATTCTGTCCACTTGTGTGTGTGGCTGTGTGGGTATGTGTGTGTGCAGGACGGCACTTGAGTATGTGTGTGCCTGTTGAGCATGAGTGTGATACTGGGAATCGTCTTGGATTTTTCTGCCTCTTTATTGCTTTGCCGTGGGGTTTCACAGGCTGTGCCTTTTGGATTGGAATTGCAAGTCACTGTTACATCTACCCAGCAGTTTTATGTGATATCTGAGGATCTGAACTCAGGGCCTTCTGCTTGCTTGCAAGGTACACACTTTAAACCCCAAGTCATCTCCCCAACACAATAAAGTCATCTTGACCACCAATTTTAACCATCACACGTGAATCATATTGCCTCATGTATTTATACAATATTTGTCTCACTAGGTAAGGAAAAGATGTAGATATAATGTACTTCTGATTGTGTTACCAGCATGCATCCCTTAAGATAGACAAGAGAAGGCAAGAAGTGAATGTTAAGAGAACAAATGAAGGTCTGCCTGATACTTGAAACAAATGTCAGTCAAAACTGCAGGAATTTCCCCTGACTTGTCTAAAAGTCTGAATCATACACATAAGAGTTCTTTATTGATCATGTTAGCTCCTCAGAGATGTTTGCTGCCCTGATATTGTTAGGAAATGAAGTCTAGATAGCCAGGAGCTATAGATATCAAACTCCCAAGGACTACAAGGAATACACACAGCGTGAATGTGATCTGGACTCACAGGACTGTTCAGCATGCCTGTCCTAGGAATCATCATACTGTAATTGAGGGAAAGGATCATGGACTTCGTGTACCCTGAACAGAGAGCGTCTATGTTTCCTGAAGAAACATAGAAGAAAAACAGATTCCGATTTTTGACATTTGGAAGCTTGTGGTGATGCTACAAGAGGACTACTTCCAACAGATCAGTGGCCAACACATCATCATTTCCCACACCCCATGTACTAGTGAGGATCTCAGGAGAAATAATGACATTCAGAGAGAATAAATGAGATAAGTGTCAGACATGAGAAAGGGAACTTCCTCATCCATTAATTCACCCACTGAAAAGCCACTTATATTACCACAGTGGTCTGTTCCGTTACTCAGGTGCAGCCAATGGGAGCCCTGTGGTCCACACATGCAGAATGACTTGAGAGTGGATGGGACTTGACTGGATTGGTGATGGGAGGGAAGGGTGGAAGAGGAGGGAGGTGATAGGAGAGGGGCAAATGGCATAAACTTATTTTGTCTGTATACACAAGATTTCAAGTTTAAACAAAAAAAGATTGTGGTAATAGAAGAATCATACATTCAGACTTACCAGAAATCCTGTAATGGTGGTAAAGTTAGAAATGCAAACTTAAGCCAAAGCATATATCACAAGAGAGAGGCTGTCTTTCGGATGAGTTTCTGCAAGGATTCTCTCATGTCCCTGTTCCTAAGGCTGTATATAAAAGGTTTCAGCATTTGCAGAATCACGGTGCACATTACATAGGCAGCAGTATTCTTCTTGGGAGAAACATTAATGCTAGAAGTGATGTAAACCCACAGTCCTGCACCATAGAACAAAGAGACCACTGATAGGTGAGACCCACAGCTTGAGAAGGCTTTATACCTTCCTCTTGCTGATCATGTCCTCAAAAGGGAAGAGACTATTTGGGTGTAAGAGAAAATGATTTCAGATTTTGGGAAGACACCAAATAGAAATGTCATAATATATACCAAGATATTATTGATGAGAGTGTTAGAACAGGCGAGTTTAACAACATGAAAATGTTCACAGAAAAGCGGTACTTCCACATCTGTGCAGAAGGACAGCTGCAATGACTGGAATAGACTTCTTAATGAAGCATTCCCAGCTGACGTCTATGGACTCTGCACCCCTAGGGATGTGATATCCACAGGTCCTCATTAGACCAGCTAGATTGCTATCATTCTGATCCTGGAAGTGTGTGCCCTTAAAGATCAAGTGTGAAGAAGGGAACTCATTAGCATTCTTTTCCTGAGCCCTGAGGCAATGATTCATCATTCAGTTTTCTCCTACAATTTCTGCACAAATTTTCTTCACAGCTATTTTATACATACTGCATATTTGTTTTCTATTACGTTGGAATAGTCTTTGATAGTCAGAAGCAAGAACCTCATAATCCAATGACAATAAGAAGCCTGATTATGTATGGATATGTATATATTATTTATGTACATTTGCACATGATGTGATTTCTTATGTGTATTAATAAATACATAAATATGAATATAAGAATATAAGTATATGTATGAAATATACATATATGTAGATGAAATCATAACCTGCATTTGGGGATATGAATAATAAAATTGCAAGTTTTTTTAACATATTTTAAATTTATTTTTTATTTAATTATTTATTAATTTATGTGTACTGGAGGACACCCTGTGTCCCTGTGGAGGACCATTGGTGATGTAGTAATCATCTTATATTGTTTATACTTTTTGCTTCACTCTGGGATTTCCCAAGATCTGCCCTTACTGCAGATCCTGGGAATGCAGGCCCCGGGCGTTTCTGCCTGGCATTTTTTGACATAGGACCTGGGATCCCAACTCAGGACCTTCTTCTTTGGGATAGAATCATAATTCCTGAGCCATCTCTCCAACATTACAATTGCAAGTTTTAAAAAAGATACTGCAGAAAGTTCTGGAGTGTTCTGAGCTTTGAATATCATTATTGTGTACAAACTGTTGAAAGCTGTACTTGTATCTCCACAAGCATACCTACTCTTCTCTCTCCCTTTTTGTCTCTGAAATAACTAAATGAATAAATTGAAAGACATGTCATTTATCTATTTTGAGAGAGGAAGAGAGAAATTACATAGTTGCATGCCTTGGTGAATGGATGGAAGGCAAAAACAGATTTTCAGAAATTATTTCTCTCTTCCAATTTAAGGCTTCTGGGAATACAAGTCAAGCTATGAAATTTGTAAGCAAGTGACTTACTCACTGAGTCATTTCCATTGCACACGATAAATTAAACTGTTTTTTAAAACAAAGATCCAACACTGAAATTATGCTGCTAGATAAAAGAATGTACCATAATAAAGTGTGACTGGATTTATAACTTCACAGTGGAAATCTACTGGCTATCTCAGATGTTCAGTTACATTCTGTGGCAGTATTCTTACCTAATATGAGATAGTGCAGTTCTCCTTTATATATCTCATAATAACATCCCATAACAAAGTCTCTCATAATAACATCCTATAGCAAAGTCTAATAAACATCTTATATTCACACCAAACGCTTCAATGGAATTCAAGGAATATTCGACATTACAATTTTAGTGGATGCTATTGTTGATATGCAAGAGGTATCATTATTCACCATTAAGCACAACTGCAAAATGTTTTCTCGCCACATGGTCTGGCACGAAAGAGAAGTACAGATACTAAAAATATCTTGCAACCACCACGGTCAACAAAAGTAAACGGCTGGAAATATTGAAGGGCGACATGGGACACTGACACATTTCTAAACCCCCACCTGGCCCCTAAAGTGCATCTTCCAGAAAATGTTATTGAAAAGGTTTTTCCATCAGGCATTGGGATAAAAAGTTTTAAGAAGATTTCATTCAAGATAAGATGCACAACGACAGGCTAACACCATGCATGTGTTAGAAACTAAAAAAGCTTAGAGATCTGTGCCTTGCTTCAGTGTCAGGCAAAGGTGGTACCATGGAATTCACTGGGTCAGGACATTTGTTTCATGAACAATGATTTTTTTTAATTCATTTGAATACAATGTAAACTTCCTTCTGCCTTAAACTCTGATTAGAAGTGTGCTGATCAAAATAATGAATAGGTAGCCATAGGTGTACTTAAATAATTTAAATCCAGTGCCTTATACCTAACAGAAAATTGGTTGATTGAAAAAATGAAAGGTGGATGAATTTACTTGATAATTTTTCAGACATACAGTTTCAAAAATAGCCTATGAGAATGTAGTTTGAATTTGTACTATAAAGCTGCACTTGTATTACCCCAACTCCATTAATTAGCATCAATAAACTCAATGATATTGTGCAGCTAAGCTTATCACATGATTTCTTTTTTTAATTTAAGATAAATAAAATTGTCTTGTATCCTATATGTCTTCTTAGGAATGTTGTGCAATACCATTCAACATAACCTTAATTTTCAAGTAATGCACTATATTCTACTATACCTCATATATGCATGCACTTGTTATTTTTCAATGGATTATATATTTTCATGCTGCAAAAATCTTTGAAACTACATTTCATTGATTAGTCCTTGTTTCTATGAGCAGAATAAGCACATTGCATGTTGAGAGCTAAAACCACTTGTTAAATATTTTTCTTTTATCAAGCAAGAATCTGTTAACAGTTTTATTTTTTATGTTAAATACCATGGGACAGGATTTTAAGATGAACGACTCAGTGAACAATTGCCTCACAAAGGGTAAGAAAAATTTTGCCATGATATTAGCAAAGGTAAAGGAGAAAATTTACACGGTAAGAGGCACCATTTCCCCACAGAAAACCTCTTGACATTTCCTGAATGAGTGGAATTAGCAATCTAAATAAATCATATTTCAAGAGTTAACAGCAAGAGATAAAATTTAAAGGGATTATAAAAATAACATTTACAAGACTCTGAATAATTCTTGTACTCTTATTAAAACCACAAAGAACAATTCTTTACTTATGAATTTCATAAAGGACTGAATGTGCAACTGACATCTGCTAGTGATGATCTGGTAATACACAGTTTGTCCAGTAGCCAAACTTTTTTTTTTTAAATTGTGTTTTCTAACCGTAAGAGATCATTAAAGGCAAAGCCTATATGATGCTTTACACACAAAAAAAATGGTCACTGTGGGCCATACTACCAGTGACATGGTAGGTAGACAAATCTTTTTCTGGTCGAGAGGAAACAAAGAAAGAGCACTCTGCATGCTTCACTCTACAAGATGAATTTCCCTAGAAAGAATCCAAAGAAAATGGCTGCAATTACAACCAGTAGAGAAGGGAGAGGACTGGTGGCATTATCTCTGAAGGATGCAACCAAGGTGGATCCAGGTTTATCTGAATGTGCTACCTTTCTGAGCCTTAAGTCTTCGTCTCTCAGGTGTCAATTTTCTTCTGATAGCTTCATCATTTCTCCCTGAGCAAGTACGCTCTTCCATCAGCTTCCTCGTTTCAGTATCATTTAGTGAAACACTGTGTGGTTTTGGCAGGGGTCCATCTTCTTTAGACGCATTCAGTGGAACCGTTTTGCTAGGCTCCATATCTTCCAGTTTATGATTTTCGTTCGGCTTTTCAAATACACATCTCAATTTAGAATCCATTAATTCATCTGGTTTTGCCTCTTTCCACACAGCTTCGATATCTGAAATGTTTGGTGGAGCAAACATTGTCTGTACCATGAACTTGTGTTTACTCTTTTCATTCTAATCATAGCCAAAAGGCTCTAGCATTACTGAAACAATCACAGTTGACCCTGGGTCAATAATTCCACTGTTGGGTCTCACACAGTACCGGCGAGGTGCTGTAGTCTTCACTTTGAAACACACTTTTCTATCAGAAGGATTTCGTAATTTAAGAATTGTAGTCATCTCCCTTCCCTCCACTCCGTTGCCTGGGACGTGCGCGTGCTGGTCCAGCCGGGCCTCACCGCGCGATCCAGGTAAGCTCTGTCTGACCACCACCCCCAGAATCCCCAGGCTGCCCAGGGGACCCAGTTCATCCCACCATCCATCCGGAGCCGCAGCGCAGAAGGCCTGGGAGGAGTAGGACACCCCCTCTGTGCCCGGGCCCACCCCCAGGTCCCCCAGGTTAAATAGCGCCCTCGCCGACTGCCCCATCCTCCCTTCCCTCCACTCTGCCACCCGGGACGCGCGCGGTCCAGCCTGGACTCACTTCAACCTAGGTAAGCTCCGTCTCCGCCCACCCCCAAAACCCCAGGCCAAATAATTCAGTTTAGTGAAAAACGCACAGAAATTGAAAGAAGATCTTAAGAGTTAAAACGACAATGCCCAAGTCAAAGTGCAAATCCATGAGAAACAACACTCAAGTAAACAAATCTCCCACTGAAGGAATTAATCCCATAATGTTAGACTCCAACCAGAACAAACCCATGGAAAATAGCCAAGAAAGCCTGACCCAGGATAACGACCTTCAAAATATGATCATTACCATATTCAATACTATGAAAGAGGAAATCTGGGAGGAATTAAATAATCGAATCAAGCGCTTTGAAGAGGAAGACAACAGACACTTGGAGGAGTTGAGAAAAACAGTGCAAGAAACAAAAACTGGCATAGAGCAGTTAAAGCAGACTCAAGCAGAGATTAAAACTGAGCTACAAGTTATCTTCAACTCAGAACGCCACAGAGAGTCTTATCAGCAGAACTAATGAAGCAGAAAACAGACTTTCAGACATTGAAGATAAAGTGGGAGTATTAACCAGCTCAATGGAAGAGGTTGTTAAAGCCAAAAAGATACTTGAGAGAAATATTCAGGAGATATGGGACAGCCTGAAGAAGCCTAACATGAGTATTCATGGAATACTAGAGCAAGAATCTCAAAATACCACCCCTGAGGAAATTTTTCAAACGATCATCAAGGAAAACTTTCCTCATCTAAGAAAAGAGAGGCCCATCCATATGCAAGAGGCATTCCGCACCCCAAACAGATATGACCAAAACAGAAGCTCGCCACGGCAAATAATAGTCAAAACACTCCACATTCAAGATAAAGAACTGGTGCTGAGAGCTTCAAGGGAGGAAAAACAAGTCACTTTTAAAGGTAAACCTATTAAAATAACAAATGACTTCTCAGTCGAAACAGTAAAATCAAGAAGAGCTTGGAGAGACATAAGTCAAGTATTGAATGAGCAAAAATGTCAACCCAGGCTGATTAACCCTGCAAAACTATCAGTCATGTTCGAGGGATCCAGGATGTGCTGGAGCTTTGCCATGGCCCTGGAGGAGGACGCCATTGGAGACAGCGCAGAGCAGAGGCACACATGCCACGGCGGTTCGCTCCCTGGGGCGGGGGACGGTGCTGGGTAGGCTCCATGGAGCTCTGGGACCAGACCAGGCTTGTGCCTGCCAAGCCTCCGCACCTGCCCCTGTGTCCCAGGTTCCAAGGGGCAAGTGTCGGGTCAGCAGCTCCTGATGTCACAGCTGACTCAACCTCACACCATCTGCTGTGGCCACGCGCACTTCAATCCTAGGCGCCCCATGTGAAGGGCCTGCATACTTGCTAAGTATTGAAGACCTATACAAACTACCAAAGTCAGATTACAAAACCAAGATGAAATGTAAATTATGTTTTTTAGGAGTTTTTGTCATCCATTATACTCTCCCCTTCTCCCCCTGCCTTTCACCCCCCTCTCTTCTTCCCCTTCTCCTGGTGTTTCCCCCTTCCTCCCTGCCATCCCCTGGAGAATCCTTTTATGTGGGCTTGGAACCTCCCTGAGTCCTCCACCCTAGTGAGGGTTCAGGATTCAGTGGCATAGCCCAGGGCCACTGTTGTACTACTCACTAGCATAGGAACTCTGTTGCTTTTTAAGAGACCACAATTCTAAATATATATACATGAAACATAAGTTCACCCAGATTCACAAAGAAAACAGTACTAGATGTAATGCAATAAAGTAATCCTAACACCATAGAAGCAAATATCAATGTATGACTATCACAAACAGATGAATCTTATGGAATAAAACTAGGTAAACACAAGAGTTAATTAAATCATTAATAAAATGAATGCAGCAGATGGCTACAAAGCATATTACCCAAACATAAAGAATACACATTCTCCTGAGCACATATCAAGTATCAGTAAATAAAGAGAAGTAAGTAAACCTATGTATAATATTAGGACACAATGCAAAAAGCTAGACTTCCAAAAGGAAAACTATACATAATAAAAAAAAAAACTCATGGAAATTAAATGGAGGACTACTAATAAGGTTGGGTTGATTGAAGAAATCATAGAGCAAATAAAACATTCCCTGAGTTCAATGAAAAAGAAAACAGAGCAACCAAAATTTCTGGGATAAGGTGAAGGAAGTCTTTTTGGGGAATTTTACAGTTCTCAGTGTGCTAGTTCAGAAATCAGAGAGATAACAAAGAAGTAACCTGATTATATGGCTCAAGAAATTGGATAAATTATTTTTTATTACAAATATTTATTTAAACAGATGTGGTATAGGAAAAAGCAGGCATACTTGTGGCACTACCAATTCAGGTTGGTCTTAGCCCGGCTACCAACTAGGGACAAGCCTAGGCAGGTACAGTCATGTCCAAACATTGGACTGTGCAGGTAGAGGGATGAACAACCAATGGGAAGCGGCGGTCTAACCTTCCCCGCAAAGGACACCTAGTAAACAGTTAAATGACTGGTGGCTGTCCCCCAACTCCTCCCCCGCCTCGCCTGGGGAAGAGATGGCAACACCTGATTGGACCCTGACCTTATATAAGCCCAAAATGCCCTTAATGACTGAATCTGTGGCCTCTCATCCACAGTTACTTCTCACCTGATTCCTGAGGAGTGTGGTGGTGACCCGGTCATCGGCTTGCCCATTCACCTCGAGGCCCTCTCCTCCCCCACAGCTGGCCCTGCAGGGGATACAGGAACACATAACCATCTCACAAGGAATTATTGAAAATAAGTTGTTATCTTGAGAAGTTTTCTCAAATCTTCAATCATGTCCTTGTTCCTCAGGCTGTAGATGAAAGGGGTCATCATTTGTGGGACCATAATGTTTATCAATGAAGCCATGACTATCTCTGTTATTGAAATGGTAAAGGCAGAGGTAATGTACACACCTGCAGCTGTCCTATAGAACAGGGATACCACCAATAAGTGAGACCCACAGGTGGAAAAGGCCTTTCACCTTCCTTTCTCAGAGGAAATATTTGTAACAGAAGAGACAATTTTTGTATAGGAGAAAATGATTCCACAGATAGAAACACCACCAAATATGAAAGTTGAGATATAAATCAGAATGTTGTTGATAGCCGTGTCTGAGCATGCAAGCTTGATGACCTGAGCAAGTTCACAGAAAAAATAGAGGGATTTCCAGATCTGTGCAGAAGGACAGTCTCAGCAACATTAAACCAAGGAGTAGAGTGTTGACCATACTAATAAGTAGGGACATTAGAAGGAGCAGACCACAGAGCTGGTGGTTCATCATGACCTTGTAGTTCAGGGGATGACAAATGGCCACATGATGGTCATAGGCCATTACTAGAAGGAGACAGGTCTCCAGGGAAGCAAATTCCAAAATAAAGCAAACCTGAGTGAGACAGCCTGTAGGTATTATAGGATTTATCTTCATGTGTGTCACTGAGTCGGTTTGGTACTAGGATCCACCTATCTGTGAATAAATACAGCGCTTAATTTTCTGTGTCTGGGATGAAAAAATCACTCAATATAATTTTTTTCTAATTCCATTAATTGCCTGGCAAATTTCATTAAGTCATCATTTTTGATGGATGAGTAGTATTCCATTGTATGAATGTAGTTCCTTTTCCTTATTCACTCATCAACAGTTTGGCGTTTTGGATGATTCCATGACTTTGCTATTGTAAACAGTGCTCCTATGAACATCGTCATGCTTGTGCTATTGAGGTGAATTTTTGCTTTATGGGGGATTATTCCCAAAAGTGAAATAGCAGGGTCATATGGCATTTCAATCTTTAACTTTTTAAAGAATTGCCAGACTGCTTGCCAGAGTGGTTGTATAAGCCTGCATTCCCACCAGCAATATAGGAGACTTCCTTTCTCGCCACATCCTCTCCAGCATTTGCTGGAGTTTGTATTGTGGGTGCACATTATTATCTGTAACAAACAGAAAAAGTAACAATTCTCATGTAATATCAAAATTGTAATGTTATAATCATATTTTAAACACTTGAAAAATTCCTAAATCAGTCTCTTATACACATAGAATATGGAAAAAAGCTATACAATATTCATGCAAGGGAAGTTAAACATGTATGTAAATGAATCTGTTCTCAAATTTCCTAAGTAGCTTTCATTTATCACAAGTAGGAGTTAAAAACCATCCAATTGCTATGAGCAAGTACAACAAAAAGCAAATTGTCTGAAGCTAAATCAATGAAGTGCCTATCAGCTCAAGAATTACTGAACTATGGACATGACAGAATGAATGAAACCAAAGACTGTCATTGTGAATGAAAAGGATTGACAAAAGTGTAATTTTAAAGAGGAAAATTGAAAAATGAGGAGAGTTGTTACAGGTGATAGATAGTTAATCATCATATTGTTGTCAACATTTCAAATATAGATAGGTAGATAGAGAATAGATGATATATAGCTATATTACAATTAGATATGTCGATAGATATATGACAGAGAGATGCATTAGATTGATAGGATTAATGAATTGATTACAGATAATTAATATTTATGTAGATTAATAGTAGATGATAAATATATGAACAAATGATGAATGCTTACAAATGATATTTAGCTGAATACATAGATAATAATAACATTATGTATAATTGATAGAGGATAGTGATAATAGAATAGCAGATGACAGAGAAATCATTGATTGAGATAGGCAGGTAGACAGACAGACAGACAGACAGACAGACACATGACACTATACAATGTTGTACAGATCAATCATATAAAGTTCAAAACTTGGAATCAATAGCTCAATAAAGCTATGAATAATGAAAGATGTCTTTGTTGTATGAAAACAGAATATATCAGTCATATCTCAACATTATCATAGACAGATTCACTGTTTAAGAAGTTTGACACAGTATTTGCTTTCTCTATTTTAAATTTAACATACATGCTGCATTAGTTTATTTTGCTGTTATTGTGTTAGCATTCACTGGTGAATTCAACTTTAGGAAGAAAGGGTTTTATTGGATTTCATGTTTGAGGTTAAAATACACATGACAGGGAAGTTATAGCTGCAGAAGTTTGAGGCAGCTGATCATATTTTATAATCAGTTATAAACCAGAGAGCTATGAATGTTTGTGTTCAGTTTAATGTTTCCATTCTATTACATTCAGGATCCCATCTCAAAGAATGGTGCTACCTATAAGGGTCAGATCTTCTTGGTTCAATTAAACAATTCAAGATAGTCCCTCACAGGTGTGCTCAGAGGTTAGTGTAATGTAGGTTACATATCAGAGGTGTGCCAAGACTTGTCTCCTAGATGATCCTAGATTTTTCTATTCTGTCCATTTGTGTGTGTGGCTCTGTAGGTATGTGTGTGTGCAAGAGGGCACTTGAGTATGTGTGTGCTTGTAAAACATGAGTGTGATACTGGGAATCATCTTGGATTTCTCTGCCTCCTTATTGCTTTGCCATGGGGTTTCACAGGCTGTGCCTTCTGGATTGGAATTGCAAGTCACTGTTATATCTACCCAGCAGTTCTATGTGATATCTGAGCATCTGAACTCAGGGCCTTCTGCTTGATAAACACTTTAACCCCCAAGTCATCTCCTCAACACAATAAAGTCATCTTGACCATCAATTTTAACCACCACACATGAATCATATTGCCTTTTATATTTATACAATATTTTGTTTTTATACAACATTTGTCTCACTATGTAAGGAAATGATGCATATCTTAAGATAGACAAGAGAAGGCAATAAGTGAATGTTAAGAGAACATGAAGGTCTGCCTGATACTTGAAACAAATGTGAGTCAAAACTGCAGAAATTTCCCCTGACTTGTCTGAAAGTCTAAATCATTCACATAAGAGTTCTTTATTGATGATGTTAGCTCCGCAGAGATGTTTCCTGCCCTGAAATTGTAGGAAAATGGAGTCTAGAAAGCCAGGAGTTATGGACGTCAAATTCCCAAGGACTGCAAGGAGTACACAGAGCATGAATGTGATCTGGACTCATAGGACACTTCAGCATGCCTGTCCCAGAAGCCATCATACCGTAAGGGAAGGAATGGATCACTGACTTTGAGTACCCTGAACACAGAACATCTAGGTTTCCTGAAGAAACATAGAAGAAAACAGATCCGGATAGTCAAACCACTCCACATTCAAGACAAAGAAAATGTGCTGAGAGCTTCAAGAGAAAAAAAAGCAAGTCGCTTTTAAAGGCAAACCTATTAATATAACATATGACTTATCATTAGAAACAGTAAAAGCAAGAATAGCTAGGAGAGACATAACATCAAGTATTAAATGAGCAAAAATGCCAAACTAGACTGATATACTGGCAAAACTAACTGTCATGATCAAGGGACAAAGAAAAATTTTCTAGCACAAAGACAACTTGAAGAGATACATGTCCACCAAACCAGGTCTTCAAAAAATGGTAGAAATGATACGAAAACTTGAAGAAAAAACAAGCGTATCCAGGAGGACAGAAGGAAAGTATAATACCAACATAATATAAATATCAAACAATACACTTACAAAATTCACTAAACATAAAAAAGTCCAGAATTAAAAATAATTTCTCCATTACAACATTAAATATCAATGGTATTAACACACCAATGATGAGGCACAGATTACAAATTTGGATTAAAAATCACAATCCATCAATCTGCTGCCTGCAGGAAACCCATCTCACCACAAAAGATAGACATGCCCTAAAAATAAAAGGCTGGTCAACAATTCTACAAGCTAATGGAAGCAGAAAAAAGACAGGGGTAGCATTATGATATCAGACAAAGTGGACTTCAAACCAAAGAAAATTATAAGAGACACGGATGGATACTACATTTTAGTAACGGGTACAATTCACCAGGAAAACTTGACAATACTGAACATATATGCACCCAATACGGGCCCCTCCACATTCATTAAAAAAAACCTACAGCGTCTAAAGCAAGAAATCAACCCCCAAATGATAATTCATGGGGACTTCAAGACCGGCCTCTCAACGTGGGATATATCAACAGGTCAAAAGCTTAACAGAGACACTTTGGACCTTAATCAAACCCTTAAAGAAATGAACCTTACAGAACTCTATCGAACTTTTCACCCACGCACCAAAGAATACACATTTTTCTCAGCAGCACATGGAACTTTCTCCAAATTAGATCACATACTGGGCCACAAAACGAATCTACACATATACAAAAAAGTTGAAATTCTAACCTGTGCCCTGTCAGACCATCATTGCCTAAAGGTAGATATCCACAATACAACAAACAAGAGAAAATACATTAACTCCTGGAAACTTAACAATATGATGCTGAATGAGAACTGAATTCAGGAAGATATTAAAAAGGAAATTCAAGATTTCTTGATAGCGAATGATAATGAAAATACATCTTACCAAAGTCTCTGGGACACAATGAAAGCTGTTCTAAGACGTAAGTTCATAGCTCTTAATGCCTACATCAAAAAATGGAGACATCAGAAATAACTTAACAAGGCAGCTTAAACCTTTAGAGAAACTAGACCAATCTGATCCCAAAAGTAGTAGAAGAGAGGAGATTAGCAAAATACGAGGAGAAATATCTGAAATCGAGATTAAGAAAAAATAGAAAAAATCAACCTGTCAAAAAGCTGGTTCTTTGAAAAAATCAATAAGATTGATACACCGCTAGCTAAATTAACCAAAAGCAAGAGAGTGAAAACCCAAATTAACAAAATCAGAAATGAACATGGAGTTATCACTACTGATACCCAAGAAATCCAGAGAATTATAACATCATATTTCAAAAACTTATACTCTGTGAAGTTTGACAACACAAAAGAGATGGATGAATTTCTAAGTAAACACAACTTACCTAAATTGAATCAGGAAGTTGTGAATTATTTAAATAGTTCTATAACATATAAGGAAATTGAAGAAGTAATCTCAAATCTTCCCACTAAAAAATGCCCTGGACCAGATAGATTCAGCACAGACGTCTACCAGACATTTAAGGAGTTAATAACACCAATACTCCTTAAACTGTTCCATCAAATAGCAAAGGAAGGAACACTACCAAATTCCTTCTATGAAGCTAATATCGTTTTAATCCCAAAAGCTAATAAAGATTCACTTAAAAAAGAAAACTATAGGCCGATCTCTCTGATGAACACAGACTCAAAGATTCTCAACAAATTCTTACCAAATCGGATTCAAAAACACATTAAAAAGGGGACCAAGTAGGTTTCATCCCCGGCACACAAGGTTGGTTCAACATACGCAAATCAATAAATGTAATTCATCATGTAAACCAGTCCAAAGTCCAAGACCACATGATACTCTCAATAGATGCAGAAAAAGCTTTTGACAAGATCCAACAGACTTTTATGATCAAAACGCTAGAGACAGTAGGAATGGAAGGAACCTTCATCAATATAATAAAAGCTATATACAACAAGCCCATAGCAAGTATTATGCTCAATGGGGAACAATTGGAAGCATTCCCACTTCGATCAGGAAATAGACAAGGTTGTCCACTCTCACCACTTCTATTCAATATTGTACTTGAAGTCTTAGCTGAAGTCATAAGACAAGAAAGGGACATAAGAGGGAATCAAATCGGCAAGGAAGAAGTCAAACTATCCCTATTTGCAGATGACATGATCTTATACCTGAGGGATCCCAAAAACTCCACCAGGAAGCTCCTGGAACTAATTGAGAAGTTCAGCAGGGTGGCAGGATACAAAACAAATGTGCAAAAATCAGAGGCCTTCCTATATGCCCAGAATGAAAGAAGTGAAAAAGCCTTGAGAGAAACAATCCCATTTACTATAGCCCCTAAAAAAATGAAATACCTTGGTATAAACCTAACCAAGGAGGTAAAAGACCTTTACAATGAAAACTTTAATACCCTAAAGAAAGAAATAGCAGAAGACACCAGAAGGTGGAAAAACCTCCCTTGTTCCTAGATTGGCAGAATCAACATCATAAAAATGACCATCCTACCAAAGGCAATATATAAATTCAATGCTATACCAATTAAAATCACAAAGCAATTCTTCAAAGAAGTTGACCAAACAACCTCAAAATTCATATGGAGGCACAAAAGACCCAGGATAGCAAAGACAATCTTGAGTAACAAAAACACTGCTAGAAGTATTACCATACCAAACCTAAGTCTATATTACAAATCCATAGTTATAAAGAGGGCCTGGTACTGGCTCCAAAATAGACACACAGATTAATGGATAAGGATTGAAGACCCAGATATAAGCCCACAAAATTACAGCCATTTGGTCTTTGACAAAGTGGCCCAAAGAATCCAATGGAAAAAGAACAGCACCTTCAACAAATGGTGCTGGCAAAACTGGATCGCCACATGCAGAAGATTAAAGCTGGACCCGTACGTGACACCGTGTACAAGACTTAATTCCAAAATGGATCAAGGACCTTGATATCAGGACAGAGACTATAAAAACCATAGTTGAAAGGATAGGGAACTCCCGCGAGGTGATTGGGCTAGGCCAACATTTCCTAAACAGACATCCAATGGCACAGTCACTGCTACCAACTCTCAATAGTTCGGATCTTGTGAAATTAAAGAGCTTCTGTTCAGATAAAGAGATTGTAACAGGAGCTCAAAGGCAACCCACAGAATGGGAGAAAATCTTCACTAACCACATATGTGACAGAGCTCTACTGTCCAGAGTGCACAAAGAACATAGAAAACTAAACACCAAGGAAACCAAAGGCCCAATTAAAAAATGGGCCCTGGAACTTAAAAGAAACTTTACCAGGGATGAAATCAAAATGTCTAAAAATTATCTGAAAAAATGCTCCACTTCCTTAGCCATCAGGGAAATGCAAATCAAAACTTCCCTGAGATATCATCTCACCCCGGTCAGGATGACAAAAATGCACAATACAAACAACAACAAAGGCTGGAGAGGATGTGGAGAGAGGGGAACTCTTCTACATTGCTGGTGGGAATGCAGGCTCATACAGCCACTCTGCCCAGCCGCCTGGAGATTCTTAAAGAAATTAAAGATTGAAATGCCATATGACCCTGCTATTCCACTTTTGGGAATAACCCCCCATACAGCAGAGGTTCACCTCGATAGCACAAATACAACCATGTTCATAGCAGCACTGTTTACAAGAGCAAAGTCATGGAATCAACCAAATGTCCAACAGTTGATGAGTGTATAAGGAAACTGTGGTACATCTATACAATGGAGTACTACTCAGCAATCAAAAATGATGAATTACTGGAATTTGCCGGGAAATGGATGTCATTAGAAACAATTATATTATGTGAAGTATCCCAGACCCAGAAAATTAAGCGCCGTATGTACTCCCTAATAGGTGGCTCCTAGTACCAAACCCACCCATCCCACCTAGAGACACTCAAAGAAAAATCTCTGTAATACCTAGAGTAATTGCAAGGATTATGAACAGGAGGGATGGGGTAGGGGGGCCACACCAGCAACAAGGAGAGAGGGGACCATGTTACAGCAGAGAAAATAGGCCTCCATCAAGGACTCAAATAAGTAATGAGACATCTGATTAAGTTCACAGACTTGTGTTCCTGATCATTTACTACTGAGGGGGTATGATCTCACAAGAAGAGGAGGGTATATAGTCTGGTAGATAAAAATAAACATTTTGCAAATAGGTGATAGACCCATACCTCACTGTGGTTTCCTACTTTTAATACATCTACTTTGAATGTGCTCTTATAACAAGACTCTAGTTTAACAGCTTTTTGTCTCTGGCCAGAGGGTGACATACAATGCCCATTGGGATGGAGTGAAGGGCATTGTAGGAGCAGCAAAACTGCAAAAGAAAATCAACAAACCACAATCCAGAACTTCAGAGACTCTATATCAACCACCTAGAACTAGGCCAGACTAATCTCTCCCCACCCTGAAGCTCAGGGACATTTGCGGAAGAGGGGATGGTGAGAGTGTAAGAGCAAAAGGATGGGAGGAGCAATGATTTGCAAGATACTCCACACAAGTTAGGGCTGAATCAATCATAATTGGACTTTGCATGCCCTGAGCAATGTCCCACACACTATTGACCTCACAAAGTCTAGCATCTGCTAAAGGCACCAAGACCCTTGGAGGCAAGGGATTGGCAGTCACAGCAGTGTTCCTATACTTAAGGTTCACCTCGATAGCACAAGCATGACCATGTTTATAGCAGTACTGTTTACAATAGCAAAATCAAGGAATCAACCCAAAAGTCCAACAGTGGACGAGTAAATAAGGAAAATGTGGTACATCTACACAATGGAGTACTACTCGGCCATCAAAAAAGATGAATTAATGGAATTTGCTGGGAAGTGGATGCAATTAGAAACAATTATACTAAGTAAAGTATACCAGACATAGAAAAATAAGAGCCATATGTACTCCCTAATACATGGCTCCTAGTACCAAAACCACTTAGAGACACTCAAAGATAAATCTCTCTGATACCTACAGTATTTGCAAAGAATATAAACAGGAGGGATGGGGAAGGAGGGACACACCCGAAACAAGGAGAGAAGGGACCATGTTACAGCAGAGAAAATAGGCCTCCATCAAGGACTCAAATAATTCATGAGACGTATGATTATGTTCACAGACTTTTGTTCCTGATCATTTACTACTGAGGGGTATGATCTCACCAGAAGAGGAGGGCATATAGTCTGGCAGATAAAAAGTAACCGTTGTGCAAATTGGTGATAGACCCCTCCCTCACTGTGGTTTCCCACTTTTATTACATCTACCTTTGAATGTGCTTTTATCACAAGACTCTAGTTTAACAGCTTTTTGTCTCTGGCCGGGGGTAACATACAATGCCCACCAGGATGGAGTGAAGGGCATTGCAGGAGCAGCAAAACTGCAAAAGAAAACCAACAAATCACTATCCAGAACTTCAGAGACTCTATATCAACCACCTAGAACTAGGCCAGCTTAATTTCTCCCCATTCTGATGCTCAGAGAAATTTGCGGAAGAGGGGGCGGTAAGAGTGTAAGAGCAAAAGGATGGGAGGAGCAATGATATGTAAGTTACTCCATACAAGTTAGGGCTGAATTATGATTGTACTTTACATGCCCTGTGCATTGTCCAACACACTACTCACCCCACAAAGTCTAGCATCTGCTAAAGGCACCAAGATCTTTGGAGGCAAGGGATTGGCAGCCACAGCAGTGTTTCTATACCTAAGGGGAACATGGGAAAGGGTTCAAGGAAAGGCCACTGGGTCCTTGTACGTCATCGGAGAGGAGGGCCCAGAGGAAAATCTGGCATGCACAAGAAAGGTCTCTCTGGGAATTGGGGGGGCGGGAGGCACTGGGGGATGGGGAGGGGGGTGAGGAGGAGGAGCAGGGGGTACGGGGGGAGGAGAAGGGAGCGAGGGAACTGGTGTACCTATTAAGTTTGTATGAGCTGAAATAATAATAAAAAATGTATTAATAAAAAAAATTCTCAGAAAAGCGGTACTTCCACATCTGTGCAGAAGGATAGCTGCAATGACATAAGCCCAATCAGCACAGTGTTCATAATGCTGATTAGGAAGGAACATAGAAGGAGGAGACCACAAAAGTGAGAGTTCATGATGATAGTGTAGCTCAGTGGGTGACAAATGGCTGCACAGCGGTCATAGGCCATCACTGCAAGAAGACAGCTTTCTAATGCAGAAAAGTCCAAAACAAAGCAGGCTTGAATGAGGCGACCTATATGTGTGATGCTCCAGTCTTGAGTTTGAATGTTCACCAGCATCTTGGGGATGACAGGGATGCTTAAACAGGTTTCACTGAAGGACAGGTTGGAGAGGAAGAGGTACATGGGTGTTTGTAGATGGGAGTCAGAACTCACGAGAAAAATGATGAGCACATTTCCCAGGATGGTAACAAATTATATGGACAAGAAGAGGCAAAAAATGAGGGGTGCAGTACTGGGTCCTCTGTTAGTCGTAGAAGAAAAAAATGTGGGGGCTGGAGAGGTGGCTCAGGTGTTAAGCCTCTGCCTTGCAGGCAAACTTTCACGAGTTCTGATCTTAGACCCCACGTAAAGACGCCAGGCAGAAGCAGGTGCGGCCTGCGTTTCTGGTAATGATAGGGCGGAGCCTGTGAATCCAGGGCCAGAGTAAACAAGGAGGAGTTGGAGGCGGTCCATCGTGGTTCCCAAATTCGCCCGAAGTTCTACACACGTATACATACACACATGCAGGCACACACAATTGGATAAATAAATAAATAAAATATTTAAAAAAAGAAAAAAATGTGGAACACTTGCTTGGTTTGTGGCTTCCATGTTGTTCATCAATCTTGTGAAGCTAAGTAGCATATATGATGATACTTTTATGGCATCTACTTTCTGTTAAAAATGCAGTTTCATTATCCACAATATAGGCTTAGTCCTCATAATCACCTAAGACAAAAACCATCAGTAGTCTTTTACAATCCCTCCAGATGTGTTTGAGACATACCGAGTTTTATTCAATGCAAACTCATTTGTACTACAGAAATTTGTGAGTGCTCAAATGCATTCCTCCACAAATTTCTTCCTCACCATCCTCATATTTGACTGTCCATGCCATCTATTGAAACCAATTTTTTGATCATCTCCTCTGTTTCCTGTGTCATAATAATCCTGGAAAGTGAAATGAAATACAAGGGATTGCTTTTTTTGCATCAGAAGTGTCCCAATACATTATAGAAAGAATATTTTATATGCTCTACTTAAGTAATAGTAACTGATCATCTCTTTGGTATTCAGACATAAGTGGGTCACATCAAATAGAGATGAATTATTTAATTCCATGATGAACATGAAATAAAGTTAGGGCACGACATACTTTGGATCAAAGCTCAGATCGTCTCACTCTACAGTAAACTTTTTTGACTAATTTCTGTTTATGGAACGTGGATCACGCAGCGTTGTCACACTGAATCACCACAAAGGACTCTTGCCCAAACAAGCAAATTTGGTTAATCCCTGATATTGACCTTCCTTCCCCAACCGCCACTTAGGATCAAGTAAGCAAGGCTTTTGTACAGCAAGTTCCAATTTGTCGTTAGGGGCAATGTCCATCAAGCAGAAGGTCTGCCTGAGTATGGGAATGGAGGACAGGGAATTCCATCACTTTTATTATTCATAAAAATGTAAATAGCAAGCCATCTAATGCATCTCACTCTCACTTTCCTTCCTGTTCACTTGGGGACTGAACAGGTTTTGATCTCCCCAGTCCGGGAGGATACAGATCCTGGCAGTTAGATAGTAACCAATCCACAAAGGGGAGACAAACCCTCTTCCCTGCTGTGTAGCACTCCTATTCTTTTTTTAAAAAACATTTTTTATTATCTCTGCTCATACAAACTTTTTTTATTTTTAATACATTTTTTATTATTTCCACTCATACGAACTTAATAGGTAGACCACTCCTATTCTTACACGTGTTATTGAGTTTCTTCTTATATTAAGATCTTTTATCTTTAGTTAGGAGATGAACTCCACAGCCAATCAGGATACAGCTAAGGGCAGTGTCGAAACAGCAAAACTGAAAACAACAACAAACCGTAGTTCATAACACCAAGGACCCTTCATTATTCACCTGGAACCAGACCAGCTAAATCTCTCCCAATCCTAAAGCTCAGTGAACTTTGAGGAAGAAGGGCATGCAAGATTATAAGAGCCTAAAGATGGGGAGGACCAACGATATGTAAGATACTCCACACAATTCAGGGCTACATCAGCCAGGATATAGCCACAATGTGATTGGACTTTGCCTGACCTACACAATGGCTAACATGTCAACAACCCACCAAAGTCTAGCATGGATCACAGGGGAGAAGGCTTCAGACAGTAGGATCCTTAGAGGCAAGGGGTCAAACAGTCATAATAGCATTCCCATACTAGTGGACAGTTCAAGAAAGGGCTCCAAGCTATGCCTCTGAGTCCTGAACCCTCACTAGTGTAGACGACTCCGAGGGAAATTTAACATCCACATGAACAGATTCTCTGGAGGATGGGAGGGAGAAAGTAGGAAGCACCAAGACAAGGGGAGGGAAGGAAAAGGGGTGAGAGAGAGGGGGAGAGTGGGAAGTGAGGAGAGTACAATGGATAGAAACATGGGGGAAAGTGGAGGGGAGAAGAAGGGAATACCTATTGAGCTTGTAGAACTAGGCAAAATAGAAAATTTATTCCTAAATACATCCTGTGGTCTTTACGTTTGTTTATCTTTAACCATTAAACTATTTCCAACAGTTGTGTGGCGTTCATCTAAGTAGAAAGAACAAAGATCATAAAATATTAGCAAGCATCAGAGTTTACAATACCCCTCTATAGCAATTCATGTCTCCACACTAAGAAGTAATACTATCTAGACCTGGGCAATGTTAGCCATGGCATTCTGTGTTGTCCTAACAATATGTTTCCCATAAGCTGAGAGATGACATATGAGGTTTAAAGGAAATCAGCAAAATTAAACATGAAATGTACACATTTCCAAAAAATCCATCCCCACATAGGAACACACAAAAATGGTGTTTAAGAAGAAGTTTTGTAGATATCAATATTAAGTGCTACATACAAAATAGTAAACAGTAAAGGTTCTACTAGAGATATCTCTTAGAAACCGTTATGTCTCACTTCCACACCCCGCTCCTCCGGCCGGGACGCACGCACGCGGTCCAGCCGGAACCCATCCTGTGACCTAGGTAAGCTCTGCCACAGCGCCCGCCCACCAGAACCCCAGGTCAGCCCAAGGGATGCAGCTCCTACCTCACCATCCAAGCCGGGAGCCGCGCGCAGGGCCGAGGGACGAGGAGGACCTCCCCCTGCACCCGGCCCCGCCCCAGCTCCCCTCTGGTTAAATAGATCCATGCCGACGCCCCCATCCTCCCTTCTGCACCCCGCTCCTCCGGCCGGGACGTGCAAGCGGTCAAGGCGGGCCACATCAGTGACCTAGGTATGCTCCGTCCCTGCCCACCCCAAGAACCCCCGGCCAAATAATTCAGTTTAGCGAAATTGAAAGATCTTAAGAGTTAAAATGACAATGCCAAAGTCAAAGTGCAAATCCATAAGAAGCAACACTCAAGTAAACAAATTTCCAACTGAAGGAATTAATCCCATAATGTTAGACTCCAACAAGAACAAACCCAGGGAAAATGGCCAAGAAAGCCTGACCCAGGATAACGACTTTCGAAATATGATCATTACCATGTTCAATACTATGAAAGAGGAAACCAGGGAGGAATTACATAATCGAATCAATCGCTTTGACGAGGAACACAACAGACAGACACTTGGAGGAGTTGAGAAAAACAGTGCAAGAAACAAAAACTGGCATAGAGCACTTAAAACAGACTCAACCAGAGTTTAAAACTGAGCTACAAGACAAGTTATCTTCAACCCAGAACTCCACAGAGAGTCTTATCAACAGAACTATCAAAGCAGAAAACAGAATTTCAGACCTTGAAGATAAATTGGGAGTACTAACCAGCTCAATGGAAGAGGTTGTTAAAGCCAAAAAGATACTTGAGAGAAATATCCAAGAGGTATGGGACACCCTGAAGAAGCCTAACATGCATATTCATGGAATACCAGAGCAAAAATCTCAAAATACCACCCCTGAGGAAATTTTTCAAACTATCATCAAGGAAAACATTTCTCATCTAAAAAAAGAGAGGCCCATCCATATACAAGAGGCATTCCGCACTCCAAACAGATATGACCAAAACAGAAGCACTCCACGGCAAATAATAGTCAAAACAATCCACATTGAAGATAAAGAACTGGTGCTGAGAGCTTCAAGGGAGGAAAAACAAGTCACTTTTAAAGGTAAACCTATTAAAATAACAAATGACTTCTCAGTCGAAACAGTAAAAGCAAGAAGAGCTTGGAGAGACATAAGTCAAGTATTGAATGAGCAAAAATGTCAACCCAGGCTGATTAACCCTGCAAAACTATCTATCATGATCGAGGGAGAAAGAAAAATCTTCCAGCACAAAGACAACTTGAAGGGATATATGTCCACCAAACCAGGCCTTCAAAAAATGCTAGAAATGATACTCAAGCATGAAGAAAAAAACAGGCATATCGAGAAGAGCAGAAGGAAAGTATAACACCATTAAAAGCAAAGCAAAACACTTATAAAAACTACTAAACATAATAAATGTCTGGAATTAAAAATAGTTTCTCCATTATAACACTAAATGTTAATGGAATTAACTCACCGATCAAGAGACACAGATTACAAACTTGGATTCAAAATCACAATCCATCAATCTGCTGCCTGCAGGAAACCCATCTCACCACAAAAGATAGGCACGTTCTAAAAATAAAAGGCTGGTCAACAATTCTACAAGCAAATGGAAGCAGAAAACAGGCAGGGGTAGCCATTATGCTATCAGACAAAGTGGATTTCAAACCAAAGAAAATTATAAGAGACACGGATGGATACTACATTTTAGTCACAGGTACAATTCACCAGGAAGACTTGACAATACTGAACATATATGCACCCAATATGGGCCCCTGCACATTCATTAAGAAAACCCTACAGCGTCTAAAGCAAGAAATCAATCCCCAAACGATAATTCATGGGGACTTCAACACCGGCCTCTCAACATGGGATAGATCAACAGGTCAAAAGCTTAACAGAGACACATTGGACCTTAATCAAACCCTTAAAGAAATGAACCTTACAGATCTCTATCGAACTTTTCACCCACACACCAAAGAATACACATTTTTCTCAGCAGTACATGGAACTTTCTCCAAAATAGATCACATATTGGGCAACAAAATGAATCTACACATATACAAAAAGGTTGAAATTCTAACCTGTGCCCTATCAGACCACCACAGCCTAAAGCTGGACATACACAACACATCAAACAAGAGAAAGTACACTAACTCCTGTAAACATAACAATATGATGCTGAATGAGAACTGGATTCAGGAAGAAATTAAAAAGGAAATTCAAGATTTCCTGAAAGTGAATGATAATGAACATACAACTTACCAAAATCTCTGGGACACAATGAAAGTTGTTCTAAGAGGTAAGTTCATACCTCTTAATGCCTACATCAAAAAAATGGAAACAACAGAAATAAACAACTAAACAATGCACCTTAAAGCTTTAGAGAAACAAGAGCAATCTAATCCCAAAAGTACTAGAAGAGAGGAGATTAGCAAAATAAGGGGAGAAATATCTGAAATCGAGATTAAGAAAACGATAGAAAAAATCAACCAGTCAAAAAGCTGATTCTTTGAAAAAATCAATAAGATTGATACACCCCTAGCTAAATTAACCAAAAGCAGGAGAGAGAAAACCCAAATTAACAAAATTAGAAATGAAGATGGAGTTATCACTACTGATACCCAAGAAATCCAGAGAATCATTGCATCATATTTCAAAAACTTATACTCTGTGAAGTTTGACAACACAAAAGAGATGGATGAATTTCTAAGTAAACACAACTTACCTAAATTGAATCAGGAAGTTGGGAATTATTTAAATAGTCCTATAACATATAAGGAAATTGAGGAAGTAATTTTGAATCTTCCCACCAAAAATGCCCTGGACCAGATGGATTCAGCACAGAGTTCTACCAGACATTTAAGGAGTTAATAACACCAATACTCCTTAAACTGTTCCATCAAATAGCAAAGGAAGGAACACTACCAAATTCCTTCTATGAAGCCAATATCGTTTTAATCCCAAAACCTAATAAAGACTCACTTAAAAAAGAAAACTATAGGCCAATTTCCCTGATGAACACAGACACAAAGATTCTCAACAAGGTTTAGCAAATCGGATTCAAAAACATATTAAAAAGATTATTCACGGGGACCAAGTAGGCTTCATCCCCGGCACACAAGGTTGGTTCAACATATGCAAATCAATAAATGTAATTCATCATGTAAACCAGTCCAAAGTCCAAGACCACATGATACTCTCAATAGATGCAAAAAAAGCTTTTGACAAGATCCAACAGCCTTTTATGATCAAAACGCTAGAGACAGTAGGAATGGAAGGAACCTTTATCAATATAATAAAAGCTGTATACAACAAGCCCACAGCAAGGATTATGCTCAATGGAGAACAATTAGAAGCATTCCCACTTTGATCAGGGACTAGACAAGGCTGTCCACTCTCACCACTTCTATTCAATATTGTACTTGAAGTCTTAACTGAAGCCATAAGACAAGAAAGGGACATAAGAGGGATTCAAATTGGCAAGGAAGAAGTCAAGCCATCCCTATTTGCAGATGACATGATCTTATACCTGAGGGATCCCAAAAACTCCACCAGGAAGCTCCTGGAACTAATTGAGAAGTTCAGCAGGGTGGCAGGATACAAAATAAATGTGCAAAAATCAGAGGCCTTCCTATATGCCCAGAGTGAAAGAAGTGAAAAAGCCTTGAGAGAAACAATCCCATTTACTATGTCCCCTAAAAAAATGAAATACCTTGGTATAAACCTAACCAAAGAGGTAAAAGACCTTTACAATGAAAACTTTAAAACCCTCAAGAAAGAAATTGCAGAAGACAGCAATAGGTGGAAAGACCTCCCATGTTCGTGGATTGGCAGAATCAACATCGTAAAAATGACCATCCTACCAAAGGCAATATACAAATTCAATGCTATACCAATTAAAATCCCAAAGCAATTCTTTAAAGAAGTAGCTCAAACAATCTCAACATTCATATGGAGGCACAAAAGACCCAGGATAGCAAAAACAATCCTGAGTAACAAAAACACTGCTGGAGGTATCACCATACCGAACCTTAGTCTATATTACAAATCCATAGTTGTAAAAACAACCTGGTACTGGCTCCAAAATAGACACACAGATCAATGGATAAGGATTGAAGACCCAGATATAAGCCCACAAAATTACAGCCATTTTGTCTTTGACAAAGGAGCCCAAAGAATCCAATGGAAAAAGAACAGCATCTTCAACAAATGGTGCTGGCAGAACTGGATCTCCACATGCAGAATATTAAAGCTGGACCCATACCTGTCACCATGTACAAGACTTAATTCCAAATGGATCCAGGACCTTGATATAAGTCTAGAGACTATAAAAACCATAGTTGAAACGCGAGGAACTCCCGCGAGGTGATTGGGCTAGGCGAACATTTCCTAAACAGACATCCAATGGCACAGTCACTGCTACCAACTCTCAACAGTTGGGATCTTGTGAAATTGAAGAGCTTCTGTTCAGATAAAAAGATTGTAACAGGAGCTCAAAGGCAACCCACAGAATGGGAGAAAATCTTCACTAACCACCTATCTGATAGAACTCTGCTGTCCAAAGTGCACAAAGAACTTAGAAAACTGAACACAAAGGAAACTAGTGGCCCAATTAAAAAATGGGCCCTGGAACTTAAAAGAAATTTTACCAGGGATGAAATTAAAATGTCTAACAAATATCTTTAAAAATGCTCCACATCTTTAGCCATCAGGGAAATGCAAATCAAAACTTCCCTGATATCTCATCTCACCCCAGTCAGGATGGCAAAAATCCACAAAACAAACAACACCAACTGCTGGAGAGGATGTGGAGAGAGGGGAACTCTCCTACATTGCTGGTGGGAGTGCAGGCTCATACAGCCACTCTGGAGAGCCGTCTGGAGATTCTAAAAGAAATTAAAGATTGAAATGCCATAAGACCCTGCCATTCCACTTTTGGGTATAACCGCCCATACAGCAGAGGTTCATCTCAATAGCACAAGCACGACCATGTTCATAGCAGCACTGTTTACAATAGCAGAGACATGGAATCAACCCAAATGTCCAAGAGTTGACGATTGGATAAGGAAACTGTGATACATCTATGCAATGGAGTTCTACTCAGCCATCAAAAATGATGAATTATCTGAATTCATTAGAAACAATTATATTAAGCGAAATAACCCAGACACAGAAAATTAAGCACTGTATGTACTCCCTAATAGGTGGCTCCTAGTACCAAACCCACCCAGCCCATCTTGAGACACTCATAGGTAAATCTATGTATTACCTACAGTAATTGCAAGGATTATGAACAGGAGGGATGGGGTTGGAAGGCCACACCAGAAACAAGGAGAGAACTGACCAGGTTACAGTAGAGAAAATAGGCCTCCATCAAGGACTGCAAGAAAGTAATATGACACCTAGTTAAGTTCACAGACATTTGTTCCTGATCATTTACAACTAAGGGGGTATGAACTCACCAGAAGGGGAGGGCATATTGTCCGGCAGATTAAAAAGTAACCATTTTGCAAATGGGTGATTGACCCCTCCCATTGCCAAATGCCATATGACCCTGCGATTCCACTTTTGGGTATAAGTATTACATCTACCCTTGAATGTGCTCTTATAATAAGACTCAAGTTTAACAGCTTTCTGTCTCTGGCCAGGAGGTGACATACAGTGCCCATCACAATGGAGTGAAGGGCATTGCAGGAGCAACAAAACGCAAAAGAAAATCAACAAACCACTATCCAGAACTTCAGAGACTCTATATCAACCACCTAGAACTAGGCCAGCCTAATCTCTCCCCATCCTGAAGCTCAGGGACATTTGTGGAAGAGGGGGCGGTAAGAGTGTAAGAGAAAAAGGATGGGAGGAGCAATGATTTGCAAGATACTCCACACAAGTTAGGGCCGAAGCAATCATAATTGGACTTTGCATTCCTGGCGCAATGTCCAACACACTATTGACTTCACAAAGTTTAGCATCTGCTAAAGGCACCAAGATCCTTGGAGGCAAGGGATTGGCAGCCACAGTAGTGTTCCTATGCTTAAGGGGAACATGGGAAAGGGTTCAGGGAAATGCCACTGGGTCCTTGTATGTCATCGGAGAGGGGGGCCCAGAGGAGAGTCAGGCATGCACAAGAAAGGACTCTCTGGGAATTGGGGTGGGAGGCACTGGGGGATGGGGTAGGAAGGGTGAGGGGAGGGGGAGCAGGAGGTTCGGGGGGAGGAGGAGGGAGGGAGGGAACTGGTGTACCTATTAAGTTTGTATGAGCTGAAATAATAATAAAAATGTATTATAAAAATAAAAAAAGAAACTGTTATGTCTTTCTCCTGAAGGAGATACAAAAGAACAAGAGAACATTTATTCTTTGATATAATATGGAACTCACAGACTGTGTTCCAAGCACATGATATGGAAAAAAAATCACCAAATATATGAGAAACTTGCCTTATTTTTGCAACAGGAAGTGTATGATGGATTATTAAGTACCTTGATTGTAGTAATAATTCTGCCTGCTTAGGTACAACCAGAAATTATGCTTTAATTGAATGTATGTAAATGTTATTGGGGTTTATATCAACTAACCTGAGAAAACCCAGAAGCTTTACAAGCTCAAATGATCAGAGAAAAAGCACCAAGCACTGAGTTTAATATCATTATGGAAGAGGAGAAGCAAATTCTATAAGTTGCTGTGTGAATTCTACAACTCTGTGAATTCCTAATGTTACTTTCTCTCTCTCTCTTTCTGTCTATGTAAATAAGTAAAATACATTGTAGAAGTTGAGAAAAGTAGAAATTGAAAGTTCTTCATGCTATGCGCATTAAAGGATTCTCTGGGTTTGGGGGAGGAGGCACTGAGGGTTGAGGACAGAGGGATGAGGGGAGGGGGAGCAGGGGGGTCGGGGGGAGGAGGAGGGATGGAAGGAACCTGTGTGCCTATTAAGTTTGTATGAGCGGAAATTATAATAAAAAATGTTAAAAAAATTTCTTCATGCTATACTTGCAGATACTAGGCAAAATGTCTTAAGTGTTGGACACATTTTTTGGACACATTTGTTGTCAAGTAGAAAAACAAGAGAAGAAAGTATTAATGAAATAAGAATCGTTTTGGCCTGAGTTATGTGGAATGAAATATATAAGAATTAGTGTGAATACCCCACGAAAGCATAAGAAAAAAGGGATCTTACCTTGACTTTATTTCAATCCAAATGGCAATAACTTACCTGGATACTAAGAATAGAAACTGTGCCCTCATAGCGAGCAGAGGAAGCATTTGTTCCTCATTAAAAAGAATGAACTCTAGGAGGAGGTACAAGAATATTTTCCTGACTGGAATAGATTTCTTAATGAAGCATTCCCAACTGACTTCTACGGACTCTGCACCCCCAGGGATGTGATATACACAGGTCCTCACTAGACAACATAGATTGATCTCATTCTGATCCTAGGAGTGTGTGCCCTTAAAGATCAAGAGTGAAGAAGTGAACTCTTTAGCATTCTCTTCCTGAGTCCTGAGGTAATGATCCATCATTCAGTTTTTTCCTACATTTTCTGCACAAATTTTCTTCACAGCTATTTTATACATACTGCATATTTCTTTTCTATTACATTGGAATAGTCTTTGATAGTCAGAAGCAAGGACCTCATAATCCAATGACAATAAGAATCCTGATTATGTATGGATATGTATATATTATTTATGTACATTTGCACATGATGTGATTTCTTATGTGTATTAATATATACATGAATATAAAAATTGTAAGTATATGTATGAAACATACATATATGTATATGAAATCATAACCTGCATTTGGGAATATGAATAATAAAATTGCAAGTTCTTTAACATATTATTTATTTATTTATTTATTTATTTATTTATTTATTCATGTGTATCGGAGGACAATCTGTGTCCCTGAAGAGGACCAATGGTGATGTGGTAATCATCTTTGATTGTTTATACTTTTTGTTTCACTCTGGAATTTCCCAAGATCTGCCCTTACTGCAGATCCTGGGAATGCAGGCCCCTGGCATTTCTGCCTGGCATTTTTTCACATGGGACCTGGGATCCTAACTCAGGACCTTCTAGTTTGGGGTAGAATCATAAGTCCCGAGCCATCTCTCTAACACTAAAATTGCAAGTTTTAAAGAAGATACTGCAGAAAGATCTGGAGTGTTCTGAGCTTTTAATATCATTATTATTTACAAAATGTTGAAAGCTGTACTTTGATCTCCACAGGCATACCTACTCTTCTCTCTCGCTTTTATCTCTGAAATAACTAAATGAATAAATTGAAAAATATGTCATTTATTAATTTTGAGAGAGGAAGAGAGAAATTACATAGTTGCATGCCGTGGTGAATGGATGGAAGGCAAAAATACATTTTCAGAAATTATTTCTCTCTTCCAATATAAGGCTTCTGGGAATAGAAGTAAGCTATCAAATTTGTAAGCAAGTGACTTACTCACTGAGCCATCTGCATTGCACACGATAAATTTAACTGTTTTTAAAACAAAGATCCAACACTGAAATTATGCTCCTAGATAATAAAGTGTGACTGGATTTATAACTTCACAGTGGAAATCTACTGGCTATCTCAGCTGTTCAGTTACATTCAGTGGCAGTATTCTCACCTTATGTGAGATAGTGCAGTTCTCCTTTATATATCTCATAATAACATCCCATAACAAAATCTCTCATAATAACTTCCTACAGCAAAGTCTCATAAACATCTTATATTCACACCAAACACTTCAATAGAAAATTCAAGGAATATTTGACATTACAATTTTAGTGGGTGCTATTGTTGATATGCAAGAAGTATGACTATTTACCATTAAGCACAGCTGCAAAATGTTTTCTCGTCACAAGATCTGGCAAGAAAGACAAGAAAAAATACTGAAAATATCTTGCAACCACCAGGGTCAACAAAAGTAAACGGGCTGGAGATATTGAAGGGGCACCTGGGACACTGACACATTTCTAAACCCTCATCTGGCTCCTAAAGTGCATCTTCCATAAAATGTTCTTGTAAAGGTTTTTCCACCAGGGATTGGGATAAAAAGTGTTAAGATTTCATACAAGGTAAGATGCACAATGACAGGCTAACCATGCATGTGTTAGAAATTAAGAAATCTTAGAGATCTGAGGCTTGCTTCAGTGTCAGGCAGATGTGGTACCATGTAACTCACTAGGTCAGGACATTTGTTTCATAAACAATGATTTTTTAATTTGTTTGAATACAATGTAATCTTCCTTCTGCCTTAAACTCTGATTAGAAGTGTGCTGATCGAAATAAAGAATAAGTTGCCAAAGGTGTACTTAAATAATTTAAACCCATATGCCTTATACCTAACAGAAAATTGGTTGATTGAAAAAATGACAGGTTGCTGAATTTACATGATAATTTTTCAGACTTAGGGTTTCAAAAAATAGCGTGTGAGAAAGTAATTTGAATTTGCACAATAAAGCTGCACTTGTATTACCCCAACTCCATTAAGGAGCCTCAATATACTCAATGATATTGTGCAGCTAAGCTCATCACGATTTCTTTTTTTAATTTAAGATAAATAAAACTGTCTGGTATGCTATATGTCCTCTTAGGAATGTTATGCAATACCATTCAACCTATCCTTAATATTCAAATAATGCACTGAAATATTCTACTATACCTCCTAAATGCATTCATTTGTTATTTTTAATGGATTATATATCTCCATACTGCAGAAATCATAGAAACTACATTTCATTGATTAGTCTTTGTTTCTATGAGCAGAATAAGCACATTGCATGTTGAGAGCTATAAACCACTTGTTAAATATTTTTTTTTATCGAGCAAGAATCTGTTAACAGTTTTATTTTTTATGTTAAACACCATGGGACAGGATTGTAAAATGAACAACTCAGTGAACAATTGCCTCACAAAGGGTAAGAAAAATTCTACCATGATATTAGCAAAGGTAAAGGAGAAAATTTACATGGTAAGAGGCACCATTTCCCCACAGAAAACCTCCTGACATTTCCTGAAGGAGTAGAATTAGCAATCTAAATAAATCATATTTCAAGAGGTAAAAGCAAGAGATGAAATTTAAAGGGATTATTAAAATAACATTTACAAGACTCTGAACAATTTTTGTACTCTTTTTAAAACCACGAAGAACAATTCTTTATTTATGAATTTCATAAAGGACTGAATGTGCAACTGATATCTGCTAGTGATGATCTGGTAATATACAGTTTGTCTAGTAGCCAAACTTTTTTTTAAATTGTGTTTTCTATACGTAAGAGATCATTAAACACAAAGCCTATATGTTGCTTTGCACACAAGAAAACGGTCACCGTGGGCCATACTACCAGTGACATGGTAGGTAAACAAATCTTTTTCTGGTCGAGAGGAAACAAAGAAAGAGCAGCTCTGCATGCTTCACTCTACAAGACGAATTTCCCTAGAAAGAATCCAATGAAAATGGCTGCAATTACAACCAGAAGAGGAGGGAGAGGACTGGTGGCATTATCTCTGAAGGATGCAACCGAGGTGGATCCAGGTTTATCTAGATGTGCTACCTTTCTGAGCCTTAAGCCTTCGTCTCTCAGGTGTCGATTTTCTTCTGATAGCTTCATCATTTCTCCCTGAAGTCTTTTACACTCTTCCATCAGTTTCCTCGTTTCAGTATCATTTAGTGAAACACTGTGTGGTTTTGGCAGGGGTCCATCTTGTTTAGACGCATTCAGTGGAACAGTTTTGCTAGGCTCCATATCTTTCAGTTTATCGTTTTCATTCGGCATTTCAAATACACATCTCAATTTAGAATCCATTAATTCATCTGGTTTTGCCTCTTTCCACACAGCTTCCATATCTGAAATGTTTGGTGGAGCAAACATTGTCTGTATCATGAACTTGTGTTTACTCTTTTCATTCGAATCATAGCCAAAAGGCTGTAGCATTACTGAAACAGTCACAGTTGACCCTGGGTCAATAATCCCACTGTTGGGTCTCACACAGTATCGGCGAGGTGCTGTAGTCTTCACTTTGAAACACACTTTTCTATCAGAAGGATTTTGTAATTTAAGAATTGTAGTGACTACCTCTGTGAAGGGGCCTTTGAATTTGAGGTCTGTGGGCGGGTCGAGGACCAGAATCTGCTGGAGCTTCGCTATGGCCCCGGAGGCGGATGCCATTGGAGACAGCTCAGAGGTGGGGTGTGCCCGCTGAGGTGGTTCGTTGCCTGGGGCGGGGGACAGTGCAGAGCAGGCTCCATGGAGCTCTGGGATCTGATCAGGCTGGCGCCTGCCAAGCCTCCGCGCCTTCCACTGTGTTCCAGGTTCCTAGGCTGCCAGTTGTGTCAGCAGTTCCGGATGTCACAACTGACTCAACCGCACACCAACTGCTGTGGCCACGCGCACTGCGATCCTAGGCGCCCCACGTTATGGGTCTTGAGTACTTTTTAAGTATTGAAGACCTACACAAACTACCAAAGTCAGATTACAAAACCAAGATGAAATGTAAATTATGGTTTTTAGGGGATTTTGTCATCCATTCCACTCTCCCCTTCTCCCCTTCCTTTCACCCTCCTCTCTTCTTCCCCTCCTCCTGGTGTTTCCCCTTTCCTCCTTGCCATCCCCTGGAGCATCCTTTTATGTGGGCTTGGAACCTCCCTGAGTCCTCCACCCTAGTGAGGGTTCAGGATTCAGTGGCATAGCCCAGGGCCATTTTTGTACTACCCACTAGCATAGGAACTCTTGTTTTTTAAGACACCACAATTCTAAATATATGTATACATGAAACATAAGTTCACCCAGATTCACAATGCAAACACTACTAGGTGTAATGCAATAAGGTAATCCTAACACAATAGCAGCAAATATCAATGCCCTACTATCACTAACAGATGGATCTTCTGGAATAAAACTAGGTAAGGAAACACAAGAGTTAACTATAATCATTGATAAAATGAATGCAGCTGATGACTGCAAAGCATATTACCCAAACATAAAGAATACACATTCTTCTGAGCACAAATCAAGTATCGGTATATAAAGAGAAGTAAGTAAACCTATGTATAATAGTAGAACACAATGCTAAAAGCTAGACTTCCAAAAGGGAAACCATAGACAATAAAAAAACTCATTGAAATTAAATGGAATACTACTAATAATATTGGGTTGATTGAAGAAATCATAAAGCAAATAAAACATTCCCAGAGTTCAATGAAAAAACAAAACACAGCAACCAAAATTTATGGGATACTGTGAAGGAAGTCTTTATAGGTTATTGTACAGTTCTCAGTGTGCTAGTTCAGAAATCAGAGAGATAACAAACAAATAACCTGATTATATGCTTCAAGAAATTGGATAAATTATTTTTATTACAAATATTTATTTGAACAGATGTGGTATGAAAAAGTAGGTATACTTGTGGCACTACCAATTCAGGGAGGCCCTAGCGGGCTCCCAGCTAGGGAAAACCCTGGGCACTTACAGACATGTCCCAACAGAGGACTGTGCAGGCGAAGGGATGAACAACCAATGGGAAGTGGCTGTTAAATGACTGATGACAGTCGTTCCCCCCGCCCCAGGAGAGATGGCAACACCTGATTGGACCCTGACCTTATATAAGCCCAAAACTCGCTTAATGACTTTGAATCTGTGGCCTCTCATCCAAGGCTGCTTCTCACATGATTCCCTGGTTCTAGTGGTGACCCTGTCACCTGCTAGCTCATTTGCCTCGAAGCCCTCTCCTCCTCCACAGCTGGCTCTGCAGGGGATACAGCAACACATACTAACTCACTAGGAATTATTTAAAAGAATTTGTTTTCTTGAGTTTTCTCAAAGCTTCAATCATGTCCATGTTAGTCAAGCTGTAGATGACAGGGTTCATCATTTGTGGGACCACAATGTACATCAATGAAGACATAGCTATCTCTTTTCTTGAAATGGTAAAGGCAGATGTAATGTACAACCCTGCAGCTGTACCATAGAACAGGGATACCACCAATAAGTGAGGCCCACAGGTGGAAAAGGCCTTTCTCCTTCCTGTCTCAGAGGAAATATTTGTAAAAGAAGAGACAATTTTTGTATAGGAAAAAATGATTCCACAGATAGAAACACCACCAAATATGAAAGTTGAGATATATATCAGAATGTTGTTGATGACCGTGTCTGAGCATGCAAGCTTGATGACCTGAGCAAGTTCACAGAAAAATAGAGGGATTTCCAGATCTGTGCAGAAGTCTCAGCAAACATTAGACCAAGGAGTAGAGTGTTGACCATACTAATAAGTAGGGACATTACAAGGAGCAGACCACAGACCTGGTGGTTCATGATGACCTTGTAGTTCAGAGATGACAAATGGCCACATGGCTGTCATAGGCCATTACTGCAAGGAGACAGTTCTCCAAGGAAGCAAATTCCAAAATAAAGCAAACCTGAGTGAGACAGCCTGTGTAAGTGATGCTCATTATCCGTGTCTGCATATTCACTAGCATTTTTGGGATGGTGCTTGTACTTAAACAGACATCAATCAATGAAAGGTTAGAGAGAAAAAAGTACATGGGTGTGTGGAGGTGGGAGTCAACACTCACAGCCAGGATAAAGCGCAGATTGCTCAGGATGGTGACCAGGTTAATGAACAGGTGGCTGAAGATGAAGGGATGCAATGCTGGATCATCTGTTATCCTTCCTAGAAAAAACTGGAGAACATCTGTTTGGTTTCTCCCTTGCATGTTGTCAATGAGTCTGACAGGAATGTCAATGAAGACGATTAAAGAACTGCCACCAAAATTAGCCGCAGCACTTGGGAACATGTAAGAAATACAACTGCTTTGTTCCCATCAGGACTTATTCTCTATGTCTGAAAGTCAAAGTCTGCAAGTACAGATGATACAGAATAACTCTGAGAATAATACCAATGAACCTAAGGTGCCTTGTAACTCTTCCCAAGCTGAAAAATAACTTGTGATCATCAAAATGGCCAGCCCTAAGCCATGTTCCATGATGATTCATCAACATTAGCCATAAATAACAAGTTTTATATTCCTTTTCCATCTAAATATGATTAATGATCATACTCTCTTTTTTGACATTCGTCTGGATTTCTGCAGGGATTGCTGCCACCCCTCAGTGCCTTAATCAAAGGCAGACTTCTTTGCCTAGGTAGGTTTTCTGCTCTACCAGGCCCCTTTCCCACTATAGTTGTTAGATGCAGTTTGAACCACAGTAGCCCATATGATGAAAATAAAAGTAGAGAACTGACTTCCAAAAGTTTTCCTCTGATTTCTAGCCATGTATCATTGCATGCATGAGTATATCTCTCTGTCTCCCCTTTCCCTTCATCTCTTCCTCCTCTCTTTCAAATGAGAAAGGCGAAGTGGAATATATTATGAAAATTAGCAGTATGTTGGATGAAATGGAGAAAAGTGGAAAGGAAGATGTTTTTCATGAAGGAACCATGCTAATCTTCTCTATATCGTTCCAATTTTAGGATATGTGATGCCAAAGCAAGCACAAAAGGAAATGACCCTATCATATATTGTAATTTAGAAGGTCAGAGAAATTTAATCCCTTAATACAAAACTCTGGGAACTTTAGTCATGAAGGAAATACCATCAAGTTCAACAATCTTTGATAAAGGTATATAACCAAATATATAGGAATTAATATGACATAAACTATCACTGAGTTAGATACAGAATCATGACAGCAACATTTCAAAAATTAACCAATCAAACCGAGGAGACCCATTTCTTTTCAAGACAATTGGCATTTAGCAGCATACCTCAATCACAATACTGTGGATTGAAAATGTACCCCTGTTAAGGACAGAGAAACCCATTCATTGGTTCCTAGTTCCTTCCTACAGGAGAAACCAACTATAATCTTCCATCTGAGCGATACCTGTTAGTTCAGGCTGTCTCTCACAGTCTTTGAATGCCCCAGAGGCCCAGTCTCCAATGGTCCTCATTAGACCAGCTATGTTAACATGCCAATCCCAGAAGTCATGTCTTTAAGACCCAGAGAGCAGATATAACTATAAAGTAACAGATCCCTCAATATGTTTACTCCTTTTTATGAAGATCTCCATTACATGCATGTGACTAAGTGAACATATAATATTGATATCACAAATTTAAGTTTCTCTTTATACGTTCAGAAAACAAACTTTGTAATCTAGGTAAAAATACTGGGAAGCCAGATTTTTATTTTATCTGAGAAAGATACTACTTGGGAAAATAAGTGGTTGTACATAATATTTTTATATTATGTATTATATTATATATTATATATAATATATTATATATTATACTAGAAAAGTACAAATATTTGAAGTATTACAATATCTTAAAATTACAAATCTTTCTAAATTATCCCTGATGCTGTGGAAGTGTAATTTTATGCACATTTAGTGGAAAAATGTCAGATATATTTCCAGAATTCACTGCTGCACACAAATATATTCACAAAATGTTACAGTCTATAGAGAATATAATCTACTACAAAAGTCCTCTTGCATGGTGACAATATTAATATTTTCAAACTTATTGATATGGGAATTTTCTATCAACTTTTCTTTCAAGGTAAAATTCCAATTGTATATTTTCCACAGAAATATTAATTCAATTAGAAACTGACCAAGTCTGTTGCCAGCAGGTGAGGTAGATTTGATAAGATTTCAGACATTATTTTAATACCTACATAGAGGATGGTATATCATGTTAACAATCATTTCATATGTCTCTTATATTTAAATATTACGATATTTTTGTTTTCTCTTTCAATATATTGCATTAGTGTTACTTATCTTAGTTTGTAATATGGGTTATATGTCATTTGAAATCTGTACCAGGATATTTATCATGACTTTTATTGATATATTAACTGCAACAGCTAAAAAATAGAAAGAATGGATGAAATATTTTAAGATATATTTCAACTTAAAAAAATCAAGTTCAATTTCTTAATTTCCTAAGGGTTACAAAGTGCACTTAAGTAAGGTAATATATCCAGGACACAAAAATGAAATAAAACTTAATGTTTTTTCATTATAGAATTTTTTTCTTTTTTTAAAATTTTCTTTTTTCCACTCATACAAACTTGATGGGTACCACATTGCCCAACCTCCCTCCACACGATGATATTAACCAGATGTCTCATTACTTACTTGCATTAGTTGGTAGTGGACCACTATCTCTTCTATAGCATGATCCCCTCTCTCCTTGTAGCTGGCGAGGCCCTCCTTCCCTGTCCCTCCTATTTATAATCTTTGAAATTACTGTAGGTATTACAGAGATTTATCTTTATGCGTGTCACTGAGTCGCTTTGGTACTAGGATCCACTTATTAGGGAATAAATGCAGTGCTTAATTTTCTGTGTCTGGGATGGATAATTCGCTCAATATATTTTTTTTCTAATTACATCCAATTCCTGGCAAATTTCATTAAGTCATCATTTTTGATGGATGAGTAGTATTCCATTGTATAAATGTACCACATTTTCCTTATCCACTTCTCAACACTTGGACATTTGGGTTAATTCCATGAATCTGCTATTGTAAACGTGCTCCTATGAACATGGTCATGCTTGTGCTATTGAGGTGAATTTTTGCTGTATGGAGGATTATTCCCAAAAGAGCAATAGCAGGGTCATATGGCATTTCAACCTTTACCTTTTTAAAGAATTGCCAGACTGCTCGCCAGAGTGGTTGTATAAACCTGCATTCCCACCAGCAATATAGGAGTCTTCCTTTCTCGCCACATCCTCTCTAGCAATTGCTGGTGTTTGTATTGTGGATGCCTGTGGAACATGAGTGTGATACTGGGAATCGTCTTGGATTTCTCTGCCTCCTTATTGATTTGTTGTGGGATTTCACAGGCTGTGCCCTCTGGATTGGAATATCAAGTGACTGTTATATCTACCCAGCAGTTTTATGTGCTATCTGAGGATCTGAACTCTGGTCCTTCTGCTTGCTTGCTAGGTATACACTTTAACCCCCAAGTCATCTCCCCACCACAATAGTGTCATCTTGACCACCAATTTTAACCATCACACGTGAAACATATTGTCTCATGTATTTATACTATATTTTGTATTTATACAACATTTGTCTCACTATGTAAGGAAATAATGTAGATATAATGTCCTTCTGATTGTGTTACCAGCATGTATCCCTTAAGATAGACAAGAGAAGGCAAGAAGTGAATGTTAAGAGAACATGAAGGTCTGCCTGATACTTGAAACAAATGTCAGTCAAAACTCAGGAATTTTCCCTGACTTGTCTGAAAGTCTAAATCATTCACATAAGAGTTCTTTATTGATCATGTTAGCTCCTAAGAGATGTTTGATCCCCTGAAATTGTAGGGAAATGGAGTCTAGATAGCCAGGATCTATGGATATCAAACTCCCAAGGACGACAAGGAGTACACAGAGCCTGAATGTGATCTGGACTCACAGGACAGTTCAGTATACCTGTCCCAGGAACCATCATACTGTAATTGAGGGAAAGGATCACTGACTTCGTGTACCCTGAACACAGAGCGTCTATGTTTCCTGAAGAAATATAGAAGAAAAACAGATTCTGGTTTATGACATTTGGAAGCTTGTGGTGATGCTACAAAGAGGACTACTTCCAACAGATCAGTGGCCAACACATCATCATTTCCCATACCCCATGTACTAGTGAGGATCTCAGGAGACACAATGACATTCACAGAGAATAAATGAGATAAGTGTCAGACATGACAAAGGGAACTTTCCCATCCATAAGCTCACCTACTGAAAAGCCACTTATATTACCAAAGAGACCTGGTCCCTTACTCAGGTGCACCCAATGGGAGCCCGGTGGTCCACACACGCAGAAAGACATGAGAGTGGATGGGACTTGACAGGATTGGTGTAGGGAGGGAAGGGTGGAACAGGAGGGAGGTGATAGGAGAAGGGGAAATGGCATAAATGTATTTCATCTGATGTACAAAATTTCAAGTTTAAACAAAAAAAGATTGTGGTAATAGAAGAATCATACATTCAGACTTACCAGAAATCCTGTAATGTTGGTAAAGCTAGAAATGCAAACTTAAGCCAAAGCATATATCACGAGGGAGAGCCTGCCTTACGGATGAGTTTCTGCAAGGCTTCTCTCATGTCCCTGTTCCTAAGGCTGTATATAAAAGGCTTCAGAATTTGCAGAATCACGGTGCACATTACATAAGCAGCAGTATTCTTCCTAGGAGAAACATTAATGCTAGAAGTGATGTAAACCCACAGTCCTGCACCATAGAACAAAGAGACCACTGACAGGTAAGACACACAGGTTGAGAAAGCTTTATACCTTCCTCTTGCTGATCATATCCTCAAAAGGGAAGAGACTATTTGGGAGTAAGAGAAAATGATTCCAGAGGTTGGGATGACACCAAATAGAAATGTTATAATATATACCAAGATAATATTGATGAGAGTGTTAGAACAGGAAAGTTTAACAACATGAGAAAGTTCACAGAAAAGCGGTACTTCCACATCTGTGCAGAAGGACAGCTGCAATGACATAAGCCCAATCAGCACAGTGTTCATAATGCTAATTAGGAAGGAAAATAGATGGAGCAGACCACAAAAGCAAGAGTTCATGATGACAGAACTCTTGCAGCTCAGAGGGTGACAAATGGCTTCACAGCGATCATAGGCCATCACTGCAAGAATACAGCTTTCTAATGCAGCAAAGTCCAAAACAAACAGGCTTGAATGAGGCAACCTATAAGTGTGACGCTCCGGTCTTGAGTTTGAATGTTCACCAGCATCTTGGGGATGACAGTGGTGGTTAAACAGATTTCACTGAAGGACAGGTTGGAGAGGAAGAGGTACATGGGTGTTTGAAGATGGGAGTCAGAACTCACGAGAAAAATGATGAGCACATTTCCCAGGATTGTAACAAATATATGGACAAGAAGAGGCAAAAAATGAGGGGCTACAGTACTGGGTCCTCTGTTAGTCCCAAAAGAAAAAAATGTGGGGGCTGAAGAGGTGGCTCAGGTGTTAAGCCTCTGCCTTGCAGGCAAAATGTCCCAAGTTCTGATCCTAGACCCCACATAAGACGCCAGGCAGAATCGGATGCAGCCTGCTTTTCTGGTCCTGGTAGGGCCGAGCGTAAGAATCCAGGGCCAGAGTAAACAAGGAGGAGTTGGAGGCAGTCCATGGTGGTTCCCGAATTCGCAGGAGCTTCTACACACACATACACACACATACATACAGGTACGCATGCACACAAAATTGAATATATATATAAATAAAATATTAAAAAAAAGAAAAAATGTGAAACACTTGTTTGGTTTGTGGCTTCCATATTGTTCATCAATCTTGTGAAGCTAAGTGACATATATGATCATAAGTTTATGGTATCTTATTTCTGTTAAAAATGTAGTTTCATTATCCACAATATAGGCTTAGTCCTCATAATCTCCTAAGACAAAAACCATCAGTAGTCTTTTACAATCCCTCCAGATGTGTTTGAGACATACTGAGTTTTATTCAATGCAAACTCATTTGTACTACAGAAATTTGTGAGTGCTCAAATGCATTCATTCACAAATTTCTTCCTCACCATCCTTACATTTGTCTTTCCATGCCATCTATTGAAACCAATTTTTAAATCATCTACTCTGTTTCCTATGTCATAATAATCCTGGAAAGCGAAATGAAATACATGTGATGCCTGTTTTTGCAACAGAAGTGTCCCAATACATTATAGAAAGAATATTTCATGTACTCTACTTAAGTGCTAGTAACTGATCATCTCTTTGGTACTCAGACACAGGTGGGTCACATCAAATAGAAATGAATCATTTATTTCCATGATAGACATGAAATAAAGTTAGGGCATGACATACGTTGGATCAAAGCTCAGATTGCCTCATTATGCAGTAAACTTTTTTGACTAATTTCTGTTTATGGAATGTGTATCACGCAGAGTTGTCACACTGAATCACCACAAAGGACTCTTGCCCAGACAAGCAAATTTGGTTAATCCCCGATATTGACCCTCCTTCCATCACTGCCACTCAGGATCAAGTAAGCAAGGCTTTTGTACAGCAAGTACGAACTTGTCATTAGGGGCAATGTCCATCAAGCAGAAGGTCTGCCTGAGTATGGAAATGGAGGACAGGGAATTCCATCATTTACTATTTAAAAAAATGTAAATAGCAAGCCATCTGATGCACCTCGCTCTCACTTTCCTTCCTGTTCACTTGAGGACTGAACAGGTTTTGATCTCCCCAATCAGGGAGGATACAGAGGCCGGCAGTTAGATCTTAACCAATTCACAAATGGGAGACAAACCCCCCTTACTGCTGGATACCACTCCTATTCTAACACATGATATTGAGTGTCTTCTTATATTAAGATCTTTGTTCAAATAGTCATTTATCTTTGGTTAGGAGATGAACTCGACAGTCAATCAGGAGACATCAAAGGGCAGTGTAGGAACAGCAAAACTGAAAACAACAACAAACCATACTTCAGAACACCAAGGACCCTACATTATTCACCTGGAACCAGACCAGCTAAATCTCTCCCAATCCTAAAGCTCAGTGAACTTTGAGGAAAAAGGGCATGCAAGATTATAAGAGCCTAAAGATGGGGAGGACCAACGATATGTAAGATACTCCACACAATTCAAGGCTACATCAGCCAGGATATAGCCACAATGTGATTGGACTTTGCCTGACCTACACAATGGCTAACATGTCAACAACCCAACAAAGTCTAGCATGGATCACAGGGGAGAAGGCTTCAGACAGTAGGATCCTTAGAGGCAAGGGGTCAAACAGTTACAATAGAGTTCCCATACTAGTGGACAGTTCAAGAAAGGGCTCCAAACTATGCCTCTGAGTCCTGAACCCTCACTAGTGTAGACAACTCCGAGGGAAATTTAACACCCACATGAACAGATGCTCCGGAGGATGGGAGGGAGAAAGTAGGAAGCACCAAGAAAAGAGAAGGGAAGGAAAAGGGGTGAGAGGGAGGGGGAGAGTGGGAAGTGAGGAGAATACAATGGGTAGAAACATGGGGGAAAGGGGGGGAGGAGAAGGGAATACCTATTGATCTTGTATAACTAGGCAAAATAAAAAATTTGTTCCTGAATACATCCTGTGGTCTTTATGTTTGTTTACCTTTAACCATGAAACTATTTGCAACAGATGTGTGGAATTCATCTAAGTAGAAAGAATAAAGATCATAAAATATTAGCAAGCATCAGAGTTTACAATACCCCTCTATAGCAATTCATGTCTCCTTCACACTAATAACTAATACTATCTAGACTTGGGCAATGCTAGCCATGGAATTTCCCATAAGCCAAGAGATGACACATGAGCTTTAAAGGAAATCAGCAAAGTGAGATATGAAATGTACACATTTCCAAAGAATCCACCCCATACACGAAAACAACAAAATGTTGTTTAAGAAGAAAAGTTTATAAATATCAATATTACGTGATGCATACAAAATAGTAAACAGAAAATTTTCTAAGATATCTATAAGAAAGAGTTGTGTTTTTCTCCAGAAAGAGATACAAAATAACAAGAAAACATTTATTCTTTGATACAATATGGGACTCACAGACTCTGATTGTGTTCCAAGCACATGATATGAAAAAAAAAATCACCAAATATATGAGAAACTTGCCTTATCTTTGCAACAGGAAATGTATGATGGATCATTAAGTACCTTGATTATAGTAATAATTCTGCATGCTTAGGTATAACCATAAATCGTGCTTTAATTTGAATGTATGTAAACATTATTAGGGTTTATGTCAACTAAACTGAGAAAAACCAGAAGGTTTACAAGCTCAAAAGATCAGAGAGAAAGCACCAAGTACTGAGTTTAATATTATCATGGAAGGGGAGAACCAAATTCTAAAAGTTGCTTTGTGAATTCTACAAATCTGTGAATTATTAATCTCTCTCTCTCTCTCTCTCTCTCTCTCTCTCTCTCTCTCTCTCTCTCTCTCTCTCTTTCTTTTTCTCACTGTCTGTCTGTCTATACGAATAAGTAAAATACATTGTAGACATTGAGGAAAGTAGAAATAGTATAGACTGGCAGATAAAAAGTACCCATTTTGCAAATGGGTGATTGACCCTCCCTCACTGAGGTTTCATACTTTTATTACATCTACCCTTGAATGTGCTATATCTTATAATAAGACTCCAGTTTAACAGCTTTTTGTCTCTGGCCAGGGGGTAACATACAATGCCCAGCAGGATGGAGTGAAGGGCATTGCAGGAGCAGCAAAACTGCAAAAGAAAATCAACAAACCACAATCCAGAACTTCAGAGACTCTATATCAACCACCCAGAACTAGGCCAGACTAATCTCTCCCCATCCTGAAGCTCAGGGACATTTGCGGAAGAGGGGGCGGTAAGAGTGTAAGAGCAAAAGGATGGGAGGAGCAATGATTTGCAAGATACTCCACACAAGTTAGGGCTGAAACAATCATAATTGGACTTTGCATGCCCTGCGCAATGTCCAACACATTATTGACCTCACAAAGTCTAGCATCTGCTAAAGGCACCAAGATCCTTGGAGGCAAGGGATTGGCAGCCACAGTAGTGTTCCTATGCTTAAGGGGAACATGGGAAAGGGTTCAGGGAAATGCCACTGGGTCCTTGTACGTCATCGGAGAGGGGGGCCCAGAGGAGAGTCAGGCATGCACAAGAAAGGACTCTCTGGGAATTGGGGTGGGAGGCACTGGGGGATGGGGTAGGAGGGGTGAGGGGAGGGGCAGCAGGAGGTTTGGGGGGAGGAGGAGGGAGGGAGGGAATTGGTGTGCCTATTAAGTTTGTATGAGCTGAAATAATAATAAAAATGTATTAAATTAAAAAAAGAACTGAAAAAAAAGAAAGAACATTCTTCATGATATACTTGAAGATACCAGGCAAAATGTCTTAAGTGTCGGACACATTTGTTGTCATGTAGAAGAACAAGGGAAGAAGTGTTAATGAAATAAGAATCATTTTGGCCCGAGTTCTGTGGAATGAAATATATAAGAATTAGTGTGAATACCCCATGAAAAAGTAAGAAAAAAGGGATTTTACCTTGACTTTATTTCAAAAGAAATGACAATAACTTACCTGGATACTAAGGATAGAAACTGTGCCCTCATAGAGAGCAGAGGAAGCCATTTGTTCCTCATCAAGAAGAATGATCTCTAGGAAGTGTACAAGAATATTTTTCTGACTGGAATAGACATCCTAATGAAGCTTTCCCAAATGACTTCTATGGACTTTGCATCCCCAGGGATGTGATACACAAATCCTCACTAGGTAAGATAGATTGCTCGCATTCTGATCCTATGAGTGAGTGCCTTAAAGATCAAGAGTGAAGAATTGAACTCATTAGCATTCTTTTCCTGAGCCCTGAGGCATTGGTACATCTTTCAATTTTTCGTACAATTTCTGCAAAAATTTTCTTCACAGCTAATTTATACATACTGCATATTTCTTTTCTATTACATTGGAATAGTCTTTGATAGTCAGAAGCAAGGAACTCATAATCCAAAGACAATAAGAAGCCTGATTATGTATGGATATGTATATATTATTTATATACATTTGCACATGTGATATCTTATGTATATTAATAAATACATAAATATGAACACACAAATTGTAAGTATATGTATGAAATAAGGATATATGTACATGAAATCATAACCTGCATTTGAGGATATAAATAATTAAATTGAAAGCTTATAACGTATTATAAATTTATTTATTTATTTAATGATTTATTAATTTATGTGTATTGGAGGACACTCTGTGTCCCTGTGGAGGATCAATGGTGATGTGGTAATCATCCTTGATTGTTTATACTTTTTGTTTCACTCGGGGATTTCCCAAGATCTGCCCTTACTGCAGATCCTGGGAATGCAGGCCCCTGGCATTTCTGCCTGGCATTTTTTCACATGGGACCTGGGATAGCAACTCAGGACCTTCTAATTTGGGGTAATATCATAGCTCCAAAGTCATCTCTCCAACCCCAAAATTGCAAGTTTTAAAAAAGATACTGCAGAAAGTTCTGAGTGTTCTGAGCTTTGAATATCATTATTGTGTACAAAATGTTGAAAGCTGTACTTGGATCTCCACAGGCATACCTACTCTTCTCTCTCGCTTTTATCTCTGAAATAACTAAATGAATAAATTGAAAAATATGTCATTTATTTATTTTGAGAGAGGAAGAAAGAAATTACATACATGCATGTCTTGGTGTATGGATGGAGGGCAAAAAGAGATTTTCAGAAATTATTTGTCTCTTCCAATATAAGGCTTCTGGGAATACAAGTCAAGCTATCCAATTTGTAAGCAAGTAACTTACTCACTGAGCCATCTCCATTGCACCCAATAAATTATACTGTTTTTTAAAACAAAGATACAACCCTGAAATTATGCTCCTAGATAAAAGAATGTACCATAATAAAGTGTGACTTTACAACTTCAGAGTGGAATACTAGTGGCTATCTCAGCTGTTCAGTTACATTCTGTGGCAGTATTCTCACCTTATGTGAGATAGTGCAGTTCTCTATTATATATCTCATAATAACATCGCATAAAAAAGTCTCTCATAATAACATCCTATACCAAAGTCTCATAAACATCTTATATTTACACCAAACGCTTCAATGGAAATTTTTTTTATTAATACATTTTTATTATTATTTCAGCTCATACAAACTTATTAGGTACACCAGTTCCCTCCCTCCCTCCTCCTCCCCCCGAACCCCCTGCTCCCCCTCCCCACCCCCTTCTCTCCCTATCCCCCAGTGACTCCCGCCCCATTTCCCAGTCCTTTCTTGTGCATGTCTGATTTTCCTCTGGGCCCTCCTCTCCGATGATGTACAAGGACCCAGTAGCCTTTCCCTGAACCCTTTCCCGTGTTCCCCTTAGGTATAGGAACACTGCTGTGGCTGCCAATCCTTTACCTCCAAGGATCTTGGTGCCTTTAGCAGATGCTAGACTTTGTGAGGTCAACAGTGTGTTGGACTATGCGCAGGGCATGCAGAGTCCAATTATGATTTCTTCAGCCCTAACTAGTATGGAGTATCTTACATATCATTGCTTGTCCCATCCTTTTGCTCTTACACTCTTACTGCCCCCTCTTCCACAAATTTCCCTAGGTTCAAGATGGGGAGAGACTAAGCTGGCCTAGTTCTAGGTGGTTGATATAGAGTCTCTGAAGTTCTGGATTGTGGTTTGTTGATTTTCTTTTGCAGTTTTGCTGCTCCTGCAATGCCCTTCACTCCATCCGGCTGGGCATTGTATGTTACCCCCTGGCCAGAGACAAAAAGCTGTTAAACTAGAGTCTTGTGATAAAAGCACATTCAAAGGTAGATGTAATAAAAGTGGGAAACCACAGTGAGGGAAGGGTCTATCACCCATTTGCAAAATGGTTACTTTTTATCTGCCAGACTATATGCCCTCCTGTTCTGGTGAGATCATACCCCCTCAGTAGTAAATGATCAGGAACAAAGGTCTGTGAACTTAATCAGATGTCTCATTACTTATTTGGGTCCTTGATGGAGGCCTATTTTCCCTGCTGTAACATGGTCCCTTCTCTCCTTGTTTCTGATTTGGCCCTCCTACACAATCCCTCCTGTTCATAATCCTTGGAATTACTGTCTCTAGGTGGGTTGGGTGGGTTTGGTACTAGGAGCCACCTATTAGGGAGTACATATGGCGCTTAATTTTCTGGGTCTGGGATACTTCACTTAATATAATTGTTTCTAATGACATCCATTTCCCGGCAAATTCCAGGAATTCATCATTTTTGATGGCTGAGTAGTACTCCATTGTATAGATGTACCACAGTTTCCTTATCCACTCGTCAACTGTTGGACATTTGGGCTGATTCCATGACTTTGCTATTGTAAACAGTGCTGCTGTGAATATGGTCGTGCTTGTGCTATCGAGGTGAACCTCTGCTGTATGGGGGGTTATTCCCAAAAGTGGAATAGCAGGGTCATATGGCATTTCAATCTTTAATTTCTTTAAGAATCTCCAGACGGCTCGCCAGAGTGGATGTATGAGCCTGCATTCCCACCAGCAATGTAGGAGAGTTCCCCTCTCTCCACATCCTCTCCAGCATTTGTCGTTGTTTGTATTGTGGATTTTTGCCCTCCTGACTGGGGTGAGATGATACCTCAGGGAAGTTTTGATTTGCATTTCCCTGATGGCTAAGGAAGTGGAGCATTTTTTCAGATATTTCTTTGACATTTTAATTTCATCCCTGGTAAAGTTTCTTTTAAGTTCCAGGGCCCATTTTTTAATTGGGCCATTGGTTTCCTTGGTATTTAGTTTTCTAAGTTCTTTGTGCACTCTGGACAGCAGAGTTCTATCAGATGTGTGGTTAGTGAAGATTTTCTTCCATTCTGTGGGTTGCCTTTGAGCTCGTGTTAAAATCTGTTTATCTGAACAGAAGGTCTTTAATTTCACAAGATCCCAACTGTTGAGAGTTGCTAGCAGTGACTGTGCCACTGGATGTCTGTTTAGGAAATGTTGGCCTAGCCCAATCAGCTCAAGGGAGTTCCCTATCCTTTCAACCATGGTTTTTATAGTCTCTGGCCTGATATCAATGTCCTTGATCCATTTGGAATTAAGTCTTGTACATGGTGACAAGTACGGGTCCAGCTTTAATCTTCTGCATGTGGAGATCCAGTTTTGCCAGCACCATTTGTTGAAGATGCTGTTCTTTTTCCATTGGATTCTTTGGGCCCCTTTGTCAAAGACCAAATGGCTGTAACTTTGTGGGCTTATATCTGGGTCTTCAATCCTTATCCATTGATCTGTGTGTCTATTTTGGAGCCAGTACCAGGCTGTCTTTATAACTATGGATTTGTAGTATAGACGAAGATTTGGTATGGCAATACCTCCAGCTGTGTTTTTGTTATTCAGGATTGTTTTTGCTATCCTGGGTCTTTTGTGCCTCCATATGAACTTTGAGATCGTTTGGTCAACTTCTTTGAAGAATTGCTGTGGGATTTTGATTGGTATAGCATTGAATCTTATATTACCTTTGGTAGAATGGTCATTTTTATGATGTTGTTTTTGCCAATCCAGGAACAAGGTAGGTCTTTCCACCTTCTGGTGTCTTCTGAAATTTCTTTCTTTAGGGTTTTAAAATTTTCATTGTAAAGGTCTTTTACCTCCTTAGTTAGGTTTATACCAAGGTATTTCATTTTTTTAGGGGCTATAGTAAATGGTATTGTTTCTCTCAAGGCTTTTTCACTTCTTTTATTCTGGGCATATAGGAAGGCCTCTGATTTTTGCACATTTATTTTGTATCCTGCCACCCTGCTGAACTTCTCAATTAGTTCCAGGAGCTTCCTGGTGGAGTTTTTGGGATCCCTCAGGTATAAGATCATGTCATCTGCAAATAGGGATATCTTGACTTCTTCCTTGCCGATTTGAATCCCTCTTATGTCCCTTTCTTGTCTTATGGCTTCAGCTAACATTTCAAGTACAATATTGAATAGAAGTGGTGAGAGTGGACAGCCTTGTCTAGTTCCTGATCGAAGTGGGAATGCTTCCAATTGTTCCCCATTGAGCATAATCCTTGCTGTGGGCTTGTTGTATATAGCTTTTATTATATTGATAAAGGTTCCTTCCATTCCTACTGTCTCTAGCGTTTTGATCATAAAAGGCTGTTGGATCTTGTCAAAAGCTTTTTCTGCATCTATCGAGAGTATCATGTGGTCTTGGACTTTGGACTGGTTTACATGATGAATTACATTTATTGATTTGCCTATGTTGAACCAACCTTGTGTGCCAGGGATGAAGCCTACTTGGTCCCCGTGAATGATCTTTTTAATATGTTTTTGAATCCGATTTGCTAAGACTTTGTTGATAATCTTTGTGTCTGTGTTCATCAGGGAGATCGGCCTATAGTTTTCTTTTTTAAGTGAATCTTTATTAGGTTTTGGGATTAAAACGATATTAGCTTCATAGAAGGAATTTGGTAGTGTTCCTTCCTTTGCTATTTGATGGAACAGTTTAAGGAGTATTGGTGTTATTATCTCCTTAAATGTCTGGTAGAACTCTGTGCTGAATCTATCTGGTCCAGGACATTTTTTGGTCAGAAGATTTGAGATTACTTCCTCAATTTCCTTATATGTTATAGGACTATTTAAATAATTCACAACTTACTGTTTCAATTTACGTAAGTTGTGTTTACTTAGAAATTCATCCATCTCTTTTGTGTTGTCAAACTTCACAGAGTATAAGTTTTTGAAATATGATGTTATAATTCTCTGGATTTCTTGGGTATCAGTAGTGATAACTCTATGTTCATTTCTAATTTTGTTAATTTGGGTTTTCTCTGTCTTGCTTTTGGTTAATTTCGCTAGGGGTGGGGGCTGGAGAGGTGGCTCAGGGGTTAAGCCTCTGCCTTGTTGGCAGAAGGTCCTGAGTTCGGATCCTAGACCCCACGTATAGACGCCGGGCGGAAACGGGGCGGCGTTTCTGGTCCTGGTAGGGCGGAGCCTTTGAGTAACAAGGAGGAGGTGGAGACGTCCATGGTGGTTCCCGAATTCGTCCGTGGTTCTACACACACACACACACACACACACACACATAGGCACGCACGCATACATACGCACACTCGCATATGCGCACAATTGAATAAATAATAAAAAATTTAGAAAAAAAAATTCGCTAGGGGTGTATCAGTCTGATTGATTTTTTCAATGAACCAGCTTTTTGACTGGTTGATTTTTTCTATCGTTTTCTTAATCTCGATTTCAGATATTTCTCCCCTTATTTTGCTAATCTCCTCTCTTCTACTACTTTTGGTATCAGATTGCTCTAGTTTCTCTAAAGCTTTAAGCTGCATTGTTGCTTATTTCTGATGTTTCCATTTTTTTGATGTAAGCATTAAGAGCTATGAACTTACCTCTTAGAACAACTTTCATTGTGTCCCAGAGATTTTGGTAAGTTGTATTTACATTATCGTCCACTTGCTGGAAATCTTGAATTTCCTTTTTAATTTCTTCCTGAATCCAGTTCTCATTCAGCATCATATTGTTAAGTTTCCAGGAGTTAGTGTATTTTCCCTTGTTTGTTGTGTTGATGATGTCCAGCTTTAGGCCATGGTGGTCTGACAGGGCACAGGTTAGAATTTCAATTTTTTGTACATGTGTAGATTCGTTTTGTGGCCCAGTATGTGATCTATTTTGGAGAAAGTTCCATGTGCTGCTGAGAAAAATGTGTATTCTTTGGTGCGTGGGTGAAAAGTTCGATAGAGATCTGTAAGGTCCATTTCTTTCAGGGTTTGATTAAGGTCCAAAGTGTCTCTGTTAAGCTTTTGACCTGTTGATCTATTCCATGTTGAGAGGGCAGTGTTGAAGTCCCCAAGAATTATCTTTTTGGTGTTGATTTCTTGCTTTAGACGCTGTAGGGTTTTCTTAATGAATGTGCAGGGGCCCATATTGGGTGCATATATGTTCAGTATTGTCAAGTCTTCCTGGTGAATTGTACCTGTGACTAAAATGTAGTAACCATCCTTGTCTCTTATAATTTTCTTTGGTTTGAAGTCCACTTTGTCTGATAGCATAATGGCTACCCCTGCCTGTTTTCTGCTTCCATTTGCTTGTAGAATTGTTGACCAGCCTTTATTTTTATAGCATGCCTATCTTTTGTAGTTATCTGGGTTTCCTGCAGGCAGCAGATTGATGGATTGTGATTTTTAATCCAAGTTTGTAATCTGTGTCTCTTGATCGGTGAATTAATTCCATTAACATTTAGTGTTATAATGGAGAAACTATTGTTAATTCCAGACATTTATTATGTTTAGTAGTTTTTATAAGTGTATTGCTTCACTTTTAATAGTGTTATATTTGCCTTCTGTTCTCCTGGATATGCCTGTTTTTTTCTTCACGCTTGAGTATCATTTCTAGCATTTTTTGAAGGCCTGGTTTGGTGGACATGTATCCCTTAAAGTTGTCTTTGTGCTGGAAAATTTTTCTTTCTCCCTCGATCATGACTGATAGTTTTGCAGGGAAAATCAGCCTGGGTTGACATTTTTGCTCATTCAATACTTGAAGTATGTCTCTCCAAGCTCTTCTTGCTTTTACTGTTTCGACTAAGAAGTCATTTGTTATTTTAATAGGTTTACCTTTAAAAGTGCCTTGTTTTTTCTCCCTTGAAGCTCTCAGCACCAGTTCTTTATCTTTAATGTGGAGTGTTTTAACTATTATTTGCCGTGGCGTGCTTCTATTTTGGTCATATCTGTTTGGGGTGCAGAATGCCTCTTGTATATGGATGGGCCTCTCTTTTTTTAGATGAGGAAAGTTTTCCTTGATGATCGTTTGAAAAGTTTCCTCAGGGGTGATATTTTGAGATTCTTGCTCTGGTATTCCATGAATATGCATGTTAGGCTTCTTCAGGGTGTCCCATACCTCTTGGATATTTCTCTCAAGTATCTTTTTGGCTTTAACAACCTCTTCCATTGAGCTGGTTAGTACTCACACTTTATCTTCAAGGTCTGAAATTCTGTTTTCTGCTTCGATAGTTCTGTTGATAAGACTCTCTGTGGAGTTCTGGGTTGAAGAGAACTTGTCTTGTAGCTCAGTTTTAAACTCTGCTTGAGTCTGTTTTAAGTGCTCTATGCCAGTTTTTGTTTATTGCACTGTTTTTCTCAACTCCTCCGGATGTCTGTTGTGTTCCTCTTCAAAGTGATTGATTCGATTATGTACTTCCTCCCTGATTTCCTCTTTCATAGTATTGAACATGGTAATGATCGTATTTTGAAAGTCGTTATCTTGGGTCAGGTTTTCTTGGCCTTTTTCCGCGGGTTTGTTCTGGTTGGAGTCTGACATTATGGGATTAATTTCTTCAGTGGGAAATTTGTTTACTTGAGTGTTGCTTCTCATGGATTTGTACTTTGACTTTGGCATTGTCGTTTTAACTCTTAAGATCTCTCAATTTCACTAAACTGAATTATTTGGCCTGGAGTCCTGGTGGGCGTGTGCGGGCTGAGACTTATCTAGGTCGCTGGGTCAGGCCAGCTGGACCACATGCGTTTCCGGACTGGTGGAGCAGGGTGGGGTAAAGGGAGGATGTGGGCGTGGGCGTGGAGCTATTTAACCTGAGGGCAGCTGGGGCGGGGCCCGGGAGCAAGGGGGAGGTCCTCCTGGTCCCTCCACCCGGCGCACAGCTCTGGCTGGATGGTGGGAGTCGGAGCCGGGTTCCTTTGGGCTGACCTGGGGTCCTAGGGCGCGGGGGGAGGCCCAGCTGAACCGCGTGCGCGCGACCCGAACGGCGGAGCGGGGTGGGGTGAAAGGGCTTCAATGTAAAATTTAAGGAATATTTGACCATTGAAATTTTAGTGGGTGCCATTGTTGATATGCAAGAAGTATGACTATTTACCATTAAGCACAGCTGCAAAATGTTTTCTCGCCACATGGTCTGGCAAGAAAGACAAGTAAAGATGTTGAAAATATCTTGCAACCACCAGGATCAACAAAAGTAAACGGGCTGGAGATATTGAAGGGTCACCTAGGACACTAACACATTTCTAAACCCCCACCTGGCCCCTAAAGCACATCTTCTATAAAATGTTATTGAAAAGGTTTTTCCATCAGGGATTGGGATAAAAAGTTTTAAGAAGATTTCATACAAGATAAGATGCACAATGACAGGCTAACACAATGCATGTGTTAGAAACTAAAAAGCTTAGAGATCTGTGGCTTGCTTCAGTGTCAGGCAGAGGTGGTACCATGGAATTCACTGGGTCAGGACATTTGTTTCATGAACAATGATTTTTTTAATTCATTTGAATACAATGTAAACTTCCTTCTGCCTTAAACTCTGATTAGAAGTGTGCTGATCAAAATAATGAATAGGTAGCCAAAGGTGTCTTTATATAATTTAAATTCAATGCCTTATACGTAACAGAAAATTGGTTGATTGAAAAAATGACAGGTGGCTGAATTTACATGATAATTTTTCAGACTTAGGGTTTCAAAATATAGCCTGTGAGAAAGTAGTTTGAATTTGTACTATAAAGCTGCACTTGTATTACCCCAACTCCATTGAGTAGCCTCAATAAACTCAATGATATTGTGCAGCTAAGCTTATCACAGGATTTCTTTTTTTAATTTAAGATAAATAATATTTTCTTGTATCCTATATGTCCTCTTAAGAATGTTGTACAATACCATTCAACCTACCCTTAATTTTCATGTAATGCACTTAAATATCCTACTATACCTCATAAATGCATGCATTTGTTATTTTTCAATGGATTATATATCTCCATGCTGGAAAAATCATTGAAAGTACATTTCATTGATTAGTCCTTGTTTCCATGAACAGAATAAGCACATTGCATGTTGAGAGCTAAAACCACTAGTTAAATATTTTTTTATCCAACAATAATCTGTTAACAGTTTTATTTTTTATGTTAAATACCATAGGACAGGATTGTAAGAAGAATGACTCAGTCAACAATTGCCTCAAAAGGGGGTAGAAAAATTCTGCCATTATATTAGCAAAGGTAAAGGAGAAAATTTACATGGTAATATGCACCATTTCCCCGCAGAAAACCTCTTGGCATTTCCTGAATGAATGAAATTAGCAACATAAATAAATCATATTTCAAGAGGTAACAGCATGAGATAAAATTTAAAGGGATTATTCCAGTCAGGAAGGCAAAAATCCACAATACAAACAACAACAAATCCTGGAGAGGCTGTGGAGAGAGGGGAACACTCCTACATTGCTGGTGGGAATGCAGGCTCATCCAACCACTCTGGTGAGCTGTCTGGAGATTTTTAAAGAAATGAAAGATTGAAATCCCATTTAACCCTATTTCACTTTAGGAAATAACCCCACACACAGCAAAAATTCACCTCGATAGCAGAAGCACAACCATGTTCACAGCAGCACTGTTTACAATAGCAAAGTCATGGAATCAACCCAAATGTCCAACAGTTGAAGAATAGATAAGGAAACTGTGGTAAATCTATAAAATGGAGTACTACTCAGCCATCAAAAATGATGAATTATTGGAATTTGCCGGGAAATGGATGTCATTAGAAACAATTATATTTAGTGAAGTATCTCAGACCCAGAAAATTAAGCACCATATGTCCTCCCTAACAGGTGGCTCCCAGTACCAAACCCACCCAGCCCACCTAGAGACACTCAAAGATAAATCTCTGTAATACCTACAGTAATTGCAAGGATTATGAACAGGAGAGATGGGGTAGGAGGGCCATTCCAGAAACAAGGAGAGAGGGGACCATGTTACAGCAGAGAAAATAGGCCTCCATCAAGGACTGCAAGTAAGTAATGAGACATCTGATTAAGTTCACAGACTTTCCTTCCTGATCATTTACAACTGAGAATGGAAGGGCCTATAGTCTGGCAGATAAGAAGTAACCATTTTGCAAATGGGTGATTGACCCCTCACTCACTGTGGTTTCCTACTTTTATGACATCTACTTTGAATGGGCTCTTATAAAAGACTCTAGTTTAACAGCTTTTTATCTCTGGCCAGGAGGTGAAATACAACACCCATTAGGATGGAGGGAAGAGCATTGCAGGAGCAGCAAAACTGCAAAAGAACCATAATCCAGAACTTTAGAGACTCTATTTCAACCACCTAGAACTAGGTCAGCCTAATCTCTCCCCGTCCTGAATCTCAGGGAAATTCGCAGAAGAGGGGGTACTAAGATTGTAAGAGCACAAGGATGGGAGGAGCAGTGATATGCAAGATACTCCACACAAGTTAGGGCCGAAGAAATCATAATTGAGCTTTGCATGCCCTGCGCAATGTCCCACACACTATTGACCCCATAAAGTCTAGCATTTCCTAAAGTCACCAAGATTATTGGAGGCAAGGAATGGACAGCCATGGTAGTGTTCCTATGCTTAAGGGAAACACGGGAAAGGGTTCAGGGAAATGCCACTGGGTCCTTATACGTCATCAGAGAGGGGGCCCCAGAGGAGAGTCTGACATGCATATTAAAGGATTCTCCAGGGTTTGGGGGGGCACTGGGGGATGGGGAGGGAGGGGTGAGGGGGGGGGAGCAGGGGGGTCGGGGGGAGGAGGAGGGAGGGAGGGAACCAGTGTACCTATTAATTTTGTATGAGCAGAAATAATAATAAAAATGTTAAAAAATTTAAAGTGATTATTAAAATAACATTTACAAGACTCTGAACAATTCTTGTACTCTAATTAAAACCACGAAGAACAATTCTTTATTTATGAATTTTATAAAGGACTGAATGTGCAACTGACATCTGCTAGTGATGATCTGGTAATACACAGTTTGTCCAGTAGCCAAACCTTTTGTGTTTTCTAACCGAAAGCGATCATTAAAGGCAAAGCCTGTATGACGCTGTACACAAAAGAAAATGGTCACCATGGGCCATACTACCAGTGATATGGTAGGTAAACAAATCTTTTTCTGGTCAAGAGGAAACAAAGAAAGAGCACTCTGCATGCTTCACTCTACAAGATGAATTTCCCTAGAAAGAATCCAATGAAAATGGCTGCAATTACAACCAGTAGAGAAGGGAGAGGACTGGTGGCATTATCTCTGAAGGATGCAACCAAGGTGGATCCAGGTTTATCTGAATGTGCTACCTTTCTGAGCCTTATACCTTCTTCTCTGAGGTATCGATTTTCTTCTGATAACTTCATCATTTCTCCCTGAAGTCTTTTACACTCTTCCATCAGTTTCCTCATTTCAGTATCATTTAGTGAAACACTGTGTGGTTTTGGCAGGGGTCCATCTTGTTTAGATGCATTCAGTGGAACAGTTTTACCAGGCTCCATATCTTTCAGTTTATCATTTTCAATCTGCATTTCAAATACACACCTCAATTTAGAATCCATTAATTCATCTGGTTTTGCCTCTTTCCACACAGCTTCCATATCTGAAATGTTTGGTGGAGCAAACATTGTCTGTATCATGAACTTGTGTTTACTCTTTTCATTTGAATCATAGCCAAAAGGCTGTAGCATTACTGAAACAGTCACAGTTGACCCTGAGTCAATAATCCCACTGTTGGGTCGCACACAGTATCTGCGAGGTGCTGTAGTCTTCACTTTGAAACACACTTTTCTATCAGAAGGATTTTGTAATTTAAGAATTGTAGTGACTACCTCTGTGAAAGGGGCCTTTAAATTTGAGGTCTGTGGGCGGGTCGAGGACCAGGATCTGCTGGAGCTTCGCCATGGCCACGGAGGCGGACGCCATTGGAGACAGCGCAGAGCGGGTCGCGCCTCCTGCAGTGGTTCGCTGCCTTGGGCGGGGGACCTTGGGGCGCAGGCTCCATGGAGCTCTGGAACTGGACAAGGTTGGAGCCTGCCAAGCCTCCGCGCCTGCCTGTGTCGCAGGTTCTGAAGGCCAAGTATTGGGTCAGCAGCTCCGGATGTCACAACTGACTCAACCCCACACCAACCGCTGCTGCCACGCGGTCTGCGATCCTGGCGCCCCACGTGAAGGGCCCTGAGTACTTGTTAAGTATTGAAGACCTATACAAACTACCAAAGTCAGATTTCAAGACCAAGATGAAATATAAATTATGGTTTTTAGGGGTTTTGTCATCCATTTCACTCTCCCCTTCTCCCCTTCCTTTCACCCCCTCTCTTCTTCCCTTTCTCCTGGTGTTTCCCCCTTTCCCCTGCCATCCCCTGGAGCATCCTTTTATGTGGGCTTGGAACCTCCCTGAGTCCTCCACCCTAGTGAGGTTTTCAGTGTTTAGTGGCATAGCCCAGAGCCACTTTTGTACTACCCACTAGCATAGGAACTCTTGTTTTGTAAGACAGCACAATTCTAAATATATATACATGAAACATATGTTCACCCAGATTCACAAAGTAAACAGTACTAGATGTAAAGCAATAAGGTAATCCTAACACAATAGCGGCAAATATCAATGTCCTACTATCACTAACAGACGGATCTTCTGGAATAAAACTATGTAGGGAAACACAAGAGTTAACTATAATCATTAATAAAATGAATCCAGCTGATGGCTGCAAAGCATATCACCAAAACGTAGAGAATACACATTCTCTGAGCACAAATCAAGTATCAGTAAATAAAGAGAATTAATTAAACCTATGTAAAATATTAGGACACATGGCAAAAAGCTAGACTTCCAAAAGGGAAACTATAGACAATAAAAAACCTCATGGAAATTAAATGGAATACTATTAATAACATTGGGTTGATTGAAAAAAATCATAAAGGAAATAGAACATTCCCAGAGTACAACGTAAAAAGAAAACACAGCAACCAAAATGTATGGGGTACTTTGATGGAAGTCATTATGGGGAATTGTAGAGCTCTCAGTGAGCTAGCTCAGAAATTAGAGCGATAACAACCTGATTATATGCCCCAATAAAATGGATAAATAATTTTTATTACAAATGTTTATTTAAAAAGATGTGGTATAGGAAAAAGCAGGCATACTTGTGGCAATAGGGATTCAGGGAGGCCCTAGCCTGTCTCCCAGCTAGGGACAAGCCTGAGCACATACAGACATGTCACAACAGAGGACTGTGCAGAAGGAGGGATGAACAACCATCGGGAAGCAGCCATCTAACCTGCCCCTGCAAAAGACACCTAGTAAACAGTTAAATGACTGGTGGCTGTCCTCCTGAGGAGAGATGGCAGCACCTGATTGGACCGTGACCATATAAAACGCTAAAAAGCCCTTAATGACTTTGAATCTGCCGCCTCTTATCCATGGCTGCTTCTCACCTGATTTCCGGGGTCTAGTGGTGACCCCCTAGCCAGCTCACCCATTTGCCTCGAGGCCCTCTCCTCACCCACAGTTGGCCCAGCAGGGGATACAGCAATACATACTAACTCACAAGGAATTACTGAAAAGAAGTTGTTTTCTTGAGAAGTTTTCTTAAAGCTTCAATCATGTCCTTGTTGCTCAGGCTGTAGATGAAAGGGGTCATCATTTTTGGAAACACAATGTATAGCAATAAAGCCATGGCTATCTATTTTCGTTCAATGGTAAAGGCACAGTTAATGTACACCCATGCAGCTGTCCCATAGAACAGGGATACCACCAATAAGTGAGACCCACAGGTGGAAAAGGCCTTTCTCCTTCCTCTCTCAAAGGAAATATTTGTAACAGAAGACACAATTTTTGTATAGTAGAAAATGATTCTACAGATAGAAATACCACCAAATATGAAAGTTGAGATATATATCAAAATGTTGTTGATGACCGTGTCTGAGCATGCAAGCTTGATGACCTGAGCAAGTTCACAGAAAAATAGAGGGATTTCCAGATCTGTGCAGAAGGACAGTCTCAGCAACATTAAACCAAGCAGTAGAGTGTTGACCATGCTAATAAGTAGGGACATTAGAAGGAGTAGACCACAGAGCTGGTGGTTCATGATGACTTTGTAGTTCAGGGGATGACAAATGGCCACATGGTGGTCATAGGCCATTACTGGAAGGAGACAGGACTCCAGAGAAGCAAATTCCAAAATAAAGCAATCCTGATGAGCCAGCCTGTGTAAGTGATGGTCAGATTCCATGTCTGCATGTTCACTAACATCTTTGGGATGGTGCTTGTACTTAAACAGACATCAGTCAACGAAAGGTTAGAGAGAAAGAAGTACATGGGTGTGTGGAGGTGAGAGTCAACATTTACAGCCAGGATAATGAGCAGATTTCACAGGATGGTGACCAGGTTAATGAACAGGAGGAGGCTGAAAATGAGGGGCTGTAATGCTGGATCATCTGTTATCCTCGCTAGAAGGAGCTGGACAACATCTGTTTGGTTTCTCCCTTGCATGTTGTCAATGAGTCTGATAGGAACGTCAATGAAGACAATTAAAGAACTGCCACCAAAATTAGCCACAGCACTTGGGAATATGTAAGAAATACAACAGCTTTGTTCCCATCAGGACTTATTCTCAATGTCTGAAAGTCGAAGTCTGGAAGTACGGATTTTAATAAGTTCGCCAGATGATACTGATGATAAAGCAACACCTGAATGACCCTGAGCATAATACCTATGAACTTAAGGTGCCCTGTAACACTTCCCAAGCTGAAAAATAACTTGTAATCGTCAAAATTCCCAGCCCTAAGCCATGCTCCATGATGATTCGTCAACATTAGCCATGCATAACAAGATTTATATTCTTTTTCCATCTAAATATGCTTAATGATCACACTCTTTAATTTGACATTTGTGTGGATTTCTGCAGGGATTGCTTCCACCCCTCAGTGCCTTAATCAAAGGCAGACTTCTTTGCCTAGGTAAGTTTTCTGCTCTACCTGGCCCCTTTCCCGCTATAGTTGTTAGATGCAGTTTGATCCACAGTAGCCCATATGATGAAAATAAAACTAGAGAAGTGATTTTCGAAAGTTGTCCTCTGATTTCTAGCCATGTATCATTGCATATATTAGTATATCTCTCTGTCTCCCCTTTCCTTTCATCTCTTCCTACTCTCTTTCAAATAAGTGAAGTGAACTGGAATATATTATGAAAATTAGCAGTATGTTGTGTGAAATGGAGAAAAGTGGAAAGGAAGATGTTTTTTCACGAAGGTACCATGCTCATCTTCTCCATATCGTTCCAGTTTTAGTATATGTGCTGCCAATGGGAGGATAAAAGGAAAGGACCCTATCTTATCTTGTAATTTAGAAGTTCAGAGAAATGTAATCACTTAATACAAAACTCTGGGAACTTTAGTCATGAAGGAAATACCATCAAAAACAATCTTTGATAAAGGTATATAACCAAACATGTAGGAACTAATATGACATAAACTATCACTGAGTTAGATACAGAATCATGACAGCAACATTTTAAAAATATTAACCAATAAAAACCGAGGAGACCCAGTTCTTTTCAAGACAATTGGCATTTAGTAGCATATCTTAATCACAATACTGTGGAATGAAAATGTACCCCTGTTAAGGACAGAGAAACCCATTCATTGGTTCCTAGTTCCTCCTTACAGGAGAAATAATAGCTGTTAGTACAGCCTGTCTCTCACAGTCTGTTAATGCCCCAGATGCTTAGTCTCCAATGTTCCTCATTAGACCAGCTATGTTAACATGCCAATCCCAGAAGTACATGTCTTTACGACCAAGAGAGTAGATATAACTATAAACTAACAGATCCCTCAATAGGTTTTCTCCTGTTTATGAAGATCTCCTTTACATGTGTGTGACTAAGTGACGTATATATTGATATCACAAATTTAAGTTTCCCTTTATACATTCAGAAAAAACTTTGTAATCTAAGTAATAATCTGGGAAGCTAGATTTTTATTTTATCTGAGAAAGATATTTCAAGGGAAAATAAGTGTTTGTAAATATTATTTTATTAGGTGTTATACTAGAAAAGTACAAATATTTGAAGTATTACTATATCATAAAAGTACAAGTCTTTCTAAATTATCCCTGATGCCGTGGAAGTGTAATTTTGCGCACATTTAGCAGACAAAAGTCAGATATATTTCCAGAATTCACTGCTGCACACAAATATATACAGAAAATGTTACAGTCCATAGAGAATATAATCTACTACAAAAGTCCTCTTGCATGGTGACACTATTCATATTTCCAAACTTATTGACATGGGATATTCTATCAACTTTTCTTTCAAGGTAAAATTCCAATTGTATATTTTCCACAGAAATATTAATGCAATTAGAAACTGACCAAGTCTGTTGCCAGCAGGTGAGGTAGATTTGATAAGATTTCAGCCATCATTTTAATAGCAATATAGAGGATGGTACATCACTTTAACACTCTTTTTATGTGTCTCTTATATTTAAATACTTTCAATATTTTCATTTTCTCTTTCAATATATTGCATTAGCATTACTTATCTTAGTTTGTTTGTAATATGGGTTATATGTCATTTGAAATCTGTACCAGGATATTTATCATTACCTTTATTGATATATTAACTGCAACAGCTGAAAAAGAAAAGGAATGGATGAAATATTTAAAGATATCTTTCAACTTAAAAAATCAACTTCAATTCCTTAAGGATTACAAAGTGCACTTACGTAAGATAATATATCCAGGACACAAAAATGAAATAAAACTTAATGTTTCTTTTCATTATATATTTTTTTTCTTGTTTTTAAATTTTTCTTTTTTCCACTCATACAAACTTGATGGGTACCACATTGCCCAACCTCCCTCCACACGATGATATTAACCAGATGTCTCATTACTTACTTGCAGTAGTTGATGGTGGACCACTTTCTATGCTATAGCATGATCCCCTTTCTCTTTGTTGCTGGCGAGGCCCCCTTCCCATCCCTCCTATTTATAATTTTCTGTGTCTGGGATAATTCGCTAAATATAATTTTTTTCTAATTCCATTCATTTCCCGGCAAATTTCATTGAGTCATCATTTTTGATGGATGAGTAGTATTCCATTGTATAAATGTACCACATTTTCCTTATCCACTCATCAACAGTTGGGCACTTGGGTTGATTCCATGACTTTGCCATTGTAAACAGTGCTCCTATCAACATGGTCATGCTTGTGCTATTGAGGTGAATTTTTGCTGAATGGGGGATTATCCCAAAAGTGGAATAGCAGAATCAAATGGCATTTCAATCTTTAACATTTTAAAGAATTGCCAGACTGCTCGCCAGAGTGGTTGTGTAAGCCTGCATTCCCTCAAGCAATATAGGAGACTTCGCTTCTCCCACAGCCTCTCCAGCATTTGCTGGTGTTTGTATTGTGGATAAACATTAGTATCTGTAACGAACAGAAAAAGTAATAATTCTCATATAATATCAAAATTTTAATGTTATAATCATATTTTAAACACTTGAAGAATTCCTAAATCAGTTTCTTGTACACATAGACTATGGAAACAAGCTATACAATATTCATGAAAGGCAAGTGAAAGCGTGTATGTAAATGCATCTGATCTCAAATTTCCTTAGTAGCTTTCATTTATGACAAGTAGGAATTAAAAACCATCCAATTGCTATGAACAAGTACAACAAAAAGCAAATTGTCTGAAGCTCAATCAATGAAGTGCCTATCAGCTCAAGAATTACTGAACTATGGACATGACAGAATGAATGATACCAAAGACTAGCATAGTGAATGAAAAGGATTGACAAAAATGTAATTTTAAAGAGGAAAATTGAAAAATGAGGAAAGTTGTTACAGGTGATAGATAGGTAATCATCATTTTGCTGTCAACTTTTATTATTCTTTTTTATTATTTCTTATTTATTCAATTTTGTCTATATGCATGTGTGCAAGGGTGTGTATGTATGTGTGTGTGTGTAGAACCACGGATGAATTCGTGAACCACCATGGATGCCTCCACCTCCTCCTTGTTTACTCTGCCCCGGGGATTCACAGGCTCCGCCCTACCAGGACCAGAAACGCAGGCCACCCCTGCATCTGCCAGGCGTCTATACGTGGGGTCCAGGATCCGAACTCAGGACATTCTGCCTACAAGGCAGAGGCTTAACCCCTGAGCCACCCCTCCAGACCCTGTTGTCAGTTTTTCAAATGTACATAGATAGGTAGATAGAGAATAGAGAATGTATAGCTATATTAAAAATTAGATATGTTGATAGATAAAAGATAGAGAGATGATACATTAGGCTGATAGAGATAATGAATTCCTTACAGATAATAATTGATATTTAGGTAGATCAATAGTAGATGATAAATATATGAACAGATGATAAAAGCTTACAAATGATATTTAGCTGAATACACAGATAATAGTGATATATTGTGAATAAGTGATAGATGATAGTGATAATAGAATAGCAGATGATAGAGAAATCATTGATTGAAAGAGATAGGTGGGTAGGTAGACAGACAGACAGACAGATATATGAGATTCTATAATGCTGTACAGACCAGTCACATAAAGTTCAAAAGTTGGAATTAATAGCTCAATAAAGCTATGAATAAGGAAAGATGTCTTTGGTATATAAAAACAGAATATATCAGTCATAGTTAAACTTTATCATAGACAGATTTGCTGTTAAGAAGTTTGACACAATATTTGCTTTCTGTATTTTAAAGTTAACGTACATGCTGCATTAGTTTATTTTGCTGTTGCTGTGTTAGCATTCACTGGTGACTTCAACTTAAGGAAGAAAGGGTTTAATTAGATATCACGTTTGAGGTTAAAATACACATGATGGGGAATTTACACCTGGAGAAGACTGAGGCAACTGCTCATATTTTATAATCAGTTATGAACCAGAGAGCTATGAATGCTCATGTTCAGTTTAATGTTTCCATTCTATTAAGTTCAGGGTCCCATCCCAAATAATGGTGCTATCTATAAGGGTCAATTTGCTATCTTCTTGGTTCAATTAAACTATTCAAGATAGTCCCTCACAGGTGTGCTCAGAGGATAGCATAGTGTAGGTTACATATGCCAAGACACGTCTCCTAGATGATACTAGATTATTTTATTCTGCCCATTTGTGTATGTGGGTGTGTGGGTATGTGTGTGTGCAAGATGGCACTTGAGTATGTGTGTACCTGTGTAGCATGAGTGTGATACTGGGAATAGTCTTGGATTTTTCTGCCTCCTTATTGCTTTGCTGTGGGGTTTCGCAGGCTGTGCCTTCTGGATTGGAATTTCAAGTGACTGTTATATCTACCCAGCAGTTTTATGTGATATCTGAGCATCTGAACTCAGGGCCTTCTGCTTGCTTGCAAGGTAAACACTTTCACCCGCAAGTCATCTCCCCAACACAATAATATCATCTAGACCACCAATTTTAACCATCACATGTGAATCATATTACCTCATGTATTTATACAATATTTTGTATATGTACAATATTTACCTCACTATGTAAGGAAATGATGTAGATATGATGTCCTTCTGATTGTGTTATCAGCATGTATCCCTTAAGATAAACAAGAGAAGGCAAGAAGTGAATGTTAAGAGAACAAATGGAGTTCTGCCTGATACTTGAAACAAATGTGAGTCAAAACTGCAGGAATTTCCCCAGACTTGTCTGAAAGTCTGAATCATTCACATAAGAGTTCTTCGTTGATCATGTTAGCTCCTCAGAGAAATTGTAGGGAAATGGAGTCTAGGTAGCCAGGAGCTATGGATATCAAACTCCCAAGGAGTACACAGAGCCTGAATGTGATCTGGAGTCACACGACAGTTCAGCATGCCTGTCCTAGGATCCATCATACTGTAAGGGAGGGAAAGGATCACTGACTTTGTGTACCCTGAACAAAGAGCGTCTATGTTTCCTGAAGAAACAGAAGAAAAACAGATTCCGATTTTTGACATTTGGAAGCTTGTGGTGATGCTACAAAGAGGACTACTTCCAACAGATCAGTGGCCAACACATCATCATTTCCCCGACCCCATGTTCTAGTGATGATCTCAGGAGAAACAATGACATTCAGAGAGAATAAATGAGATAAGTGTCAGACATGACAAAGGGAACTTTCCGATCCATAAGCTCACCCACTGAAAAGCCACTTATATTACCACAGAGGCCTGATCCCTTACTCAGGTGCACCCAATGGGAGCTCTGTTGTCCACACACGCAGAAAGACATGAGAGTGGATGGGACTTGACTGGATTGGTGTAGGGAGGGAAGGGTGGAATAGGAGGGAGGTGATAGGAGAGGGAGAAATGGCATAAACTTATTTTGTCTGTATATACAACATTTCAAGTTAAAACAAAAAAAGATTGTGGTAATAGAAGAATCATACATTCAGACTTACCAGAAATCCTGTAGTGGTGGTAATCCTAGAAATGAAAACTTAGGTCAAAGCATATATCACGAAAGAGAGGCTGCCTTACGGATGAGTTTCTGCAAGGCTTCTCTCGTGTCCCTGTTCCTAAGGCTGTATATAAAAGGCTTCAGAATTTGCGGAATCACGGTGCACATTACATAAGCAGCAGTATTCTTCCTAGGAGAAACATTAATGCTAGAAGTGATGTAAACCCACAGTCCTGCACCATAGAACAAAGAGACCACTGACAGGTGAGACCCACAGGTTGAGAAGGCTTTCTACATTCCTCTTGCTGATAATATCCTCAAAATGGAAGAGACGATTTGGGTGTAAGAGAAAATGATTCCAGAGGTTGGGATGACACCAAATAGAAATGTTATAATATATGCCAAGATATTATTGATGAGAGTGTTAGAACAGGCAAGTTTAACAACATGAGACAGTTCACAGAAAAGCGGTACTTCCACATCTGTGCAGAAGGACAGCTGCAATGACATAAGCCCAATCAGCACAGTGTTCATAATGCTGATTAGGAAGGAACATAGGTTCAACAGACCACAAAAGTGAGAGATCATGATGACAGTGTAGCTCAGAGGGTGACAAATGGCTGCACAGTGGTCATAGGCCATCGCTGCAAGAATACAGCTTTCCAATGCAGAAAAGTCCAAAGCAAAGCAGCCTTGAATGAGGCAACCTGTATGTGTGATGCTCCAGGCTTGAGTTTGAATATTCACCAGCATCTTGGGGATAACAGTGGTGCTGAATCAGATGTTGCTGAAGGACAGGTTGGACAGGAAGAGGTACCTGGGTGTTTGGAGATGGGAGTCAGAACGCACGAGAAAAAAGATGAGCACATTTCACATTATGGTAACAACGTATATGGACAAGTAGAGGCAAAAATGAGGGGCTGCAGTACTGGGTCCTCTGTTAGTCCCAGAAGAAAAAAATGTGAAACCCTTGTTTAGTTTGTGGCTTCCATTTGTTTCCTCAATCTTATGAAGCTAAGTAACATATGTGATCATACTTTTATGGCATCTTCTTTCTGTTAAAAATGCAGTTTCATTATCTATAATATAGACTCAGTCCTCATAATCTCCTAAGAAAATAAACCATCAGTAGTCTTTTACAATCCCTCCAGATGTGTATGAGACATACTGAGTTTTATTCAATGCAAACTCATTTGTACAAAGGAAATTTGTGAGTGTTCAAATGCATTCCTCCACAAATTTCTTCTGCACCATCTTCACAGTAGTCTTTCCATTCCATCTATCGAGTCCAATTTTTTGATCATCTACCCTTTTCCCTTGTCAAAATATTCGTGGAAAGTGAAATGAAATATAAGGAATTGCTTTTTTTGCATCAGAAGTGTACCAATACATTATAGAAAGAATATTTTATGTGCTCTACTTAAGTAATAGTAACTGATCATCTCTTTGGTACTCAGACATAGCTGGGTCACTTCAAATAGAGATGAATTATTTTATTCCACGATGGACATGAAATAAAGTTAGGGCATTACATACGTTGGATCAAAGCTCAGATTGCCTCATTATGCAGTAACCTTTTTTGACTAATTTCTCTTTATGGAACGTGGATCACACAGAGTTGTCACACTGAATCACCATAAAGGTCTCTTGCCCAGACAAGCAAATTTGGTTAATCCCTGATACTGACCCTCCTTCCCCACTGAACATGTTTTGATCTCCGCAATCAGGGAGCATACAGAGCCTGGCAGTTAGATAGTAACGAATCCACAAAAGGGAGACAAACCCTCCTCACTGCTGTGCACCACTCCTATTCTTACACATGTTGTTGAGTTTCTTCTTTTATTAAAATCTTTGTTCAAACAGTCTTTTATCTTTGGTTAGGAGATGAACTCGACAGCCAATCAGGATACAGCCAAGGGCAGTGTAGAAACAGCAAAACAAAACAACAACAAATCATAGTTCAGAACACCAATGACCCTACATTATTCACCTGGAACCAGACCAGCTAAATCTCTCCCAATCCTAAAGCTCAGTGAACCTTGAGGAAGAGGGGCCTGCAAGATTATAAGAGACCAAAGATGGGGAGGGCCAAAGGTATGTAATATACTCCGCACAATTCAGGGCTACATCAGCCAGGATATACTATCTAGACCTGGGCAATGCTAGCCATGGGATTCTCTGTTGTCCTAAGTGTATTTTTCCCATAAGTTGAGAGATGACATATGAGCTTTAAAGGAAATCAACAAAGTGAGACATGAAATGTATACATTTCCAAAGAATCCACCCCCATACATGAACACACAAAAATGGTGTTTAAGAAGGAAAATTTTTATAGATATCAATATTAAGTGATGTATACAAAATAGTAAACAGTAAGGTTCTACTAGAGGTATCTCTTAGAATCTGTTATGTCTTTCTCCAGAAGGAGATACAAAAGAACAAGAGAACATTTATTATTTGATATAATATGGGACTCAGAGACTCTGATTGTGATCCAAGTGAATGATATGGAAAAAAAATTACCAAATACGTGAGAAACTTGCCTTATCTTTCCAACAGAAAATGTATGTTGGATTCTTTTTTTTTATTAAAAATTTAATTATACATTTTAAAATTTTTTACCAGTTCCCTCCCTCCCCCCTACTCCCCCTCCCCTTCCCCCAGTGCCTCCCCCCCAATTCCCAGAGAGTCCTTTATTGTATACGCCTAACTCTCTATTGGGTACTCCTCTCCGATGACATATAAGGACCCAGTGGCATTTCCATAAGCCCTTTCTCTTGTTCCCCTTAAGCATAAGATCACTACTATGGCTGTCAATCCCTTGCCTCCAGGGGTCTCGGTGCCCTTAACAGATGCTAGACTTTATGAGGGCAACAGTGCACTGGACATTGCGCAGGGCATGCAAAGTCCCATTACGATTGCTTTGGCCCCAACTATTGTTGAGAATCTTGCAAATCGTTGCTCCTCCCATCCTTTTGCTCTTACAATCTTACCGCCCCCTCTTCCGCAAATGTCCCTGAGCTCCAGGATGGGGAGAGATTAGGCTGTCCTAGTTCTATGTGATTGATATAGTCTCTGAAGTTCTGGATTGTGGTTTGTTGATTTTCTTTTGCAATTTTGCTGCTCCTGCAATTCCCTTCACTCCATTCTGCTGGGCACTGTATGTCACCCCCTGGACAGAGACAAAAAGATGTTAAACTGGAGTCTTGTTGTAATAGCACATTCAAGGGTAGATATAATAAGAGTAGGAAACCTCCCTGAGGGAGGGGTCCATCACCCATTTGCAAAATGATTACTTTTTATCTGCTAGACTATATGCCCTCCCCTTCTGGTGAGATCAGGAAAGAACGTCTGTGAACTTAACCATTACTTACTTGCAGACCTTGATGGAGGCCTATTTTCTCTGCTGTAACATGGTCTCCTCTCTCCTTGTTTCTGGTGTGGCCCTCCTAACCCATCTCTCTTGTTCATAATCCTTGCAGTTACTGTGTTTAATAGGTTTACTTTTGAGTGTCTCAATGTGGGCTGGGTGAGTTTGGTACTAGGAGCCACCTATTAGGGAGTACATACGGCGCTTAATTTTCTGGGTTTGGGATACTTCACTTAATATAATTCTTTCTAATGACATCCATTTCCCAGCAAATTCCAGTAATTCATCATTTTTGATGGCTGAGTAGTACTCCATTGTATAGATGTACCACAGTTTCCTTATCCACTCGTCAACTGTTGGACATTTAGGTTGATTCCATGACTTTGCTATTGTAAACAGTGCTGCTATGAACATGGTCGAGCTTGTGCTATCGAGGCGAACCTCTGCTGCATGGGGGGTTATTCCCAAAAGTGGGATAGCAGGGTCATATGGCATTTCAATCTTTAATTTCTTTAAGAATCTCCAGACGGCTCGCCAGAGTGGATGTATGAGCCTGCATTCCCACCAACAATGTAGGAGAGTTCCCCTCTCTCCACATCCTCTCCAACATTTGTCGTTGTTTGTATTGTGGATTTTTGCCATCCTGACCGGGGTGAGATGATATCTCAGGGAAGTTTTGATTTGCATTTCCCTGACGTCGAAGGAAGTGGAGCATTTTTTAAGATAATTGTTAGACATTTTAATTTCATCCCTGGTAAAGTTTCTTTGAAGTTCCAGGGCCCATTTTTTAATTGGGCCAGTGTTTTCCTTGGAGTTTAATTTTCTAAGTTCTTTGTGCACTCTGGACAGTAGAGCTCTATCAGATATGTGGTTAGTGAAGATTTTCTCCCATTCTGTGGGTTGCCTTTGAGCTCGTGTGACAATCTCTTTATCTGAACAGAAGCTCTTTAATTTCACAAGATCCCAACTGTTGAGAGTTGGTAGCAGTGATTGTGCCATTGGATGTCTGTTTAGGAAGTGTTGGCCTAGCCCAATCAGCTCGAGGGAGTTCCCTATCCTTTCAACTATGGTTTTTAAAGTCTCTGGCCTGATATCAAGGTCCTTGATCCATTTGGAATTAAGTCTTGTACATGGTGACAAGTACGGGTCCAGCTTTAATCTTCTGCATGTGGAGATCCAGTTTTGCCAGCACCATTTGTTGAAGATGCTGTTCTTTTTCCATTGGATTCTTTGGGCCCCTTTGTCAAAGACCAAATGGCTGTAACTTTGTGGGCTTATATCTGGGTCTTCAATCCTTATCCATTGATCTGTGTGTCTATTTTGGAGCCAGTACCAGGCTGTCTTTATAACTATGGATTTGTAGTATAGACTTAGGTTTGGTATGGTAATACCTCCAGCTGTGTTTTTGTTACTCAGGATTGTTTTTGCTATCCTGGGTCTTTTGTGTCTCCATATGAACTTTGAGATTATTTGGTCAACTTCTTTGAAGAATTGCTTTGGGAGTTTGATTGGTATAGCATTGAATCAGTATATTGCCTTTGGTAGGATGGTCATTTTTACAATGTTGATTCTGCCAATCCAGGAACAAGGGAGGTCTTTCCACCTTCTGGTGTCTTCTGCAATTTCTTTCTTTAGGGTTTTAAAGTTTTCATTGTAAAGGTCTTTTACCTCCTTAGTTAGGTTTATACCAAGGTATTTCATTTTTTTAGGGGCTATAGTAAATGGTATTGTTTCTCTCAAGGCTTTTTCACTTCTTTCATTCTGGGCATATAGGAAGGCCTCTGATTTTTGCACATTTATTTTGTATCCTGCCACCCTGCTGAACTTCTCAATTAGTTCCAGGAACTTCCTGGTGGAGTTTTTGGGATCACTCAGGTATAAGATCATGTCATCTGCAAATAGGGATAGCTTGACTTCTTCCTTGCCGATTTGAATCCCTCTTATGTCCCTTTCTGGTCTTATGGCTTCAGCTAAGACTTCAAGTACAATATTGAATAGAAGTGGTGAGAGTGGACAGCCTTGTCTAGTTCCTGATCGAAGTGGGAATGCTTCCAATTGTTCCCCGTTGAGCATAATCCTTGCTGTGGGCTTGTTGTATACAGCTTTTATTATATTGATAAAGGTTCCTTCCATTCCTACTGTCTCTAGCATTTTGATCATAAAAGGCTGTTGGATCTTGTCAAAAGCTTTTTCTGCATCTATCGAGAGTATCATGTGGTCTTGGACTTTGGACTGGTTTACATGATGAATTACATTTATTGATTTGCGTATGTTGAACCAACCTTGTGTGCCGGGGATGAAGCCTACTTGGTCCCCATGAATGATCTTTTTAATATGTTTTTGAATCTGATTTGCTAAGACTTTGTTGAGAATCTTTGCGTCTGTGTTCATCAGGGAGATCGGCCTATAGTTTTCTTTTTTAAGTGAATCTTTATTAGGTTTTGGGATTAAAACGATATTAGCTTCATAGAAGGAATTTGGTAGTGTTCCTTCCTTTGCTATTTGATGGAACAGTTTAAGGAGTATTGGTGTTATTAACTCCTTAAATGTCTGGTAGAACTCTGTGCTGAATCCATCTGGTCCAGGACATTTTTTGGTGGGAAGATTCAAGATTACTTCCTCAATTTCCTTATATGTTATAGGACTATTTAAATAGTTCACAACTTCCTGATTCAATTTAGGTAAGTTGTGTTTACTTAGAAATTCATCCATCTCTTTTGTGTTGTCAAACTTCACAGAGTATAAGTTTTTGAAATATGATGTTATAATTCTCTGGATTTCTTGGGTATCAGTAGTGATAACTCCATGTTCATTTCTAATTTTGTTAATTTGGGTTTTCTCTCTCTTGCTTTTGGTTATTTTAGCTAGGGGTGTATCAATCTTGTTGATTTTTTCAAAGAACCAGATTTTTGATTGGTTGATTTTTTCTATCGTTTTCTTAGTCTCGATTTCAGATATTTCTCCCCTTATTTTGCTAATCTCTTCTCTTCTACTGCTTTTGGGAACAGATTGCTCTAGTTTCTCTAAAGCTTTAAGCTGCATTGTTAAGTTGTTTATTTCTGATGTTTCCATTTTTTGACTTGGGCATTAAGAGCTATGAACTTACCTCTTAGAACAGCTTTCATTGTGTCCCAGAGATTTTGGTAAGTTGTATTTTCGTTATCATTCACTTTCATGAAATCTTGAATTTCCTTTTTAATTTCTTCCTGAATCCAGTTCTCATTCAGCATCATAGTGTTAAGTTTCCAGGAGTTAGTGTATTTTCTCTTGTTTGATGTGTTGTGGATGTCCAGCTTTAGGCCGTGGTGGTCTGATAGGGCACAGGTTAGAATTTCAACTTTCTTGTATATGTGTAGATTCATTTTGTGGCCCAGTATGTGATCTATTTTGGAGAAAGTTCCGTGTGCTGCTGAGAAAAATGTGTATTCTTTGGTGCATGGGTGAAAAGTTCGATAGAGATCTGTGAGGTCCATTTCTTTCAGGGTTTGATTAAGTTCCAAAGTGTCTCTGTTAAGCTTTTGACCTGTTGATCTATCCCATGTAGAGAGGGCGGTGTTGAAGTCCCCAAGAATTATCGTTTGGGGGTTGATTTCATGCTTTCGACGCTGTAGGGTTTTCTTAATGAATGTGGAGGGGCCCGTATTGGGTGCATATATGTTCAGTATTGTGAAATCTTCCTGGTGAATTGTACCTGTGACTAAAATGTAGTATCCATCCATTTCTCTTATAATTTTCTTTAGTTTGAAGTCCACTTTTTCTGATAGCATAATGGCTACCCCTGCCTGTTTTCTGCTTCCATTTTCTTGTAGAATTGTTGACCAGCCTTTTATTTTTAGAGCGTGCCTATCTTTTTGATGAGATGGGTTTCCTGCAGGCAGCAGATTGATGGATTGTGATTTTTAATCCAAGTTTGTAATCTGTGTCTCTTGATCGGTGAATTAATTCAATTAACATTTAGTGTTATAATGGAGAAACTATTTTTAATTCCAGACATTTATTATGTTTAGTAGTTTTTATAAGTATATTGCTTTGCTTTTAGTGGTGTTATACTTGCCTTCTGTTCTCCTGGATATGCCTGTTTTTTTCTTCACGCTTGAGTATCATTTCTAGCAGTTTTTGAAGGCCTGGTTTGGTGGCCATGTATCCCTTAAAGTTGTCTTTGTGCTGGAAAATTTTTCTTTCTCCCTCGATCATGACTGATAGTTTTGCAGGGAAAATCAGCCTGGGTTGACATTTTTGCTCATTCAATACTTGAAGTATGTCTCTCCAAGCTCTTCTTGCTTTTACTGTTTCGACTGAGAAGTCATTTGTTATTTTAATAGGTTTGCCTTTAAAAGTGACTTGTTTTTTCTCCCTTGAAGCTCTCAGCACCAGTTCTTTATCTTGAATGTGGAGTGTTTTAACTATTATTTGCCGCGGTGTGCTTCTATTTTGGTCGTATCTGTTTGGGGTGCGGAATGCCTCTTTTATATGAATGGGCCTCTCTTTTTTTAGATGAGGAAAGTTTTCCTTGATGATCATTTGAAAAATTTCCTCAGGGGTGGTATTTTGAGATTCTTGCTCCGGTATTCCATGAATACGCATGTTAGGCTTCTTCAGGGTGTCCCATATCTCTTGGATATTTCTCTCAAGTATCTTTTTGGCTTTAACAACCTCTTCCATTGAGCTGGTTAGTACTCCCACTTTATCTTCAAGGTCTGAAATTCTGTTTTCTGCTTCATTAGTTCTGTTGATAAGACTCTCTGTGGCGTTCTGGGTTGAAGATAACTTGTCTTTTAGCTCAGTTTTAAACTCTGCTTGAGTTTGTTTTAACTGCTCTATGCCACTTTTTGTTTCTTGCACTGTTTTTCTCAACTCCTCCAGATGTCTGTTGTGTTCCTCTTCAAAGCGATTGATTCGATTATGTAATTCCTCCCGGATTTCCTCTTTCATAGTATTGAACATGGTAATGATCATGTTTTGAAAGTCGTTATCCTGGGTCAGGCTTTCTTGGCCTTTTTCCGCGGGTTTGTTCTTGTTGGAATCTAACATTATGGGATTAATTTCTTCAGTGGGAAATTTGTTTACTTGAGTGTTGCTTCTCATGGATTTGCACTTTGACTTTGGCATTGTCATTTTAACTCTTAAGATCTCTCAATTTCACTAAACTGAATTATTTGGCCTGGGGTACTGGTGGGCGGGGCCCGAACGGGGACTCACCTAGGGCGCGGGGTGAGGCCCGGGTGGACCGCGCGCATGTCCCGACTGGTGGAGCGGGGTGGGGTGAAAAGGGACGATGGGCGCGTCGGCGTGGAGCTATTTAACCCGAGGGCAGCTGGGGCGGGGCCCGGGCGCAGGGGGAGGTCCTCCTCATCCCTCGGCCCCCGCGCGGCTCCGGCTGGATGGCGGGAGTCAGAGCCGGGTCCCTGTGGGCTGACCTGGGGGTCCTAGAGCGCGCGGTGAGAGCCCGGCTGGATCTCGCCTACGTGTCCCGACCGGCGGAGCGGGGGGAGGGGGGGGGTGGCGAAAGGGGGTATGTTGGATTCTTAAGTAGCTTCATTATAGTAATATTTTTGCCTGCTTATGTATAACCCGAAATCATGCTTTAATTTGAATGTATGTAAATGTTATTGGGGTTTATGCCAACTAACCTGAGAACACCCAGAATCTTTACAGGCTCAAGTGATCAGAGAAAAAGCACCAAGCACTCTGTTTAATATCATCATGGAAGGGGAGAATGAACTTTTAAAAGTTGCTTTCTGACTTCTACAACTCTGTGAATTACTAATCTCTCTCTCTCTCTCTCTCTCTCTCTCACTCTCTCTGTCTGTCTGTCTATGTAAATGAGTAAAATACAGTGTAGAAGTTGAGGAAAGTAGAAATAGAAAATTCTTCATGCTATACTTGCAGATACCAGGCAAAATGTCTTAACTGTTGGAAACATTTTTCTGGACACATTTGTTGTCATGTAGAAGTACAAGAGAAGAAAGTATTAATGAAATAATAATCGTTTTGGCTATGATTTGCAAGATACTCCACACAAGTTAGGGCCGAAGCAATCATAATTGGACATTGCATGCCCGGCGCAATGTCCAACACACTATTGACCTCACAAAGTCTAGCATCTGCTAAAGGCACCAAGATCCTTGGAGGCAAGGGATTGACAGCCACAGTAGTGTTCCTATGCTTAAGGGGAACACAGGAAAAGGTTCAGGGAAATGCCACTGGGTCCTTGAATGTCATCAGAGAGGAGGGCCCAGAGGAGAGTCAGGCATGCACAAGAAAGGACTCTGGGAATTGGGGCGGGAGGCACGGGGGGATAGGGAGGGAGGGGTGAGGGGAGGGGGAGCAGGGGGTTCGGAGGGAGGAGGAGGGAGGGAGGGAACTGGTGTACCTATTAAGTTTTTATGAGCTGAAATAATAATAAAAATGTATTAAAAAAAGTATCGTTTTGGCCTGAGTTATGTGGAATGAAATATATAAGAATTAATGTGAATACCCCATGCAAAATTAAGAAAAAAAGGGATTTTACCTTGACTTTTTTTCAAACCAAATGGCAATAACTTACCTAGATACTAAGGATAGAAACTGTGCCCTCATAGAGAGCAGAGAAAGCCATTTGTTCCTCATCAAGAAGAATGAAGTCTAGGAGGAGGTACAAGAATATTTGGTTTCCTGCTTTTATTACATCTACCCTTGAATGTGCTCTTATAACAAGACTCAAGTTTAACAGTTTTTTGTCTCTGACCAGGGGGTGACATACAGTGCCCATCAGGATGGAGTGACGGGCATTGCAGGAGCAACAAAACTGCAAAAGAAAATCAACAAACCACAATCCAGAACTTCAAAGACTCTATATCATCCACATAGAACTAAGCCAGCCTAATCTCCCCCCATCCTGAAACTCAGGGACATCTGCGGAAGAGGGGGCGGTAAGATTGTAAGAGCAAAAAGATGGGGGGAGCAATGATTTGAAGAGTCTCCACACTAGATAGGGCTGAAGCAATCATAATAGGACTTTGCATGCCCTGTGCCATGTCCATCACACTATTGACTTCACAAAGTCTAACATCGGCTAAAGGCACCAAGATCCTTGGAGGCAAGGGATTGATGGCCACAGTAGTGTTCCTATGCCTAAGGGGAACACAAAAAAGGGTTCAGGGAAATGCCACTGGGTCCTTTTACGTCATCGGAGAGGAGGACCAAGAGGAGAGTTAGGCACACACAATAAAGGACTCTCTGGGAATAGGGGGGGAGGCACTGAAAGATGGGGAGGGAGAGAGGGGGAGCCGGGGGTTCGGGGAGAGGAGGAGGGGGGGAGGGAACTGGTCTACCTATTAAGTTTGTATGAGCGGAAATAATAATAAAAAATGTTAAAATAAAAAAAAAAGAATATTTTCCTGACTGGAATAGACTTCCTAATGAAGCATTCCCAACTGACTTCTATGGACTCTGCATCCCCAGGGATGTGATATCCACAGGTCCTCATTAGACCAGCTAGATTGCTATCATTCTGATCCTAGAAGTGTGTGCCCTAAAAGATCAAGAGTGAAGAAATGAACTCATTAGCATTCTTTTCCTGATCCCTGAGGCAATGATTCATCATTCAGTTTTTTCTATAATTTTTGCACAAATTGTCTTCACAGCTATTTTACACATACTGCATATTTGTTTTTTTTCACGTTGGAATAGTCTTTCATAGTCAGAAGCAAGGACCTCATAACCCAATGACAATAAGAAGCCCGATTTTGTATGGATGTGTATATATTATTTATATACATTTGCACATGATGTGATCTCTTATGTATTTTATATATAAATATGAATATAAAAATGTAAGTATATGTATGAAATATACATATATGTATATGAAATCATAACCTGCATTTGGGGGTATGAATAATAAAATTGCAAGTTTTTAAACATATTTTACATTTATTTATTTATTTACTTATTTATTAATTTACGTGTATCTGAGGACACCGTTTGTTCCTGTGGAGGACCAATGGTGATGTGGTAATCATCTTTGATTGCTTATACTTTTTGCTTCACTCTGGGATTTCTGAAGATCTACTCTTTCTACAGATCCTGGGAATGTAGGCCTCTGGCACATCTTCCTGGAATTTTTTCATATGGGACCTGGGATACCAACTCAGGACCTTCTTCCTTGGGGTAGAATAACTCCCGAGCCATCTCAACAAATCTAAAATTGCAAGTTTTAAAAAAGATACTACAAAAAGTTCTGGAGTGTTCTGAGCTTTGAATATCATTATTGTGTACAAATTGTTGAAAGCTGTACTTGGATCTCCACAGGCATATCTACTCTTCTCTCTCCCTTTTTGTCTTTGAAATTACTAAATGAATAAATTGAAAAATATTTCATTTATTTATTTTGAGAGAGGAAGAGAGATATTACATACATGCATGCCTTGGTGTATGGATGGAGGGCAAAAAGAGATTTTCAGAAATTATTTGTCTCTTCCAATATAAGGCTTCTGGGATAGAAGTCAAGCTATCAGATTTCTAAGCAAGTGACTTACTCACTGAGCCATCTCCATTGCACCAGATAAATTAAACTGTTTTTTTAAAAACAAAGATCCAACTCCGAAATTATGCTCCTAGATAAAAGAATGGACCAAAGTAAAGTGTGAGTGTATTTATAACCTCAGAATGGAGTTCTAGTGGCTATATCAGCTGTTCAGTTACATTCTGTGGCAGTATTCTCACCTTATGTGAGATAGTGCAGTTCTCCTTTATATATCTCATAATAACATCCCATGAAAAAGTCTCTCATAATAACATCCTATACCAAAGTCTCATACGCATCTTATATTTACACCAAACATTTAAATGGAAAATTTAAGGAATATTTGACCATTACAATTTTAGTGGATGCTATTGTTGGTATGCAGGAAGTATGATTGTTTACCATCAAGCACGGTTGCAAAATGTTTTCTTGCCACATGGTCTGGCAAGAAAGAGAAGTAAAGATACTGAAAATATCTTGCAACCACCAGAGTCAAAAAAAAGTAAAAGGGCTGGAGATATTGAAGGGGCACCTGGGACACAGACACATTTCTAAACCCCCACCTGGCCCCTAAAGTGCATATTCCATAAAATGTTATTGTAAAGGTTTTTCCAACAGGGATTGGGATAAAAAGTTTTAAGATTTCATACAAGCTAAGATGCACAATGACAGGCTAACCATGCATGTGTTAGAAACTAAGAAATCTTAGAGGTCCGAGGCTTGCTTCAATGTCAGGAAGAGGTGGTACCATAGAATTCACTGGGCCAGGATATTTGTTTCACAAACAATGATTTTTTTAATTTGTTTCACTACAATGTAAACTTCCTTTTGCCTTAAATTCTGACTAGAAGTGTGCTGATCAAAATAATGTATAGGTTGCCATAGGTGTGCTTAAATAATTTAAACCCATATGCCTTATACATAACAGAAAATTGGTTGATTAAAAAATGACAGGTTGCTGAAGTTACATGATAATTTTTCAGACTTAGAGTTTCAAAAAATAGCCTGTGAGAAAGTAGTTTGAATTTGTGCTATAAAGCTGCACTTGTATTACCCCAACTCCATTAAGTACCCTCAATAAAATCAATGATACTGTGCAGCCAAGCTTATCACATGATTTCTTTTTTTAATCTAAGATAAATAAAATTTTCTTGTATCCTATTTTTCCTCTTAGGAATGTTGTGCAATAACATTCAACATAACCTTAATTTTCATGTAATGCACTGAAATATTCTACTATACCTCATAAATGCATGCATTTTTTATTTTTCAATGGATTACATATCTCTACGCTGCAAAAATCCTTGAAACTACATTTCATTGATTAGTCCTTGTTTCTATGAGCAGAATAAGCACATTGCATGTTGAGAGCTAAAACCACTTGTTAAATATTTTTCTTTTATCAACCAAGAATCTGTTAACAGTTTTATTTTGTATGTTAAATACCATGGGACAGGATTGTAAGATGAACAACTCAGTCAACAATTGTCTCATAAATGGTAAGAAAAATTCTACCATGATAATAGCAAAGGTAAAGGAGAAAATTTACATGGTAAGAGGCACCATTTCCCCACAGAAAACCTCTTGGCATTTCCTGAATGAGTGGAATTAGCAATCTAAATGAATCATATTTCAAGAGGTAACAGCAAGAGATGAAATTTAAATTGATTACTAAAATAACATTTGCAAGGCTCTGAATAATTATTGAACTCTCATTAGAACCACGAAGAACAATTCTTTATTTATGAATTTCATTAAGGACTGAAAGTACAACTGACATCTGCTAATGATGATCTGGTAATATACTGTTTGTCCAGTAGCCAAAGTTTTTTTTTTTTAAATTGTGTTTTCTAACCGTAAGAGATCATTAAAGGCAAAGCCTATATGATGCTGTACACACAAAAATAATGGTCACCGTGGGCCATACTACCAGTGACATGTTAGGTAAACAAATCTTTTTCTGGTCGAGAGGAAACGAAGAAAGAACACTCTGCAAGCTTCGTTCTACAAGATGAATTTCCCTAGAAAGAATCCAATGAAAATGGCTGCAATTACAACCCGTAGAGAAGGGAGAGGACTGGTGGCATTATCTCTGAAGGATGCAACCGAGGTGGATCCAGGTTTATCTGGATGTGCTACCTTTCTGAGCCTTAAGCCTTCGTCTCTCAGGTGTCGATTTTCTTCTGATAGCTTCATCATTTCTCCCTGAACAAGTACGCTCTTCCATCAGCTCCCTCGTTTCAGTATCATTTAGTGAAACACTGTGTTGTTTTGGCAGGGGTCCATCTTGTTCAGATGCATTCAGTGGAACAGTTTTGCTAGGCTCCATATCTTTCAGTTTATCGTTTTCATTCGGCTTTTCAAACACACATCTCAATTTAGAATCCATTAATTCATCTGGTTTTGCCTCTTTCCACACAGCTTCCATATCTGAAATGTTTGGTGGAGCAAACATTGTCTGTACCAAGAACTTGTGTTTACTCTTTTCATTTGAATCATAGCCAAAAGGCTGTAGCATTACTGAAACAGTCACAGTTGACCCTGGATCAATAATCCCACTGTTGGGTCTCACACAGTACCTGAGAGGTGCTGTAGTCTTCACTTTGAAACACACTTTTCTATCAGAAGGATTTCGTAATTTAAGAATTGTAGTGACTACCTCTGTGAAGGGGCCTTTGAATTTGAGGTCTGTGGGCGGGTCGAGGACCAGGATCTGCTGGAGCTTCGCCATGGCCACGGAGGCGGACGCCATCCAAGACAGCGCAGAGTGGAGGATCGCCAGCCAGGGCGGTTCCTTGCCAGGTCTGGGGACAGTGGGGTGCAGGCTCCACAGAGCTCTGGGACTGGACTAGGCTGGCGCCTGCCAAGCCTCCGCGCCTGCCTGTGTCGCAGGTTCGAAAGGCCAAATGTTGGGTCAGCAGCTCCTGATGTCACAACTGACTCAACCCCACACCAACCGCTGCTGCCACGCGGTCTGCGATCCTGGCGCCCCACGTGAAGGGCCCTGAGTACTTGTTAAGTATTGAAGACCTATACAAACTACCAAAGTCAGATTTCAAGACCAAGATGAAATATAAATTATGGTTTTTAGGTGTTTTTGTCATCCATTCCACTCTCCCCTTCTCCCCTTCCTTTCACCCCCCTCTCTTCTTCCCCTTCTCCTGGTGTTTCCCCTTTTCCCCTGCCATCCCCTGGAGCATCCTTTTATGTGGGCTTGGAACCTCCCTGAGTCCTCCACCCTAGTGAGGGTTCAGGATTTAGTGGCATAGCCCAGAGCCACTTTTGTACTACCCACTAGCATAGGAACTCTTGTTTTTTAAGACACCACAATTCTAAATATATATACATGAAACATAAGTTCACCCAGATTCACAAAGAAAACAGTACTAGATGTAATGCAATAAGGTAATCCTAACACAATAGCGGCAAATATCAATGTCCTACTACCACTAACAGACGGATCTTCTGGAATAAAACTATGTAGGGAAACACAAGAGTTAACTATAATCATTAATAAAATGAATGCAGCAGATGGCTGCAAAGCATATTACCCAAACATAGAGAATACACATTCTCTGAGCACAAATCAAGTATCAGTAAATAAAGAGAATTAATTAAACCTATGTAAAATATTAGGACACATGGCAAAAAGCTAGACTTCCAAAAGGGAAACTATAGACAATAAAAAACCTCATGGAAATTAAATGGAATACTATTAATAACGTTGGGTTGATTGAAGAAATCATAAAGCAAATAAAACATTCCCAGAGTACAATGAAAACACAGCAACCAAAATGTATGGGGTACTTTGAAGGAAGTCATTATAGGGAATTGTACAGCTCTCAGTGAGCTAGCTCAGAAATCAGAGAGATAACAACCTGATTATATGCCCCAATAAAATGGATAAATAATTTTTATTACAAATATTTATTTAAAGAGATGTGGTATAGGAAAAAGCAGGCATACTTGTGGCAATAGGGATTCAGGGAGGCCCTAGCCTGTCTCCCAGCTAGGGACAAGCCTGAGCACATACAGACATGATGCAACAGAGGACTGTGCAGAAGGAGGGATGAACAACCATTGGGAAGCAGCCATCTAACCTGCCCCTGCAAAAGACACCTAGTAAACAGTTAAATGACTGGTGGCTCTCCTCCTGAGGAGAGATGGCAACACCTTATAGGACCGTGACCTTGTATAACGCCAAAAAGCCCTTAATGACTTTGAATCTGCCGACTCTTGTCCATGGCCGCTTCTCACCTGATTCCCTGGGTCTGGTGGTGACCCCCTAGCCAGCTCGCCCATTTGCTCGAGGTCCTCTCCTCACCCACGGCTGGCCCAGCAGGGGATACAGCAATACATACTAACTCACAAGGAATTACTGAAAAGAAGTTGTTTTCTTGAGAAGTTTTCTCAAAGCTTCAATCATGTCCTTGTTGCTCAGGCTGTAGATGAAAGGGGTCATCATTTTTGGAAACACAATGTATAGCAATAAAGCCATGGCAATCTCCTTTCTTTCAATGGTAAAGGCACAGTTAATGTACACCCATGTAGCTGTCCCATAGAACAGGGATACCACCAACAAGTGAGACCCACAGGTGGAAAAGGCCTTTCTCCTTCCTCTCTCAGAGGAAATATTTGTAACAGAAGAGACAATTTTTGTATAGTAGAAAATGATTCTACAGATAGAAATACCACCAAATATGAAAGTTGAGATATATATCAAAATGTTGTTGATGACCGTGTCTGAGCATGCAAGCTTGATGACCTGAGCAAGTTCACAGAAAAATAGAGGGATTTCCAGATCTGTGCAGAAGGACAGTCTCAGCAACATTGAACCAAGCAGTAGAGTGTTGACCATGCTAATAAATAGGGACATTAGAAGGAGCAGACCACAGAGCTGGTGGTTCATGATGACCTTATAGTTCAGGGGATGACAAATGGCCACATGGCGGTCATAGGCCATTACTGGAAGGAGACAGGACTCCAGGGAAGCATATTCCAAAATAAAGCAATCCTGAGTGAGCCAGCCTGTGTAGGTGATGGTCATATTCCATGTCTGCATGTTCACTAACATCTTTGGGATGGTGCTTGTACTTAAACAGACATCAGTCAACGAAAGGTTAGAGAGAAAGAAGTACATGGGTGTGTGGAGGTGAGAGTCAACATTTACAGCCAGGATAATGAGCAGATTTCACAGGATGGTGACCAGGTTAATGAACAGGAGGAGGCTGAAGATGAGGGGCTGTAATGCTGGATCATCTGTTATCCTCGCTAGAAGGAGCTGGACAACATCTGTTTGGTTTCTCCCTTGCATGTTGTCAATGAGTCTGACAGGAACGTCAATGAAGACAATTAAAGAACTGCCACCAAAATTAGCCATAGCACTTGGGAACATGTAAGAAATACAACAGCTTTGTTCCCATCAGGACTTATTCTCAATGTCTGAAAGTCGAAGTCTGGAAGTACGGATGTTAATAAGTTCGCCAGATGATACTGATGATGGACCAACACCTGAATGACTCTGAGAATAATAACTATGAACTTAAGGTGCCCTGTAACACTTCCCAAGCTGAAAAATAACTTGTAATCGTCAAAATTCCCAGCCCTAAGCCATGCTCCATGATGATTCGTCAACATTAGCCATGCATAACAAGATTTATATTCTTTTTCCATCTAAATATGCTTAATTATGACACTCTTTAATTTGACATTTGTGTGGATTTCTGCAGGGATTGCTTCCACCCCTCAGTGCCTTAATCAAAGGCAGACTTCTTTGCCTAGGTAAGTTTCTGCTCTACCTGGCCCCTTTCCCGCTATAGTTGTTAGATGCAGTTTGATCCACAGTAGCCCATATGATGAAAATAAAACTAGAGAAGTGATTTTCGAAAGTTGTCCTCTGATTTCTAGCCATGTATCATTGCATATATTAGTATATCTCTCTGTCTCCCCTTTCCTTTCATCTCTTCCTACTCTCTTTCAAATAAGTGAAGTGAACTGGAATATATTATGAAAATTAGCAGTATGTTGTGTGAAATGGAGAAAAGTGGAAAGGAAGATGTTTTTTCACGAAGGTACCATGCTCATCTTCTCCATATCGTTCCAGTTTTAGTATATGTGCTGCCAATGGGAGGATAAAAGGAAAGGACCCTATCTTATCTTGTAATTTAGAAGTTCAGAGAAATGTAATCACTTAATACAAAACTCTGGGAACTTTAGTCATGAAGGAAATACCATCAAAAACAATCTTTGATAAAGGTATATAACCAAACATGTAGGAACTAATATGACATAAACTATCACTGAGTTAGATACAGAATCATGACAGCAACATTTTAAAAATATTAACCAATAAAAACCGAGGAGACCCAGTTCTTTTCAAGACAATTGGCATTTAGTAGCATATCTTAATCACAATACTGTGGAATGAAAATGTACCCCTGTTAAGGACAGAGAAACCCATTCATTGGTTCCTAGTTCCTCCTTACAGGAGAAATAATAGCTGTTAGTACAGCCTGTCTCTCACAGTCTGTTAATGCCCCAGATGCTTAGTCTCCAATGTTCCTCATTAGACCAGCTATGTTAACATGCCAATCCCAGAAGTACATGTCTTTACGACCAAGAGAGTAGATATAACTATAAACTAACAGATCCCTCAATAGGTTTTCTCCTGTTTATGAAGATCTCCTTTACATGTGTGTGACTAAGTGACGTATATATTGATATCACAAATTTAAGTTTCCCTTTATACATTCAGAAAAAACTTTGTAATCTAAGTAATAATCTGGGAAGCTAGATTTTTATTTTATCTGAGAAAGATATTTCAAGGGAAAATAAGTGTTTGTAAATATTATTTTATTAGGTGTTATACTAGAAAAGTACAAATATTTGAAGTATTACTATATCATAAAAGTACAAGTCTTTCTAAATTATCCCTGATGCCGTGGAAGTGTAATTTTGCGCACATTTAGCAGACAAAAGTCAGATATATTTCCAGAATTCACTGCTGCACACAAATATATACAGAAAATGTTACAGTCCATAGAGAATATAATCTACTACAAAAGTCCTCTTGCATGGTGACACTATTCATATTTCCAAACTTATTGACATGGGATATTCTATCAACTTTTCTTTCAAGGTAAAATTCCAATTGTATATTTTCCACAGAAATATTAATGCAATTAGAAACTGACCAAGTCTGTTGCCAGCAGGTGAGGTAGATTTGATAAGATTTCAGCCATCATTTTAATAGCAATATAGAGGATGGTACATCACTTTAACACTCTTTTTATGTGTCTCTTATATTTAAATACTTTCAATATTTTCATTTTCTCTTTCAATATATTGCATTAGCATTACTTATCTTAGTTTATTTGTAATATGGGTTATATGTCATTTGAAATCTGTACCAGGATATTTATCATTACCTTCATTGACATATTAACTGCAACAGCTAAAAATAGAAGCAATGGATGAAATAGTTAAAGATATCTTTCAACTTAAAAAATCAACTTCAATTCCTTAAGGGTTACAAAGTGCACTTACGTAAGATAATATATCCAGGACACAAAAATGAAATAAAACTTAATGTTTTTTCATTATAATTTTTTTTCTTGTTTTTAAATTTTTCTTTTTTCCACTCATACATACTTGATGGGTACCACATTGCCCAACCTCCCTCTACACGATGATATTAACCATATGTCTCATTACTTACTTGCAGCAGTTGATGGTGGACCACTTTCTCTGCTATAGCATGATCCCTTCTCTCCTTGTTGCTGGCGGGGCCCTCTTTCCCTTCCCTCCAATTTGTAATCTTTGCAATGACTGTAAGTATTACAGAGATTTATCTTTAAATGTGTCACTGAGTCGGTTTGGTAGTAGGATCCATCGATTAGGGAATAGATACAGCATTTAATTTTCTGTGTCTGGGATAATTCGCTAAATATAATTTTTTTCTAATTCCATCCATTTCCCGGCAAATTTCATTAAGTCATCATTTTTGATGGATGAGTAGTATTCCATTGTATAAATGTACCACATTTTCCTTATCCACTCATCAACAGTTGGGCACTTGGGTTGATTCCATGACTTTGCCATTGTAAACAGTGCTCCTATCAACATGGTCATGCTTGTGATATTGAGGTGAAATTTTTGCTGTATGGGGGATTATCCCAAAAGTGGAATAGCAGGGTCATATGGCATTTCAATCTTTAACATTTTAAATAATTGCCAGACTACTCGCCAGAGTGGTTGTGTAAGCCTACATTCCCTCGAGTAATATAGGAGACTTCGCTTCTCGCCACATCCTCTCAAGCATTTGCTGGTGTTTGTATTGTGGATACACATTAGTGTCTGTAACAAACAGAAAAAGTAATAATTCTCACATAATATCAAAATTTTAATGTTATAATCATATTTTAAACACTTGAAAAATTCCTAAATCAGTTTCTTTTACACATAGACTATGAAAAAAGCTATACAATATTTATGCAAAGCAAGTGAAAGCGTGTATGTAAATGCATCTGATCTCAAATTTCCTTAGTAGCTTTCATTTATCACAAGTAGGAGTTAAAAACCATCCAATTGCTATGAACAAGTACAACAAAAAGCAAATTGTCTGAAGCTCAATCAATGAAGTGCCTATCAGCTCAAGAATTACTGAACTATGAACATGACAGAATGAATGAAACCAAAGACTAGCATAGTGAATGAAAAGGATTGACAAAAATGTAATTTTAAAGAGGAAAATTGAAAAATGAGGAAAGTTGTTACAGGTGATAGATAGGTAATCATCATTTTGCTGTCAACTTTTCTTATTCTTTTTTATTATTTCTTATTTATTCAAGTGTGTGTGTATGCATGTGTGAGAGGGAGTATATGTATGTGTGTGTCTATAGAAACATGGATGAATTCGCAAACCACCATGGATGCCTACAACTTCTCCTTGTTTACTCTGCCCCGAGATTCACAGGCTTCGCCCTACCAGGACCAGAAATGCAGGCCACCCCTGCTTCTGCCCGGCGTCTATACGTGTGGTTTAGGATCCGAATTCAGGACCTTCTGCCTACAAGGCAGAGGCTTAACCCCTGAGCCACCTCTTCAGCCTCTGTTGTCAATTTTTCACATGCACATAGATAGGTAGATAGAGAATAGATGATGTATAGCTATATTGTAATTAAATATGTTGATAGATATGTGATAGAGAGATACGTTAGACTGATAGAGATAATGAATTGCTTACAGATAATAATTGATATTTAGGTAGATCATTAGTAGATGATAAATATATGAACAAATGATAAAAGCTTACAAATGATATTTAGCTGAATACATAGATAATAGTGATATGTTATGAATAAGTGATAGATGATAGTGATAATAGAATAGCAGATGATAAAGAAATCATTGACTGAAAGAGATAGGTAGGTAGGTAGACAGACAGACAGACAGACAGACATATGACATTCTACAATGTTGTACAGACCAGTCATATAAAGTTCAAAACTTGGAATCAATAGCTCAATAAAGCTATGAATAATAAAAGATATCTTTGGTGTATAAAAACAGAATATATCAGTCATAGTTGAGCTTTATCATAGACAGATTCGCTCTTAAAAAGGTTGACATAGTATTTGCTTTCTGTATTTTAAAGTTAACATACATGCTGCATTAGTTTATTTTGCTGTTGCTGTGTTAGCATTCACTGGTGGCTTCAACTTAAGGAAGAAACGGTTTAATTAGATTTCATGTTTGAGGTTAAAATACACATGATGGGGAAGTTACAGCTGGAGAAGATTGAGGCAACTGCTCATATTTTAAAATCAGTTATGAACCAGAGAGCTATGAATGCTCGTGTTCAGTTTAATGTTTCCATTCTATTAAGTTCAGGGTCCCATCCCAAATAACGGTGCTATCTACAAGGGTCAAATATTCTTGGATCAATTAAACTATTCAAGATAGTCCCTCACAGGTGTGCTCAGAGGATAGCATAGTGTAGGTTACATATCACAGGTGTGCCAAGACACGTCTCCTAGATGATCCTAGATTTCTTTATTTTGCCCATTTGTGTGTGTTGGTGTGTGGGTATGTGTGTGTGCAAGATGGCACTTGAGTATGTGTGTACCTGTGTAGCATGAGTGTGATACTGGGAATAGTCTTGGATTTTTCTGCCTCCTTATTGCTTTGCTGTGGGGTTTCGCAGGCTGTGCCTTCTGGATTGGAATTTCAAGTGACTGTTATATCTACCCAGCAGTTTTATGTGATATCTGAGCATCTGAACTCAGGGCCTTCTGCTTGCTTGCAAGGTAAACACTTTCACCCGCAAGTCATCTCCCCAACACAATAATATCATCTAGACCACCAATTTTAACCATCACATGTGAATCATATTACCTCATGTATTTATACAATATTTTGTATATGTACAATATTTACCTCACTATGTAAGGAAATGATGTAGATATGATGTCCTTCTGATTGTGTTATCAGCATGTATCCCTTAAGATAAACAAGAGAAGGCAAGAAGTGAATGTTAAGAGAACAAATGGAGTTCTGCCTGATACTTGAAACAAATGTGAGTCAAAACTGCAGGAATTTCCCCAGACTTGTCTGAAAGTCTGAATCATTCACATAAGAGTTCTTCGTTGATCATGTTAGCTCCTCAGAGAAATTGTAGGGAAATGGAGTCTAGGTAGCCAGGAGCTATGGATATCAAACTCCCAAGGAGTACACAGAGCCTGAATGTGATCTGGAGTCACACGACAGTTCAGCATGCCTGTCCTAGGATCCATCATACTGTAAGGGAGGGAAAGGATCACTGACTTTGTGTACCCTGAACAAAGAGCGTCTATGTTTCCTGAAGAAACAGAAGAAAAACAGATTCCGATTTTTGACATTTGGAAGCTTGTGGTGATGCTACAAAGAGGACTACTTCCAACAGATCAGTGGCCAACACATCATCATTTCCCCGACCCCATGTTCTAGTGATGATCTCAGGAGAAACAATGACATTCAGAGAGAATAAATGAGATAAGTGTCAGACATGACAAAGGGAACTTTCCCATCCATAAGCTCACCCACTGAAAAGCCACTTATATTACCACAGAGGCCTGATCCCTTACTCAGGTGCACCCAGTGGGAGCCCTGTGGTCCACACATGCAGAAAGACTTGAGAGTGGATGGGACTTGACTGGATTGGTGTAGGGAAGGAAGGGTGGAATAGGAGGGAGATGATAGGAGAGGGGGAAATGGCATAAACTTATTTTTTCTGTATATACAACATTTCATGTTAAAACAAAAAAAGATTGTGGTAATAGAAGAATCATACATTCAGACTTACCAGAAAACCTGTGATGGTGGTAAAGCTAGAAATGAAAACTTAGGTCAAAGCATATATCACGAAAGAGAGGCTGCCTTACGGATGAGTTTCTGCAAGGCTTCTCTCGTGTCCCTGTTCCTAAGGCTGTATATAAAAAGCTTCAGCATTTGCGGAATCACGGTGCACATTACATAAGCAGCAGTATTCTTCCTAGGAGAAACATTAATGCTAGAAGTGATGTAAACCCACAGTCCTGCACCATAGAACAAAGAGACCACTGACAGGTGAGACCCACAGGTTGAGAAGGCTTTCTACATTCCTCTTGCTGATCATATCCTCAAAAGGGAAGAGACTATTTGGGTGTAAGAGAAAATTATTCCAGAGTTTGGGATGACACCAAATAGAAATGTTATAATATATACCAAGATATTATCGATGAGAGTGTTAGAACAGGCAAGTTTAACAACATGAGACAGTTCACAGAAAAGCGGTACTTCCACATCTGTGCAGAAGGACAGCTGCAATGACATAAGCCCAGTCAGCACAGTGTTCATAATGCTGATTAGGAAGGAACATAGGCGCAGCAGACCACAAAAGCGAAGGTTAATGATGACAGTGTAGCTCAGAGGGTGACAAATGGCTGCACAGTGGTCATAGGCCATCACTGCAAGAAGTCAGCTTTCTAATGCAGAAAAGTCCAAAACAAAGCAGGCTTGAATGAGGCAACCTGTATATGTGATGCTCTGGGCTTGATTTTGAATATTCACCAGCATCTTGGGGATGACAGTGGTGCTGAATCAGATGTCGCTGAAGGACAGGTTGGACAGGAAGAGGTACCTGGGTGTGTTTGGAGATGGGAGTCAGAACGCACAAGAAAAAAGATGAGTACATTTCACAGGATGGTAACAACGTATATGGACAAGTAGAGGCAAAAATGAGGGGCTGCAGTACTGGGTCCTCTGTTAGTCCCAGAAGAAAAAAATGTGAAACCCTTGTTTAGTTTGTGGCTTCCATTTGTTTCCTCAATCTTATGAAGCTAAGTAACATATGTGATCATACTTTTATGGCATCTTCTTTCTGTTAAAAATGCAGTTTCATTATCTACAATATAGACTCAGTCCTCATAATCTCCTAAGAAAATAAACCATCAGTAGTCTTTTACAATCCCTCCAGATGTGTATGAGACATACTGAGTTTTATTCAATGCAAACTCATTTGTACAAAGGAAATTTGTGAGTGTTCAAATGCAATCCTCCTCAAATTTCTTCTGCACCATCTTCACAGTAGTCTTTCCATGCCATCTATTGAGTCTGATTTTTTGATCATCTACCCTTTTCCCTTGTCAAAATAATCGTGGAAAGTGAAATGAAATATAAGGAATTGCTTTTTTTGCATCAGAAGTATACCAATACATTATAGAAAGAATATTTTATGTGCTCTACTTAAATAATAGTAACGGGTCATCTCTTTGGTACTCAGACATAGCTGGGTCACATCAAATAGAGGTGAATTATTCTATTCCACGATGGACATGAAATAAAGTTAGGGCATGGCATACGTTGGATCAAAGCTCAGATTGCCTTATTATGCAGTAACCTTTTTTGACTAATTTATGTTTATGGAACGTGGATCACACAGAGTTATCACACTGAATCACCATAAAGGTCTCTTGCCCAGACAAGCAAATTTGGTTAATCCCTGATACTGACCCTCCTTCCCCACTGAACATGTTTTGATCTCCGCAATCAGGGAGCATACAGAGCCTGGCAGTTAGATAATAACGAATCCACAAAAGGGAGACAAACCCTACTCACTGCTGTGTACCACTCCTATTCTTACACATGTTGAGTTTCTTCTTTTATTAAGATCTTTGTTCAAACAGTCTTTTATCTTTGGTTAGGAGATGAACTCGACAGCCAATCAGGATACAGCCAAGGGCAGTGTAGAAACAGCAAAACTGAAAACAACAACAAACCATAGTTCAGAACACCAATGACCTTACATTATTCACCTGGAACCAGACCAGCTAAATCTCTCCCAATCCTAAAGCTCAGTGAACCTTGAGGAAGAGGGGCCTGCAAGATTATAAGAGACTAAAGATGGGGAGAGCAAAAGATATGTAATATACTCCGCACAATTCAGGGCTACATGAGCCAGGATATAGCAACAATGTGATTGGACCTTGCCTGACCTGCACAATGGCTAACATTTCAACAACCCACCAAAGTCTAGCATGGATCACAGGGGAGAAGGCTTTAGGCAGTAGGATCCTTAGAGGCAAGGGGTTAAACAGTCATAATAGAGGTCCCATATTAGTGGACAGCTCAAGAAGGGGCTCCAAACTATGCCTCTGAGTCCTGAACCCTCACTAGTGTAGACAACTCCGAGAGAAATTTAACGCCCACATGAACAGATTCTCTGGAGGATGGGAGGGAGAAAGTAGGAAGCACCAAGAGAGGAGGAGGGAAGAAAAAGGGGTGAGAAGGAGGGAGAGAGTGGGAACTGAGGCGAGTGCAATGGGGAGCAACATGGGCGAAAGGGGGGGGGAGGGGAAATGAATACCTATTGAGCTTGTATAACTAGGCAAAATAAAAAAAAATTGTCCCTCAATACATCCTGTGGTCTTTACATTTGTTTACCTTTAAGCATGAACCTGTTTCAAACAGATGTGTGGCATTCATCTAAGTAAAAGGACAGAGCTCATAAAATACTGGCAAGCATCAGAGTTTACAATACCCCTTTGTAACAATTCATATCTACTTCCCACTACGAACTAATACTATCTAGACCTGGGCAATGCCTAAGAATATTTTTCCCATACATTGAGAGATGACATATGAGCTTTAAAGGAAATCAACAAAGTGAGACATGAAATTTATACATTTCCAAAGAATCCACCCCCACACACGAACACACAAAAATGGTGTTTAAGAAGGAAAATTTTTATAGATATCAATATTAAGTGATGCATACGAAATAGCAAACAGTAAGGTTCTACTAGAGATATCTCTTAGAAACAGTTATGTCTTTCCCCAGAAGGAGATACAAAAGAACAAGAGAACATTTATTATTTGATATAATATGGGACTCAGAGACTCTGATTGTGATCCAAGTGAATGATACAGAAAAAAAAATCACCAAATACGTGAGAAACTTGCCTTATCTTTCCAACAGGAAATGTATGATGGATTCTTAAGTAGCTTCATTATAGTAATATTTTTGCCTGCTTATGTATAACCAGAAATCATGCTTTAATTTGAATGTATGTACATGTTATTGGGGTTTATGCCATGGAAGGGGAGAACCAACTTCTAAAAGTTGTGTTCTGACTTCTACAACTCTGTGAATTACTAATCTCTCTCTCTCTCTCTCTCTCTCTCTCTCTCTCTCTCTCTCTGTCTACGTAAATAAGTAAAATACAGTGTAGAAGTTGAGGAAAGTAGAAATAGAAAATTCTTCATGCTACACTTGCAGATACCAGGCAAAATGTCTTAAGTGTTGGACACATTTTTCTGGACTCATTTGTTGTTATGTAGAAGTACAAGAGAAGAAAGTATTAATGAAATAAGAATCGTTTTGGGCCGAGTTATGTGGAATGAAATATATAAGAATTACTGTGAATACCCCATGCAAAAGTAAGAAAAAAAAGCATTTTACCTTGACTTTATTTCAAACCAAATGGCAATAACTTGCCTAGATACTAAGGATAGAAACTGTGCCCTCATAGAGAGCAGAGGAAGCCATTTGTTCCCTCATCAAGAAGAATGAACTCTAGGAGGAGGTACAAGAATATTTTCCTGACTGGAATAGATTTCTTAATGAAGCATTCCCAACTGACTTCTATGGACTCTGCATCCCCAGGGATGTGATATCCACAGGTCCTCATTAGACCAGCTAGATTGCTATCATTCTGATCCTAGGAGTGTGTGCCCTTAAAGATCAAGAGTGAAGAGATGAACTCATTAGCATTCTTTTCCTGATCCCTGAGGCACGATTCATCATTCAGTTTTTTCTATAATTAATGCACAAATTTTCTTCACAGCTATTTTATACATACTGCATATTTGTTTTCTATTGCATTGGAATAGTCATTGATAGTCAGAAACAAGGACCTCATAACCCAATGACAATACGAAGCCTGATTTTGTATGGATGTGTATATATTATTTATATACATTTGCACATGATGTGATTTCTTATGTATATTTATATATAAATATGAATATAAAATGTAAGTATATGTATGAAATATACATATATGTATATGAAATCATAACCTGCATTTGGGGATATGAATAATAAAATTGCAAGTTTTTTAACATATTTTAAATTTATTTATTTATTTATTTATTTATTTATTTATTTATTTATTTATTTATTTATTTATGTGTATCTGAGGACACTGTTTGTTCCTGTCAAGGACCAATGGTGATGTGATAATCATCTTTGATTGTTTATACTTTTCCCTTCATTCTGGGATTTCCCAAGATCTGCTCTTTCTACAGATCCTGGAAATGCAGGCCCCTGGCATTTCTGCCTGGCATTTTTTTCACATGGGACCTGGGATCCCAACTCAGGACCTTCTTCTTTGGGGTAGAATCATAACTCCCAAGTCATCTCTCCAACCCTAAAACTGCAAGTTTTAAAAAAGATACGGCAGAAAGGTCTGGAGTGTTCTGAGCTTTGAATATCATTTTTGTGTACAAACTGTTGAAAGCTGTACTTGGATCTCCACAGGCATACCTACTCTTCTCTCTCCCTTTTTTTCTCTGAAATAACTAAATGAATAAATTGAAAAATATTTCACTTATTTATTTTGAGAGAGGAAGAAAGAAATTACATACATGCATGTCTTGGTGTATGGATGGAGGGCAAAAATAGATTTTCAGAAATTATTTGTCTCTTCCAATATAAGGCTTCTGGGAATAGAAGTCAAGCTATCAGATTTCTAAGCAAGTGACTTACTCACTGAGCCATCTCCATTGCACCAGATAAATTAAACTGTTTTTTTAAAAACAAAGATCCAACTCCGAAATTGCACTCCTAGATAGAAGAATGGACCATAATAAAGTGTGACTGTATTTATAACCTCAGAATGGAGTTCTAATGGCTATCTCAGCTGTTCAGTTACACTCTGTGGCAGTATTCTCACCTTATGTGAGATAGTGCAGTTCTTCTTTATATATCTCATAACATCCCGTAAAAAAGCATCTCATAATAACATGCTATACCAAAGTCTCATAAACATCTATTTACACCAAACGCTTCAATGGAAAATTTAAGGAATATTTGACCATTACAATTTTAGTGGATGCTATTGTTGGTATGCAACAAGTATGATTATTTACCATTAATCACAGCTTCAAAATGTTTTCTCGCCACATGGTCTGGTAAGAAAGACAAGTAAAGACACTGAAAATATCTTGCAACCACCAGGGTCAACAAAAGTAAACGGCTGGAGATATTGAAGGGGCACCTGGGACACAGACACATTTCTTAAACATGGCCCCTAAAGAGCATCTTCCATAAAATGTTATTGTAAAGGTTTTTCCACCAGGGATTGAGATAAAAAGTTTTAATATTTCATACAAGCTAAAATGCACAATGACAGGCTAACACCATGCATGTCTTAGAAACTAAGAAAGCTTAGAGAGATCTGTGGCTTGCTTCAGTGTCAGGAAGAGGTGGTACCATAGAATTCACTGGGCCAGGATATTTGTTTCACAAACAATGATTTTTTTAATTCGTTTCACTACAAGGTAAACTTCCTTCTGCCTTAAATTTTGACTAGAAGTGTGCTGATCAAAATAATGTATAGGTTGCCATAGGTGTACGTAAATAATTTAAAACCATATGCCTTATACATAACAGAAAATTGGTTGATTGAAAAAATGACAGGTTGCTGAAGTTACATGATAATTTTTCAGACTTAGAGTTTCAAAAAATAGCCTGTGAGAAAGTAGTTTGAATTTGTGCTATAAAGCTGCACTTGTATTACCCCAACTCCATTAAGTACCCTCAATAAAATCAATGATACTGTGCAGCCAAGCTTATCACATGATTTCTTTTTTTAATTTAAGATAAATAAAATTTTCTTGTATCTTATTTTTCCTTTTAGGAATGTTGTGCAATACCATTCAACATAACCTTAATTTTCATGTAATGCACTGAAATATTCTACTATACCTCATAAATGCATGCATTTTTTATTTTTCAATGGATTACATATCTCTACGCTGCAAAAATCCTTGAAACTACATTTCATTGATTAGTCCTTGTTTCTATGAGCAGAATAAGCACATTGAATGTTGAGAGCTAAAACCACTTGTTAAATATTTTTCTTTTATCAACCAAGAATCTGTTAACAGTTTTATTTTGTATGTTAAATACCATGGGACAGGATTGTAAGATGAACAACTCAGTCAACAATTGCCTCACAAACGGTAAGAAAAATTCTACCATGATATTAGCAAAGGTAAAGGAGAAAATTTACATGGTAAAAGGCATCATTTCCCCACAGAAAACCTCTTGGCATTTCCTGAATGAGTGGAATTAGCAATCTAAATAAATCATATTTCAAGAGGTAACAGCAAGAGATGAAATTTTAATTGATTATTAAAATAACATTTGCAACACTCTGAACAATTATTGAACTCTTATTAAAACCACGAAGAACAATTCTTTATTTATGAATTTCATTAAGGACTAAATGTGCAACTGACATCTGCTCGTGATGATCTGGTAATATACAGTTTGTCCCGTAACCAAAGTTTTTTTTTTTTTAAATTGTGTTTTCTAACGGTAAGAAATCATTAAAGGCAAAGCCTATATGATGCTGTACACACAAAAATAATGGTCACCGTGGGCCATACTACCAGTGACATGGTAGGTAAACAAATCTTTTTCTGGTCGAGAGGAAACAAAGAAAGAGCACTCTGCAAGCTTCACTCTACAAGATGAATTTCCCTAGAACGAATCCAATGAAAATGGCTGCAATTACAACCAGAAGAGACGGGAGAGGACTGGTGGCATTATCTCTGAAGGATGCAACCGAGGTGGATCCAGGTTTATCTGGATGTGCTACCTTTCTGAGCCTTAAGCCTTCGTCTCTCAGGTGTCGATTTTCTTCTGATAACTTCATCATTTCTCCCTGAACAAGTATGCTCTTCCATCAGCTCCCTCGTTTCAGTATCATTTAGTGAAACACTGTGTGGTTTGGGCAGGAGTCCATCTTGTTCAGACGCATTCAGTGGAACAGTTTTACCAGGCTCCATATCTTTCAGTTTATCGTTTTCATTCGGCATTTCAAACACACATCTCAATTTAGAATCCATTAATTCATCTGGTTTTGCCTCTTTCCACACAGCTTCCATATCTGAAATGTTTGGTGGAGCAAACATTGTCTGTACCAAGAACTTGTGTTTACTCTTTTCATTTGAATCATAGCCAAAAGGCTGTAGCATTACTGAAACAGTCACAGTTGACCCTGGATCAATAATCCCACTGTTGGGTCTCACACAGTACCTGAGAGGTGCTGTAGTCTTCACTTTGAAACACACTTTTCTATCAGAAGGATTTCGTAATTTAAGAATTGTAGTGACTACCTCTGTGAAGGGGCCTTTGAATTTGAGGTCTGTGGGCGGGTCGAGGACCAGGATCTGCTGGAGCTTCGCCATGGCCACGGAGGCGGACGCCATCCAAGACAGCGCAGAGTGGAGGATCGCCAGCCAGGGCGGTTCCTTGCCAGGTCTGGGGACAGTGGGGTGCAGGCTCCACAGAGCTCTGGGACTGGACTAGGCTGGCGCCTGCCAAGCCTCCGCGCCTGCCTGTGTCGCAGGTTCGAAAGGCCAATGTTGGGTCAGCAGCTCCTGATGTCACAACTGACTCAACCCCACACCAACCGCTGCTGCCACGCGGTCCCTGCGATCCTGGCGCCCCACGTGAAGGGCCCTGAGTACTTGTTAAGTATTGAAGACCTATACAAACTACCAAAGTCAGATTTCAAGACCAAGATGAAATATAAATTATGGTTTTTAGGTGTTTTTGTCATCCATTCCACTCTCCCCTTCTCCCCTTCCTTTCACCCCCCTCTCTTCTTCCCCTTCTCCTGGTGTTTCCCCTTTTCCCCTGCCATCCCCTGGAGCATCCTTTTATGTGGGCTTGGAACCTCCCTGAGTCCTCCACCCTAGTGAGGGTTCAGGATTTAGTGGCATAGCCCAGAGCCACTTTTGTACTACCCACTAGCATAGGAACTCTTGTTTTTTAAGACACCACAATTCTAAATATATATACATGAAACATAAGTTCACCCAGATTCACAAAGAAAACAGTACTAGATGTAATGCAATAAGGTAATCCTAACACAATAGCGGCAAATATCAATGTCCTACTACCACTAACAGACGGATCTTCTGGAATAAAACTATGTAGGGAAACACAAGAGTTAACTATAATCATTAATAAAATGAATGCAGCAGATGGCTGCAAAGCATATTACCCAAACATAGAGAATACACATTCTCTGAGCACAAATCAAGTATCAGTAAATAAAGAGAATTAATTAAACCTATGTAAAATATTAGGACACATGGCAAAAAGCTAGACTTCCAAAAGGGAAACTATAGACAATAAAAAACCTCATGGAAATTAAATGGAATACTATTAATAACGTTGGGTTGATTGAAGAAATCATAAAGCAAATAAAACATTCCCAGAGTACAATGAAAAAAGAAAACACAGCAACCAAAATGTATGGGGTACTTTGAAGGAAGTCATTATAGGGAATTGTACAGCTCTCAGTGAGCTAGCTCAGAAATCAGAGAGATAACAACCTGATTATATGCCCCAATAAAATGGATAAACAATTTTTTATTACAAATATTTATTTAAAGAGATGTGGTATAGGAAAAAGCAGGCATACTTGTGGCAATAGGGATTCAGGGAGGCCCTAGCCTGTCTCCCAGCTAGGGACAAGCCTGGGCACATACAGGCATGTCGCAGAAGGAGGGATGAACAACCATTGGGAAGCAGCCATCTAACCTGCCCCTGCAAAAGACACCTAGTAAACAGTTAAAAGATTGGTGGCTGTCCTCCTGAGGAGAGATGGCAACACCTGATTGGACCGTGACCTTATATAATCCCAAAAATCCCTTATTGACTTTGAATCTGCTGCTTCTTTTCCGTGGCCGCTTCTCACCTGATTCCCGGGGTCTCATGGTGACCCCCTAGCCAGCTCACCCATTTGCCTCGAGGCCCTCTCCTCACCCACGGCTGGCCCAGCAGGGGATACAGCAATACATACTAACTCACAAGGAATTACTGAAAAGACGTAGTTTTCTTGAGAAATTTTCTCAAAGCTTCAATCATATCCTTGTTGCTCAGGCTGTGGATGAAATGGGTCACCATTTTTGGGAACACAATGTATAGCAATAAAGCCAAGGCTATCTCTTTTCTTGCAATGGTAAAGGCACAGGTAATGTACACCCATGCAGCTGTCCCAAAGAACAGGGATACCACCAACAAGTGAGACCCACAGGTGGAAAAGGCCTTTCTCCTTCCTCTCTCAGAGGAAATATTTGTAACAAAAGAGACAATGATTCCACAGATAGAAACACCACCAAATATGAAAGTTCAGATATATATCAGAATGTTGTTGATGAAAGTGTCTGAGCATGCAAGCTTTATGACCTTAGCAAGTTCACAGAAAAATGGAGGGATTTCCAGATCTGTGCAGAAGAACAGTCTCAGCAACATTAAACCAAGCAGTAGAGTGTTGAGCATGCTAATAAATAAGGACATTAGAAGGAGTAGTCCACAGAGCTGGTGGTTCATGATGACTTGTAGTTCAGGGGATGACAAATGGCCACATGGTGGTCATAGGCCATTACTGGAAGGAGACAGGTCTCCAAAGTAGCACTTTCCAAAATAAAGCAACCCTGAATAAGGCAGCCTGTGTAAGTGATGCTCAGGTTCCATGTCTGCATGTTCACTAGCATCTTTGGATGGTGCTTGTACTTAAACAAACATCAGTCAATGAAAGGTTAGAGAGAATGAAGTACATGGGTGTGTGGAGGTGAGAGTCAACACTTACAGCCAGGATAATGAGCAGATTTCCCAGGATGGTGACCAGGTTAATGAACAGGAGGAGGCTGAAGATGAGGGGCTGCAATGCTGGATCATCTGTTATCCTCGCTAGAAGGAGCTGGACAACATCTGTTTGGTTTCTCCCTTGCATGTTGTCAATGAGTCTGACAGGAACATCAACGAAGACAATTAAAGAACTGCCACCAAAATTAGCCATAGCACTTGGGAACATGTAAGAAATACAACTACTTTCTTCCCATCAGGACTTATTCTCCATGTCTGAAAGTCGAAGTCTGGAAGTACAGATTTTAATAACTTCTCCAGATGATACTGATGATGGAGCAATACCTGAATGACCCTGAGAATAATACCGATGACCTTAAGGTGCCCTGTAACTCTTCCCAAGCTGAAAAGTAACTTGTGATCATCAAAATGCCCAGCCCTAAGCCATGCTCCTTGAAGATTCATCAACATTAGCCATGCATAACAAGATTTCTATTCCTTTTCCATCTAAATATGCTTAATGATCACACTCTTTAATTTGACATTTGTCTGGATTTCTGCAGGGATTGCTGCCACCCCTCAGTATCTTAATCAAAGGCAGACTTCTTTGCCTAGGTAGGTTTTCTGCTCTACTTGGCCCCTTTCCTGCTAAAGTTGTTAGATGCAGTTTGATCCACACTGGCCCATATGATGTAAATATAAGTAGAGAACTGATTTTCAAAAGTTGTCCTCTGATTTCTAGCCATGTATACATTGCATGCATGAGTATGTCTCTCTGTCTCCCCTTTCCCTTCATCTCTTCCTCCTCTCTTTCAAATAAGTGAAGTGAAGTGGAATATATTAAGAAAATTAACAGTATGTTGGGTGAAATGGAGAAAGGTGGAAAGGAAGATGTTTTTTCATGAAGGGACCATGCTAATCTTCTCCATATCGTTCCAATTTTAGTGTATGTGCTGCTAAAGGGAGCACAAAAGGAAAGGACCCTATCATATCTTGTAATTTAGAAATTCAGAGAAATTTAATCACTTAAAAAAACTTTGGGAACTTTAGTCATGAAGGAAATACCATCAAGGTGAACAATCTTTGATAAAGGTATATAACCAAATATATAGGAACTAATATGATATAAACTATCACCGAGTTAGATACAGAATCATGACAACATCATTTTAAAAATATTAACCAATAAAAACCGAGGAGACCCAGTTCTTTTCAAGACAAATGCCATTTAGTAGCATACCTTAATCACAATACTGTGGATTGAAAATGTACCCCTGTTAAGAACAGAGAAACCCATTCACTGGTTCCTCATTCCTCCTACAGGAGAAACCAAGTATAATCTCCCATCTGAGTAATAGCTGTTAGTACAGGCTGTCTCTCACAATCTGTGATTTCCCCAGAGGCTCAGTCTCCAATGATCCTCATTAGACCAGCTTTATTAACATACCTATCCCGGAAATATGTCTTTAAGACCAAGAGAGTAGATATAACTGTAAAGTAACAGACCCCTCAATATGTTTTCTCCTTTTCATGAAGATCTCCTTCGCATGCGTGTGACTAAGTTGCATATAATATTGATATCACAAATTTAAGTTTCCATTTATATATTCAGAATAAAACTTCATAATCTAGGAAATAATCGTGGAAACCAGATTTTTATTTTATCTGAGAAAGATATTTCTTGGGAAAATAAGTGGTTGTAAATAATATTTTATATTGGTTGTTATACTAGACAAGTACAAATATTTGAAGTATTGCTATATCATAAAAGTACAAGTCTTTCTAAATTATCCCTGATGCTGTGGAAGTGTAATTTTATGCACATTTAGCAGACAAAAGTCAGATATATTTCCAGAATTCACTGCTGCACACAAATATATACAGAAAATGTTACAGTCTATAGAGAATATAATCTACCACAAAAGTCTTCTTTCATGGTGACACTATTAATATTTTCAAACTTATTGACATGGGAATTTTCTATCAACTTTCCTTTCAAAGTAAAATTCCAATTGTATATTTTCCACAGAAATATTAATACAATTAGAAACTGACCGAGTCTGTTGCCAGCAGGTGAGGTAGATTTGATAAGATTTGAGCCATCATTTTAATAGCAACATAGAGGAAGGTACATCATTTTAACACTCATTTTATGGGTCTCTTATATTTAAAGACTTCAATATTTTCGTTTTCTCTTTAAAATTCTGCATTAGCATTACTTAGTTTGCAATATGGGTTATATGCCATTTGAAATCTGTATCAGAATATTTATCATGACTTTTATTGATATATTAACAGCAACAGCTAAAAAAAAGAGAAAGAATGGATGAAATATTTAAAGATATCTTTCAACTTAAAAAATCAAGTTCAATTTCTTAAGGGTTTCAAAGTGCACTTAAGTAAGATAATATATCCAGGACACAAAAATGAAATAAAACTTTAAGTTTTTTCATTATAAATTTTTTCTTGTTTTTAAATTTTTCTTTTTTCCACTCATACAAACTTGATGGGTACCACATTGCCCAACCTCCCTCCACACGATGATATTAACCAGATGTCTCATTACGTACTTGCAGTAGTTGATGGTGGACCACTTTCTCTGCTATAGCATAATCCCTTCTCTCCTTGTTGCTGCCGGGGCCCCCTTCCCCTTCCCTCCTATTTATAATCTTTGCAATGACTGTAGGTATTACAGAGATTTATCTTTAAGTGTGTCACTGAGTCGGTTTGTACTATGATCCACCTATAAGGGAATAAATACAGCGTTTAATTTTCTGTGTCTGGGATAATTCGCTCAATATAATTTCTTTCTAATTCCATCCATTTCCCGGCAAATTTCACTAAGTCATCATTTTTGATGGATGAGTAGTATTCCATTGTATAAATGTACCACATTTTCCTTATCCACTCATCAACAGTTGGGCATTTGGGTTGATTCCACCATGACTTTGCCATTGTAAACAGTGCTCCTATCAACATGGTCATGCTTGTGATATTGAGGTGAATTTTTTCTGTATGGGGGATTATTCCCAAAAGTGGAATAGCAGGGTCATATGCCATTTCAATCTTTAACTTTTTAAAGAATTGCCAGACTGCTCACCAGAGTGCTTCTATGAGTCTGCATTCCCATGCGCAATATAGGAGACGTCACTTCTCGCCACATCCTCTCCAGCATTTGCTGGTGTTTGTATTGTGGATATGCATTATTATCTGAAACAAGCACTAAAAGTAATAATTCTCACATAATATCAAAATTTCAATGTTATAATCATATTTTAAACATTTGAAAAATTCCTATATCAGTTTCTTGTAAACATAGACTATGAAAAACTATACAATATTCATGCAAGGAAAGTGAAAGCATGTATGTAAATGCATCTGTTCTCAAATTTCCTTAGTAGCTTTCATTTATCACAAGTAGGAGTTAAAAACTATCCAATTGCTATGAACAAGTACAACAAAAAGCAAATTGTCTGAAGCTCAATCAATGAAGTGCCTATCAGCTCAAGAATTACTGAACTATGAACATGACAGAATGAATGAAACCAAAGACTAGCATAGTGAATGAAAAGGATTGACAAAAATGTAATTTTAAAAGTGGAAATTTTTAAAGAGGAAAATTGAAAAATGAGGAAAGTTGTTACAGGTGATAGATAGGTAGTCATCATTTTGTTGTCAACATTTCTTATTCTTTTTTATTATTTCTTATTTATTCAATTGTGTGTGTATGCATGTGTGCGATTGTGTGTATATATGTGTGTGTGTGTGGAACCACGAACAAATTCGCGAACCACCATGGATGCCTCCACCTCCTCCTTGTTTACTCTGCCCTGGGATTCGCCCTACCAGGAATAGAAACGCAGGCCACCTCTGCTTCTGCCTGGGGTCTATACGTGGGGTCTAGGATCTGAACTCAGGACCTTCCGCCTACAAGGCAGAGGCTTAAACCCTGAGCACCTCTCCAGCTCCTGTTGTCAACTTTTCAAATGTAGATAGATAGGTAGATAGAGAATAGATGATGTATAGCTATATTACAATTAGATATGTCGATAGATATATGACAGAGAGAAACATTAGACTGATAGAGACAATGAATTGCTTGCAGATAATTGATATTTAGGTAGATCAATAGTAGATGATAAATATATGAACAAATGATAAATGCTTACATATGATAAATCAGCTGAATACATAGATAATAGTGATATATTATGAATAAGTGATGATGATAGTGATAATAGAATACCACATGATAGAGAAATCATTGATTGAAATAGATAGGTAGATAGGTAGACAGACAGACAGACAGACATGACACTCTACAATGTTGTACAGAACAGTCATATAAAGTTCAAAACTTGGAGTCAATAGCTCAATAAAGCTATGAATAATAAAAGATGTCTTTGGTGTATAAAAACAGAATATATCAGTCATAGTTGAGCTTTATCATAGACAGATTCGCTCTTAAAAAGGTTGACATAGTATTTGCTTTCTGTATTTTAAAGTTAACGTACATGCTGCATTAGTTTATTTTGCTGTTGCTGTGTTAGCATTCACTGGTGACTTCAACTTAAGGAAGAAAGGGTGTAATTAGATATCATGTTTGAGGTTAAAATACAAATGATGGGGAAGTTACAGCTGGAGAAGATTGAGGCAACTGCTCATATTTTATAATCAGTTATGAACCAGAGAGCTATGAATGCTCATGTTCAGTTTAATGTTTCCATTCTATTAAGTTTCTATTCTATTAATTCTCATGTAATATCAAAATTTTAATGCTATAATCATATTTTAAACACTTGAAGAAATCCTAAATCAGTTTCTTGTAAACATAAAATATGAAAAAATGCTATACAATATTCATGTAAGGCAAGTAAAACATGTGAGTAAATGCATCTCTTCTGAAATTTCCTTGGTAGCTATCATTTATCACAAGTAGGAGTTCAAAACCATCCAATTGCTATGAGCAAGTACAACAAAAAGCAAATTCTCTGAAGCTAAATCAATGAAGTGCCTATCAGCTCAAGAATTACTGAACTATGGACATGACAGAATGAATGAAACCAAAGACTAGCATTGTGAATGAAAAGGATTGAAAAAAATGTAATTTTAAAGAGGAAAATTGAAAAATGAGGAGACTTGTTACAGGTAATAGATAGGTAATCATCATTTTGTTGTCAACTTTTCAAATATAGATAGGTAGATAGAGAATAGATGATATATAGCTATATTATAATTAGATATATCGATAGATATATGACAGAGATACATTAGATTGATCGAGATAATGAATTTATTACAGATAATAATTGATATTTACGTAGGAAAATAGTAGATGATAAATATATGAACAAATGATAAATGCTTACAAATAATATTTAGCTGAATACATAGATAATAATGATATATTATGAATAAGTGATAGGTGATATTGATAATAGAATAACAGATGATAGAGAAATCAGATTGAAGGTGATAGGCAGGTAGTTAGACAGACAGACAAAGAGACATATGACACTCTACAATGTTGTACAGAACAGTCATATAAAGTTCAAAACTTGGAATCAATAGCTCAATAAAGCCATGAATAATGAAAGATGTCTTTGGTGTATAAAAACAGAATATATCAGTCATAGTTCAACTTTATCATAGACAGATTCTCTGTTAAGAAGTTTGACACAGTATTTGCTTTCTGTATTTTAAAGTTAATGTACATGCTGCATTAGTTTATTTTGCTGTTGCTGTGTTAGAATTCACTGGTGACTTCAACTTAAGGAAGAAAGGGTTTAATTGGACTTCACTTTTGTGGTTAAAATACACATGATGGGGAAGTTACAGCTGGAGAAGTTTGAGGCAACTTCTCCTATTTTATAATCAGTTATGAACCAGAGAGCTATGAATGATTGTGTTCAGTTTAATGATTCTATTCTATTAAGTTCAGAATCCCATCCCAAAGAATGGTGCTACCCACAAAGGTCAGATCTTCTTGGTTCAATGAAACTGCTCAACATAGTCCCTTACAGGTGTGCTCAGAGGTTAACATAGTGTAGGTTACATATCACAGGTGTGCCAGGACTTGTCTCCTAGATGATCCTAGATTTTTTTGTTCTGTCCATTTGTGTGTGTGGCTGTGAGGGTATGTGTGTGTGCAAGACGGCACTTGAGTATGTGTTTGCAACATGAGTGTGATACTGGGAATCATCTTGGATTTCTCTGCCTCCTTATTGCTTTGCCGTGGGGTTTTGCAGGCTGTGCCTTCTGTATTGGAATTGCAAGTCACTGTTATATCACCCAGCAGTTTTATGTGCTATCTGAGGATCTGAACTCAGGTCCTTCTGCTTCCTTGCAAGGTAAACAATTCAACCCCCAATTCATCTCCCCACCACAATAATGTCATCTTGACCACCAAATTTAAACATCACATATGAATCATATTGCCTCATGTATTTATACAATATTTTGTATTTATGCATTATTTGTCTCACTATGAAAGGAAATGATGTAGATATGTCTTTCAGTTGGTGTTACCAGCATGTATCCCTTAAGATAGACAAGAGAAGGCAAGAAGTGAATGTTAAGAGAACAAATGGAGGTCTGCCTGATACTTGAAATGAATGTGAAACAAAACTGCAGGAATTTCCCCAGACTTGTCTGAGAGTCTAAATCATTCACAAAAGACTTCTTTATTGATCATGTTAGCTTCTCAGAGATATTTGCTGCCCTGAACTTGTAGGGAAATGGAGTCTAGATAGCCAGGAGCTATGGATATCAAGCTTCCAAGGACTTCAAGGAGTACACAGAGCCTGAATGTGATCTGGACTTCACTGTAAGGAAGGGAAAGGATCACTGACTTTGTGTACCCTGAATACAGAGCGTCTATTGTTTCCTGATGAAACATTGAAGAAAAACAGATTCTGATTTTTGACATTTGGGAGCTTGTGGTGATGCTACAAAGAGGACTACTTCCAACAGATCAGTGGCCAACACATCATCATTTCCCCGACCCCATGTACTAGTGAGGATCTCAGGAGAAACAATGACATTCAGAGAGAATAAATGAGATAATGTCAGACATGAGAAAGGGAACTTTCCCATCCATAAGCTCACCTACTGAAAAGCCACTTATATTACCACAGAGACCTGATCCCTTACTCAGGTGCACCCAATGGGAGCCCTGTGGTCCACACACTCAGAAAGACATGGGAGTGGATGGGAATTGACTGGATTGGTGAAGGGAGGGAAGGGTGGAACAGGAGGGAGGTGATAGGAGAGGGGGAAATGTGCGCATCTTGTGAAATGTGCGCATCACAGACTTATTTCATCTGTAAGTACAAAATTTCAAGTTTAAACAAAAGAAGATTGTGGTAATAGAAGAATCATACATTCAGATTTACCAGAAATCCTGTAATGTTGGTAAAGGTAGAAATGCAAACTTAAGCCAAAGCATATTACACGAGAGGGTACCTTACGGTTGAGTTTCTGCAAGGCTTCTCTCATGTCCCTGTTCCTAAGGCTATATGTAAAAGGCTTAAGCATTTGCAGAATCATGGTGCACATTACATAAGCAGCAGTATTCTTCTTGAGAGAAACATTAATGCTAGACATGGTGTAAACCCACAGTCCTGCATCATAGAACAAAGAGACCAAAGACACGAGAGACCCACAGGTTGTAACTTCCTCTTGCTGATGATATCTTCAAAACAGAAGAGACTATTTGTGTGAAAGAGAAAATGATTCCAGAGGATATGATGACACCGAACAGAAATATTATAATATATGCCAAGTTATTATTGATGAAGAGACTATTTGTGTGTAAGAGACTATTTGTGTGTAAGAGACTATTTGTGTGTAAGAGACTATTTGTGTGTAAGAGACTATTTGTGCATAAGAGAAAATGATTCCAGAGGATATGATGACACAGAACAGAAATGTTATAATATATGCCAAGATATTATTGATGAGAGTGTTAGAACAGGCAAGTATAACAACATGAGAAAGTGCACAGAAAAGCGGTACTTCCACATCTGTGCAGAAGGACAGCTGCAATGACATAAGCCCAATCAGCACAGTGTTTGTAATGCTGATTAGGAAGGAACAGAGAAGGAGCAGACCACAAAAGTGAGAGTTCATGATAACAGTGTAGCTCAGAGGGTGACAAATGGCTGGAGAGCAGTCATAGGCCATCACTGCAAGAAGACAGCTTTCTAATGCAGAAAAGTCCAGAACAAAGCAGGCTTGAATGAGGCAACTTGTACATGTCATGATCCGGTCTTGAATTTGAATGTTCACCAGCATCTTGGGGATGACAGTGGTGCTTAAATAGATTTCACTGAAGGACAGGTTGGAGAGAAAGAGGTACCTGGGTGTTTGGAGATGGGAGTCAGAACTCACGAGAAAAATGATGCGCACATTTCACAGGATGGAAACAAGGTATATGGACAAGAAGAGGCAAAAAATGACGGGCTGCAGTACTGGGTCCTCTGTTATTCCCAGAAGAAAGAAATGTGAAACACTTTTTTGGTTTGTGGCTTCCATATGCTTTGTCAGTCTTGTGAAACTAAGTAACATATATGATCATACTTTTATGGCATCTTATATCTGTTAAAAATTCAGTTTCATTATCCACAATATAGACTTAGTCCTCATAATCTCCTAAGAAAAAAAATCATCAGTAGTCTTTTACAAACCCTGTAGATGTGTTTGAGTCATACTGAGTTTTATTCAATGCAAACTCATTTGTACTACAGAAATTTGTGAGTGCTCAAATGCATTCCTCCACAAATTTCTTCCGCACCATCCTCACATTTGTCTTTCCATGCCGTCTATAGAAACCGACTTTTTGATCATCTACTCGATTTCCTGTGTCATAATAATCGTGGAAAGTGAAATGAAATAGAAGGAATAGTGTTTTTTGCTTCAGAAGTGTCCCAATAAATTATAGAAAGAATATTTTATATATTCTACTTAAGTAATAGTATCTGCTCATATCTTTGGTACCAGACATAGGTGTGTCACATCAAATAGAGATGAATTATTTATTTCCATGATGGATATGAAATAAAGTTAGGGCATGACATACTTTGGATCAAAACTCAGATTGTCTCACTCTGCAATAAACTTTTTTGACTAATTTCTGTTTATGGAACTTGGATCATGCAGAGTTGTTACTCTGATCTCCACAAAGTTCTCTTGCTCAGATAAGCAAATTTGGTTAATCCCTGATATTGACCCTCCTATCCCCACTGTCATCAGGTAAGCAAGGCTTTTGTACAGCAAGTACCAACTTGTAATTAGGGGCAATGGCCATCAAGCAGAAGGTCTGCCTGAGTATGGGAATGGAGGACAGGGAATTCCATAACTTTCATTATTTAAAAAAATGTAAATAGCCAGACATCTGATGCACCTCACTCACACTTTCCTTCCTGTTTGCTTGGGGACTGAACAGGTTTTGATCTCCCCAATCAGGGAGCATACAGAGCCTGGCAGTTAGATAGTAACCAATCCACAAAGGGGAAACAAACCCTCCTCATATCTGTGCACCACTCCTATTCTTACACATGCTACTGAGTTTCTTCTTTATATTAAGATCTTGTTCAAACAGTCTTTTATCTTTTGTTAGGAGATGAACTCGACAGCCAATCAGGATACAGCCAAGGGCAGTGTAGGAACAGCAAAACTGAAAACAACAACAAACCATAGTTCAGAACACCAATGACCCTACATTATTCACCTGGAACCAGACCAGCTAAATCTCTCCCAATCCTAAAGCTCAGTGAACCTTGAGGAAGAGGGGCCTGCAAGATTATAAGAGCCAAAAATGGGGAGGGCCAAAGATATGTAAGATACTCTGCACAACTCAGGGCTACATCAGCCAGGATATAGCCACAATGTGATTGGACCTTGCCTGACCTGCACAAATGCTAACATGTCAACAACCCACCAAAGTCTAACATGAATCACAAGGGAGAAGTTTTCGGGCAGTAGAATTCGTAGAGGCAAGGGGTTAAACAGTCATAATAGAGTTCCCATACTCGTGGACAGCTCAAGAAAGGGCTCACAACTATGCCTCTGAGTCTTGAACCCTCACTAGTGTAGACAACTCCGAGAGAAATTTAACGCAGACATAAACAGATGCTCTGGAGGATGGGAGGGAGAAAGTAGGAAGCCCAAGAGAGGAGGAGGGAAGGAAAAGGGGTGAAAGGGAGGGGGAGAGTGGGAAGTGAGGAGAGTACAATGGCAGCAACATAAGGGAAAGGGTTGGGGAGGAGAAAGGAATACGTATTGAGCTTGTAAAACTAGGCAAAATAAAAAATTTATTCCTGAATACAGGCTATGGTCTTTTCCTTTAACCATGAAATTATTTCCAACAGATGAGTGGCATTTGTTTAAGTAGAAAAAACAAAGATCATAAAATATTTGCAAGCATCAGAATTACAATACGCCTCTACAGCAATTCATGTCTCCTTCGCACTAAGAACTAATACTATCTAGACCTGGGGAATGCTAGCCATGGGATTCTCTGTTGTCCTAAGTATATTTTTCCCATAACCTGACAGATGACATATGAGCTTTAAATGAAATTATTAAAGTGAGACATAAAATTTATACATTTCCAAAGAATACACCCCCACACACGAACACAAAAAAATGGTGTTTAAGTAGAAAAGTTTTATAGATATCAATATTAAGTGATGCATACAAAATAGTAAACAGTAAAGGTTCTAGTAGAGATATCTCTTAGAAACAGTTATGTCTTACTCCAGAAGGAGATAAAAAAAGAACAATAGAACATTAATTCCTTGATATAATATGGGACACACAGACTCTGATTGTGATCCAAGCAAATGATACGGAAAAAAAATCACCAAATATATGAGAAACTTGCCTTATCTTTGCAACAGGAATTGTATGATGGATTATTAAGTAGCTTGATTGTAGTAATATTTTTGCCTTCTTAGGTATAACCAGAAATTATGCTTTAATTTGAATGCATGTAAATGTTATTGGGGTTTAGGTCAACTAAGCTAAGAAAACCCAGAAGCTTTGCAAGCTCAAATGATCAGAGAAAAAGCACCAAGTACTGTGTTTAATATCATCATGGAAGGGGAGAACCAAATTCTAAAAGTTGCTTTCTGACTTGTACAAATCTGTGAATTACTAATCTCTCTCTCTCTCTCTCTCTCTCTCTCTCTCTCTCTCTCTCTCTCTCTCTCTCTGTCTCTCTCTCTCTGTCTCTGTGTGTGTGTGTGTGTGTGTGTGTGTGTGTGTGTGTTTATATAAATAAGTAAAATACATTGTAAAAGGTGAGGAAAGTAGAAATAGAAAATTCTTCATGCTATGCTTGCAGATACCAGGCAAAATGTATTAAGCGTTGGACACATTTTTTGTACACATTTGTTGTCATGTGGAAGAACAAGAGAAGAAAGTATTAATGAAATGAGAATCGTTTTTGCCTGAGTTATTTGGAATTAAATATATAAGAATTAGTGTGAATACCCCATGCAAAAGTAAGAAAAAAAGGGATTTTTATCTTGACTTTATTTCAAACCAAATGACCATAACTTTCCTGGATACTAAGGATAGAAACTGTGCCCTCATAGAGAGCAGAGGAAGCCGTTTGTTCCTCATCAAGAAGAGTGAACTTCAGGAGGAGGAACAAGAATAATTTCCTGGCTGGAATAGACTTCCTAATGAAGCGTTCCCAACTGATTTCCATGGACTCTGCACTCCCAGGGATGTGATATCCACAGCTCCTCATTAGAGCAGCTAGATTGCTATCATTCTGATCCTAGGAGTGTATGCCCTTAAAGATCAAGAGTGAAGAAGTGAACTCACTAACATTCTTTTCCTGAGTCCTCAGGCAATGATTCGTCATTCAGTTTTATCCTACAATTTCTGCACAAATTTTCCTCACAGATATTTTATACATACTGCATATTTCTTTTCTATTACATTGGAATAGTCTTTGATAGTCAGAAGCAAGGATCTCATAATCCATTGACAATAAGAAGCTTGATTATGTATGGATATGTATATATTATTTATATACATTTGCACATGATGTGATTTTTATATAGGTTTGTATACATATAAATATGAATATAAAAACTGCAAGTATATGTATGATATATACATATATGTATATGAAACCATAACCTGCATTTGGGGATATGAATAAGAAAATTGCAAGTTTTAACATATTTTAAATTTATTTATTTATTTATTTGTTTGTTTGTTAATGTATATCGATGGACACTCTGTGAACCTGTGATGGAACAATGGTGATGTGGTAATCATCTTTGATTGTTTATACTTTTTGCTTCACTCTGGGATTTCCCAAGATCTGCCCTTTCTGCAGATCCTGGCAATGCAGGCCCCTGGCATTTCTGCCTGGCATTTTTTCACAAGGGACCTTGGATCCCAACTCAGACCTTCTTCCTTGGGGCAGAATCATAACTCCTGAACCATCTCTCCAACCCTAAAATTGCAAGTTTTAAAAAAGACACTGCAGAAAGATCTGGAGTGTTCTGAGCTTTATATATCATTATTGTGTACAAACTGTTGAACGCTGTACTTTGATCTCCGCAGGCATAACTACTTTTCTCTGTCCCTTTTTGTCTCTGAAATAACTAAATGAATAAATTGAAAAATATGTCACTTATTTATTTTGATAGAGGAAAAGAGAAATTACATACATGCATGCCTTGGTGTATGGATGGAGTGCAAAACTAGATTTTCAGAAATCATTTGTCTCTTCCAATATAAGGCTTCTGGGAATAGAAGTCAAGCTATCAGATTTCTAAGCAAGTGACTTACTCACTGAGCCATCTCCATTGCACCCGATAAATTAAACCTTTTTTAAAACAAAGATCCAACTCTAAAATTATGCTCCTACATAAAAGAATATACCATAATAAAGTGTGACTGGATTTATAACCTCAGAATGGAATTCTAGTGGCTCTCTAAGCTGTTTAGTACATTCAGTGGCAGTATTCTTACCTTATATGAGATAGTGCAGTTCTCCTTTATATATCTCATAATAACATCCCATAACAAAGCCTCTCATAATAACATTCTATAGCAAAGTCTCACAAACATATTTCTTTTTAACATTTTTATTATTATTTCCGCTCGTACAAACTTAATAGGTAACCATTTTACAAATGGGTGATTGACCCTTCCCTCACTGTCGTTTCCTACTTTTATTACATCTATCTTCCTCACTCCCTCTTTCTCCCCCGGACGCCCCTGCTCCCCTTCTCCCCTCACCCTTCCCTCCCCATCCCGCAGTGCCTCCTGCCCATTTCCCAGAGAATCCTTTAATGTGTATGCCAGATTCTCCTCTGAACCCTCCTCTACGATGACATACAAGGACACAGTGGCATTACCCTGTGTTCACCTTAAGCATAGGAACACTACTGTGACTGTCAATCCCTTGCCTTCAAGGATCTTGGTGCCTTTAGCAAATGCTAGACTTTGTGGGGTCATTAGTGTGTTGGACATTGCGCAGGGCAAGCAGAGTCCAATTATGATTGCTCCGGGAATAACTTGTGTAGAGTATCTTGCATATCATTGCTGCTCACATCCTTGTGCTCTTACAATCTTACCGCCCCCTCTTCTGCAAATTTCCCTGAGCTTCAAGATGGGGAGAGATTAGGCTGGCCTAGTTCTAGGTGGTTGATATAGAATCTCTGAAGTTCTAGATTATGGTTTGTTGGTTTTCTTTTGCAGTTTTGCTGCTCCTGCAATGCCCTTCACTCCATTCTGATGGGTATTTTATGTCACCCCCTGGCCAGAGATAAAAAGCTGTCAAGCTAGAGTCTTGTTATAAGAGTATATTCAAAGATAGATGTAATAAAAGTAGGAAACGACAGTGAGGGAAGGGTCAATCACCCATTTGTAAAATGGTTAATTTTTATCTGCCAGACTATATGCCCTCCTCTTCTGGTGAGATCATACGCTTTCAGTTGTAAATGATCAGGAACGAAAGTCTGTGAACTTAACCAGATGTCTCATTACTTACTTGCAGTCCTTGATGGAGGCCTATTTTCTCTGCTTTAGCATGGTCCCCTCTCTCCTTGTTTCTGGTGTGGCCTTCCTACCCCATCCCTCCTGTTCATAATCCTTGCTATTACTGTAGGTATTACAGAGATTTATCTTTGAGTTTCTCTAAGTGGGCTGGGTGGGTTTGTTACTAGGAGCCACCTATTAGGGAGTGCATACTGCCCTTAAATTTCTGGGTCTGACATACTTCACTAAATATAATTGTTTCTAATGACATCCATTTCCCGGCAAATTCCAGTAATTCATCATTTTTGATGGCTGAGTAGTACTCCATTGTGTAGATGTACCACATTTTCCTTATCAACTCGTCAACTGTTGTACATTTGGGTTGATTCCATGAATTTGCTATTGTAAACAGTGCTGCTATGAACATGGTCACACTTGTGCTATCAAGGTGAAACTCTGCTGCATGGGGGGTTATTCCCAATCGCAGGGTCAAATGACATTTCAATCATTCATTTCTGTAAGAATCTCTAGATGGCTCACCAGAGTGGTTGTATGAGCCTGCATTCCCACAGCAATGTAGGAGAGTTCCCCTCTCTCCACATCCTCTCCAGCATTTGTTGTTGTTTGTATTGTGGATATTTGCCATCCGGACCGGGGTGAGATGATACCTCAGGGAAGTTTTGATTTGCATTATCATGATGGCTAAGGAAGTGGAGCATTTTTTAAGATATTTGTTAGACATATTAATTTCATCCTTGGTAAAATTTCTTTTAAGTTCCAGCACGCATTTTTAATTGAGCCATTGGTTTCCTTGGTGTTTAGTTTTCTAAGTTCTTTGTGCACTCTGGATAATAGAGCTCAATCAGATATGTGGTTACGGAAGATTTTCTCCCATTCTGTGGGTTGCCTTTGAGCTCGTGTTACAATCTCTTCATCTGAACAGAAGCTCTTTAATTTCACAAGATCCCAACTGTTGTGAGTTGGTAGCAGTGACTGTGCCATTGGATGTCTGTTTAGGAAATTTTGGCCTAGCCTAATCAGCTCGAGGGAGTTCCCTATCCTTTCAACTATGGTTTTTATAGTCTCTGGACTTATATCAATGTCCTTGATCCATTTGGAATTAAGTCTTGTACATGGTGGCAAGTACGGGTCCACTTTTAATCTTCTGCATGTGGACATTCAGTTTTGTCAGCACCATTTGTTGAAGATACTGTTCTTTTTCCACTGGGTTTTTGGGCCCTTTTGTCACAAACCAAATGGCTGTAACTTTGTGGGCTTATATCTGGGTCTTCAACCTTTATCCATTGATCTGTGTGTCTATTTTGGAGCCAATACCAGGCTGTTTTTATAGGTATGGATTTGTAGTATAGACTAAGGTTTGCTATGGTGATACCTCTAGCAGTGTTTTTGTTACTCAGGATTGTCTTTGCTATCCTGGGTCTTTTGTGCCTCTATATGAATTTTGAGATTGTTTGGTCAACTTCTTTAATGAATTGCTTTGTGATTTTAATTGGTATAGCATTGAATTTTTATATTGCCTTTGGTAGGATGGTTATTTATACGATGTTGATTCTGCCAATGCAGGAACATGGGAGGTCTTTCCACCTTCTGGTATCTTCTGCAATTTCTTTCTTTAGGATTTTAAAGTTTTCTTTGTAAAGGTCTTTTACCTACTTGGTTAGGTTTATACGAAGGTATTTCATTTTTTTAGGGGCTATAGTAAATGGGACGGTTTCTCTCAAAGCTTTTTCACTTCTTTCATTCTGGGCATATAGGAAGGCCACTGATTTTTGTACATTTATTTTGTATCCTCCCACCCTGCTGAACTTCTCAATTAGTTCCAGGAGCTTCCTGGTGGAGTTTTTGGGATCCCTCAGATATAAGATCATGTAATCTGCAAATAGGCATAGCTTGACTTCTTCCTTGCTGATTTTAATCCCTTTTATGCCCCTTTATTGTCTTATGGCTTCAGTTAAGACTTCAAGTACAATATTGAAAAGAAGGGTGATAGTGGACAGCCTTGTCTAGTTCCTGATAGAAGTGGGAATGCTTCCAGTTTTTCCCTATTGAGCATAATCCTTGCTGTGGGCTTGTTGTATACAGCTTTTATTGATAAAGGTTCCTTCCATTCCTACTCTCTCTAGCGTTTTGATCATAAAAGGCAGTTGGATCTTGTCAAAAGCTTTTTCTGCATCTATCATATCATGTTTTCTTGGACTTTGGACTGCTTTATATGATCAATTACATTTATTGATTTGTGTATGTTGAACCAACCTTGTGTGCCTGGGATAAAGCTTACTTGGTCTCCATGAATAATCTTTTTGATGTGTTTTTGAATCCAATTTGCTAAGACTTTGCTGAGAATATTTGCATCTGTGTTCATCAGATAGATTGGCCTAAATTTTTCTTTTGAAAGTGTATCTTTAGTAGGTTTTGGGATTAAAACCATATTAGTTTCATAGAAGGAATTTGGTAGTGTTCCTTCCTTTGCTATTTGATGGAACAGTTTAAGGAATATTAGTGTTATTAACCCCTTAAATGTCTGGTAGAACTCTGTGCTGAATCCATCTGGTCCAGGACATGTTTTTGGTAGGAAGGTTTGAGATTACTTCCTCAATTTCCTCATATGTTATAGGAGTATTTAAATAATTCACAACTTCCTGATTCAATTTAGGTAAGTTGTGTTTACTTAGGAATTCATCCATCTCTTTTGTGTTGTCAAACTTCACAGAGTATCATTTTTTGAAATATGATGTTATAATTCTCTGGATTTCTTGGGAGTCAGAAGTGGTAACTCCATTTTCATTTCTAATTTTCTTAATTTGGGTTTTCTCTCTTGCTTTTGGTTAATTTATCTAGGGGTACATCAATGTTATTGATTTTTCCAAAGAACCAGCTTTTCGACTGGTTGATTTTCTCTATCGTCTTCCTAATCTCAGTTGCAGATATTTCTCCCCTTATTTTGCTAATCTCCTCTCTGCTACTACTTTTGGGATCAGATTGCTCTAGTTTCTCTAAAGCTTTTAGCTGTACTGTTAAGTCATTTATTTCTTATGTTTCCATTTTTTGATGTAGGCATTAAAATCTATGAACTTACCTCTTAGGACAGCTTGCATTGTGTCCCAGAGATTTTGGTAAGTTGCATTTTCATTATCGTTTGGTTTCAGAAAATCTTGAATTTCCTTTTTAATTTCTTCCTGAATCAAGTTCTCATACAGCATCATAGTGTTAAATTTCTGAAAGTTAGTGTATTTTGCGTTGTTTGTTGGGTTTTGGATGTCCAGCTTTAGGCCATGGCGGACAGATAGGGCACAGGTTAGAATTTCAACATTTTGTATATGTGTACATTCATTTTGTGGCCCAATATGTAATCTATTTTTGAGAAAGATCCATGTGCTGCTGAGAAAAATGTGTATTCTTTGGTGCATGGATGAAAAGTTCGATAGAGATCTGTAAGATCCATTTCTTTAAGGGTTTGATTAAGTTCCAAAGTGTCTCTGTTAAGTTTTTGACTTGTTGATCTATCTCATGTTGAGAGGGAGGTGTTGAAGTCCCCAAGAATTATCGTTTGGGGGTTGCTTTAGATGCTGTAGGGTTTTCTTAATGAATGTAGAGGTGGCCTGTATTGGGTGCATATATGTTCAGTATTGTGAAGTCTTCCTGGTGAATTGTACCTGTGACTAAAATGTAGTATCCATCTGTGTCTCTTATGATTTTCTTTGGATTGAAGTCCACTTTGTCCAAATGCATAATTGCTACACCTGCCTGTTTCCTGGTTTCATTAGCTTGCAAAATTTTGTACCAACATTTCATTTTTAGGATGTGCCTATTTTTGTGTTGATATGAGTTTCCTGAACATAGCAGATTGCTGGATTGTGGTTTTTAATCCACTTTTGTAATCTTTGTCTCTTGATTGGTGAGTTAGTACCATTGACATTTAATGTTGTAATGGAGAAATTATTTTTAATTCTATACAATTTTTATGTTTAGTAGATTTTGTAAGCTTATTGTTTGACATTTAAGTTTTGGTGGTATTATACTTTCTTTCTGTCCTCCTGAATATGCTTGTTCTTTTCTGTTTCTTTTTTTTTTTAAGGGAAAAGAAGGAGGAAATTTATTTGGCTTGTGGTTAAGGGAAATCCCATAGCAGAAATTAGGGCTTGGAGACAGACATCATGAAGGCAGGGATAGCAAGAATAACCTGAGGTCAATTGGGGGTAGACACCAAACCACAAGGCCTGTCCCCTGATACATGCCTTCCCCAGTAAGGCTCCAATGGTTGTGATATTTGGGTAAGAAGTTTACCTGAGTCATAAGATGCTCCAGTACATGAGATTTAGAGGCAAAGGAAATTTGATGCTTATATTTATGAAATGTTAACGCTTGTTCTTTTCTTCATCCTTGAGTATCATTTCCAGCATTTTTTGAAGGCCTGGTTTGGTAGACATGTATCCCTTCAAGCTGTCTTTGTGCTGGAAAACTTTTCTTTCTACCTCAATCATGACAGATAGTTTTGTTGGGTATATCAGTCTGGGTTGGCATTTTTGCTCATTTAATACTTGAAGTACGTCTCTCCAAGATCTTCTTGCTTTTACTGTTTCCATTGAGTAGTCATTTGTTATTCTAATAGGTTTACCTTTAAAAGTGACTTGCTTTTTTTCTCTTGAAGCTCTCAGCACCTTTTCTTTTTCTTGAATGTGGAGTGTTTTGGTTATTATTTGCTGTGGCGATTTTCTATGTTGGTCATGTCTGGAGTGCAAAATGCATCTTGTATTTGAATGGGCCTCTCATTCTTTCGTTATGGGAAGTTTCCATTTATGATGATTTGAAATATTTCCTCAGGTGTGGTATTTTGGGATTCTTGTTCTGGTATTCCATGAATGCGCATGTTAGGCTTCTTCAGGGTGTTCCATATCTCTTGAATGTAGCTCTCAAGTATCTTTTTGGCTTTAACAATCTCTTCCATTGACCTGGTTAATTCTCCCACTTTGTCTTCAAGATCTGAAATTCTATTTTCTGCTTCATCAGTTCTGCTGATAATATTCTCTGTTTGCTTTGGGTTGAAGATAACTTGTCTTTTAGTTCAATTTTAAACTCTGCCTGAGACTGTTTTAACTGCTCTATGCCTATTTTTGTTTCTTGAACTGTTTTTCTCAACTCCTCCAAGTGTCTGTTGTGTTGCAGTTCAAAATGGTTGATGCGGTTGTTTAACTCTTCTTGGATTTCCTCTTTCATAATGTTAATCATGGTAATGATCATACTCTGAAATTTGTAATGTTCTTTGTGGGTTTCTTGGCTATTTTCTGTGAATTTGTTCTGGTCGGAATCCATCATTATGGAGTTAATTCTTTTGGTCGAAATTGGTCTTCTTGGGTTTTGTTTCTCAAGTATCTGCACTTTGACTTGGGCATTGCTGTTTTGTTTCTTAGGACCTTTCAGTTTCTGTGTGTTTTTCACTGAACTGATTTAGTTGATATTATTACACTTGCCAGTTATTGCTAGTGCTTGCCTTGAATTGGGTATGTTTGTCTATTGTTATTGTAATTTCCTACATGAGGCTATTAGGCTGTTAGTACATCAGTTAAGTCAGGTTAAGTGGACAAGGGGTGAATATTAGTATGGTAGTGCAGTTTTAAGATTTAATATCTTAGTGATATGTGAGGGTGAGTGGTGTACTCCCTGGCATTGTATATGTTTTTGGGGTGGCTATATGGAGAAATTAATATACAGCAATTGATACTAGAAAGGATCAGTAAGGTGAAAAAAAGGGAGGTTTACTTATCTTTGTGCTGGATGTGAAGAATCTCTCCCACGTGATAGGATGATTGTAGATGACTCCAGATGTATGGCCTTTGTCCCTTAGAGTTTTGCTTGAGTTTCCTTTGGACTCCATTGAATTCTGAGTAGCAGTGTGTCTTCTTTGGGCTACGTGTGTAGGTACCCGGTGGGCCGGAGAGGCAGAGGGTCGATGTTGATGGCAGAATTCTTCATCTGGGACCTGGGACTTGGATTAGTGGCACACCCAAGCTCCAGGGATAGAAGAATGTGAGCAAGTCCTGTCTGGTCAGGCAGAGGCATGGCCCATAGGAAGAAAGGGACTATGGTCTGGGGCAGGACCCAGGCAAAGCCGGGGGCTGCATGGGTGCCAATGGGACATGGTGGCACCTGAGGAGGCTGGGCGGACTCACCTGGGACCTGGCAAGCTGGAGTCAGCAGCTCGGGCGGGAGGACACACAAAAGGCTGGGGTCCAGGGCAGGGCCCAGGCAAAGCCAGAGGCCACCTGGGTGCAGATGGGACAAGGGGGCACCTGAAGGGCTGGGCTGACTCACCTGGGGCCTGGCAGGCTGGGGGCCTCATAAACATCTTATATTCACACCAAACGATTCAATGGAAAATTTAAGGAATATTTGACATTACAATTTTAGTGGGTGCTATTGTTGATATGCAAGAAGTATGATTATTTACAATTAAGCATAGATGGAAAATGTTTTCTCGCCACATGGTCTGGCAAGAAACACAAGTAGGAGCTGGAGAGGTGGCTCAGGGGTTAAGTCTCTGCCTTGCAGGTGGGAGGTCCCTAGTTCGGATCCTAGACCCCATGTACAGATGCCAGGCAGAAGCCGGGCGGCCTGTGCTTCTGACCCTGGTAGGGTAGAGCCTGTGAATCCCGGGGCAGAGAAAACAAGGAGGAGGTGGAGGCGTCCATGGTGGTTCCCGAATTCCTCCGTGGTTCCACACACACATACATACACACACGCACTCAAACACACATATACGCACAATTAAATAAATAATAAATAATTAAAAATTTTAAAAAAACACAAGTAAAGATACTGAAAATATCTTGCAACCACCAGGGTCAACAAATGTAAACGGGCTGGAGATATTGAAAGGGCACATAGAACACTGACACATTTCTAAACCCCCACCTGGCCCGTAAAGTGCATCTTCTATAAAATGTTATTGAAAAGGTTTTTCCATCAGGGATTGTGAAAAAAAGTTTTAAGATTTCATACAAGCTAAGATGCCCAATGACAGGCTAAAACCATGCATGTGTAAGAAACTAAAAAAGCTGGTTCTTTGAAAAAATCAATAACATTGATACACCCCTAGCTAAATTAACCAAAAGCAGGAGAGAGAAAACACAAATTAACAAAATCAGAAAAGAACATGGAGTTATCACTACTGATACCCAAGAAATCCAGAGAATTATAACATCATATTTCAAAAACTTATACTCTGTGAAGTTTGACAACACAAAAGAGATGGATGAATTTCTAAGTAAACACAACTTACCAAAATTGAATCAGGAAGTTGTGAATTATTTAAATACTCCTATAACATATAAGGAAATTGAGGAAGTAATCTTGAATCTTCCCACCAAAAAATGTCCTGGACCGGATGGATTCAGCACAGGGTTCTACCAGACATTTAAGGAGTTAATAATACCAATACTCCTTAAACTGTTCGATCAAATAGCAAAGGAAGGAACACTACCAAATTCCTTCTATGAAGCTAATATTGTTTTAATCCCAAAACCTAATAAAGACTCACTTAAAAAAGAAAACTATAGGCCGATCTCTCTGATGAACACAGACGCAAAGATTCTCAACAAAGTCTTAGCGAATTGGATTCAAAAACATATTAAAAAGATTATTCACGGGGACCAAGTAGGCTTCATCCCTGGCACACAAGGTTGGGTCAACATACGCAAATCAATAAATGTAATTCATCATGTAAACCAGTCCAAAGTCCAAGACCACATGATACTCTCGATAGATGCAGAAAAAGCTTTTGACAAGATCCAACAGCCTTTTATGATCAAAACGCTAGAGACAGTAGGAATGGAAGGAACCTTTATCAATATAATAAAAGCTGTATACAACAAGCCCACAGCAAGGATTATGCTCAATGGGGAACAATTGGAAGCATTCCCACTTTGATCACAAACTAGGCAAGGCTGTGCACTCTCACCACTTCTATTCAATATTGTACTTGAAGTCTTAACTGAAGCCAGAAGACAAGAAAGGGACATAAGAGGGATTCAAATCGGCAAGGAAGAAGTCAAGATATCCCTATTTGCAGATGACATGATCTTATACCTGAGGGATCCCAAAAACTCCACCAGGAAGCTCCTGGAACTAATTGAGAAGTTCAGCAGGGTGGCAGGATACAAAATAAATGTGCAAAAATCAGAGGCCTTCCTATATGCCCAGAATGAAAGAAGTGAAAAAGTCTTGAGAGAAACAATCCCATTTACTATAGCCCCTAAAAAAATGAAATATCTTGGTATAAACCTAACCAAGGAGGTAAAAGACCTTTACAATGATAACTTTAAAGCCCTAAAGAAAGAAACTGCAGAAGACACCAGAAGGTGGAAAGACCTCTCATGTTCTTGGATTGGCAGAATCAACATCGTAAAAATGACCATCCTACCAAAGGCAATATACAAATTCAATTCTATACCAATTAAAATCCCAAAGCAATTCTTCAAAGAAATTGACCAAACAATCTCAAAGTTCATATGGAGGCACAAAAGACCCAGGATAGCAAAGACAATCCTGAGTAACAAAAACATTGCTCGAGGTATTACCATTCCAAACCTTAGTCTATATTACAAATCCATAGTTATAAAAACAGCCTGGTACTGGCTCCAAAATAGGCACACAGATCAATGGATAAGGATTGAAGACCCAGATATAAGCCCACAAAATTACAACTATTTGGTCTTTGACAAAGGGGCCCAAAGAATCCAATGGAAAAAGAACAGCATCTTCAACAAATGGTGCTGGCAAAACTGGATCTCCACATGCAGAAGATTAAAGCTGGACTCGTACTTGTCACCATGTACAAGACTTAATTCCAAATGGATCAAGGACCTTGATATCAGGCCAGAGACTATAAAAACCGTAGTTGAAAGGATAGGGAACTCCCTCGAGCTGATTGGGCTAGGCCAACATTTCCTAAACAGACATCCAGTGGCACAGTCACTGCTACCAACTCTCAACAGTTGGGATCTTGTGAAATTAAAAAGCTTCCGTTCAGATAAAGAGATTGTAACGTGAGCTCAAAGGCAACCCACAGAATGGGAGAAAATCTTCACTAACCACACATCTGATAGAGCTCTACTGTCCAGAGTGCACAAAGAACTTAAAAAAACTAAACATCAAGGAAGCCAATGGCCCAATTAAAAAATGGGCCCTGGAACTTAAAAGAAATTTTACCAGGGATGAAATTAAAATGTCTAACAAATATCTTAAAAAATGCTCCACTTCTTTAGCCATGAGGATAATGCAAATCAAAACTTTCCTGAGATATCATCTCACCTCGGTCAGGATGGCAAAAATCCACAATACAAACAACAACAAATGCTGGAGAGGATGTGGAGAGAGGGGAACTCTCCTACATTGCTGGTGGGAGTGCAGGCTCATACAGCCACTCTGTCGAGCCGTCTGGAGATTCTTAAAGAAATTAAAGATTGAAATGCCATATGACCCTGTGATTCCACTTTTGGATATAACCCCACATGCAGCAGAGTTTCACCTTGATAGCACAAGCATGACCATGTTCATAGCAGCACTGTTTACAGTAGCAAAGACATGGAATCAACCCAAATGTCCAACATTGAAGAGTGGATAAGGAAACAGTGGTATATCTATACAATGGAGTACTGCTCAGCCATCAAAAATGATGAATTACTGGAATTTGCCGGGAAATGAATGTCATTAGAAACAATTATATTAAGTGAATTATCCCAGACCCAGAAAATTAAGCGCCGTATGTACTCCCTAATAGGTGGCTCCTAATACCAAACCTACCCAGCCCATCTTGTGGCACTCATAAGTAAATCTATGTATTACCTACAGTAATTGCAAGGATTACGAACAGGAGGGATGGGGTTGGAGGGCCACACCAGAAACAAGGAGAGAAGTGACCATGTTACAGGAGAGAAAATAGACCTCCTTCAAGGACTGCAAGAAAGTAATGTGACACTTAGTTAAGTTCACAGACATTCGTTCCTGATCATGTACAACTAAGGGGGTATGAACTCACCAGAAGGGGAGGGCATATCGTCCGGCAGATTAAAAAGTAACCATTTTGCAAATGGGTGATTAACCCCTCCCATTTGCAAATGCCATGTGACCCTGCGATTCCACTTTTGGGTATAAGTATTACATCTACCCTTGAATGTGCTCTTATAATAAGACTCCAGTTTAACAGCTTTTTGTCTCTGGCCAGGGGGTGATATACAGTGCCCATCACGATGGAGTGAAGGGCATTATAGGAGCAACAAAACTGCAAAAGAAAATCAACAAACCACTATCCAGAACTTCAGAGACTCTATATCAACCACCTAGAACTAGGCCAGCCTAATCTCTCCCCATCCTGAAGCTCAGGGACATTTGCGGAAGAGGGGGCAGTAAGAGTGTAAGAGCAAAAGGATGGGAGGAGCAATGATGTGCGAGATACTCCACACAAGTTAGGGCCGAAGCAATCATAATTGGACTTTGCATGCCGGGCGCAATGTCCAACACACTATTGACCTCACAAGTCTAGCATCTGCTAAAGGCACCAAGATCCTTGGAGGCAAGGGATTGACAGGCACAGTAGTGTTCCTATACTTAAGGGGAACACAGGAAAGGGTTCAGGGAAAGGTCACTGGGTCCTTGTACGTCATCGGAGAGGAGGGCCCAGAGGAGAGTCAGGCATGCACAAGAAAGGACTCTGGGAATTGGGATGGGAGGCACGGGGGGATGGGGAGGGAGGGATGAGGGGAGGGGGAGCAGGGGGTTCCGGGGGAGGAAGAGAGAAGGAGGGAACTGGTGTACCTATTAAGTTTGTATGAGCTGAAATAATAATAAAAATATAATAAAAAACATAAAATATGGCTGGAGAGATGAAAAAAAAAGAAAATCCATTTAATGCGCATGGATACGCTTCGTGAATTATGAAGTGTACTGAGACAAAAAGCATCGTAATAGCTACTGGGTCACGAAGTTGATTATATTGTTCACTGTACCACCTAACTACAATTACAAATGCATAGTTCATCTTCTGACCGAAAAATAAAACAAGCTTCTTAAAGACAAAAAAAAAAAAAAAAAGCTTAGAGATCTGTGGCTTCCTTCAGTGTCAGGCAGAGGTGGTACCATGGAATTCACTGGGTCATGACATTTGGTTCATAAACAATGATTTTTTAATACATTTGACTACAATGTTAACTTCCTTCTGCCTTAAACTCTGATTAGAAGTGTGCTGATCAAAATAATAAATAGGTTGCCAAAGGTGTACTTAAATAATTTAAATCCATGTACGTTGTACCTAACAGAAAGTTGGTTGATTGAAAAAATGACAGGTGGCTGATTTTCCGTGATAATTTTTCAGACTTAGAGTTTCAAAAAATAGCCTGTGAGAAAGTAGTTTGAATTTGTACTATAAAGCTTCACTTTTGTTACCCCAACTCCATTAAGTAGCCTCAATAAAATCAATGATATGTTGCAGCTAAGCTTATCACATGATTTCTTTTTTTAATTTAAGATAAATAAAAATTTCTTGTATCTTATGTCCTCTTAGAAATGTGCAATACCATTCACCATAACCTTAAATTTCATGTAATGCACTGAAATATTCTACTATACCTCATAAATGCATGCATTTGTTATTTTTCAAAGGATTATATATCTACATGCTAAAAAAATCATTGAAACTACATTTCATTGATTAGTCCTTGTTTCTATGAGCAGAATGAGCACATTGCATGTTGAGAGTTAAAACCACTTGTTAAATATTTGTTTTTTATCAAACAAGATTTTGTTAACAGTTTTATTTTTTTTTAATTTTTTTTTATTCAACTGTGCGCATGTGCATGTGTATGTGCGCATGCGCGTGTGTGTCTGTGTGTGTGTGTCTGTGTATGTATAGAACCACGGACGAATTCGCGAACCACCATGGACGCCTCCACCTCATTCTGCCCAGGGATTCACAGGCTCCGCCCTACTAGGACCAGAAATGCAGGCCGCCCCCGCTTCCGCCTGGCGTCTATACGTGGGTTCTGGGATCCGAACTCAGCACCTTCTGCCTGCAAGGCGGAGGCTTAACCCCTGAGCCACCTCTCCAGCCCCCAGTTTTATTTTTTATGATAAATTCCATTGGACAGGATTGTAAGACAAACAAATCAGAGAACAATTGCCTCACAAAGGGTAAGAAAAATTCTGCCATGATATTAGCAAAGGTAAAGGCGAAAATTTACACAGTAAGAGGCACCATTTCCCCACAGAAAACTTTTGGCATTTCCTGAATGATTGGAATTAGCACTCTAAATAAATCATATTTCAAGATGTAACAGCGAGAGATAAAATTGAAAGGGATTATTAAAATAACATTTACAAGACTCTGAACAATTTTTAAACTCTCATTGAAATCACAAAGAACAATTCTTTATTTATGAATTTCATAAAGGAATTAATGTGCAACTGACATCTGCTAGTGATGATCTGTTAATATACAGTTTGTCCAGTTGCCAAATTTTTTTAAATTGTGTTTTCTTACCATTAGAGATCATTAAAGGCAAAGCCTATATGACGCTGTACACACAAAAAAATGGTCACTGTGGGCCATATTACCAGTGACACGGTAGGTAGACAAATCTTTTTCTGGTCGAGAGGAAACAAAGAAAGAACACTCTACATGCTTCACTCTACGAGATGAATTTTCCTAGAAAGAATCCAATGAAAATGGCTGCAATTACAACCAGAAGAGAAGGGAGAGGACTGGTGGCATTATCTCTGAAGGATGCAACCGAGGTGGATCCAGGTTTATCTGAATGTGCTACCTTTCTGAGCCTTAAGCCTTCGTCTCTCAGGTGTCGATTTTCTTCTGATAGCTTCATCATTTCTCCCTGAAGTCTTTTACACTCTTCCATCAGTTTCCTCGTTTCAGTATCATTTAGTGAAACACTGTGTGGTTTTGGCAGGGGTCCATCTTGTTTAGATGCATTCAGTGGAACCGTTTTACTAGGCTCCATATCTTTCAGTTTATCGTTTTCCATCTGCTTTTCAAACACACATCTCAATTTAGAATCCATTAATTCATCTGGTTTTGCCTCTTTCCACACAGCTTCCATATCTGAAATGTTTGGTGGAATAAACATTGTCTGTACCATAAACTTGTGTTTACTCTTTTCATTCAAATCATAGCCAAAAGGCGAGGTGCTGTAGTCTTCACTTTGAAACACACTTTTCTATCAGAAGGATTTCGTAATTTAAGAATTGTAGTGACTACCTCTGTGAAGGGGCCTTTTAAATGTGTGGTCTGTGGGTGGGTCGAGGACCAGGATTTGCTGGAGCTTCGCCATGGCCCCGGAGGCAGAAGCCATCCGAGACAGCACAGAGCTGAGGCGCGCCCACTGAGGTGGTTCGCTCCCAGGGGCTAGGGATGGTGTGGCACCGGTTCCACCGAGCTCTGGGACCTGACTGGGCTTGCGCCTGCCAAGACTCTGAGCCTGCCACTGTGATGCAGTTTCCAATGGCCGCCCACTGGGTCAGCAGCTCCGGATGTCACAACCGACTCAACTCCACACCAGCCGCTGCAGCCAAGAGCACTGCGATCTCGGCGCCTCAAGTGATGGGCCCTGCATACTTGTTAAGAATTGAAGTATTGAAGACCTATACACACTACCAAAGTCAGATTACAAAACCAAGATGAAATATAAATTATGGTTTTAGGGGTTTTTGTCATCCATTCCACTCTCCCCTTCTCCCCCTTCCTTGCACCCACCCCCTCTTCTTTCCCTTCTCCTGGTGTTTCCCCCTTCCTCCTTCCCATCCCCTGGAGCATCCTTTTTTTTTTTAACACATTTATTATTATTTCCGCTCATACAAACTTAGTAGGTACACCGGTTCCCTCCCTCCCTCCTCGTCCCCCCTCCTCCCTGCATCCCCTCGCCTCACCTCTTCCTCCCCATTCCTCCAGTGCCTAATGTCCAACACACTATTGGGCCCACAAAGTCTAGCATTTGCTAAAAGCACCAAGATCCTTGGAGGCAAGGTATTGACAGCCACAGTAGTGTTCCTATGCTTAAGGGGAACACAGGAAAGGGAAATGCCACTGGGTCCTTGTACGTCATCTGAGAGGAGCACAAAATAAAATAAAAGAAAATCAACAAACCACAGTCCAGAACTTCAGAGACTCTATATCAACCACCTAGAATGAGGCCAGCCTAATTTCTCCCCATCCTGAAGCTCAGGGACATTTGCGGAAGAGGGGGTGGTAATATTGTAAGAGCAAAAGGATGGGAGGAGCAATGATTTGCAAGATACTCCATACAAGTTAGGGCCGAAGCAATCATAATTGGACTTTGCATGCCCTGCGCAATGTCCAACACACTATTGACCTCACAAAGTCTAGCATCAGCTAAAGGCACCAAGATCCTTGGAGGCAAGGGATTGACAGCCACAGTAGTGTTCCTATGCTTAAGGGGAACACGGGAAAGGGTTCAGGGAAATGCCACTGGGTCCTTATACATAATCAGAGAGAAGGGCCCAGAGGAGAGTCAGGCATGCACAATAATGGACTCTCTGGGAATTGAGGGGAGTCACTGGGGGATGGGAAGGGAGGGGTAAGGGGAGGGCGAGCAGGGGATTCAGGAGGAGGAGGAGGGAGGGAGAAAACTGGTGTACCTATTAAATTTGTATGAGCAGAAATAATAATAAAAATGTATAAAAATAAAAATAAAAAATAAAAAAATTAACACCATTTTTATGTGTTCGTTTGTGGGGGTGGATTCTTTGGAAATGTATACATTTCATGTCTCACTTTGCTGATTTCCTTTAAAGCTCATATGTCATCTATCAACTTATGGGAAAAATATTCTTAGGACAACACAGAATCCCATGGCTAGCATTGCCTAGGTCGAGATAGTATTAGTTCTTAGTGGGAAGTAGACACGAATTGCTATAGAGAGGTATTGTAAGCTTTAATGCTTGCCAGTATTTTATGATATTTGTTCTGTCTACTTAGATGAATGCCACATGTCTGTTGGAAACAGTTTCATGGTTAAAGGTAAACAAACGTAAAGACCACAGGATATATTCAGGAAAAAAATTTTTATTTTGCCTAGTTATACAAGCTCAATAGGTATTCCCTTCCCCCCCTTTCCCCCGAGTTGCTCCCCATTGTACTCTCCTCACTTCCCACTCTCCCCCTCCCTCTCAAGCCTTTTCCTTCCCTCCTCCTTTCTTGGTGCTTCCTACTTTCTCCCTCCCATCATCCAGAGCATCTGTTTATGTGGGCCTTAAATTTCTCTTGGAGTTGTCTACCCTAGTGAGGGTTCAGGACTCAGAGGCATAGTTTGGAGCCCTTCCTTGAGCTGTCCACTAGTATGGGAACTCTATTATGACTGTTTAACCCCTTGCCTCTAAGGATCCTACTGTCTGAAGCCTTCTCCCCTGTGATCCATGCTAGACTTTGGTGGTTTGTTGACATGATAGCATTTGTGCAGGTCAGGCAAGGTCCAATCACATTGTGGCTATATCCTGGCTAATGTAGCCCTGAATTGTGTGGAGTATCTTACATATCGTTGGCCCTCCCATCTTTAGGCTCTTATAATCACTTTTAGGACCCTCTTCCTCAAGGTTCACTGAGCTTTAGGATTGGGAGAGATTTAGCTGGTCTGATTCCAGGTGAATAATGTAGGGTCCTTCGTGTTCTGAACTATGGTTTGTTGTTGTTTTCAGTTTTGCTGTTCCTAAACTACCCTTGGATGTCTGCTGATTGGCTGTCGAGTTCATCTCCTAACCTCCTAACCAGAGATACAAGACTGTTTGAACAAAGATCTTTATATAAAGAAGAAACTCAAAGACGTGTAAGAATAGGAGTGGTGCACAGCATTGAGGAGGGTTTGTTTCCCCTTTGTGGATTGGTTAGTATCTGTCTGCCAGACTCTGTATCCCCTCTGATTGGGGAGATCAAAACCTGTTCAGTCCCCAAGCGAACAGGAAGGAAAGTGAGAGTCAGGTGCATCAGATGTCTGGCTATTTACATTTTTTTAAAATAATGAAAGTGGAGGAATTCCCGGTCCTCTATTCCCATACACAGGCAGAGCTTCTGCTTCATGGCCATTGCCCCTAATGACAAGTTGGTACTCGCAGTAAAAAAGACCTACTTACCTGATCTTTAGTGGCAGTGGGGGAAGAAGGGTCAATATCAGGGAATAACCAAATTTGCTTGTCTGGGCAAGAGACCTTTGTGGTGATTCAATGTGACAACTCTGTATGATCCACGTTCCATAAACAGAAATTAGTCAAAGAAGTTTAATGCAGAGTGAAACAATCTGATCTTTGATCCAAAGTATCACATGTACTAATTTTATTTCATGTCCATCATGGAATTAAATAATTCATCTCCATTTAATGTGACCCACCTATGTCTGAATACCAAAGAGATGATCAGTTACTACTACTTAAATGGAGTACATAAAATATTATTTCTATAATGTATTGGGACACTTCTGATGGAAAAAAAGCAATTCCTTATATTTCATCCCACTTTGCAGGATTATTATGACACAGAAAACAGAGTAAATGATCAAAAAGACTGTTTCTGTACATGGCATGGAAAGACAAATATGAGGATGGTAAGGAAGAAATTTGTGGAGGAATGCATTTGAGAACTCACAAATTTCTGTAGTACAAATGAGTTTGCATTGAACAAAACTCAGTATGACTCAAACACATCTGGAGGGATTGTGAAAGACTACTGATGGTTTTGGTTTTAGGAGATTATGAGGGCTAAGTCTATATTGTGGATAATTAAAACTGCATTTTTAACAGAAAAAAGATACCATAAAATTATGATCATATATGTTACTTAGCTTCACAAGATTGATGAACCATATGGATGCCACAAACCAAAAAAGTGTTTCACATTTTTTCTTTTGGGTCTAACAGAGGAACCAGTACTGCAGCCCCTCATTTTTTGCCTCTTCTTGTCCATATAGCCTGTTAACATCCTGGGAAATGTGCTCATCATTTTCCTCATGAGTTCTGACTCCCATCGCCAAACACCCATGTACCTCTTCCTCTCCAACCTGTCCTTCAGTTAGATCTGTTTAAGCACCACTGTCATCCACAAGATGCTGGTGAACATTCAAACTCAAGACCGGAGCATCACACATACAGGTTGCCTCCTTCAAGCCTGCTTTGTTTTGGAATTTTCTGCTTTAGAAAGTATCTTCTTGCAGTGAGAGCCTATGACTGCTGTGTAGCCATTTGTCACCCTCTGAGCTACACTGTCATCATGAACCCTCCTTTTTGTGGTCTGCTCCTTCCATGTTCCTTGTTAATCAGCATTATGAACACTGTGCTGTTTGGGCTTATATCACTGCAGCTGTTCTTCTGCACAGATGTGGAAGGATTGCTTTTCTGTGAACTTTCTCATGTTGTTAAATTTGCCTGTTCTAACACTCTCATCAATAATATCTTGGCATATATTATAACATTTCTATTTGGTGTCATCCCAACCTCTGGAATTATTTTCTTTTATACCCAAATAGTTTCTTCCCTTTTGAGGATATGATCAGCAAGAGGAATGTATAAAGCCCTCTCAACCAGTGGGTCTCACCTGTCAGTGGTCTCTTTGTTCTATAGTGCAGTACTGTGGGTTTACATCACTTCTAGCATTAATGTTTCTCCCAAGAAGAATACTGCTGCTTATGCAATGTGCGCCGTGATTCCGCAAATTCTGAACCTTTTATATACAACCTTAGAAAAAGGGACATGAGAGAAGCCTTGCAAAAACTCATCTGTAAGGGAGCTCTCTCTCGGGATATATTTTTTGGCCTAAGTTTGCATTTCTAGCTTTACCACCATCACAGGTTTTCTGGTAAGTCTGAACGTATGATTCTTCTATTACCAAAATCTTTTTTTGTATTAACTTGAAATTTTGTATATACAGACAAAATAAGTTTATGCCATTTCCCCCTCTCCTATCACCTCCCTCCTTTTTCACCCTTCCCTCTCTTCACCAATCCAGTCAAGTCCCATCCACTCTCATGTCTTTCTGCATGTGTGGACAACAGGGCTCTTATTGGGTGCACCTGAGTAAGGGATCAGGTCTCTGTGGTAATATAAGTGGCTTTTCAGTGGGTGAGCTTATGGATGGGAAAGTTCCCTTTCTCATGTCAGACACTTATCTCATTTATTCTCTCTGAATGTCATTGTTTCTCCTGAGATCCTCTCCAGTACATGGGGTCGGGGAAATGATGTTTTGGCCACTGATCTGTTGGAAGTATTCCCATTTGTAGCATCACCATAAGCTTCCAAATGTCAAAAATCAGAATCTGTTTTTCTTCTATGTTTCTTCAGGAAACATAGACGCTCTGTGTCCAGGGTACACGAAGTCAGTGATCCTTTCCCTCCCTTACAGTATGACGGTTCCTGGGACAGGCATGCTGAACTGTCCTGTGACTCCAGATCACATTCAGGCTCTGTGCACTCCTTGTAGTCCTTAGGAGTTTGATACCCATAGCTCCTTGCTCTTTAGACTCCATTTCCCTACAATTTCAGGGCAGGAAACATCTCTGAGGAGCTAACATGATCAATAAAGAACTCTTATGTGAATGATTCAGACTCTCAGGCAAGTCGGGGGAAATTCCTGCAGTTTTGATTCACATTTGTTTCAAGTATCAGGCAGACCTTCATTTGTTCTCTTAACTCTCACTTCTTGCCCTCTCTTGTTTATCTTAAGGGATACATGCTGGTAACACAATCAGAAGGACATTATATCTACATCATTTCCTTACATAGTGAGACAATTATTGTACAAATACCAAATATTGTATAAATACATGAGGCAATATGATTCACGTGTGATAGTTAAAATTGGCGGTCGAGATGACATTATTGTATTGGGGAGATGACATGGGGGTGAAAGTGTTTACCTTGCAAGCAAGCAGAAGGACTTGAGTTCAGATCTTCAGATACCATATAAAACTGAGGGGTAGATATAACAGTGTCTTGCAATTCCAATTCAAAAGGCACAGCTTGCAAAACACTACAGCAAAGCAATAAGGAGGCAGAGAAATCCAAGACAATTCCCAGTATCACACTCATGCTCAACAGGCACACACATACTCAAGTGCCGTCTTGCACACACACATACCCACACAGCCACACACACAAATGGACAGAATAAAAAAAAATCCAGGATCATCTAGGAAAAAAGTCTTGGCACACCTGTGATATGTAACCTACCCTATGCTAACCACTGAGCACACCTGTGAGGGACTATCTTGAATAGTTTAATTGAACCAAGAAGATCTGACCCTTGCAGGTAGCACCATTCTTTGAGATGGGATCCTGAACTTAATAGAATAGAATCATTAAACTGAACACAAGCATTCATAGCTCTCTGGTTCATAAATTATTACAAAATATGAGCAGTTGCCTCAAACTTCTCCAGCTGTAACTTCCCCATCATGTGTATTTTAACCTCAAAAGTGAAATCTAATTAAACCCTTTCTTTAGGTTGAAGTCATCAGTGAATGCTAACACAGCAACAGCAAAATAAACTAATGCAGCATGTACATTAACTTTAAAATACAGAAAGCAAATACTGTGACAAACTTCTTAAACAGAGAATCTGTCTGTGATAAAATTGAACTATGACTGATATATTCTGTTTTTATACACCAAAGACATCATTCATTATTCATAGCTTTATTAAGCTATTGATTCCAAGTTTTGAACTTCATATGACTGGTCTGTACAACATTGTAGAGTGTCATGTGTCTGTCTGTCTGTCTGTCTACCTACCTACCTATCTCTTTCAATCAATGATTTCTCTATCATGTGCTATTCTAGTATCACTATCATCTATCACTTATTCATAATATGTTTTTATTATCTATGTATTCAGCTAAATATTATTTCTAAGTATTTATCATATGTTCATATACTTATCATCTACTATTGATCTATCTAAATATCAATTATTATTAGTAAGCAATTCATTACCTCTATCAATCTAATGTTTCTCTCTGTCATATATCTATCGACATATCTAATTGTAATATAGCTATATATCATCTATTGTCTATCTCCCCTATCTATCTACATTTGAAAAGTTGACAACAAAATAATGACTACTTTCTATCACCTGTAACAACTCTCCTCATTTTTCAATTTTCCTCTTTAAAATTACATTTTTGTCAATTCTTTTCATTCACTATGCTAGTCTTTGGTTTCATTCATTCTGTCATGTCCATAGTTCAGTAATTCTGAGCTGATAGGCACTTCGTTGATTGAGCTTCAGACAATTTGCTTTTTGTTGTACTTGCTCATAGCAATTGGATGTTTTTGAACTCCTATTTGTGATAAATTAAAGCTACTAAGGACATTTGAGCACAGATGCATTTACATACATGCTTTCACTTGCCTTACATGAATATTGTATAGCTTTTTTACCATATTCTATGCATATAAGACACTGATTTAGGAATTCTTCAAGTGTTTAAAATATGATTATAACATTAAAATTTTGATGTTTCATGAGAATTATTACTTTTCCTGTTTGTTACAAATAATAATGTGTATCCACAATATAAATACCAGCAAATGCTGGAGAGCATGTGGAGAGAAAGGAAGTCTCTTATATTGCTGTTGAGAATGCAGGCTTATACAACTACTCTGTTGAGTAGTTTGACAATTCTTTATCAGTGAGTTAATACCATTGACTTTTAATGTTATAATGGAGAAATTATTTTTAATTCTGGACACTTTTTATGTTTAGTGGAGTTTGTAAGTATATTGTTTGATATTTATGTTTTGGTGGTATTATAATGTCCTTCTGTCCTCCTGGATACGCTTGTTCTTTTCTTAGAACTTGAGTATCATTTCCAGCATTTTTTGAAGGCCTGGATTGGTAGATATGTATCCCTTCAAGTTGTCTTTGTGCTTGAAAACTTTTCTTTCTCCCTCAATCATGACAGATAGTTTTGCTGGGTATACCAGTCTGGGTTGCCATTTTTGCTCATTTAATACTTGAAGTACGTCTCTCCAAGGTCTTCTTGTTTTTGCTGTTTCCATTGAGTAGTCATTTGTTATTCTAATAGGTTTACCTTTAACAGTGACTTGCTTTTTTTTTCCTCTTAAAGCTCTCAGCACCTTTTCTTTGTCTTGAATGTGGAGTGTTTTGACTATTATTTGCCATGGCGATTTTCTATTTTGGTCATATCTGTTTGGAGTGTGAAATGCCTCTTTAGTAATCCCACATACAGCAAAAATTCACCTCGATAGCACAAGCACGACCATGTTCATAGCAGCACTATTTACAATAGCAAAGTCATGGAATCAACCCAATTGTTCAACAGTTGAGGAGTAGATAAGGGAAAAGTGGTACATCTATACAGTGGAGTACTACTCAGCCATCAAAAATGATGAATTACTGGAATTTGTCAGGAAATGGATGTTATTAGAAACAATTATATTAAGTGAAGTGTCCCAGACCCAGAAAATTAAGCACCGTATGTACTCCCTAATAGGTGGCTCCTAGTACTAAACCCACCCAGCCCACCTGGAGACACTGAAAGATAAATCTCTGTAATACCCACAGTAATTGCAAGGATTATGAACAGGAACAATGGGGTAGGAAGGCCACACCAGAAACTAGTAGAGAGGAGACCATGTTACAGCAGAGAAAATAGGCCTCCAACAAGGACTGCAAGTAAGTAATGAGACATCTGGTTAAGTTCACAGACTTTCGTTCCTGATCATTTACAACTAAGGGGGTATGATCTCACCAGAAGGGGAGGGCATATAGTCTAGCAGATAAAAAGTAACCATTTTACAAATGGGTGATTGACCCCTCCCTCACTGTGGTTTCTGACTTTTATGACAACTACTTTAGAATATACTCTTAAAACAAGACTCTAGTTTAACAGCTTTTTATCTCTGGCCAGGAGGTGACATAAAATACCCATCAGAATGGAGTGAAGGGCATTGCAGGAGCAGCAAAACTGCAAAGGAAAAGCAACAAACCATAATCTAGAACTTCAGAGATTCTATATCAACCACCTAGAACTAGGCCAGCCTAATCTCTCCCCATCTTGAAGCTCAGGGAAATTTGCGGAAGAGGGGGCGGTAAGATTATAAGAGCACAAGGATGGGAGCAGCAATGATATGCAAGATACTCCACACAAGTTATTCCCGAAGCAATCATAATTGGCCTTTGCATGCCCTGCGCAATGTCCAACACACTATTGGCCCCACAAAGTCTAGCATTTGCTAAAGGCACCAAGATCCTTGGAGGCAAGGGATTGACAGCCACAGTACTGTTCTTATGCTTAAGGGGAACATGGGAAAGGATTCAGGGAAATGCCACTGGGTCCTTGTATGTCATCTGAGAGGAGGGCCCAGAGGAGAGTCTGGCATGCACATTAAAGGATTCTCCGGGGATTAGGGGGGTGGCACTGGAGCATGGGGTGGGAGGAGTGAGGGGAAGGGGAGCAGGTGGGTCGGGTGAGGAAGAGGGAGGGAACCGGTGTACCTATTAAGTTTGTATGAGCGGAAATAATAATAAAATATTTTGAAAAAATAAATTGCTATTTAAAGATAAAAAAGGTATATAACCCCGAGGTTTCCTGCTTTTATTACATCTACCCTTGAATGTGCTATTATAACAAGACTCCAGTTTAACAGTTTTTGTCTCTGACCAGGGGGTGACATACAGTGCCCATCAGGATGGAGTGAAGGGCATTGCAGGCACAGCAAAACTGCAAAAGAAAATCAACAAACCACAATCCAGAACTTCAGAGACTCTATATTAACCATATAGAACTAAGCCAGCCTAATCTCCTCCCATCCTGAACCTCAGGGACATTTGCGGAAGAAGGGGAGGTAAGATTGTAAGAGCAAAAGGATGGGAGGAGCAATGATCTGAAGATTCTCTAAACTAGTTAGGGCTGAAACAATCATAATAGGACTTTGCATGCCCTGCGCAATGTCCAACACACTATTGACCTCACAAAGTCTAGCATCAGCTAAAGGCACCAAGATCCTTGGAGGCAAGGGCTTGGCAGCCACAGTGGTGTTCCTATGCTTAAGGGGAACACGAGAAAGCGTTCAGGGAAATGCCACTGGGTCCTTGTATGTCATCGGAGAGGAGGACCAAGAGGAGAGTTAGGCATGCACAATAAAGGACTCTCTGAGAACTGGGGGGGAGGCACTGGGAGACGGGGAGGGAGGGAAGCAGAGCAGGAGGTTCAGGGGGAGGAGGAGGGGGGAGGGAACTGGTCTACCTATTAAGTTTGTATGAGCGGAAATAATAATAAAAATGTTAAAAAAGGTATATAACCCAACATATAGGAGTTAATATGACATAAACTGTCAACTAGTTAGATACAGAATCATGACAGAAGCATTTTTAAAATTATCCAATCAAACCAAGGAGACCCAGTTGTTTTCAAGACAATTGGCATTAAGTAACATACCTCAATCACAATACTGTGGATTGAAAATGTTTCCCTGTTAAGGACAGTGAAATCCATTCATTGTTTCATAGTTCCTCCCTTCAGGAGAAACCAAGTGTAATCTCCCATCTGAGCACTAGCTGTTAAGACAAGCTGTCTCTCACAGTTTGTGAATGCCCCAGAGGATCAATCTCCAATGGTCCTCATTAGACCAGCTATGTTAACATGCCAATTCCCAAAGTACATGTCTTTAAGACCAAGAGAGTACATATAACTATAAAGTAACAGATCCATCAATATGTCTTCTCCTTTTTATGAAGATCTCTATTACATACATGTGACTAAGTGACATATAATATTGATATCACTAATATAAGTTTCCCTTCATACATTCAGGAAAAAACTTCATAATATAAGTAATAATGCTGGGAAGTCAGATTTTTATTTATCTGAGAAAAATATTTCTTGGGAAAAAAGTGGTTGTAAATAATATTTTTATATTATTGTTTATATTTTATAGTATTGTTATACTAGAAAAGTACAGATATTTGAATTATTACTATATCATAAAAGTATAAGTCTTTCTAAATTATACCTGATGCTGTGGAAGTGTAATTTTATGCACATTTAGCTACAGTAGTGTTCCTATTCTTAACGGGAACACAGGAACGGGTCCTGGGAAATGCCACTGGGTCCTTGCACCTCATCGGAGAGGAGGACCCAGAGGAGAGTTTGGCATGCACATTAGAGGATGCTCCGGGAATGGGAGGGGGAGGCATTGAGGGATGGGGAAGGAAGGGGGAGGGGATAGGGGAAGAGGGAATAGGGGTTGGAGGGAGGGGGACCGGTGTACCTGTTAAGTTTGTATGAGTGAAACTAAAATAATAATGATAATAATAAAATTTTTATATTACTTGTTAAACCAGAAAAGTACAAATATTTATAGTATTACTATATCATAAAAGTACAAGTCTTTCTAAATTATCCCTGATGCTGTGGAAGTATAATTTTACGCACATTTAGCAGAAAAAAGTCAGATGTATTTCCAGAATACACTGCTGCACACAAATATAAACACAAAATATTACAGTCCATAGAGAATATAATCTACTACAAAAGTCCTCTTACATGGTGAAACTATTAATATTTTCAAACTTATTGACATGGGAATTTTCTATCAAATTTTCTTTCAAGGGAAAATTCCAATTGTACATTTTCCACAGAAATATTAATGCAATTAGAAACTGACTAAGTCTGTTTCCAGCAGGTGAGGTAGATTTGGTAAGATTTCAGCCATCATTTTAATAGCAACATAGATGATGGTACATCAGGTTAATGCTCATTTTTTTATGTTTCTTATATTTAAAGACTTCAATATTTTCGTTTTCTCTTTCAATATTTTTCATTAGCATTGCTTATCTTCGTTTGTAATACGGGTTATATGTCATTTGAAATCTGAACCAGGATATTTACCGTGACTTTTAAAGATATATTAACTGCAACAGCTAAAAAATAGAAAGGATGGATGAAATATTTAAAGATATCTTTCAACTTAAAGAAATCAAGTTCAATGTCTTAAGGGTTACAAAGTGCACTTAAGTTAAATAATATATCCAGGACACAAAAATGAAATAAAACAATATTTTAATTATAGAATTTTTTCTTTTTTTTTCTTTTTTCCACTCATACAAACTTGATGGGTACCATATTGCCCAACCTCCCTCCACACAATGATATTACCCAGATGTCTCATTACTTATTGCAGTAGTTGATTGTGGACCACTTTCTCTGCTATAGCATGATCCCCTCTCTCCTTGTTGCTGGCGGGGCCCTCCTTCCCCTTCCCTCCTATTTATAATCTTTGCAATGATTGTAGGTATTACAGAGATTTATTTTTAAGTGTGTCACTGAGTCGGTTTGTATTATGATCCACCTATAAGGGAATAAATACAGCGTTTAATTTTCTGTGTCTGGGATAATTCGCTCAATATAATTTCTTTCTAATTCCATCCATTTCCCGGAAAATTTCACTAAGTCATCATTTTTGATGGATGAGTAGTATTTCATTGTATAAATGTACCACATTTTCCTTATCCACTCATCAACAGTTGGGCACTTGGGTTGATTCCATGACTTTCCATTGTAAACAGTGCTCCTATCAACATGGTCATGCTTGTGCTATTGAGGTGAATTTTTTCTGTATGGGGGATTATCCCAAAAGTGGAATAGCAGGGTCATATGGCACTTCAATCTTTAACTTTTTAAAGAATTGTCAGGCTGCTCACCAGAGTGGTTGTATAAGCCTGCATTCCCACGAGCAATATAGGAGACTTCGATTCTCACCACATCCTCTCCAGCATTTTCAGGTGTTTGTATTGTGGTTGCTCATTATTATCTGTAACAAACAGAAAAAGTAGTAATTCTCACATAATTTCAAAATTTTAATGTTATAATCATATTTTAAACACTTGAAGAATTCCTATATCAGTTTCTTATACACATAGAGTATGGAATAAAGCTATAAAATATTCATGCAAGGCAAGTGAAAGCATGTATTTAAATGCATCTGTTCTCAAATTTCCTTAGTAGTTTTCATTTATCACAAGTAGGAGTTAAAAACCATCCAATTGCTATGAGCAAGTAGAACAAAAAAGTAAATTGTCTGAAGCTCAATCAATGAAATACCTATCAATACTTGTTTGGTTTGTGGCTTCCATATGGTTGATCAATATATATGGCATTTTCTTTCTGTTAAAAATGCAGTTTCATTATCCTCAATATAGACTTAGTCCTCATGATCTCCTAAAACAAAAGCCATCAGTAGTCTTTCACAATCCCTCTAGATGTGTTTGAGATATACTGAGTTTTATTCAATGCAAATTCATTTGTACTATAGAAATTTGTGTGTCCTCAAATGCATTCCTCCACAAATTTCTTCCACACCATGCTCACATTTGTCTTTCCATGACATCTATTGAAACCGATTTTTTGATCATCTACTCTGTTTCCTGTGTCATAATAATCCTGGAAAGTGAAATGAAATATTAGGAAATGCTTTTTCTGCATCAGAAGTGTCCCAATACATGATACAATGTATATTTTATGTACTCTTCTTAAGTAATAGTAAATGATAATGTCTTTGGTTCTCAGACATAGGTGGGTCACATCAAATAGAGATGAATTACTTTATTCCATGATGGACACGAAATAAAGTTAGGGCATGACATCCTTTGGATCAAAGCTCAGATTGTCTCACTCTGCAGTAAACTTTTTTGACTAATTTCGGTTTATGGAACGTGGATCACACAGACTTGTCACACTGAATCATCAAAAAGGTGTCTTGCCAGGACAAGCAAACTTGGTTAATCCCTGATATTGACCATCCTTCCCCCCACTGCCACTAAGGATCAGATAAGCAAGGCTTTTGAACAGCAAGTACCAACTTGTCATTAGGGACAATGGCCATCAAGCCGAAGCTCTGCCTGAGTATGGGAATGGACGACAGGGAATTCCATCACTTTCAGTATTTAAAAAATGTAAATAGCCAGACATCTGATGCACCTGACTCTCACTTTCCTTCCTGTTCGCTTGGGGACTGAACATGTTTTGATCTCCCCAATCCGGGAGGATACAGATCCTGGCAGTTAGATAGTAACCAATCCACAAAGGGGAGAGAAACCCTCCTCACTGCTGAGCACCATTCCTATTCTCACACATGTTGTTGTGCCTGACCTGCACAATAGCTAACATGTCAACAACCCACCAAAGTCTAGCATGGATTACAGGGGAGAAGGCTTCAGGCAGTAGGATCCTTAGAGGCAAGGGGTTAAACAGTCATAATAGAGTTCCCATACTAGTGGACAGCTCAAGAAGGGGCTCCAAACTATACAACTGAGTCCTGAACCTTCACTAGTGTAGACAACTCCGAGAGAAATATAACGCCCACATAAACAGATGCTCTGGAGGATGGGAGAGAGAAAGTAGGAAGCCCAAGAGAGGAGGAAGGAAGGAAAAGGGGTGAGAGGGAGGGGGAGAGTAGGAAGTGAGGAGAGTACAAAGGGGAGCAACATAGGGGAAAGGAAGGGGAAGAGAAGGGAATACCTACTGAGCTTGTATAACTAGGCAAAATAAAAATTTTGTTCCTGAATACATCATGTGGTCTTTACGTTTGTTTACCTTTAACCATGAAACTATTCCCAACAGATGTGTGACATTCATCTAAGTAGAAAGAATAAAGTTCATAAAATTTTGGCAAGCATCAGAGTTCACAATATCCTTCTATAGCAATTCATGTCTCCTTCCCTCTAAGAACTAATACTATCTAGACCTGGGCAATGCAAGCCATGGGATTCTGTGTTGTCCTAAGAATATTTTCCCATATGTTGAGAGATGACATATGAGCTTTAAAGGAAATCAGCAAAGTGAGACATGAAATGTGTACATTTCCAAAGAATCCACCCCCACACATGAGCACACAAAAATGGTGTTTAAGAAGAAAAGTTTTTATAGATATCAATATTAAGTGATGCATACAAAATAGTAAACAGTAAAGGTTCTACTAGAGATATCTCTAAGAAACAGTTATGTCTTTCTCCAGAAGGAGATACAAAAGAACAAGAGAACATTTATTATTTGATATAATATGGGACTCACAGACTCTGATTATGATCCAAGCGAATGATACGGAAAAATTCATCAAATACATGAGAAACTTGCCTTATCTTTGCAACAGGAAATCTATGATACATTCTTAAGTAGCTTCATTATAGTAATAATTTTTCTTACTTATGTGTAACAAGAAATCATTCTTTAATTTGAATGTATGCAAATGTTATTGGGATTTACGTCCACTAACCTGAGAAATCACAGAAGCTTTACAATGTCAAATGATCAGAGAAAAAGCACCAAACACTGAGTTTAATATCATCATGGAAAGGGAGAACCAAATTCTAGAAGTTGCTTTCTGACTTCTACAACTCTGTGAATTACTAATCTCTCTCTTTCTCTCTCTCTCTCTCTCTCTCTCTCTCTCTCTCTCTCTCTCTCTCTGTCTACATAAATAAGTAAAATACACTGTAGAATTTGAGGAAAGTAGAAACAGAAAATTCTTCATGCTATACATGCAGATACCAGGCAAAATGTCCTAAGTGTTGGATACATTTTTTTGGATATATTTGTTGTCATGTAGAACTACAGGAGAAGAAAGTATTAGTGAAATAAGAATCATTTAGGCCCGAGTTATGTGGAATGAAATATATAAGAATTAGTGTGAATACCGCATGCAAAAGTAAAAAAAAAAGGGATTTTACCTTTACTTTATTTCAAACCAAATGACAATAACTTACCAGGATACTAAGAATAGAAACTGTGCCCTCATAGAGAGCAGAGGAAGCCATTTGTTTCTCATCAAGAAGAATGAACTCTAAAAGGAGGTACAAGAATATTTTCCTGACTGGAATAGACTTCCTAATGAAGCATTCCCAACTGACTTCTATGGACTCTGCACCCCCAGGGATGTGATATCCACAGGTCCTCATTAGACCAGCTAGATTGCTATCATTCTGATCCTAGAAGTGTGTGCCCTTAAAGATCAAGAGTGAAGAAGTGAACTCATTAGCCTTCTTTTCCTGAGCCTGAGGCAATGATTCATCATTCAGTTTTTTTCTACAAATTCTGGACAAATTTTCTTCACAGCTATTTTATGCATACTGCATATTTCTTGTTTATTACATTGGAATAGTCTTTGATAGTCAGAAGCAAGGACCTCATAATCCAATGACAATGAGAAGCCTGATTATGTATGGATATGCACATATTATTTATATATGTTTGCACATGATGTGATTTCTTATGTATATTTTTATACATATAATTATGAATATAAAAATTACAAGTATATGTAAGATATATACATATATGTATATGAAATTATAACTGCATTTGGGGATAGGAATAATAAAATTGCATGTTTTTAAATATATTTTAAATTTATTCATTTATTTATTAATTTATGTGTATTGGAGGACACTCTGTGTCCCTGTGGAGGACCAATGCGATGTGATAATCATCTTTGATTGTTTATACTTTTTGCTTCACTCTGGGATTTCCCAAGATCTGCCCTTTCTGCACATCCTGGCAATGCAGGCCCTTGGCATTTCTGCCTGGATTTTTTTCACATGGGACCTGGGATCTCAACTCAGGACCTTCTTCTTTGGGATAGAATCATAACTCCCGAGCCATCTCAACAAATCTAAAATTGCAAGTTTTAAAAAAGATACTGCAGAAAGTTCTGGAGTGTTCTGAGCTTTGAATATCATTATTGTGTACAAACTGTTGAAAGCTGTACTTGGATCTCAACAGGCATACCTACTCTTCTCCCTCCCTTTTTGTCTCTGAAATAACTAAATGAATATATTGAGAAATATGTCATTTATTTGTTTTGAGAGAGGAAGAGAGAAATTACTTGCATGCCTTGGTGTATGGATGGAGGGCAAAAAGAGATTTTCAAAAATTATTTATCTCTTCCAATATAAGGCTTCTGGGAATAGAAGTCAAGCTATCAGATTTCTAAGCAAGTGACTTACTCACTGAGCCATCTCCATTGCACACGATAAATTCAACTGTTTTTAAAACAAAGATCTAACTCTGAAATTATGCTCCTAGATAAAAGAATGTACCATTATAAAGCGTGACTGGATTTATAACTTCAGAGTGGAATTCTAGTGGCTATCTCAGCTCTTCAGTTATATTCAGTGGCAGTATTCTTTCCTTGTATGAGATAGTGCAGTTCTCCTTTATAGATCTCATAATAATATCCGATAACAAAGTCTCTCATAATAACATCATATAGCAAAGTCTCATAAACATCTTATATTCATACCAAACGCTTCAATGGAAAATTTAAGATAAATAAAATTTTCTTATATCCTATATGTCATCTTAGGAATGTTGTGCAATACCATTCAACGTAACCTTGATTTTCAAGTAATACACTGAAATATACTACTATACCTCATAAATGCATGCAATTATTATGTTTCATTGGATTAAAGATCTACATGCTGCAAAAATCATTGAAACTACATTTCATTGGTTAGTCCTTGTTTCTATGAGCAGAATAAGCACATTACATGTTGACAGCTAAAATCACTTGTTAAATATTTATTTTATGGAGCAAGAATCTGTTAACAGTTTTATTTTGTATGTTAAATACCATAGGACAGGATTGTAAGATGAACGACTCAGTCAACAATTGCCTCGCAAAAGGTAAGAAAAATTCTGCCATGATAATAGCAAAGGTAAAGAAGAAAATTTACACGGTAAGAGGAACCATTTCCCTACAGAAAACCTCTGGCATTTCCTGAATGAGTGGAATTAGCAATCTAAATAAATCATATTTCGAGAGGTAACAGCAAGAGATGAAATTTAAAGGGATTATTAAAATAACATTTGCAAGACTCTGAACAATTCTTAACTCTTATTGAAAGCACAAAGAACAATTCTTTATTTATGGATTTCATAAAGGACTGAATGTGCAACTGACATCTGCTAGTGATGATCTGGTAATGTACAGTTTGTCCAGTAGCCAAATTTTTTTTAAATTGTGTTTTCTAACTGTAAGAGATCATTAAAGGCAGAGCCTATATGACGCTGCATACACACAAAAAAAATGGTCACTATGGACCATAATACCAATGATATGGTAGGTAGACAAATCTTTTTCTGGTCGAGAGTAAACAAAGGAAGAGCACTCTGCATGCTTCACTCTACAAGATGAATTTCCCCAGAAAGAATCCAATGAAAATGGCTGCAATTACAACCAGAAGAGAAGGGAGAGGACTGGTGGCATTATCTCTGAAGGATGCAACCGAGGTGGATCCAGGTTTATCTGAGTGTGCTACCATTCTGAGCCTTATGCCTTCTTCTCTGAGGTGTCGATTTTCTTCTGATAGCTTCATCATTTCTCCCTGAAGTCTTTTACACTCTTCCATCAGTTTCCTCATATCAGTATCATTTAGTGAAACACTGTGTGGTTTTGGCAGGGGTCCATCTTGTTTAGATGCATTTAGTGGAACCGTTTTACCAGGCTCCATATCTTTCAGTTTATCGTTTTCATTCGGCTTTTCAAACACACATCTCAATTTAGAATCCATTAATTCATCTGGTTTTGCCTCTTTCCACACAGCTTCCATATCTGAAATGTTTGGTGGAGCAAACATTGTCTGTACCATGAACTTGTGTTTACTCTTTTCATTCGAATCATAGCCAAAAGGCTGTAGCATTACTGAAACAGTCACAGTTGACCCTGGGTCAATAATCCCACTGTTGGGTCTCACACAGTATCGGCGAGGTGCTGTAGTCTTCACTTTGAAACACACTTTTCTATCAGAAGGATTTCGTAATTTAAGAATTGTAGTGACTACCTCTGTGAAGGGGCCTTTGAATTTGAGGTCTGTGGGCGGGTCGAGGACCAGGATCTGCTGAAGCTTCGCCATGGCCACGGAGGCAGATGCCATTGGAGACAGCACAGAGCGGAGGCGCACACGCCGCGGCGGTTTGCTGCAAGGGCGGCTGATGTTCTGGGGCTGGCTTCGCGGAGCTCTGGGAACCGACCAGGCTCGCGCCTGCGAAGCCTCTGCGCCTTCCACTGTGTAGCAGTTCCAAGTGTCCGGTCATCAGCTCTTCATGTCACAACTGACTCAACCCCACACTAGCTGCTGCTTCCATGCGCACTGCGATCCTAGGCGCCCCACGTGACGTGCCCTGTGTACTTGTTAAGTATTGAAGACCTATACAAACTGCAAAAGTCAGGTTACAAAACCAAGATGAAATATAAATTATGTTTTTAGGGGCTTTTGTCATCCATTCCACTCTCCCGTTTTCCCCTTCCTTTCACCCCCCTCTCTTCTTCCCCTTCTCCTGGTGTTTCCCCCTTCCTCCCAGCCATCCCCTGGAGCAACCTTTTAAGTGTGCTTGGAATCTCCCTGAGTCCTCCAACCTAGTTATGGTTCAGGATTCAGTGGCATAGCCCAGAGCCACCTTTGTACTACCCACTATCATAGGAGGTCTATTGCTTTTAAAGAGACTACAATTCTAAATATATATACATGATATATAAGTTTGCCTAGATTCACAAAGTAAACACTACTAGATATAATGCAATAAGGTAATCCTAACACAATAGCAGCAAATATCAATGTCATACTATCACTAAGAGGTGGATCTTCTGGAATAAAATTAGGTAGGGAAACATAAGAGTTAACTAAAATCATTAATAAAATGAATGCAGCAGATGGCTGCAAAGTATATTACCCAAACATAAAGAATACATATCCTCCTGAGCAGAAATCAAGTATCAGTAAATAAAGAGAAGTAAGTAAACCTATGTATATTAGGACACAGTGTAAAAAGCTAGACTTCCACAAGCGAAACTATAGACAATAGAAAAACTCATGGAAATTAAATGGAATACTACTATTAATATTGGCTTGATTGAAGAAATCACAAAGCAAATAAAACATTCCTAGTGTTCAAAGACAAAAAAAAAAAAACAGCAACCAAAATTTATGGGATACTGTGAAGGAAGTCATTATAGGGAATCGTACAGCTCTCAGTGTTAGTTCAGAAATCAGAGAGAAAACAAACAACCTGATTATATGCCTCATGAAATTGGATAAATTATTTTTGATTAAAAATATTTATTTAAAGAGATGTGGTATTGGAAAAAGCAGGCATACGTGAGGCACTACGGATTCAGGGAGGCCCTAGCCCGGCTCCCAGCTAAGGACAAGCCTGGGCACATAAAGACATGTCCCAAGAGAGGACTGTTCAGGCAGAGGGATGAACACTCAATGGGAAATGGCCGTCTAACATGACCCTGGAAAGGACACCTAGTAAACAGTTAAATGACTGGTGGCTGTCCCCCGGAGAAGAGATGGCAACACCTGATTGGACCCTTACCTTATATAAGCCCAAAATGCCCTGAATGACTTTCAATCTGCCGCCTCTCATCCACAGCATCTTCTCACCTGATTCCTGGGGTCATCCCTGTTGCTGGCTTGCCCATTCACCTCCAGACCTTCTCCTCTCCCAAGGCTGGCCCGGCAGGGGATACAGCAACACATACTAACTCACAAGGAATTACTGAAAAGAAGTTATTTCCTTGAGAAGTTTTCTCAAAGCTTCAATCATGTCCTTGTTTCTCAGGGTGTAGATGAAAGGGTTCATCATTTGTGGGACCACAATATACATCAATGAAGCCATGGCTATCTCTTTTCTTGCAATGGTAAAGGCACAGTAATGTACACCCATACAGCTTTCCCATAGAACAGGGATACCACAAATAAGTGAGACCCACAGGTGGAAAAGGCCTTTTGCCTTCCTCTCTCAGAGGAAATATTTGTAACAGAAGAGACAATTTTTTATAGGAGAAAATGATTCCACAGATAGAAACACCATCCAAATATGAAAGTTTAGATATATATCAGAATGTTGGTGATGACAGTGTCTGAGCATGAAAGCTTGATGACCTGAGCAAGTTCACAGAAAAATAGAGGGATTTCCAGATTTGTGCAGAAGGACAGTCTCAGCAACCTTGAACCAAGCAGTAGAGTGTTGACCATGCTAATAAGTAGGGACATTAGAAGGAGCAGACCACAGAGCTGGTGGTTCATGATGACCTTATAGTTCAGGGGATGACAAATGGCCACATGGTAGTCATAGGCCATTACTTCAAGGAGACAGTTCTCCAAGGAAGCCAATTCCAAAATAAAGTAAACCTGACTCAGGCAGCCTGTTTAAGTGATGCTCAGGTTCCATGTCTGCATGTTCACTAGCATCTTTGGGATGGTGCTTGTACTTAAACGGACATCAGTCAATGAAAGATTAGAGAGAAAGAAATACATGGGTGTGTGGAGGTGGGAGTCAACACTCACAGCCAGGATAATGAGCAGATTGCCCAGGATGGTGACCAGGTTAATGAACAGGAGGAGGCTGAAGATGAGGGGCTGTAATGCTGCATCGTCTGATATCCTCACTAGAAAGAACTGGAGAACATCTGGTTGGGTTCTCCCTTGCATGTTGTCAATGAGTCTGACAGGAATGTCAATGAAGACAATTAAAGAACTGCCAACAAAATTAGCCACAGCACTTGGGAACATGTAAGAAATACAACTGCTTTGTTTCCATTGGGACTTATTCTCAATGTCTGAAAGTCGAAGTCTGGAAGTACAGATTTTAATAAGTTCGCCAGATGATACTGATGATGGAGCAATACCTGAATAACACTGAGACTAATTCCAATGAACTTAATGTCCCTTGTACCTCGTCCCAAGCCGAAAAATATCTTGTGATCATAAAAATGCCCAGCCCTAAGCCATGCTCCATGGTGATTCATCAACATTAGCCATGCATAACAAGATTTATATTCCTTTTCCATTTAAATATGCTTAATGATCACACTCTTTAATTTGACATTTGTCTGGATTTCTGCAGGGTTGGCTGCCACCCCTCAGTACCTTAATCAAAGGTAGACTTCTTTGCCTAGGTAGTTTTTCTGCTCTACCTGGCCCCTTTCCCACTATACTTGTTAGATTCAGTTTGATCCACAGTAGCCCATATGATGAAAATAAAGTAGAGAACTGATTTTCAAGGTTGTCCTCTGATTTCTAGCCATGTATCATTGCATGCATGAGTATATCTCTCTGTCTCCCCTTTCCCTTCATCTCTTCCTCCTGTCTTTCAAATAAGTAAAGTGAACTGGAACATATTATGAAAATTAGCAGTATGTTAGGTGAAATGTAGAAAAGTGGAAAGGAAGTTTTTTTTTTTTTTTTTTTTTCCAGGAAGGGTCTATGCTAATCTTCGCCATATCGTCCCAATTTTAGTATATGTACTGCCACAGGGAGCACAAAAGGAAACAGCCCTATCCTATCTTCTGATTTAGAAGTTCAGAGAAATTTAATCACTTAATACAAAACACTGGGAACTTTAGTCATGAAGGAATCACCATCAAGGTCAACAATCTTTGATAAAGGTTTACAACGATATGTATAGGAATTAATATGACAGAAACTATCAATGAGTTAGATACAGTATCATGACAGCAGCATTTTAAAAATATTAACCAGCTCTCCCTCTCATACCACCTTGTCCACCCGAATGTGCTTCCCACTCCACCAGCCACCCAGGGCGCCCCGTGTCCCAGCTGCACCCAGGCTGCCTCCAGCTTTAGCCAGGGTCACAGCCTGGGAACCCAGTCCCTTCTCTCGCTCCCGTGCCACCTTGTCTGCCCGACCACGTGTCCCACTCTGTCATCCTTAGGTGAGTCCGCCCAGGCCCCCAGGTCACCCCGTGTCCCAGCAGCACGAAGGCTGCCTCTGGCTTTAGCCGGCCACGCCCTGGGCCCCAGCCCCTTTCTTCCTCCCGCCTGCCTGTCCGCCCAATTGGACAGGACTTGTTCACATTCCTCCAACCCTGGAGCTTGGGTGGGCCACTAAGCCAAGTCCCAGGTCCCAAGTGAAAAATTCTGCCATCAACATCAGCACCTCTGCCTCTCTGGGCCACCGGGGACCCATGCATGTGGTCTAAGGAAGACACACTGCTACTCAGAATTCAATAGAGTCCAAAGAAAACTCAAGCAAAGTTCTAAGGGTCAAAGGCCTTACATCTGAAAACCACTACAATCTTCCTATCACCTGGGAGAGATTCTTCACATCCAGCCCAAAGATAAGTAAACCTCCTGTTTTTCACCTTACTGTTCCTTTCTCATTTTAATCACTGTAGATTAACTTTTCCACACAGCCACCCCAAAAACATATACAACTACAGGGAGTACACCACACACTTTCACATATCACTAAGATAGTACATCGTAAAAGTACACTACCATACTAATATTCAACCCCTGTGTACTTAACCTGACATAACTGATGTACTAACAGCCTAATAGCCTCAACTAGGAAATAACAATAACAAAAGACAAACATACCTAACTCCAAGGAAAGCACTAATAATAACTGCCCAAGTGTAGTAATAAAAACTAAATCAGTTCAGTCAAAAACACACAGAAACTGAAAAGCCCTAGAAGACAAAACAACAATGGCCAAGTCAAACTGCAGATCCATGAGAAACAAAACCCAAGAAGACCAATCTCCCACCGAAAGAATTAACCCCTTAATGATGGATTCCAACCAGAACAAATTCTAAAAAAACAGCCAAGTAAGCCATACCCAAGACTACCACTTTTAAAGTATGATCATTACCATGATTAATACTATGAAAGAGGAAATGCGAGAAGAGTTAAACAACCGCATCAACCACTTTGAACAGGAACACAACAGGCACTTGGAGGAGTTGAGAAAAACAGTACAAGAAACAAAAATAGACATAGAGCAGTTAAAACAGTCTCAGGCAGAGTTTAAAATTGAATTAAAAGACAAGTTATCTTCAACCCAAATCTCAACAGAGAGTCTTATCAGCAGAAATAACGAAGCAGAAAATAGAATTTCAGATCTTGAAGACAAAGTTGGAGAATTAGCCAGCTCAATGGAAGAGATTGTTAAAGCCAAAAAGATACTTGAAAGGAACATTCAAGAGACATGGGACACTGTAGATTAACTTTTCCATACATCCGCCCCAAAAACATATACACCTACAGGGAGTACACCTAACAAATGCATTCATGGAACACCAGAGCAAGAATCCCAAAATACAACACCTGAGGAAAGTTTTCAAATTGTCATAATTGAAAACTTCCCTCAACTGAAGAATGAGAGGCCCATCCAAATACAAGAGGCATTTCACACTCCAAACAGATATAACCAAATTAGAAAATCGCCACAGCAAATAGTAGCCAAACACTCTACATTCAAGACAACGAAAAGGTGCCGAGAGCTTCAAGAGAATAAAAGCAAGTCACTTTTAAAGGCAAACCTATTAAAATAACAAATGACTTCTCAATGGAAACAGTAAAAGCAAGAAGAGCTTGGAGAGATGTACTTCAAGTATTAAATGAGCAAAAATGTCAATCCAGACTGATATACCTGGCAAAACTATCTGTCATGACTGAGGGAGAGAGAAAAATTTTCCAGCACACAGACAACTTGAAGGGATACATGTCTACCAAACCAGGCCTTCAAAAAATGCTAGAAATGATACACAAACTTGAAGAAAAAAACAAGCGTATCCAGGAGGACAGAAGGACATTATAATACCACCAAAACATAAATATCAAACAATATACTTATAAACTCCACTAAACATAAAAAGTGTCCAGAATTAAAAATAATTTCTCCATTATAACATTAAAAGTCAATGGTATTAACTCACTGATAAAGAATTGTCAAACTACTCAACAGAGTAGTTGTATAAGCCTGCATTCTCAACAGCAATATAAGAGACTTCCCTTCTCTCCACATGCTCTCCAGCATTTCCTGGTGTTTATATTGTGGATACACATTATTATTTGTAACAAACAGGAAAAGTAATAATTCTCATGTAACATCAAAATTTTAATGTTATAATCATATTTTAAACACTTGAAGAATTCCTAAATCAGTGTCTTACATGCATAGAATATGGAAAAAGTTATACAATATTCATGTAAGGCAAGTGAAAGCATGTATGTAAATGCATCTGTGCTCAAATGTCCTTAGTAGCTTTCATTTATCACAAATAGGAGTTCAGAACCATCCAATTGCTATGAGGAAGTACAACAAAAAGCAAATTGTCTGAAGCTCAATCAACGAAGTGCCTATCAGCTCAGAATTACTGAACTATGGACATGACAGAATGAATGAAACCAAAGACTAGCATAGTGAATGAAAAGAATTGACAAAAATGTAATTTTAAAGAGGAAAATTGAAAAATGAGGAGAGTTGTTACAGGTGATAGATAAGTAGTCATCATTTTGTTGTCAACTTTTCAAATGTAGATAGATAGGGTAGATAGACAATAGATGATATATAGCTATATTACAATTAGATATGTTGATAGATATATGACAGAGATACATTGGATTGATAGAGTTAATCAATTGCTCACAGATAATATTTGGTATTTAGGTAGATCAATAGTAGATGATAAATATATGAACAAATGATAAATGCTTACAAATGATATGTAGCTGAATACATAGATAATAGTGATATATTATGAATAAGTGATAGATGATAGTGATAACAGAATAGCACATGATAGGGAAATCATTGATTGAAAGAGATAGGTAGGTAGGTAGACAGACAGACAGACAGATATATGAGATTCTATAATGCTGTACAGACCAGTCACATAAAGTTCAAAAGTTGGAATCAATAGCTCAATAAAGCTATGAATAAGGAAAGATGTCTTTGGTGTATAAAAACAGAATATATCAGTCATAGTTAAATTTTATCATAGACAGATTCGCTGTTTAAGATGTTTGACACAGTATTGGCTTTCTGTGTTTTGAAGTTAATGTACATGCTGCATTAGTTTATTTTGCTGTTGCTGTGTTAGCATTCACTGGTGACTTCAACTTAAGGAAGAAAGGGTTTAATTGGACTTCACATTTGAGGTTAAAGTACACATGATGGGGAAGTTATAGCTGGAGAAGTTTGAGGCAACTGCTCATATTTTATAAACAGTTATGAACCAGAAAGCTATGAATGCTTGTGTTCAGTTTAATGATTCTATTCTATTAAGTTCAGGATGCCATCTCAAAGAATGGTGCTACCTGCAGGGGTCAGATCTTCTTGGTTCAATTAAACTATTCAAGATAGTCCCTCACAGGTGTGCTCAGTGGTTAACATAGTGTAGGTTACATATCACAGGTGTGCCAAGATTGTCTCCTAGATGATCCTGCATTTTTTTATTCTGTCCATTTGTGTGTGTGGCTGTATGGGTATGTGTGTGTGCAAAAGGGCACTTGAGTATATGTGTGCCTGTTGAGCGTGGATTTATCTGCCTCCTTATTGATTTGTTGTGGGATTTCGCAGGCTGTGCCTTCTGGATTGGAATTTCAAGTGACTGTTATATCTACCCAGCAGTTTTATGGGATATCTAAGGAACTGAACTCTGGTCCTTCTGCTTGCTTGCAAGGTATACACTTTAACCCCCAAGTCATCTCCCCACCACAATAATGTCATTTTGACCACCAATTCTAACCATCACACGTGAATCATATTGCTTCATGTATTTATACAATATTTTGTACTTATGCAATATTTGTCTCACTATGTAAGGGAAAGATGTAGATATAATGTCCTTCTGATTGTGTTACCAGCATGTGTCCGTTAAGATAGACAAGAGAAGGCAAGAAGTGAATGTTCAGAGAACAAATGAAGGTCTGCCTGATACTTGAAACAAATGTGAGTCAAAACTGCAGGAATTAACCCAGACTTGTCTGAGAGTCTGAATCATTCACATAAGAGTTCTTTATTGATCATGTTAGCTCCTCAGAGATGTTTGCTGCCCTGAAATTGTAGGGAAATGGAGTCTAGAGAGCCAGGACCTATGGATATCAAACTCCCAAGGACTACAAGGAGTGCACAGAGCCTGAATGTGATCTGGAGTCACAGGACAGTTCAGCATGCCTGTCCCAGGAACCATCACACTGTAAGGGAAGGGAAGGATCACTGACTTCATGTACCCTGAACACAGAGCGTCTATGTTTCCTGAAGAAACATAGAAGAAAAACAGATTCTGATTTTTGACATTTGGAAGCTTTTTGTGATGCTACAAATGGGACTACTTCCAACAGATCAGTGGCCAACACATCATCATTTCCCCACTGCATGTACTAGTGAGGATCTCAGGAGAAACAATGACATTTAGAGAGAATAATTGAGATAAGTGTCAGACATGAGAAAAGGAACTTCCCCATCCATAAGCTCTCCCACTGAAAAGTCACTTATATTACCACAGAGGCCTGGTCCCTTACTCAGGTGCACCCAATGGGAGCCCTGTGGTCCATACATGCAGAAAGACATGAGAGTGGATGGGACTTGACTGTATTGGTGAAGGGAGGGGAGGGTGAAACAGGAGGGACTTGATAGGAGATGGGGAAATGGCATAAACTTATTTTGTCTGTATATGCAAAATTTTAAGTTAAAATAAAAAAGATTGTGGTAATAGAAGAATCATACATTCAGACTTAACAGAAATCCTGTAATGGTGGTAAAGCTAGAAATGGCAAACTTAGGCCAAAGCATATATCCCGAGAGACAAGCTGCCTTACAGATGAGTTCCTGCAAGGCTTCTCTCATGTCCCTTGTTCCTAAGGCTGTATATAAAAGGCTTCATCATTTACGGAATCATGGTGCACATTACATAGGCAGCAGTATTCTTCTTGGGAGAAACATTAATGCTAGATGTGATGTAAACCCACAGTCCTGCACCATAGAACAAAGAGACCAAAGACAGGAGAGACCCACAGGTTGAGAAGGCTTTATACCTTCCCCATGCTGATGATATCCTCAAAACGGAAGAGAATATTTGGATGTAAGAGAAAATGATTCCAGAAGTTTGGATGACACCAAATAGAAATGTCATAATATATACCAACATATTATTGATGAGAGTGTTAGAACAGGCAAGTTTAGCTACATGAGAAAGTTCACAGAAAAGCGGTACTTCCACATCTGTGCAGAAAGACAGTTGCAATGACATAAACCCAATCATCACAGTGTTCATAATGCTGATTAGGAAGGAACATAGAAGGAGCAGACGACAAAAGCAAGGTTTATGATGACAGTGTAGCTCATCACTGCAAAAGACAGCTTTCTAATGCAGAAAAGCCAAAACAAAGCAGGCTTGAATGAGGCAACCTATATGTGTGATGCTCCGGGCTAGAGTTTGAATGTTCACCAGCATCTTGGGGATGACAGTGGTGCTTAAGCAGATTTCAATGAAGTACAGGTTGGAGAGGAAAAAGTACATGGGTGTTTGGAAATGGGAATCAGAACTCATGAGAAAAATGATGAGCACATTTCCCAGGATGGAAACAAGGTATATGGACAAGAAGAGGCAAAAAAATGAGGGGCTGCAGTACTGGGTCCTCTGTTAGTCCCAGAAGAAAAAAATGTGAAACACTTTTTTGGTTTGTGGCTTCCATATGCTTTGTCAATCTTGTGAAGCTAAGTAACATATACAATCATATTTTATGGCGTCTTTTTTCAATATCCACAATATAGAATTATTCCTCATAATCTCCTAAAACAACAACCATCAGTATTCTTTTACAATCGCTCCAGATCTTTTTGAGACGTAGTGAGTTTTATTCAATGCAAACTCATTTGCACTACAGAAATTTGTGAGTGCTCAAATGCATTCCTCCACAAAATTCTTCCTCACCATCCTCACATTTGTCTTTCCATGCCTTCCTTTGAAATCGATTTTTTGATCATCTCCTCTGTTTCCTGTGTCACAATAATCCTGGAAAGTGAAATGAAACATAAGGAATTGCTTTTTTTGCATCAGAAGTGTCCCAATACATTATAGAAAGAATATTTTATGTGCTCTACTTAAGTAATAGTAACTGATCATCTCTTTTGTACTCAGACATAGGTGGGTCACATCAAATAGAGATGAATCATTTTATTCCATGGTGAACAAGAAATAAACTTAGGGCATGACATACTGTGGATCAAAGTTCAGATTGACTCACTCTGCAGTGAAATTTTTTGACTAATTTCTGGTTTTGGAATGTGGATCACACAGAGTTGTCACACTGAATCACCACAAAGGTCTCTTGCCCAGACAAGCTAATTTGTTTAGTCACTGATATTGACAGTCCTTCCCACACTGCCACAATATGATTGGACCTTGCCTGACCTGCACAATGGCTAACATGTCAACAACTCACCAAAGTCTAGGCATCGATCACAGGGAAGAAGGCTTCAAGAAGTATAATCCTTAGAGGCAAAGGGTTAAATAGCCATAATAGATTTCCCATACTAGTGGACAGTTCAAGAAGGGGCTCCAAACTATGCCTCTGAGTCCTGAACCCTCACTATTGTAGACAACTCCGAGAGAAATTTAACGCCCGCATGAACAGATGCTCTGGAGGATGGGAGGAAGAAAGTAGGAAGCACCAAGAGAGGAGGAGGGAAAGAAAAGGGGTGAGAAGGAAGGCGAGAGTGTGAAGTGAGGAGACTACAATTAGGAGGAACATGGCCAAAAGCACGGGGGAGGAGAAGGGAAAACCTACTGAGCGTGTATAACTAGGCAAAGTGAAATATTTGTTCCTGAATACATTCTGTGGTCTTTATGTTTGTTTACCTTTAACAATGAAACTATTTCCAACAGATGTGTGACATTCATCTAAGTAGAAAGAATAAAGTTCATAAAATTTTGGCAAGCATCAGAGTTTACAATATCCTTCTATAGCAATTCATGTCTCCTTCCCTCTAAGAACTAATACTATCTAGACCTGGGCAATGCAAGCCATGGGATTCTGTGTTGTCCTAAGAATATTTTCCCATAAGTTGAGAGATGACATATGAGCTTTAAAGGAAATCAGCAAAGTGAGACATGAAATATGTACATTTCAAAAGAATCCACCCACCCACACGAACACACATAAATGGTGTTTAAGAAGAAAAGTTTTTATAGATATCAATATTAAGTGATGCGTACAACATAGTAAACAGTAAAGGTTCTACTAGAGATATCTCTAAGAAACAGTTATGTCTTTCTCCAGAAGGAGATATAAAAGAACAAGAGAACATTTATTATTTGATATAATATGGGACTCACAGACTCTGATTATGATCCAAGCGAATGATACGGAAAAATTCACCAAACACATGAGAAACTGGTGTTATCTTTGCAACAGGAAATCTATGATACATTCTTAAGTAGCTTCATTATAGTAATAATTTTGCCTGCTTATGTGTAACAAGAAATCATTCTTTAATTTGAATGTATGCAAATGTTATTGAGGTTTATGTCCACTAACCTGAGAAATCCCAGAAGCTTTACAATGTCAAATGATCAGAGAAAAAGCACCAAGCACTGAGTTTAATATCATCATGGAAAGGGAGAACCAAATTCTAGAAGTTGCTTTCTGACTTCTACAACTCTGTGAATTACTAATCTCTCTCTTTCTCTCTCTCTCTCTCTCTGTCTGTCTACATAAATAAGTAAAATACACTGTAGAAGTTGAGGAAAGTAGAAATAGAAAATTCTTCATGCTATACATACAGATACCAAGCAAAATGTCTTAAGCGTTGGATACATTTTTGGACACTTTTGTTGTCATGTAGAAGTACAAGAGAAGAAAGTATTAATGAATACCAGAGATGAAATTTAAACGTAACAAATATCTTAAAAAATGTTCCACTTTCTTAGCCATCAAGGAAATGCAAATCAAAACTTCCCTGAGATATCATCTCACCCCAGTCAGGATGGCAAAAATTCACAATACAAGCAACAACAATTGCTGGAGAGGATGTGGAGAGAGGGGAACTCCCCACATTGCTAGGAGGAATGCAGGCTCATACAGCACTCTGTCGAGTCGTCTGGAGATTCTTAAAGAAATTAAGGATTGAAATGCCATATGACCCTGCGATTCCACTTTTGGGAATAACCCCCCAGACAGCAAAAATTCGCCTCGATAGCACCAGCACGACCATGTTCATAGCAGCACTGTTTGCAATAGCAAAGTCATGGAATCAACCCAAATGTCCAACTGTTGACAAGTGGATAAGGAAACTGTGGTACATCTATAGAATGGAGTACTACTCAGCCATCAAAAATGATGAATGAATGGAATTTGCTGGGAAGTGGATGAAATTCGAAAAAATTATACTGAGTGAAGTATCCCAGACACAGAAAATTAAGCACTGTATGTACTCCCTAAAGGTGGCTTCTAGTACCAAACCCCCTTATAGACACTCAAAGATAAATCTCTATAATACCTAGAGTAATTGTACAGATTATGAACAGGAGGGATGGGGAAGGAGGGACACACCAGTAACAAGGAGAGAGGGGACCATGTTACAGCAGAGCAAATAGGCAAACATCAAAGACTGCAAGTAAGTAAGGAGACATCTGGTTAAGTTCACAGTTTCTTTCCTGACCATTTACAATGGATGGGGTATGATCTTACCAGAAGGGGAGGGCGTATAGTCTGGCAATTAAAAAGTAACCATTTCGCAAATGGGCATTTGACCCCTTACTCACCGTGATTTCCTATTTTTATTACATCTGCCTTTGAATATACTCTTATAACAAGACTCTAATTTAACAGGTTTTTGTCTCTAGCCAGGGGGCGATATCCAATACCCATCAGATTGGAGTGAAGGGCACTGCAGGAGCTGCAAAACTGAAAAAAATAAATCAACAAACCATAATCCAGAACATCAGAGTCTCTATATCAACCACCAGTAACTAGGCCAGCCTAATCTCTCCCCATCCTGAAGTTCAGGGAAATTTGCGGAAGAGGGGGCGGTAAGATTGTAAGAGCACAAGGATGGGAGGAGTAATGATATGCAAGATACTCAACACAAGTTAGGGCCGAAGCAATCATATTTGGACTTTGCATGCCCTGCGCAATGTCCAACACACTATTGACCCCACAAAGTCTAGCATTTGCCAAAGGCACTAGGATTCTTGAAGGCAAGGGATTGAAAGCCACAGTAGTGTTCTTGTGCTTAAAGCAAACACAGAAAATGGTTCTGGGAAATGCCACTGGGTTCCTGCACCTCATCCGGGAGGAGGATCCAGAGGAGAGTTTGGCATGCTCATTAAAGGATGCTCAGGGGATGGGAGGGGGAGGCACTGGGGGATGGGGAGGGAAGGGATGTAGGGGGGGGACAGGGGGGTGAGGGGTAGAGGTAGGGAAGGAACCAGTGTACTTGTTAATTTTGTATGAGTGGAAATAAAAAAATATTAAAAAATAATATTAAGTGCTTTAATGAAGTTAGAAATGGAGCCAAGCCCCTTTTTCTAATTACATGGTGGCTATTCGTTTTTGAGTTTTCAGTTTAAAGTTTTGAACATTTTTATTTCATATTGTTTGCTTTTTGTTCATTTCTAGAATATTTTTGTGTATGCATATATTTTATATATTTATGTTTTATATATACCTTACCAGTCATATATCTCCATTTATATTTATTCTCTTATGTATAGTACTATGTTTACCATCCTGAAATTAAAAAATATCATAATTTAAAAAAAGTGTTAATGAAATAAGAATCGTTTTGGACTGAGATATGGGGAATGAAATATATAAGAATTAATGTGTATACCCCATGCAAAAGTAAGAAGAAAAGGGATTTTTATCTTGACTTTATTTAAAACCAAATGACAATAACTTACCTGGATACTAAGGATAGAAACTGTGCCTTCATAGGGAGCAGAGGAAGCCATTTGTTCCTCATCAAGAAGAATGAACTCTAGGAGGAGGTACAAGAATATTTTCCTGACTGGAATAGACTTCCTAATGAAGCATTCCCAACTGACTTCTATGGACTCTGCACCCCCAGGGATGTGATATCCACAGGTCCTCATTAGACCAGCTAGATTGCTATCATTCTGATCCTAGGAGTGTGTGTCCTTAAAGATCAAGAGTGAAGAAGTGAACTCATTAGCAATCTTTTCCTGATCCCTGAGGCAATGATTCATCATTCAGTTTTTTCTACAAATTCTGCACAAATTTTCTTCACAGCTATTTTATACATACTGCATATTTCTTTTTTATTACATTGGAATAGTCTTTGATAGTCAGAAGCAAGGACCTCATAATCCAATGACAATGAGAAGCCTGATTATGTATGGATATGTATATATTATTTATATAGATTTGCACATGATGTGATATCTTGTGTATATATATACATATAAAATATGAATAAAAATTGTAAGTATATGTATGAAATATACATATATGTACACAAAATCATAACCTGCATTTGGGGATATGAATAATAAAATTGCAAGTTTTTTAACATATTTTAATTTAATTAATTAATTAATTTATTTATTTATTTATTTATTTATGAGTATCCAAGGGCAGTCTGTGTCCATGTGGAAGACCAATGGTGATGTGGTAATCATCTTTGCTTGTTTATACTTTTTGCTTCACTCTGGGATTTCCCAAGATCTGCTCTTTCTACAGATCCTGGGAATTCAGGCCAGGTGCCTGGCATTTCTGCCTGGCATTTTTTCACATGGGACCTGGGATCCCAACTCAAGACCTTCTTCTTTGGGGTAATATCATAACTCCCAAGTCATCTCTCCAACCCTAAAATTGCAAGTATTAAAAAAGATACTGCAGAAAGATTTGGAGTGTTCTGAGCTTTGAATATCATTATTGTGTACAAACTGTTAAAAGCTGTACTTGGATCTCCACAAGCAAACCTACTCTTCTCTCTCCCTTTTTGTCTCTGAAATAACTAAATGAATAAATTGAAAAATATGTCACCTATTTATTTTGAAAGAGGAAGAGAGAAATTACATACATGCATGCCTTGGTGTATGGATGGAGGGCAAAAATAGATTTTCAGAAATTATTTGTCTCTTCCAATATAAGGCTTCTGGGAATAGAAGTCAAGCTATCAGATTTCTAAGCAAGTGACTTACTCACTGAGCCATCTCCATTGCACCCGATAAATTAAACTGTTTTTTAAAACAAAGATCCAACTCTGAAAATACGCTCCTAGATAAAAGAATGTACCATAATAAAGTGTGACTGGATTTATAACCTCAGAGTGGAATTCTAGTGGCTATCTCAGCTGTTCAGTTACATTCAATGGCAGTATTCTCACATTATATGAGATAGTGTAGTTCTTCTTTATATATCTCATAACATCCCATAACAAAGTCTCTCATAATAACATGCTATACCAAAGTCTCATAAACATGTTATATTCACACCAAACGCTTCAATGGAAAATTTAAGGAATATTTGACCATTACATTTTTAGTGGGTTTTATTGTTGATATGCAAGAAGTATGATTATTTACCATTAAGCATGGCTGCAAAATGTTTTCTTCCCACATGGTCTGGCAAGAAAGACAAGTAGAGATACTGAAAATATCTTGCAATCACCAGGGTCAACAAAAGTAAACGGGCTGAAGATATTGAAGGGGCACCTGGGACACTGACACATTTCTAAACCCCCACCTGGCCCCTAAAGTGTATCTTCTATAAAATGTTACTGAAAAGGTTTTTTCCATCAGGAATTGGGATAAAATGTTTTAAGAAGTTTTCATACCAGCTAAGATGCCCAATGACAGGCTAACACCATGCATGTGTTAGAAACTAAAAAAGCTTATAGATCTGTGGCTTGCTTCAGTGTCAGGCAGAGGTGGTACCATGGAATTCATTGGGTCAGGACATTTGTTTCAAAAACAATGATTTTTTTAATTCATTTGACTACAATGTAAACTTCCTTCTGCCTTAAACTCTGATTAGAAGTGTGCTGATCAAAATAATGAATAGGTTGCCAAACGTGTACTTAACTAATTAAACCCATATGCCTTATACCTAACAGAAAATTGGTTGATTGAAAAAATGACAGGTTGTTGAATTTACATGATAATTTTCCAACTTAGGGTTTCAAAAAATAGCTTGTGAGAAAGTAGTTTTAATCTCTACTATGAAGCTGCACTTGTATTACCCCAACTACATTAAGTAGCCTCAATAAACTCAATGATATTTTGCAGCTAAGCTTATCACATGATTTTTATTAATTTAAGATAAATAAAATTTTCTTGTATCTTATTTGTCCTCTTAGGAATGTTGTATAATACCATTCAACATAACCTTAAATTTCAAGTAATGCACTGAAATATTCTACTATCCCTCATAAATGCATTTGTTATTTTTCAATGGATTACATACCTACATGCTGCAAAAATCATTGAAACTATATTTCATTGTTTAGTCCTTGCTTCTATGAGTAGAATAAGCACATTGCATGTTGAGAGCTAAAACCACTTTATAAATTTTTTTTATCAAGCAAGAATCTGAAAACAGTTTTATTTTTTATGTTAAATACCATGGGTCAGTATTGTAAGATGAATGACTCAGTCAACAATTTCCTCACAAACGGTAAGAAAAATTCTGCCAGTATATTAGCAAAGGTAAAGGAGAAAATTTACACAGTAAGAAGCATCATTTCCCCACAGAAAACCTCTTGGCATTTCCTGAATGAGGGGAATTAACAATCTAAATAAATCATATTTCAAGATGTAACAGGAAGAGATGAAATTTAAAGGGATTATTAAAATAAAATTTACAAGACTCTGAGCAATTATTGAATTCTTATTAAAACCACAAAGAAAAATTCTTTATTTATGAATTTCATAAAGGACTGAATGTGCAACTGACATCTGCTAGTGATGATCTGATAATGTACAGTTTGTCCAGTAGCCAAACTTTTTTTTTAAATTGTGTTTTCTAAACGTAAGAGATCATTAAAGGCAAAGCTTATATGACGCTGTAAACACAAAAAAGTGGACACCGTGGGCCATACTACCAGTGACATGGTAGGAAAAAAAAAATCTTTTTGTGGTCGAGAGAAAACAAAGAAAGAGCACTCTGCATGTTTCACTCCAGGAGCTGTATTTCCCTAGAAAGAATCCAATGAAAATGGCTGCAATTACAACCAGTAGAGAAGGGAGAGGACTGGTGGCATTATCTCTGAAGGATGCAACCGAGGTGGATCCAGGTTTATCTGAATGTGCTACCTTTCTGAGCCTTAAGCCTTCGTCTCTCAGGTGTCGATTTTCTTCTGATAGCTTCAACATTTCTCCCTGAAGTCTTTTACACTCTTCCATCAGTTTCCTCATTTCAGTATCATTTAGTGAAACACTGTGTGGTTTTGGCAGGGGTCCATCTTCTTTAGACGCATTCAGTGGAACCGTTTTGCTAGGCTCCATATCTTTCAGTTTATCGTTTTCATTCGGCATTTCAAATACACTTCTCAATTTAGAATCCATTAATTCATCTGGTTTTGCCTCTTTCCACACAGCTTCCATATCTGAAATGTTTGGTGGAGCAAACATTGTCTGTACCATGAACTTGTGTTTACTCTTTTCATTCGAATCATAGCCAAAAGGCTGTAGCATTACTGAAACAGTCACAGTTGACCCTAGGTCAATAATTCCACTGTTGAGCCTCACACAGTACCAGCGAGGTGCTATAGTCTTCACTTTGAAACACACTTTTCTATCAGAAGGATTTCTTATTTTAAGAATTGTAGTGACTACCTCTGTGAAGGAGCCTTTGAGTTTGAGGTCTGTGGGCGGGTCGAGGACCAGGATCTGCTGGAGCTTTGCCATAGCCAGGGAGGCAGATACCATCCCAGACAGCACAGAGCGGAGGCGCGCACGTGGTGAGGGTTCCCTTCCTGGGTGGGGAAAGGTGCAGCGCCAGCTCCATGGAGCTCTGGGACCTGACCAGGCTGGCGCCTGCCAAGTCTCTGCACCTGCCGCTGTGTCGCAGGTTCTGAGGGCCGCCTGCAGGGTCAGCAGCTCTGGATGTCACAACTGACTCAACCCCACACCAGCCGCTGCAGCCACGCGCACTGCGATCCTTCGCGCCAACACATGACGGGCCCTGAGTACTTTTTAAGTACTAAAGACCTATACAAACTACCAAAGTCAGATTACAAAACCAAGACGAAATATAAATTATGGTTTTTAGGGGTTTTTGTCATCCATTCCACTCTCCCCTCCTCCTGGTGTTTCCCCCTTCCTCCCTCCCATCCCCTGGAGCATCGTTTTATGTGCGCTTGGAACCTCCCTGAGTCCTCCACCCTAGTGAGGGTTCAGGATTCAGTGGCATAGCCCAGGGCCACTTTTGTACTACTCACTAGCATAGGAACTCTGTTGTTTTTTAACAGACCACAGTACTAAATATATATACATGAAATATAAGTTCACACAGATTAACAACGTAAACACTACTATATGTAATACAATAAGGTAATCCTAACACAATAATGGCAAATACCATGTCCTACTATCATTAACAGATGGATCTTCTGGAATAAAATTAGTTAGGGAAACACAAGAGTTATCTAAAATCATTAATAAAATGAATGCAGCAGATGGCTGCAAAGCATATTATGCAAACAAAGAATACACAATATCCAGAGAAAAAATCAAGTATCAGTAAGTAAATAAAGAGAAGTAATAAAACCTATGTGTAATATTAGGACACATTGCAAAAAGGTAGACTTCCAAAAGGGAAACTATAGACAATAAAAAAAACACATGGAAATTAAATGGAATACTATTGATAACTTTGGGTAGATTGAAATAATCATAAAGCAAATAAAACATTCCCAGAGTCCAATGAAATAGAAAACACCGCAACCAAAATTGATGGGGTACTGTGAAGGAAGTCTTTATAGGGAATTGTGCAGCTCTCAGTATGTTAGTTCAAAATCAGAGAGAAAACAAACAAATAACCTGATTATGTGCCTCAAGAAATTGGATAAATTATTTCTGATTACAAATATTTATTTAAAGAGATGTGGTATAGGAAAAAGCAGGCATATTTGTGGCACTAGAGATTCAGGGAGGCCCTAGCATGACTCCCAGGTAGGGACAAGCCTGGGCACATACAAATATGTCCCAACAGAGGACCATGCAGGCAGAGCGATGAACAACCAATGGGAAACGGCCGTCTAACCTGCCCCGGCAAAGGACAACTAGTAAACAGTTAAATGACTGGTGGCTGTACTCCTGAGGAGAGATGGCAACACCTGATTGGACCCTGACATTATATAAGCCCAAAACGCCCTTAATGACTTTGAATCTGGGGCCTCTCATACATGACTGCTTCTCACCTGATTCCCGGGGTCTGGTGGTGACGCCACAGCCTGCTAGCCCATTTGCCTCGAGGCCCTCTACTCCCCCACGGCTGGCCCCGCAGGGGATACAGCAATACATACTAACTCACAAGGAATTACTGAAAAGATGTTGTTTTCTTGAGAAGTTTTCTCAAAGTTTCAATCATGTCCTTGTTCCTCAGGCTGTAGATGAAAGGGTTCATCATTTATGGGAACACAATGTACATCAGTGAAGCCATAGCTATCTCTTTTCTTGAAATGGTAAAGGCAGACGTAATGTACAACGCTGCAGCTGTCCCATAGAACAGGGATACCACCAATAAGTGAGACCCACAGGTGGAAAAGGCCTTTCGCCTTCCTCTCTCAGAGGAAATATTTGTAACAGAAGAGACAATTTTTGTATAGTAGAAAATGATTCCACAGATAGAAACACCACCCAAATATGAAAGTTTAGATATAAATCAGAATGTTGTTGATGACAGTGTCTGAGCATGCAAGCTTGATGACCTGAGCAAGCACAAAGAAAAATAGAGGGATTTCCAGATCTGTGCAGAAGGACAGTCTCAGCAACATTAAACCAAGCAGTAGAGTGTTGACCATGCTAATAAGCAGGGACATTAGAAGGAGCAGACCACAGAGTTGGTGGTTCATGATGACCTTATAGTTCAGGGGATGACAAATGGCCACATGGCAGTCATAGGCCAAGACAGTTCTCCAAGGAAGCAAATTCCAAAATAAAGTAAACCTGACTCAGGAAGTCTGTTTAAGTGTTGCTCAGGTTCCATATCTGCATGTTCACTAGCATCTTTGGGATGGTGCTTGTACTTAAACGGACATCAGTCAATGAAAAATTAGAGAGAAAGAAGTACATGGGTGTGTGGAGGTGGGAGTCAACACTCACAGCCAGGATAATGAGCAGATTGCCCAGGATGGTGACCAGGTTAATGAACAGGAGGAGGCTGAAGATGAGGGGCTGTAATGCTGGATCATCTCTTATCCTCGCTAGAAAGAACTGGACAATATCTGTTTGGTTTCTCCCTTGCATGTTGTCAATGAGTCTGACAGGAACGTCAATGAAGACAATTAAAGAACTGCCACCAAAATTAGTCACAGCACTTGGGAACATGTAAGAAATACAACTGCTTTGTTCCCATCAGGACATATTCTCAATGTCTGAAAGTCGAGGTCTGGAAGTATAGATTTTAATAACTTCTCCAGATGATACTGATGATGGAGCAATACCTGAATGACCCTGAGAATAATACTGATGAACTTACGGTGCCTTGTAACTCTTCCCAAGCCGAAAAATAACTTGCGATCATCAAAATGCCCAGCCCTAAGCCATGCTCCATGGTGATTCGTCAACATTAGCCATGCATAACAAGATTTATATTCCTTTTCCATCTAAATATGCTTAATGATCACACGCTTTAATTTGACATTTGTCTGGAATTCTGCAGGGATGGCTGCCACCCCTTAGTGCCTTAATCAAAGGCAGACTTCTTTGCCTAGGTAGGATTTTTGCTCTACCTGGCCCCTTTCCTGCTATAGTTGTTAGATGCAGTTTGACCCACAGTAGCCCATATGATGAAAATATAAGTAGAGAAATGATTTTCAAAAGTTGTCCTCTGATTTCTAACAATGTATCATTGCATGCATGAGTATATCTCTCTGTCTCCCCTTTCCCTTTATCTCTTCCTCCTCTCTTTCAAATAAGTGAAGTAAAGTGGAATATATTATGAAAATTAACAGTATGTTGGGTGAAATGGAGAACAGTGGAAAGGAAGATGTTTTTTCACGAAGGGACCATGCTAATCTCCATATCGTTCCAATTTTAGTATATGTGCTGCCAAAGGGAGCACAAAAGGAAACTACCCTATCTTGTCTTGTAATTTAGAAGTTCAGAGAAGTTTAATCCCTTAATACAAAACTCTGGGAACCTTAGTCATGAAGGAAATACCATGAAGGTCAACAATCTTTGATAAAGGTATATAACCAAATCTATAGGAATTAATATGACATTAACTATCAATGGGTTAGATACAGAATCTTGACAGCAGCATTTTAAAGATATTAACCAATCAAACCGAGGAGACCAAGTTCTTTTCAAGACAATTGGCATTTAGTAGCATACCTTAATCACAATACAGTAGATTGAAAATGTACCCCTGTTAAGGACAGAGAAACCCATTCATTGGTTCCTAGTTCCTCCCTACAGGAGAAACAATAGCTGTTAGTACAGGCTGTCTCTCACAGTCTGTGAATGCCCCAGAGGCTCAGTCTCCAATGGTCCTCATTAGACCAGCTATGTTAACATGCCAATCCCAGAAGTACATGTCTTTAAGACCAAGAGAGTAGATACAACTATAAAGTAACAGATCCCTCAATAATTTTTCTCTTTTTTAATACATTTTTTATTTTTTGTGCTCATACAAACTTAATAGGTAGACCAGTTCCCTCCCTCCCTCCTCTTCCCCCCCAACCCCCTGCTCCCCGTCTCCTCCCTCCCCATCCCCCAGTGCCTTCTCCCCAATTCCCAGAGAGTCCTTTATTGTGTATTCCTAACTCTCCTCTGGGTCCTCCTCTCCGATGACGTACAAGGACCCTGTGGCATTTCTCTGAACCCTTTCTCGTGTTCCCCTTAGGCATAGGAACAGTACTGTGGCTGTCAATCCCTTGCCTCCAAGGATCTTGGTGCCTTTAGCTGATGCTAGACTTTGTGAGGTCAATAGTGTGTTGGACATTGCGCAGGGCATGCAAAATCCTACTATGATTGCTTCGGCCCTAACTAGTGTGGAGAATCTTGCAAATCATTGCTCCTCCCATCCTTTTGCTCTTACACTCTTACAGCCCCCTCTTCCACAAATGTCCCTGAGCTTCAGGATGGGGAGAGATTAGTCTGGCCTAGTTCTAGGTGGTTGATATAGTCTCTGAAGTTCTGGATTGTGGTTTGTTGATTTTCTTTTGCAGTTTTACTGCTCCTGCATTGCCCTTCACTCCATCCTGATGGGCACTGTATGTCCCCCCCCCTGGTCAGAGACAAAAGGCTGTTAAACTGGAGTCTTATTATAAGATATAGCACATTCAAGGGTAGATGTAATAAAAGTAGGAAACCTCAGTGAGGGAGGGTCAATCACCCATTTGCAAAATGATTACTTTTTATCTGCCAGACTATATGCCCTCCCCTTCTGGTGAGATCATACCCCCTCAGTTGTACATGATCAGGAACGAACATCTGTGAACTTAACCAGGTGTCACATTACTTACTTGCATTCCTTGATGGAGGCCTATTTTCTCTGCTGTAACATGAAGATCTCCTTTCCATGCTCGTGACTAAGTGACATATATATTGATATCACAAATTTAAGTTTCCCTTTATAGGTTCAGAAACAAACTTCCTAATCTAAGTAATAATCTGGGAAGCCAGATGTAGCAGTTACTCTTAACTATTGCTATGAGTGAACACTGAAAGTCAATCATCTTAAGGGAGAAAGGGAGGTTTATTCAGCTTACGGTTCCAGAGGGAAAGTACAGTCTCTCAAAACAGAGGTGGCATGGCTGGCTAGTCAAAGCTGGAAGAGGCTAAGTCACCGCAGACATCTTGGAAGTTGAGAGCTGCAGACTGCTTACAGCAAAGGCAGACTTCTGGAGGTAGGGTGGGACTAATCCTCAAGTCTCACCCCTTGTGACTGCCTTCCCCCAGCAAGGATACACCTCTCAAGGTGCCATGCCCTTGCCAAACACATGAGACTCTGGGGGACACATTTCAAACTATGACACCAGATTTTTATTTTATCTGAGAAAGATATTTCTTGGGAAAATAAGTGGTTGTAAATAATATTTTATATTAATTGTTATACTAGAAAAGTACAAATATTTTAAGTATTTCTATATCATAAAAGTACAAGTCTTTCTAAATTATCCCTGATGCTGTGGAGGTGTAATTTTACGCACATTTAACAGAAAAAAGTCAAATATATTTCCAGAATTCACTGCTGCACACAAATATATATGCAAAATGTTACAGTCTATACAGAATATAATCTACTGCAAAAGTCCTCTTGCATGGTGACACTGTTAATATTTTCAAACTTATTGACATGGAAATTTTCTATCAACTTTTCTTTCAAGGGAAAAATTCCAATTGTATATTTTCCACAGAAATATTAATGCAATTAGAAACTCACCAAGTCTGTTGCGAGCAGGTGAGGTAGATTTGATAAGATTTCAGCCATCATTTTAATAGCAACATAGAGGATGGTACATCACTTTAACACTCATTTTATGTGTCTCTTATATTTAAAGATTTCAATGTTTTCGTTTTGTCTTTCAATATATTGCATTAGCATAACTTATCTTAGTTTGTAATATGGGTTATATGTCATTTGAAATCCGTACCAGGATATATATCGTTACCTTTATTGCTTTATTAACTGCAACAGCTAAAAAATAGAAAGAATGGATGAAATATTTAAAGATATTTTAAAACTTAAAAAAATCAAGTTCAATTTCTTAAGGGCTACAAAGTGCACTTAAGTTAGACAATATATCCAGGACACAAAAAAGAAGTAAAACTTAATGTTTTTTCATTATGGAATTTTTTCTTTCTATTTTAATTTTTCTTTTTTCCACTCATACAAACTTGATGGGTACCACATTGACCAACCTCCCTCCACACGATGATATTAACCAGGTGTCTTATACTTACTATTACTTACTTGCAGTACTCAATGGTGGACTACTTTCTATGCTATAGCATGATCCATGTTGCTGGCAGGGCCCCCGTTCCCCTTCCCTCCTATTTATAATCTTTGCAATGACTGTAGGTATAATAACAGAGATTTATCTTTAAGTGTGACACTGAGACGGGTTGGTACTAGGATCCACCTATTAGGGAATAAATACAGCGTTTAATTTTCTGTGTCTGGGAAAATTTGCTCAATATAATTTCTTTCTAATTCTATCCATTTCCCAGCAAATTTCATTAAGTCATCATTTTTGATGGATGAGATAGTATTCCATTGTATAAATGTACCACATTTTCCTTATCCACTCATCAACATTTGGACATTTGGGTTGATTCCATGACTTTGTCATTGTAAACAGTGCTCCTATGAACATGGTCATGCTTGTGGTATTGAGGTGAATTTTTGCAGTATGGGGGATTATTCACAAAAGTGGAATAGCAGAATCATATGGCATTTCAATCTTTAACATTTTAAAGAATTGCCAGACTGCTCGCCAGAGTGGTTGTATAAGCCTGCATTCCCACCAGCAATATAGGAGACTTCCCTTCTCCCCACATCCTCTCCAGCATTTGCTGGTGTTTGTATTGTGGATACACATTATTATCTGAAACAAACAGAAAAAGTAATAATTCTCACATAATATCAAAATTTTAATGTTATAATCATATTTTAAATACCTGAAATATTGCTAAATCAGTTTTTTGTACACATAGACTATGGAAAAAAAGCTACACAATATTCATGCAAGGCAAGTGAAAGCATGTATGTAAATGCATCTGTTCTCAAATTTCCTTAGTAGCTTTCATTTATCACAAGTAGGAGTTCAAAACCATCCAATTGCTATGAGGAAGTACAACAAAAAGCAAATTGTCTGAAGCTCAATCAATGAAGTGCCTATCAGCTCAAGTATTACTGAACTATGAACATGACAGAATGAATGAAACCAAAGACTAGCATAGTGAATGAAAAGGATCGACAAAAATGTAATTTTAAAGAAGAATATTGAAAAATGAGGAAAGTTGTTACAGGTGATAGATAGGTAATCATCATTTTGTTGTCAGCTTTTCAAATGTAGATAGATACGCAGAGAATAGATGATACATAGCTATATTACAATTAGATATGTCGGTAGATATATGACAGATACATTAGATTGATAGAGATAATGAATTGCTTACAGATAATAATTGATATTTAGATAGATCAATAGTAGATGATAAATATATGAACAAATGATAAATATTACAAAGGATATTTAGCTGAATACATAGATAATAGTGATATATTATGAATAAGTGATAGATGGTAGTGAAAACAGAATAGCAGATGATGGAGAAATCATTGATTGAAAGAGATAGGTAGGTAGGTAGACAGACAGACAGACAGACAGACATATGACACTCTACAATGTTGTACAGAACAGTCATATAAAGTTCAAAACTTGAAATCAATAGCTCAATAAAGCTGTGAATAATGAAAGATATCTTTGGTGTATAAAAACAGAATATATCAGTCATAGTTCAACTTTATCACAGACAGAATCGCTGTTTAAGAAGTTTGACACAGTATTTGCTTTCCGTATTTTAAAGTTAATGTACATGCTGCATTAGTTTATTTTGCTGTTGCTGTGTTAGCATTCACTGGTGACTTCAACTTAAGGAAGAATGGCTTTAATTAGATTTCATATTTGAAGTTAAAATACACATGATGGGGAAGTTACAGCTGGAGAAGATTGAGGCAACTGCTCATATTTTATAATCAGTTATGAACCAGAGAACTATGAATGCTCATGTTCACTTTAATGTTTCCATTCTATTAAGTTTAGGGTCCCATCCCAAAGAATGGTGCTACCTGCAAGGGTCAGATCTTCTTGGTTCAATTAAACTATTCAAGATAGTCCCTCACAGGTGTGCTCAGAGGTTAGCATAATGTAGGTTACATATCACAGGTGTGCCAAGACTTGTCTCCTAGATGATCCTAGAGTTTTTTATTCTGTCAACTTGTGTGTGTGGTTGTGTGGGTATGTGTGTGTGTGCAGGAGGGCACTAGAATACGTATGTGCCTGTGAAGGATAAGTGTGATACTGGGAATCATATTGGATTTCTCTGCCTCCTTATTGCTTTGCTGTGGGGTTTCCCAGGCTGTACCTTCTGGTTTGGAATTGCAAATCACTGTTATAACTATCCAGCATTTTATGTGATATCTGAGGATCTGAACTCAGGTCCTTCTGCTTGCTTGCAAGGTAAACACTTTAACCCGCAAGTGATCTCCCCAACACAATAATGTCATCATGACCACCAAATTTAACCATCACACGTGATCATATTGCCTCATGTATTTATGCAATATTTTGTATTTATACAATATTTGTCTCACTATGTAAGGAAATGATGTAAATATAATGTCCTTCTGTTTGTGTTACCACCATGTATCCCTTAAGATAGACAAGAGAAGGCAAATGTGAATGTTAATGGAACATGAAGGTCTGTCTGATACTTGAAACAAATGTGAGTCAAAACTGCATGAATATCCCCTGACTTGTCTGAAAGTCTGAATTAGAAACATAAGAGTTCTTTACTGATCATGTTAGCTCCTCAGAGATGTTTGCTGCCCTGAAATTGTAGGGAAATGGAGTCTAAAGAGCAAGGAGCTATGGATATCAAACTCCCAAGGACTACAAGGAGTACGCAGAGCCTGAATGTGATCTGGAGTCACAGGACAGTTCAGCATGCCTGTCCCAGGAACCATCATACTGTAAGGGAGGGAAAGGATCACTGACTTTGTGTACCCTGAACACAGAGCATCTATGTTTCCTGAAGAAACATAGAAGAAAAACAGATTTTGATTTTTGACATTTGGAAGCTTGTGGTGATGCTACAAAGAGGACTACTTCCAACAGATCAGTGGCCAACACATCATCTTTTCCCCGACCCCATGTACTAGAGAGGATCTCAGGAGAAACAATGACATTCAGAGAGAATAAATGAGATAAGTGTCAGACATGAGAAAGGGAACTTCCCCATCCATAAGCTCACCCACTAAAAAGCCACTTATATAACCACAGAGGCCTGGTCCCTTACTCAGGTGCACCCAATGGGAGCCCTGTAGTCCACACATACAGAAAGACATGAGAGTGGATGGGACTTGACTGGATTGGTGAAGGGAGGGAAGGGTGGTACAGGAGAGAGGTGATAGGAGAGGGGGAAATGGCATAAACTTATTTTGTCTGTATATACAAATTTTCAAGTTAAAACAAAAAAATTTTGTGTTAATAGAAGAAGCATACTTTCAGACTTACCAGAAATCCTGTAATGGTGGTAAAGGTAGAAATGCAAACGTAGGCCAAAGCATATATCATGAGAGAGAGGCTGCCTTATGGATCAGTTTCTGCAAGGTTTCTCTCAGGTCCCTGTTCCTAAGGTTGTATGTAAAAGGCTTCAGCATTTGTGGAATCACGGTGCACAATACATAAGCAGCAGTATTCTTCTTGGGAGAAACATTAATGCTAGAAGTGATGTAAAACCACAGTCCTTCACCATAAAACAAAGAGACCACTGACAGGTGAGATCCACAGTTTGATAAGGCTTTATACCTTCCCCTTACTAATGATATCCGCAAAACAGAAGAGACTATTTGGGTGTAAAAGAAAATGATTCCAGAGTTTGGCATGACACCAAATAAAAATGTTATGATATATACCAAGATATTATTGATGAGAGTGTTAGAACAGGCAAGTTTAACAACATGAGAAAGTTCACAGAAAAGTGGTACTTCCACATCTGTGCAGAAGAACAGCTCCTTGGGGACTGAACAGGTTTTGATCTCCCCAATCCGGGAGGATACAGATCCTGGCAGTTAGATAGTAACCAATCCACAAAGGGGAGAGAAACCCTCCTCACTGCTGAGCACCATTCCTATTCTCACACATGTTGTTGTGCCTGACCTGCACAATAGCTAACATGTCAACAACCCACCAAAGTCTAGCATGGATTACAGGGGAGAAGGCTTCAGGCAGTAGGATCCTTAGAGGCAGGAGGTTAAACAGTCATAATAGAGTTCCCATATTAGTGGACAGCTCAAGAAGGGGCTCCAAAACTATACAGCTGAGTCCTGAACCCTCACTAGTGTAGACAACTCCGAGAGAAATATAACGCCCACATAAACAGATTCTCTGGAGGATGGGAGAGAGAAAGTAAGAAGCCCAAGAGAGGAGGAAGGAAGGAAAAGGGGTGAGAGGGAGGGGGAGAGTAGGAAGTGAGGAGAGTACAAAGGGGAGCAACATAGGGGAAAGGAGGGGGAAGAGAAGGGAATACCTATTGAGCTTGTATAACTAGGCAAAATAAAAATTTTGTTCCTGAATACATCATGTGGTCTTTACGTTTGTTTACCTTTAACCATGAAACTATTTCCAACAGATGTGTGACATTCATCTAAGTAGAAAGAATAAAGTTCATAAAATATTGGCAAGCATCAGAGTTTACAATATCCTTCTATAGCAATTCATGTCTCCTTCCCTCTAAGAACTAATACTATCTAGACCTGGGCAATGCAAGCCATGGAATTCTGTGTTGTCCTAAGAATATATTCCCATATGTTGAGAGATGACATATGAGCTTTAAAGGAAATCAGCAAAGTGAGTCATGAAATATGTACATTTCGAAAGAATCCACCCACCCACACGAACACACAAAAATGGTGTTTAAGAAGAAAAGTTTTTATAGATATCAATATTAAGTGATGCGTACAACATAGTAAACAGAAAAGGTTCTACTAGATATATCTCTAAGAAACAGTTATGTCTTTCAACAGAAGGAGATACAAAAGAACACGAGAACATTTATTATTTGATATAATATGGGACTCACAGACTCTGATTATGATCCAAGCGAATGATACAGAAAAATTCACCAAACACATGAGAAACTTGCCTTATGTTTGCAACAGGAAATCTATGATACATTCTTAAGTAGCTTCATTAGAGTAATAATTTTGCTTGCTTATGTGTAACCAGAAATCATTCTTTAATTTGAATGTATGCAAATGTTATTGGGGTTTATGTCCACTAACCTGAGAAATCCCAGAAGCTTTACAATGTCAAATGATCAGAGAAAAAGCACCAAGCACTGAGTTTAATATCATCATGGAAAGGGAGAACCAAATTCTAGAAGTTGCTTTCTGATTTCTACAACTCTGTGAATTACTAATCTCTCTCTCTCTCTCTCTCTCTCTACATAAATAAGTAAAATACACTGTAGAATTTGAGGAAAGTAGAAACAGAAAATTCTTCATGCTATACATGCAGATACCAGGCAAAATGTCCTAAGTGTTGGATACATTTTTTTGGACACATTTGTTGTAGAAGTACAGGAGAAGTACATTTCTTGTAGAAGTACAGGAGAAGAAAGTATTAGTGAAATAAGAATCGTTTAGACCCGAGTTATGTGGAATGAAATCTATAAGAATTAGTGTGAATACCCCATGCAAAAGTAAGAAGAAAAGGGATTTTACCTTGACTTTATTTCAAACCAAATGACAATAACTTACCTGGATACTAAAGATAGAAACTGTGCCCTCATAGAGAGCAGAGGAAGCCATTTGTTCCTCATGAAGAAGAATGAACTCTAAGAGGAAGTCCAAGAATATTTTCCTGACTGGAATAGACTTTCTAATGAAGCATTCCCAACTGACTTCTATGGACTCTGCACCCCCAGGGATGTGATATCCACAGGTCCTCATTAGACCAGCTAGATTGCTATCATTCTGATCCTAGAAGTGTGTGTCCTTAAAGATCAAGAGTGAAGAAGTGAACTCATTAGCTTTCTTTTCCTGATCCCTGAGGCAATGATTCATCATTCAGTTTTTTTTCTACAAATTCTGCACAAATTTTCTTCACAGCTATTTTATACATACTGCATATTTCTTGTTTATTACATTGGAATAGTCTTTGATAGTCAGAAGCAAGGACCTCATAATCCAATGACAATGAGAAGCCTGATTATGTATGGATATGCATATATTATTTATATATGTTTGCACATGATGTGATTTCTTATGTATATTTTATACATATAAATATGAATATAAAAATTATAAGTATATGTATGATATATACATATATGTATATGAAATCATAACCTGCATTTGGGGATAGGAATAATAAAATTGCATGTTTTTAAATATATTTTTAATTTATTCACTTATTTATTAATTTATGTGTATTGGAGGACACTCTGTGTCGATGTGGAGGACCAATGCGATGTGATAATCATCTTTGATTGTTTATGCTTTTTGCTTCACTCTGGGATTTCCCAAGATCTGCCCTTTCTGCACATCCTGGCAATGCAGGCCCTTGGCATTTCTGCCTGGATTTTTTTTCACATGGGACCTGGGATCCCAACTCAGGACCTTCTTCTTTGGGGTAGAATCATAACTCCCGAGCCATCTCAACAAATCTAAAATTGCAAGTTTTAAAAAAGATACTGCAGAAAGTTCTGGAGTGTTCTGAGCTTTGAATATCATTATTGTGTACAAACTGTTGAAAGCTGTACTTGGATCTCAACAGGCATACCTACTCTTCTCCCTCCCTTTTTGTCTCTGAAATAACTAAATGAATATATTGAGAAATATGTCATTTATTTGTTTTGAGAGAGGAAGAGAGAAATTACTTACATGCATGCCTTGGTATATGGATGGAGGGCAAAAATAGATTTTCAGAAATTATTTGTCTCTTCCAATATAAGGCTTCTGGGAATAGAAGTCAAGCTATCAGATTTCTAAGCAAGTGACTTACTCACTGAGCCATCTCCATTGCACACGATAAATTCAACTGTTTTTAAAACAAAGATCTAACTCTGAAATTATGCTCCTAGATAAAAGAATGTACCATTATAAAGCGTGACTGGATTTAACTTCAGAGTGGAATTCTAGTGGCTATCTCAGCTCTTCAGTTATATTCAGTGGCAGTATTCTTTCCTTGTATGAGATAGTGCAGTTCTCCTTTATAGATCTCATAATAATATCCGATAACAAAGTCTCTCATAATAACATCATATAGCAAAGTCTCATAAACATCTTATATTCATACCAAACGCTTCAATGGAAAATTTAAGATAAATAAAATTTTCTTGTATCCTATATGTCATCTTAGGAATGTTGTGCAATACCATTCAACGTAACCTTGATTTTCAAGTAATACACTGAAATATACTACTATACCTCATAAATGCATGCAATTATTATGTTTCAATGGATTACAGATCTACATGCTGCAAAAATCATTGAAACTACATTTCATTAGTTAGTCCTTGTTTCTATGAGCAGAATAAGCACATTACATGTTGACAGCTAAAATCACTTGTTAAATATTTATTTTATGGAGCAAGAATCTGTTAACAGTTTTATTTTGTATGCTAAATACCATGGGACAGGATTGTAAGATGAACGACTCAGTCAACAATTGCCTCGCAATAGGTAAGAAAAATTCTGCCATGATAATAGCAAAGGTAAAGAAGAAAATTTACACGGTAAGAGGAACCATTTCCCTACAGAAAACCTCTTGGCATTTCCTGAATGAGTGGAATTAGCAATCTAAATAAATCATATTTCAAGAGGTAACAGCAAGAGATGAAATTTAAAAGGATTATTAAAATAACATTTGCAAGACTCTGAACAATTCTTGAACTCTTATTGAAACCACAAAGAACAATTTTTTATTTATGGATTTCATAAAGGACTGAATGTGCAACTGACATCTGCTAGTGATGATCTGGTAATGTACAGTTTGTCCAGTAACCAAAATTTTTTTAAAATTGTGTTTTCTAACCGTAAGAGATCATTAAAGGCAGAGCCTATATGACGCTGCATACACAAAAAAATGGTCACCATGGACCATACTACCAATGACGTGGTAGGTAGACAAATCTTTTTCTGGTCAAGAGAAAACAAAGAGCACTCTGCATGCTTCACTCTACAAGATGAATTTCCCTAGAAAGAATCCAATGAAAATGGCTGCAATTACAACCAGAAAAGAAGGGAAAGGACTGGTGGCATTATCTCTGAAGGATTCAACTGAGGTAGATCCAGGTTTATCTGAATGTGCTACCTTTCTGAGCCTTAAGCCTTCTTCTCTGAGGTGTCGATTTTCTTCTGATAGCTTCATCATTTCTCCCTGAAGTCTTTTACACTCTTCCATCAGTTTCCTCGTTTCAGTATCATTTAGTGAAACACTGTGTGGTTTTGGCAGGGGTCCATCTTGTTTAGACGCATTCAGTGGAACAGTTTTACCAGGCTCCATATCTTTCAGTTTATCGTTTTCATTCGGCATTTCAAATACACATCTCAATTTAGAATCCATTAATTCATCTGGTTTTGCCTCTTTCCCCACAGCTTCCATATCTGAAATGTTTGGTGGAGCAAACATTGTCTGTATCATGAACTTGTGTTTACTCTTTTCATTCGAATCATAGCCAAAAGGCTGTAGCATTACTGAAACAGTCACAGTTGACCCTGGGTCAATAATTCCACTGCTGGGTCTCACGCAGTATCGGCGAGGTGCTGTAGTCTTCACTTTGAAACACACTTTTCTATCAGAAGGATTTCGTAATTTAAGAATTGTAGTGACTACCTCTGTGAAGGGGCCTTTGAATTTGAGGTCTGTAGGCGGGTCGAGGACCAGGATCTGCTGGAGCTTCGCCATGGCCACGGAGGCGGAAGCCATTGGAGACAGCGCAGAGCAGAGGCGCGCCCACCGTGGCAGTTCGCTGCAAGGGGCGGGCGACGGTGTGGCGCCAGTTCCGCGGAGCTCTGGGACCCGACCAGGTTCGCACCTGCGAAACCTCTGTGCCTGCGCTGTGTTGCAGGTTCCGAGGGCCAAGTGTCGGGTCAGCAGCTCCTGATGTCACAACTGACTCAATCAAACCCACACCAGCCGCTGCATTCACGTGCATTGCGATCCTAGGCGCCCCACGTGATGGGCCCTGTGTACTTGTTAAGTATTGAAGACCTATACAAACTACCAAAGTCAGATTACAAAACCAAGATGAAATATAAATTACGTTTTTTAAAAATATTTTTTATTATTATTATTTATTCAACTGTGCGCATGTGTGTATGTATGTGCACGTGCATGTGTGTGTCTGTGTGTGTGTGTGTGTCTGTGTGTGTGTGTGTGTGTCTGTGTGTGTGTGTGTGTGTGTGTGTGTGTGTATAGAACCACGGACGAATTGGGGAACCACCATGGACACCTCCACCGCCTTCTGCCCCCGGGATTCACAGGCTCGGCCCTACCAGGACCAGAAGCACAGGCCACCCCCGCTTCCGCCTGGCATCTATACGTGGGATCTAGGATCCGAACTCAGGACCCTCCGCTTGCAAGGCAGAGGCTTAACCCCTGAGCCACCTCTCCAGCCCAAAAAAAATAAATTATGGTTTTTAGGGGCTTTTGTCATCCATTCCACTCTCCCCTTCTCCCCTTCCTTTTACCCCCCTCTCTTCTTCCCCTTCTCCTGGTGTTTTCCGCTTCCTCCCTGCCATCCCCTGGAGCAACCTTTTATGTGGGCTTGGAACATCCCTGAGTCTTCCACCCTAGTTATGGTACAGGATTCAGTGGCATAGCCCAGGGCCACTTTTGTACTACCCACTATCATAGGAGCTCTATTGCTTTTAAAGAGACTACAATTCTAAATATATATACATGAAATATAAGTTCACCTAGATTCACAAAGTAAACAGTACTAGATGTAATGCAATAAGGTAATCCTAACACAATAGCGGCAAATATCAATGTCATACTATCACTTTGAGGTGGATCTTCTGGAATAAAACTAGGTAGGGAAATATAAGAGTTAACTAAAATCATTAATAAAATGAATGCAGCAGATGGCTTCAAAGCATATTACCCAAACATAAAGAATACATATCCTCCTGAGCAGAAATCAAGTATCAGTAAATAAAGAGAAGTAAGTAAACCTATGTATATTAGGACACAGTGTAAAAAGCTAGACTTCCACAAACGAAACTATAGACAATGGAAAAACTCATGGAAATTAAATGGAATACTACTAATAATATTGGCTTGATTGAAGAAATCATAAAGCAAATAAAACATTCCCAGTGTTCAAAGACAAAAAAAACCAGCAACCAAAATTTATGGGATACTGTGAAGGAAGTCATTATAGGGAATTGTACAGCTCTCAGTGTTAGTTCAGAAATCAGAGAGAAAACAAACAACCTGATTATATGCCTCAAGAAATTGGATAAATTATTTCTGATTACAAATGTTTATTTAAAGAGATGTGGTATAGGAAAAAGCAGGCATACGTGAGGCACTACGGATTCAGGGAGGCCCTAGCCCGGCTCCCAGCTAAGGACAAGCCTGGGCACATAAAGACATGTCCCAACAGAGGACTGTTCAGGCAGAGGGATGAACACTCAATGGGAAATGGCCGTCCAACCCAACCCTGGACAGGACATCTAGTAAACAGTTAAATGACTGGTGGCTGTCCCCCGGAGGAGAGATGGCAACACCTGATTGGACCCTTACCTTATATAAGCCCAAAACGCCCTTAATGACTTTGAATCTGCTGCCTCTCATCCACAGCATCTTCTCACCTGATTTCTGGGGTCATCCCCGTTGCTCGCTTGCCCATTCACCTCGAGACCTTCTTCTCTCCCAAGTCTGGCCCCGCAGGGGATACAGCAACACATACTAACTCAAAAGGAATTACTGAAAAAAAGTTGTTTTCTTGAGAAGTTTTCTCAAAGCTTCAATCATATCCTTGTTCCTCAAGCTGTAGATGAAAGGGTTCCTCATTTGTGGGACCACAATGTACATCACTGAAGACATAGCTATCTCTTTTCTTGAAATGGTAAAGACACAGGTAATGTACACCCATGCAGCTTTCCCATAGAACAGGGATACCACCAATAAGTGAGACCCACAGGTGGAAAAAGAATTTCGCCTTCCTTTCTCAGAGGAAATATTTGTAACAGAAGAGACAATTTTTGTATAGGAGAAAATGATTCCACAGATAGAAACACCACCCAAATATGAAAGTTTACATATAAATCAGAATGTTGTTGATGACAGTGTCTGAGCATGCAAGCTTGATGACCTGAGCAAGTTCAGAGAAAAATAGAGAGATTTCCAGATCTGTGCAGAAGGACAGTCTCAGCAACATTAAACCAAGCAGTAGAGTGTTGACCATGCTAATATGTAGGGACATTAGAAGGAGCAGACCACAGAGTTGGTGGTTCATGATGACCTTGTAGTTCAGGGGATGACAAATGGCCACATGGCAGTCATAGGCCATTACTGCAAGGAGACAGTTCTCCAACGAAGCAAATTCCAAAATAAAGTAAACCTGACTCAGGCAGCCTGTTTAAGTAATGCTCAGGTTCCGTGTCTGCATGTTCAGTAGCATCTTTGGGATGGTGCTTGTACTTAAACGGACATCAGTCAATGAAAGATTAAAGAGAAAGAAGTACATGGGTGTGTGGAGGTGGGAATCAACACTCACAGCCAGGATAATGAGCAGATTTCCCAGGATGGTGACCAGGTTAATGAACAGGAGGAGGCTGAAGATGAGGGGTTGCAATGCTAGATCATCTGTTAGACTCGCTAGAAATAACTGGACAACATCTGGTTGGTTTCTCCCTTGCATGTTGTCAATGAATCTGACAGGAACGTCAATGAAGACAATTAAAGAACTGCCAACAAAATTAGCCACAGCACTTGGGAACATGTAAGAAATACAACTAACTGCTTTGTTCCCATTGGGACTTATTCTGAATGTCTGAAAGTCGAAGTCTGGAAGTACAGATTTTATTAAGTTCGCCAGATGATACTGATGATGGAGCAATACCTGAATGACACTGAGACTAATTCCAATGAACTTAATGTGCCTTGTACCTCGTCCCAAGCCGAAAAATATCTTGTGATCATCAAAATGCCCAGCCCTGCGCCATGCTCCATGGTGATTCATCAACATTAGCCATGCATAACAAGATTTATATTCCTTTTCCATTTAAATATGCTTAATGATCACACTCTTTAATTTAGCATTTGTCTGGATTTCTGCAGGGATGGCTGCCACCCCTCAGTGCCTTAATCAAAGGCAGACTTCTTTGCCTTCTTTTCTGCTCTACCTTGCCCCTTTCCCACTATACTTGTTAGATGCAGTTTGATCCACAGTAGCCCATATGATGAAAATAAAGTAGAGAACTGATTTTCAAAGTTGTCCTCTGATTTCTAGCCATGGACCATGTATCTGTCTGTCTCACCTTTTCCTTCATCTCTTCCTCCTCTTTTTCAAATAAGTGAAGTGAAGTGGAACATATTATGAAAATTAGCAGTATGTTAGGTGAAATGCAGAAAAGTGGAAAGGAAGATTGTTTTTCGCGAAGGGTCTATGCTAATCTTCTCCATATTGTCCCAATTTTAGTATATGTGCTGCCACAGGGAGCACAAAAGGAAACAGCCCTATTCTATCTTGTAATTTAGAAGTTCAGAGAAATGTAATCACTTAATACAAAACTCTGGGAACTTTAGTCATGAAGGAAATACCATCAAGGTCAACAATCTTTGATAAAGGTATCTAACGAAATATATAGGAATTAATATGACAGAAACTATCAATGAGTTAGATACAGTATCATGACAGCAGCATTTTAAAAATATTAACCAGATCTCCCTCCCGTACCACCTTATCCACCCAACTGTGCTTCCCACTCCGCCAGCCCGCCAGGTCGCCCCGTGTCCCAGCTGAACCCAGGCTGCCTCCAGCTTTAGCCTGGGCCACGCCCTGGGAACCCAGCCCCTTCTCTCCCTCCCGTGCCACCTTGTCTGCCCGACCACGTGTCCCACTCTGTCATCCTTAGGTGAGTCCGCCCAGGCCCCCAGGTCACCCAGTGTCCAGCAGCACCCAGGCTGCCTCTGGTTTTAGCCGGCCACTCCCCGGGCCCCAGCCCCTTTCTTCCTCCTGCCTGCCTGTCCGCCCAATTGGACAGGACTTGCTCACATTCCTCCATCCTTGGAGCTTGGGTGGGCCACTAAGCCAAGTCCCAGGTCCCAGGTGAAGAATTCTGCCATCAACATCAGCCCCTCTGCCTCTCTGGGCCACCGGGGACCCACGCATGTGGTCTAAGGAAAACACACTGCTACTAAGAATTCAATAGAGTCCAAAGAAAACTCAAGCAAAGTTCTAAGGGTCAAAGGCCTTACATCTGAAAACCACTACAATCTTCCTATCACATGGGAGAGATTCTTCACATCCAGCCCAAAGATAAGTAAACCTCCTGTTTTTCACCTTACTGTTCCTTTCTCATTTTAATCACTGTAGATTAACTTTTCCATACAGCCACCCCAAAAACATATACAACTACAGGGAGTACACCACACACTTTCACATATCACCAAGATAGTACATCCTAAAAGTGCACTACCATATTAATATTCACCCCCTGTCTACTTAACCTGACATAACTGATGTACTAACAGCCTAATAGCCTCAACTAGGAAATAACAATAACAAAAGACAAACATACCTAACTCCAAGGAAAGCACTAATAATAACTGCCCAAGTGTAGTAATAAAAACTAAATCAGTTCAGTCAAAAACACACAGAAACTGAAAAGCCCTAGAAGACAAAACAACAATGGCCAAGTCAAACTGCAGATCCATGAGAAACAAAACCCAAGAAGACCAATCTCCCACCGAAAGAATTAACCCCTTAATGATGGATTCCAACCAGAACAAATTCTCAACAAACAGCCAAGTAAGCCATACCCAAGACTACCACTTTCAAAGTATGATCATTACCATGATTAATACTATGAAAGAGGAAATGCGAGAAGAGTTAAACAACCGCATCAACCATGTTGTACAGGAACACAACAGACACATGGAGGAGTTGAGAAAAACAGTTCAAGAAACAAAAATAGCCATAAAGCAGTTAAAACAGTCTCAGGCAGAGTTTAAAATTGAATTAAAAGACAAGTTATCTTCAACCCAAATCTCAACAGAGAGTCTTATCAGCAGAAATAACGAAGCAGAAAATAGAATTTCAGATCTTGAAGACAAAGTTGGAGAATTAACCAGCTCAATGGAAGAGATTGTTAAAGCCAAAAAAAAAAAATACTTGAGAGGAACATTCAAGAGACATGGGACACTGTAGATTAACTTTTCCATACAGCCACCCCAAAAACTTAAACAACTACAGAGTGTACACCTAACATATGCATTCATAGAACACCAGAGCAAGAATCCCAAAATACAACACCTGAGGAAAGTTTTCAAATTATCATAATTGAAAACTTCCCTCAACTGAAGAATGAGAGGCCCATCCAAATACAAGAGGCATTTCACACTCCAAACAGATATAACCAAATTAGAAAATCGCCACAGCAAATAGTAGCCAAACACTCCACATTCAAGACAACGAAAAGGTGCTGAGAGCTTCAAAAGAATAAAAGCAAGTCACTTTTAAAGGCAAACCTATTAAAATAACAAATGACTTCTCAATGGAAACAGTAAAAGCAAGAAGAGCTTGGAGAGATGTACTTCAAGTATTAAGTGAGCAAAAATGTCAATCCAGACTGATATACCTGGCAAAACTATCTGTCATGATCAAGGGAGAGAGAAAAATTTTCCAGCACGCAGACAACTTGAAGGGATACATGTCTACCAAACCAGGCCTTCAAAAAATGCTAGAAATGATACACAAACTTGAAGAAAAAAACAAGCGTATGCAGGAGGACAGAAAATAATACCAACAAACCAAAAATGTCAAAGAATAAGCTTACAAAATTCACTAAACATAAAAAATGTCCAGAATTAAAAATAATTTCTCCATTATAACATTAAATGTCAATGGTATTAACTCACCAATCAAGAGACACAGATTACAAACTTGGATTAAAAACCACAACCCATCAATCTGCTGCTTTCAGGAAACTCATCTCACCACAAAAGATACGCACATCCTAAAAATGAAAGGCTGTTCCAAAATTCTGCAAGCTAATGGAACCTGGAAAATGGCAGGGGTAGCCATTATGCTTTCGGACAAAGTGGACTTCAAACCCCTAAAAATCATAAGAGACACAGAGGGATACTTCATTTTAGTCACAGGTACAATTCACCAAGAAGACTTCACAATACTGAACATGTATGCACCCAATACGGGCCCCTCCACATTGATTAAGAAAACCCTACAGCATCTAAAGCAAGAAATCAACCCCCAAACAATAATTCTTGGGGATTTCAACAACGCCCTCTCAACCTGGGATAGATGAACAGGTCAAAAGCTTAACAGAGACACTTGGGAACTTAATCAAACTCTTAAAGAAATGGACCTTACAGATTGCTATTGAACTTTTCTTCCACGCACCGAAGAATACACATTTTTCTCAGCAGCACACGGAACTATCTCCAAAATACATCACATATTTTTTTTAACTTTGTTTTTTTAAATATATTTTTATAATAATTTCACTCATACAAACTTAATGGGTACACCAGTGCCCTCCCTCCCTCCTCCTCCCCCCGTACCCTCTGCTCCTCCTCCCCATCTCCCTCCCTTCCCATCCCCTAGTGCCTCCCACCCCAATTCCCAGAGAGTCCTTTTCTGTGCATGCCTGATTTTCCTCTGGGCCCTCCTCTCCGATGACGTACAAGGACCCAGTGGTCTTTCCCTGAACCCTTTCCCGTGTTCCCCTTAAGTATAGGAACACTGCTGTGGCTGCCAATCCTTTGCCTCCAAGGATCTTGGTGCCTTTAGCAGATGCTAGACTTTGTGAGGTCAACAATGTGTTGGACAATGTGCAGGGCATGTAAAGTCCAATTATAATTGCTTCAGCCCTAACTTTTATGGAGTGTCTTACATATCATTGCTCCTCCCATTCTTTTGATCTTACACTCACATATTGGGCCACAAAATGAATCTCCATATATACAGGAAAGTTGAAATTCTAGCCTGTGCCCTATCAGACCACCACGGCCTAAAACTGGACATCCACAACACAACAAATGACAGAAAATACACCAACTCCTAGAAACTTAATCCTATGATGCTGAATGAGAACTGGATTCAGGAAGAAATTAAAAAGGAAATTCAAGATTTCCGGAAAGTGAACGATAATGAATATACAACATACCAAAATCTCAAGGACACAATGAAAGCTGTCCTAAGAGGTAAGTTCATAGCTCTTAATGCCTACATCAAAAAAATGGAAACATCAGAAATGAATAACTTAAGAATATAGCTTAAAGATTTAGAGAAACTAGAGAAATTTGATCCCAAACGTAGAGGAAGAGAGGAGATTAGCAAGTAAGGGGAGAAATATCTGAAATCGGGATTAGGGAGAGGATAGAGAAAATCAACCAGTCAAAAAGATGGTTCTTTGAAAAAATCAACAATATTGATACACCCCTAGCTAAATTAACCAAAAGCAAGAGAGAGAAAACCCAAATTAACAAAATTAGAAATGAACATGGAGTTATCACTATTGATACCCAAGAAATCCAGAGAATTATAACAGCATATTACAAAAACTTATACTCTGTGAAATTTGACAACACAAAAGAGAAGGACGAATTCTTAAGTAAACACAACTTACCTAAATTGAATCAGGAAGTTGTGAATTATTTAAATAGTCCTATGAGTCCTATGAGGAAATTGAGGAAGTAATCTTGAATCTTCCTACCAAAAAATGTCCTGGACCAGATGGATTCAGCACAGAGTTCTACCAGACATTTAAGGGGTTAATAACACCAGTACTCCATAAACGCTTACATCAAATAGCAAAGGAAGGAACACTACCAAATTCCTTCTATGAAGCTAATATCGTTTTAATCCCAAAACCTAATAAAGATTCACTTAAAAAAGAAAACTATAGGCCAATCTCTCTAATGAACACAGATGAAAAGATTCTCAATAAAGTCTTAGCAAATCAGATTAAAAACATATCAAAAAGATCATTCATGGCAACCAAGCAGACTTTATCCCCGACACACAGGGTTGGTTCATCATATGCAAATCAATAAATTTAATTCATCATTTAAACCAGTCCAAAGTCCAAGACCACATGATACTCTCGATAGATGCAGAAAATGTTTTGACAAGATCCAACAGCCTTTTATGATCAAAACGCTAGAGAGAGTAGGAATGGAATGAAACTTTATCAATATAATTAAAGCTATATAAAACAAGGCTACAGCAAGGATTATATTCAATGGGGAAAAACTGGAAGCATTCCCACTTCGACCAGGAACTAGACAAGGCTGTCCACTCTCACCACTTCTATTCAATATTGTACTTGAAGTCTTAGCTGAAGCCATAAGAAAAGAAAAGGGCATAAAAATGATTCAAATTGGCAAGGAAGAAGTCAAGTTATGCCTATTTGCAGATGACATGATCTTATACCTGAGTGATCCCAAAAACTCCCCCAGGAAGCCCCTGGAACTAGTTGAGAAGTTCAGCAGGGTAGCAGGATACAAAATAAATGCACAAAAATCAGTGGCTTTCCTACATGCTCAGAATGAAAGAAGTAAAAAACCCTGAGAGAAACAATCCCATTTACTATAGCCCCTAAAAAAAATAATATATGGCAACCAAGTGGGCTTGGTAAAAACCTAACCAAGGAGGTAAAAGACCTTTACAATGAAAACTTTAAAACCCTAAAGAAAGAAATTGCAGAAGACACCAGAAGGTGGAAAGACCTCCCATGTTCCTGGATTGACAGAATCAACATCGTGAAAATGACCATCCTACCAAAGGCAATATACAAATTCAATGCTATACCAAATAAAATCCCTAAGCAATTCTTCAAAGAAGTTGAACAAACAATCTCAAAATTCATATGGAGGCACAAAAGACCCAGTATAGCAAAGACAATACTGAGTAACAAAAACACTGCTGGAGGAATCACCATACCAAACCTTAGTCTATATTACAAATCCATAGTTATAAAAACAGCCTGGTACTGGCTCCAAAATAGACACACAGATCAATGGATAAGGATTGAAGACCCAGATGTAAGCCCACAAAATTACAGCCATTTGGTCTTTGACAAAGGGGCCCAAAGAATCCAATGGAAAAAGAACAGCATCTTCAACAAATGGTGCTGGCAAAACTGGATCTCCACATGAAGAAGATTAAAGCTGGACCCGTACTTTTAACCATGTATAAGACTTAATTCGAAATAGATCGAGGACCTTGATATAAGGCCAGAGACTATAAAAACCATAGTTGAAAGGATAGGGAACTCCCTCGAGCTGATTGGGCTAGGCCAACATTTCCTAAACAGACATCCAATGGCACAGTCACTGCTACCAACTCTCAACAGTTGGGATCTTGTGAAATTAAAGAGCTTCTGTTCAGATAAAGAGATTGTAACACGAGCTCAAAGGCCACCCACAGAATGGGAGAAAATCTTCACTAACCAGATATCTGATAGAGCTCTACTGTCAAGAGTGTGCAAAGAACTTAGAAAACTAAACACCAAGGAAACCAATGGCCCAATTAAAAAATGGGCCCTGGAACTTAAAAGAAATTTTTCCAGGGATGAAACTAAAATGTCTAACAAATATCTTAAAAAATGCTCCGCTTCTTCGGCTGGAGAGGTGGCTCAGGGGTTAAGCCTCCACCTTGCAGGCAGAAGGTCCTGAGTTGAGTTCGGATCCCAGATCCCACGTGTAGACGCCAGGTGGAAGCAGGGGCGGCCTGCGCTTCTGGTCCTGGTGGGGTGGAGCCTGTGAATCCTGGGGCAGAAGGTGGTAGAGGCATCCTCGGTGGTTCCCGAATTCATCCGTGATTCTACACACACGCGCACATACATATCCACATGCGCACATTTGAATAAATAATAATAATAACAATAAAAATTTTTTAAAAAATGCTCCACTTCTTTAGCCATCAGGGAAATGCAAATCAAAAGTTCCCTGAGATATCATCTCACCCAGGTCAGGATACAAACAACAACAAATGTTGGAGAGGATGTGGAGAGAGGGGAACTCTCCTACATTGTTGGTGGGAATGCAGGCTCATACAGCCACTCTGGCGAGCCATCTGGAGATTCTTAAAGAAATTAAAGATTGAAATGCCATATGACCCTGCTATTCCACTTTTGGGAATAACCCCCCATACAGCAGAGGTTCACCTCGATAGCACAAGCACGACCATGTTCATAGCAGCACTGTTTACAATAGCAAAGTCATGGAATCAACCCAAATGTCCAACAGTTGACGAGTGGATAAGGAAAAGTGGTACATCTACACAATGGAGTACTACTCAGCCATCAAAACTGATGAATTACTGGAATTTGCCGGGAAATGGATGTCATTAGAAACAATTATGTTAAGTGAAGTATCCCAGACACAGAAAATTAAGCACTGTATGTACTCTCTAATAGATGGCTTCTAGTACCAAACCCACCTAGAGACACTCAAAGATAAGTCTCTCTAATACTTACATTAATTGTAAAGATTATGAACAGGAAGGATGGGGAAGGAGGGACACACCAGTAAGAAGGACAGAGGGGACCATGATACAGCACAGAAAATAGGACACCATCAAGGACAGCAAGTAAGTAAGGAGACATCTGGTTAAGTTCACAGACATTCTTTCCTGATCATTTACAACTGATGGGGTGTGATCTTACCAGAAGGGGAGGGCATATAGTCTGGCAGATAGAAAGACCCCATTTTGCAAATGGGTGATTAACCCCTCCCTCCCCACAGTTTCCTACTTTTATTACATCTACCTTTCAATATACTCTTATAACAAGACTCTAATTTAACAGGTTTTTATCTCTGGCCAGGGGGTGATATCGAATACCCATCAGGATGGAGTGGAGGGCATTGCAAGAGCAGTAAATCTAAAAAAACTAAATCAAACAACCATAATCCAGAACATCAGAGACTCTATATCAACCACTTGGTACTAGTCCAGCCTAATCTCTCCACATCCTGAAGCTAAGGGAAATTTGCAGAAAAGGGGGCGGTAAGATTGTAAGAGCACAAGGATGGGAGGAGTAACGATATGCAAGAATCTCCACACAAGCTAGGGCCAAAGGTAGATAGAGAATAGATGATGTATAGCTATATTACAATTAGGTATATCGATAGATATATGACAGAGAGATACATTAGATTGATAAAGTTAATCAATTGCTTACAGATAATATTTGATATTTGGGTAGATCAATAGTAGATGATAAATATATGAACAAATGATAAATGCTTACATAGGATATTTAGCTGAATACATAGATAATAGTGATATATTATGAATAAGTGATAGATGATAGTGATAACAGAATAGCACATGATAGAGAAATCATTGATTGAAAGAGATAGGTAGGTAGGTAGACAGACAAACAGACAGACAGATATATGAGATTCTATAATGCTCTACAGACCAGTCACATAAAGTTCAAAAGTTGGAATCAATTCCTCAATAAAGCTATGAATAAGGAAAGATGTCTTTGGTATATAAAAACAGAATATATCAGTCATAGTTAAATTTTATCATAGACAGATTCACTGTGTAAGAAGTTTGACACAGTATTGGCTTTCTGTGTTTTGAAGTTAATGTACATGCTGCATTAGTTTATTTTGCTGTTGCTGCGTTAGCATTCACTGGTCACTTCAACTTAAGGAAGAAAGGGTTTAATTAGATTTCACGTTTGAAGTTAAAGTACACATGATGGGGAAGTTACAGCTGCAGAAGTTTGAGGCAACTGCTCATATTTTATAAACAGTTATGAACCAGAAAGCTATGAATGCTTGTGTTCAGTTTAATGATTCTATTCTATTACGTTCAGGATCCAATCTCAAAGAATGGTGCTACCTGCAAGGGTCAGATCTTCTTGGTTCAATTAAACTATTCAAGATAGTCCCTCACAGGTGTGCTCAGTGGTTAGCATAGTGTAGGTTACATATCACAGGTGTGCCAAGATTGTCTCCTAGATGATCCTACGATTTTTTATTCTGTCCATTTGTGTGTGTGGCCGTGTGGTATATGTGTGTGCAAGAGGGCACTTGAGTATATGTGTGCCTGTTGAGCATGAGTGTGATACCGGGAATAGTCTTAGATTTATCTGCCTCCTTATTGATTTGTTGTGGGATTTCGCAGGCTGTGCCTTCTGGATTGGAATTTCAAGTGACTGTTATATCTACCCAGCAGTTTTATGTGATATCTGAGGATCTGAACTCTGGTCCTTCTGCTTGCTTGCAAGGTATACACTTTAATCCCCAAGTCATCTCCCCACCACAATAATGTCATCTTGACCACCAATTCTAACCATCACACGTGAATCATATTGCTTCATGTATTTATACAATATTTTGTACTTATGCAACATTTGTCTCACTATGTAAGGAAAAGATGTAGATATAATGTCCTTCTGATTGTGTTACCAGCATGTGTCCGTTAAGATAGACAAGAGAAGGCAAGAAGTGAATGCTCAGAGAACAAATGAAGGTCTGCCTGATACTTGAAACAAATGTGAGTCAAAACTGCAGGAATTAACCCAGACTTGTCTGAAAGTCTAAATCATTCACATAAGAGTTCTTTATTGATCATGTTAGCTCCTCAGAGATGTTTGCTGCCCTGAAATTGTAGGGAAGTGGAGTCTAGAAAGCCAGGAGCTATGGATATCAAACTCCCAAGGACTACAAGGTGTGCACAGAGCCTGAATGTGATCTGGAGTCACAGGACAGTTCAGCATGCCTGTCCCAGGAACCATCACACTGTAAGGGAAGGAAAAGATCACTGACTTCGTGTACCCTGAACACAGAGCATCTATGTTTCCTGAAGAAACATAGAAGAAAAACAGATTCTGATTTTTGACATTTGGAAGCTTGTGGTGATGCTACAAATGGGAATACTTCCAACAGATCAGTGGCCAACACATCATCATTTCCCCACCACATGTACTAGTGAGGATCTCAGGAGAAACAATGACATATAGAGAGAATAAATGAGATAAGTGTCAGACATGAGAAAAGGAACTTCCCCATCCATAAGCTCTCCCACTGAAAAGCCTCTTATATTACCACAGAGGCCTGGTCCCTTACTCAGGTGCACCCAATGGGAGTCCTGTGGTCCATACATGCAGAAAGACATGAGAGTGGATGGGACTTGACTGTATTGGTGATGGGAGGGGAGGGTGGAACAGGAGGGACTTGATAGGAGATGGGGAAAAGGCATAAATTTATTTTGTCTGTATATACAAAATTTTAAGTTGAAACAGGGCTGGAGAGGTGGCTCAGGGGTTAAGCCTTTGCCTTGCAGGCAGAAGGTCCTGAGTTCGGATCCTAGACCCCACGTCTAGACGCGGGCGGAAGCGGAGGCAGCCTGCGTTTCTGGTCCTGGTAGGGCGGAGCCTGTGAATCCCGGGGCAGAGTAAACAGGAGATGGAGGTGTCCATGATGGTTCCTGAATTCGTCCGTGGTTCTACACACATACAAACGCGCACACATGCATTTCACAATTGAATAAGTAATAAATAATAAAATTTAAAAAAAATTTAACTTAAAACAAAAAAAGATTGTGGTAATAGAAGAAATCCTGTAATGGTGGTAAAGCTAGAAATGGCAAACTTAGGCCAAAGCATATATCCCTAGAGACAAGCTGCCTTACAGATGAGTTTCTGCAAGGCTTCTCTCATGTCCCTGTTCCTAAGGCTGTACATAAAAGGCTTCAGCATTTGCGGAATCATGGTGCACATTACATAGGCAGCAGTATTCTTCTTGGGAGAAACATTAATGCTAGACGTGATGTAAACCCACAGTCCTGCACCATAGAACAAAGAGACCAAAGACAGGAGAGACCCACAGCTTGAGAAGGCTTTATACCTTCCCCTTGCTGATGATATCCTCAAAACGGAAGAGACTATTTGGGTGTAAGAGAAAATGATTCCAGAAGTTTGGATGACACCAAATAGAAATGTCATAATATATACCAACAAATTATTGATGAGAGTGTTAGAACAGGCAAGTTTAGCTACATGAGAAAGTTCACAGAAAAGCGGTACTTCCACATCTGTGCAGAAAGACAGTTGCAATGACATAAGCCCAATCATCACAGTGTTCATAATGCTGATTAGGAAGGAACATAGAAGGAGCAGACGACAAAAGCAAGGTTCATGATGACAGTGTAGCTCATCACTGCAAAAGACAGCTTTCTATTGCAGAAAAGCCAAAACAAAGCAGGCTTGAATGAGGCAACCTATATGTGTGATGCTCCGGGCTAGAGTTTGAATGTTCACCAGCATCTTGGGGATGACAGTGGTGCTTAAGCAGATTTCAATGAAGGACAGGTTGGAGAGGAAAAAGTACATGGGTGTTTGGAGATGGGAGTCAGAACTCATGAGAAAAATGATGAGCACATTTCCCAGGATGGAAACAAGGTATATGGACAAGAAGAGGCAAAAAATGAGGGGCTGCAGTACTGGGTCCTCTGTTAGTCCCAGAAGAAAAAAATGTGAAACACTTGTTTGGTTTTTGGCTTCCATGTGATTCATCAATCTTGTGGAGCTAATAACATATATGATCATACTTTTATGGCATCTTCTTTCTGTTAAAAATGCAGTTTCAATATATATATATATATAGATTTAGTCCTCATGATCTACTAAGACAAAAACCATCAGTAGTCATTTACAATCCCTACAGATGTGTTTGGGTCATACTGAGTTTTATTCAATGCAAACTCATTTGTACTACAGAAATTTGTGAGTGCTCAAATGCATTCCTCCACAAAATTCTTCCTCACCATCCTCACATTTGTCTTTCCATGCCATCTATTGAAACCGATTTTTTGATCATCTACTCTGTTTCCTGTGTCATAATAATCCTGGAAAGTGAAATGATATATAAGGAATTGCTTTTTTTGCATCAGAAGTGTCCCAATACATTATAGAAAGAATATTTTATGTGCTCTACTTAAATAATAGTAACTGATCATCTGTTTGGTACTCAGACATAGTTGGGTCACATCAAATAGAGATGAATTGTTGTATTCCATGATGGACATGAAACAAAGTTAGGGCATGATATACTTTGGATCAAAGCTCAGATTGACCAATGATTTGCAAGATACTCCACACAAGTTAGGACCGAAGCAATCATAATTGGACATTGCATGCCCAGCGCAATGTCCAACACACTATTGACCTCACAAAGTCTAGCATATGCTAAAGGCACCAAGATCCTTGGAGGCAAGGGATTGACAGCCACAGTAGTGTTCCTATGCTTAAGGGGAACACAAGAAAGGGTTCAGGGAAATGCCACTGGGTCCTTGTATGTCATCGGAGAGGAGGGTACGTCAGAGGAGAGTCAGGCATGCACAAGAAAGTACTCTGGGAATTGGGGCGGGAGGCACGGGGGGATGGGGCGGGAGGGGTGAGGGGAGGGAGAGCAGGGGGTTGGGGGGGGAGGGAGGGAGGGAACTGGTGTACCTATTAAGTTTGTATGATCTGAAATAGTAATAAAAATGTATTATAAAAAAATAAAAAAATAATTAAGAGTAAAAAAAATAAAAAAGCTCAGATAGTCTCACTCTGCAGTAAACTTTTTTGACTAATTTCTGTTTATGGAACGTGGATCACACAGAGTTGTCACACCGAATCACCAAAAAGGACTCTTGCCCAGACAAGCATATTTGGTTAGTCCCTGATATTGACCCTCCTTCCCCAGTGAACAAATTTTGATCTCCCCAATCAAGGAGCATACAGAGCCAGGCAGTTAGATAGTAACCAATCCACAAAGAGGAGACAAACCCTCCTTACTGCTGTGTACCACTCCTATCCTTACAGACGTTATTGAGTTTCTTCTTATATTAAGATCTTTGTTCAAACAGTCTTTTATCTTTGCTTAGGAGATGAAATCGACAGCCAATGAGGATACAACCACGGACAGTTTAGGAACAGCAAAACTGAAAACAACAACAAACCATAGTTCAAAAAACCAATGACCCTACATTATTCACCTGGAACCAGACCAGGTAAATCTATCCCAATCCTAAAGCTCAGTGAACCTTGAAGAAGAGGGGCCTGCAAGATTATAAGAGCCTGAAGATGGGGAGGGCCAATGATATATAAGATACTCAGACAGTTCAGGCCTACATAAGCCAGGATATATCCACTATGTAATTGGACTTTGCCTGACCTGCACAATGGCTAACATGTCAGCAACCCACCAAAGTCTAGTATGGATCACAGGGGAGAAGGCTTCAGGCAGTAGGATCCTTAGAGGATAGTGGTTAAACAGTCATAATACAGTTCCCATACTAGTGGATCTTTCAGGAAGGGGCTCCAAACTATGCCTCTGAGTCCTGAACCCTCACTAGTATAGACAACTCCGAGAGAAATTTAACATCCACATAAACAGATGCTCTGGAGAATGGGAGGGAGAAAGTAGGAAGCACCAAGAGAGGAGGAGGGAAGGAAAAGGGGTGAGAAGGAAGGGGAGAGTGGGAAGTGAGGCGAGTACAATGGGAAGAACATGGGTGAAAGAGGGGAGCAGAAAGGAAAACCTATTGAGCTTGTATAACTAAGCAAAATGAAATATTTGTTCCTGAATACATCATGTGGTCTTTATGTTTGTTTACCTTTAACCATGAAACTACTTCCAACAGGTGTTTGGCATTCATCTAAGTAAAAGAACAAAGAGAATAAAATGTTGGCAAGCATCAGAGCTTACAGTACCCCTCTATAGCAATTCATGTCTCCTTCCCACTAAGAACTAATACTATCTAGACCTGGCAATGCTAGCAATGGGATTCTCTGTTGTCTTAACATTTTTCCCATAAGTTGAGAAATGACATATGAGCTTTAAAGGAAATCAGCAAAGCGAAACATGAAATGCATACATTTCCAAACAATCCATCCCCAACATGAACATACAAAAATGGTGTTTAAGAAGGAAAATTTTTATAGATATCAATATTATGCAATGCATACAAAATAGTAAACAGTAAAGGTTCTACTAGAGATATCTCTTACAAACAGTTATGTCTTTCTCCTGGAGGAGATACAAAAAAACAAGAAAATATTTATTCTTTGATATAATATGGGACTCACAGACTCTGACTGTGATCCAATTCAATGATACGGAAAAAAAAATCACCAAATACGTGAGAAACTTGCCTTATCTTTGCAACAGGAAATGTATGATGAATTATTAAGTAGCTTCATTATAGTAATAATTTTGCCTGCTTATGTATAAGCAGAAATCATACTTTAATTTGAATTTATGTAAATGTTATTGGGGTTCATGGGGACTAACCTGAGAAAACCCAGAAGCTTTACAAGCTCAAATGATCAGATAAAAAGCACCAAGCACTCCGTTTAATATCATCATGGAAGGGGAGAACCAACTTCTAAAAGTTGCTTTCTAACTTCTACAACTCTGTGAATTACTAATCTTTCTTTCTCTCTCTCTATGTTTATCTCTCTCTTTCTCCGTTTCTCTTTCTCTCTCTCTCTCTCTTTCTATATAAATAAGTAAAATAAATTGTAGAAGGTGAGGAAAGTAGAAATAGAAAATTCTTCATGCTATACTTGCAGATACCAGGCAAAATGTCTTAAGTGTTGGAAACATTTTTTGGACACATTTGTTGTCATGTAGAAGTACAAGAGAAGAAAGTATTAATGAAATAAGAGTCGTTTTGGCCCGAGTTATGTGGAATGAAATATATAAGAATGACTGTGAATATCCCATGCAAAAGAAAGAAAAAAAGTCATTTTACCTTGACTTTATTTCAAACCAAATGACAATAACTTACCTGAATACTAAGTATAGAAACTGTGCCCTCATAGAGAGCAGAGGAAGCCATTTGTTCCTCATCAAGAAGAATGAACTCTAGGAGGAGGTACAAGAATATTCTCCTGACTGGAATAGACTTCCTAATGAAGCATTCCCAAATGACTTCTATGGACTCTGCACCCCAGGGATGTGATATCCATAGGACCTCATCAGACCAGCTATATTGCTATCATTTTGATCCTAGGAGTGTGGGCCCTTAAACATCAAGAGTGAAGAAGTGAACTTATTAGCATTCTTTTCTTGAGCCCTGAGGCAATGATTCATCATTCAGATTTTTTCTACATTTTCTGCACAAATTTTCTTCACAGCTATTATATACACACTGCATATTTCTTTTCTATTACATTGGAGTAGTCTTTGATAGTTAGAAGCAAGGACCTCATTATTCAATGACAATAAGAACCCTGATTATGTAAGGATATGTATACATCATTTATATACGTTTGCACATGATGTAATTTCTTATGTATATTTGTGTACATATATATGAATATAAAAATTGTAAGTATATGTATGAAATATACATATATATATGAAATCATAACCTGCATTTGGGGATATGAGAAATAAAATTGCAAGTTTTTTAACATATTTAAATTTATTTATTTATTAATTTATGTGTATCGGAGTATACTCTGTGTCCCTGTCGAGGACCAATGGTGATGTGGTAATCATCTTTGATTGTTTATACTTTTTGCTTCACTCTGGGATTTCCCAAGAACTGCTCCTTCTACAGATCCTGGGAATGCAGGACCCTGGTATTTCAGCCTGGCATTTTTTAACATGGCACCTGGGATCCCAACTCAGGACCTTCTTCTTTGGGGTAATATCATAACTCCCAAGTCATCTCTCCAACCATAAATTGCAAGTTTTAAAAAAGTTACTGCAGAAAGTTCTGGAGTGTTTTGAGCTTTGAATATCATTATTGTGTGCAAACTGTTGAAAGCTGTACTTGGATCTCCACAAGCATACCTACTCTTCTCTCTCCCTTTTTGTCTCTGAAATAACTAAATGAATAAATTGAAAAAATATGTCACGTATTTATTTTGAGAGAGGAAGAGAGAAATTACATACATGCATGCCTTGGTGTATGGATAGAGGGCAAAAAGAGATTTTCAGAAATTATTTGTCTCTTCCAATATAAGGCTTCTGGAAATAGAAGTCAAGCTATCAGATTTCTAAGCAAGTGACTTACTCACTGAGCCATCTCCATTGCACCCGATAAATTAAACTGCTTTTTAAAACAAAGATTCAACACTGAAATTACGCTCCTAGATAAAAGAATGTACCATAATAAAGTGTGACTGGATTTATGACTTCAGAATGAAATTCTAGTGGCTCTCTCAGCTGTTCAGTTACATTCATTGACAGTATTCTCACCTTATATTCGATAGTGCAGTTCTCCTTTATATATCTCATAATAACATCCCGTAAAAAAGCATCTGATAATAACATGCTATATCAAAGTCTCATAAACATCTTATATTTACACCAAACGCTTCAATGGAAAATTTAAGGAATATTTGACCATTACAATTTTAGTGGGTGCTATTGTTGATATGCAAGAAGTATGATTATTTACAATTAACCACAGCTGCAAAACGTTTTCTTGCCACATGGTCTGGCAAGAAAGACAAGTAGAGATACTGAAAATATCTTGCAACCACCAGGGTCAACAAAAGTAAACTGGCTGGAGATATTGAAGGGGCACCTGGGACACTGACACATTTCTAAACCCCCACCTGGCCCCTAAAGTGCATCTTCTATAAAATGTTGCTGAAAAGGTTTTTTCCATCAGGAATTGGGATAAAATGTTTTAAGAAGTTTTCTTACCAGCTAAGATGCCCAATGACAGGCTAACACCATGCATGTGTTAGAAACTAAAATAGCTTAGAGATCTGTGGCTTGTTTCAGTGTCAGGCAGAGGTGGTACCCTGGAATTCAAAACAATGATTTTTTTAATTCATTTGAATACAATGTAAACTTTCTTCTGCCTTAAACTCTGATCAAAATAATGAATAGATTGCCAAAGGTTTACTTAAATAATTTAAACCCGTGTGTCTTATACCTAAGAGAAAATTGGTTGACTGAAAAAATGAAAGGTTGCTGAATTTACATGATAGTTTTTCAGACTTAGGGTTTCAAAAAATAGCCTGTGAGAAAGTAGTTTGAATTTGTAGTAAAAAGCTGCACTTGTATTACCCCAACTCCATTAAGTAGCCGCAATAAACTCAATGATATTGGGCGGCTAAGCTTATCACATAATTTCTTTTTTAATTTAAGAAAAATAATTTTTTTTCTATCCTATATGTCCTCTTGGGAATGTTGTGCAATACCATTCAACATAACCTTAATTTTCAAGTAATGCACTGAAATATTCTACCAAACCCCATAAATGCATGCATTTGGTATTTTTCATTGGATTACATATCTACATGCTGCAAAAATTATTGAAACTACATTTCATTAATTGGTCCTTATTTCTATGAGCAGAATAAGCACATTGCATGTTGAGAGCTAAAACCACTTGTTAAATTTTTTTGTTATCGACCAAGAATCTGTTAACAGTTTTATTTTTTTATTTTAAATACCATGGGACAGGATTGTAAGAAGAAAAACTCAGGCAACAATTGCCTGACAAAGAGTAAGAAAAATTCTGCCATATTAGTAAAGGTAAAGGAGAAAGTGTCCACCGTAAGAGGGACCTTTCCCCACATGAAACCTCTTGGCATTTCCTGAATGAGTGGAATTAGCAATCTAAGTAAATCATATTTCAAGAGGTAACAGCAAGAGATGAAATGTAAAGGGATTATTAAAAGTAACATTTGAAAGATTCTGAACAATTCTTGAACTCTTATTAAAACCATGAAAATCAATTCTTTATTTATGAATTTCATTAAGGACTGAATGTACAACTGACATCTGCTAGTGATGATCTGATAATATACAGTTTGTCCAATAGCCAAACATTTTTTTTATATTGTGTTTTCTAAACGTAAGAGATCATTAAAGGCAAAGCCTATATGACGCTGTACAGACAAAAAAATGGTCACCGTGTGCCATACTACCAGTGACATGGTAGGTAAACAAATCTTTTTCTGGTCGAGAGGAAACAAAGGAAGAGCACTCTGCATGCTTCACTCTACAAGATGAATTTCCCCAGAAAGAATCCAATGAAAATGGCTGCAATTACAACCAGTAGAGAAGGGAGAGGACTGGTGGCATTATCTCTGAAGGATGCAACCGAGGTGGATCCAGGTTTATCTGAATGTGCTACCTTTCTGAGCCTTAAGCCTTCTTCTCTGAGGTGTCGATTTTCTTCTGATAGCTTCAACATTTCTCCCTGAAGTCTTTTACACTCTTCCATCAGTTTCCTCGTTTCAGTATCATTTAGTGAAACACTGTGTGGTTTTGACAGGGGTCCATCTTGTTTAGACGCATTCAGTGGAACAGTTTTGCTAGGCTCCATATCTTTCAGTTTATCGTTTTCATTCGGCATTTCAAATACACATCTCAATTTAGAATCCATTAATTCATCTGGTTTTGCCTCTTTCCACACAGCTTCCATATCTGAAATGTTTGGTGGAGCAAACATTGTCTGTATCATGAACTTGTGTTTACTCTTTTCATTCGAATCATAGCCAAAGGCTGTAGCATTACTGAAACAGTCACAGTTGACCCTGGGTCAATAATCCCACTGTTGGGTCTCACACAGTATCGGCGAGGTGCTGTAGTCTTCACTTTGAAACACACTTTTCTATCAGAAGGATTTCGTAATTTAAGAATTGTAGTGACTACCTCTGTGAAGGAGCCTTTGAATTTGAGGTCTGTGGGCGGGTCGAGGACCAGGATCTGCTGGAGCTTCGCCATGGCCACGGAGGCGGACGCCTTTGGAGACAGCGAAGAGCGGATCCTGCCCGCCATGGCGGTTACCTGCCAGGGGCAGGGAATGGTGAGGCGCTGGCTCCGCGGAGCTCTGGGACCAGACTAGGCTCACGCCTGCCAAGCCAAGGCGCCTGCCGCTGTGTCGCTGGTTCCGAGGGCCAAGTGTCGGGTCAGCAGCTCCTGATGTCACAACTGACTCAACCCCACACCAACCGCTGCTGCCACGCGGTCTGCGATCCTCTGCGCAAAATCATGATGGGCCCTGAGTACTTGTTAAGTATTGAAAACCTATACAAACTACCAAAGTCAGATTACAAAACCAAGATGAAATATAAATTATGGTTTTTAGGGGGTTTTGTCATCCATTCCGTTCTCCCCTTCTCCCCTTTCCTTTCACCCCATCTCTATTTCTCCTTCTCCTGGTGTTTCGCCCTTTCCCCTCCCATCCCCTGGAGCATCCTTTTATGTGGGCTTGGAACCTTCCTGAGTCCTCCACCCTAGTGTGGGTTCAGGATTCAGTGGCATAGCCCAGGGCCACTTTTATACTACCCACTAGCATAGGAACTCTTGTTTTTAATACACCACAATTCTAAATATATATACATGAAACATAAGTTCACCCAGATTCACAAAGTAAACAGTACTAGATGTAATGCAATAAGGTAATCCTAACACAATAACGGCAAATATCAATGTTCTATTATCACTAACAGATGGATCCTCTGGAATAAAACTAGGTAGGAAAACATAAGAGTTAACTAAAATCATTAATAAAATGAACGCAGCAGATGTCTATAAAGCATATTACCCAAACATAAAGAATATACATTCTCCTGAGCACAAATCAAGTATCAGTAAATGAAGAGAAGTAATTAAACCTATGTATAATATTAGGACACATTTCAAAAAGTAGAGTTCCAAAAAGGAAACTATAGACAATAAAAAAATCATGGAAATTAAATGAAATACTATTAATAACATTGGGTTGATTGAAGAAGTGATAAAGCAAATAAAACATTCATAGAGTACTATGAAAAATGAAATCACAGCATCCAACTCATATGGGATACTGTGAAGGAAGTCATTGCAGGGAATTGAATAACTCTCAGTGTGCTTCTTCAAAAATCAGAGAGATAACAACCTGATTATATGCCTCAATAAAATGGATAATTATTTTTATTACAAATATTTATGTAAAGAGATGTGGTATAGGAAAAAGCAGGCATACTTTTGGCACTAGGTTTTCAGGGAGGCCCTAGCCTGGATCTCAGCTAGGGACAAGCCTGGGCACATACAGACATGTCGCAACAGAGGACTGTGCAGAAGGAGAGATCAACAACCAATGGGAAGCAGCCGTCTAATCTGCCCCTGCAAAAGACACCTAGTAAACAGTTAAAAGACTGGTGGCTGTCCTCCCGAGGAGAGATGGCAACACCTGATTGGACCGTGACCTTGTATAACCCCAAAAAGCCCTTAATGACTTTGAATATACCACCTCTTGTCCATGGCTGCTTCTCACCTGATTCCCGGGGTCTGGTGGTGACCCCCTAGCCAGTCCGCCCATTTGTCTCGAGGCCCTCTACTCCCCCATGGCTGGCCCCGCAGGGGATACAGCAATACATACTAACTCACAAGGAATTACTGAAAAGAGGTTGTTTTCTTGAGAAGTTTTCTCAAAGTTTCAATCATGTCTTGTTCCTCAGGCTGTAGATGAAAGGGGTCAACATTTTTGGGAACACAATGTACATCAATGAAGCCAAGGCTATATCTTTTCTTGCAATGGTAAAGGCACAGGTAATGTACACCCATGCAGCTGTCCCAAAGAACAGGGATACCACCAATAAGTGAGACCCACAGGTGGAAAAGATCTTTCTCCTTCCTCTCTCAGAGGAAGTATTTGTAACAGAAGACACAATTTTTGTATAGTAGAAAATGATTCCACAGATAGAAACACCACCAAATATGAAAGTTGAGATATATATCAGAATGTTGTTCATTACAGTGTCTGAGCATGCAAACTTGGTGACCTGAGCAAGGACACAGAAAAATAGAGGGATTTCCAGATCTGTGCAGAAGGACAGTCTCAGCAACATTAAACCAAGCAGTAGAGTGTTGACCATGCTAATAAGTAGGGACATTAGAAGGAGCAGACCACAGAGCTGGTGTAATTCAGGGGATGACAAATGGCCACATGGTGATCATAGGCCATTACTGGAAGGAGACTGGTCTCCAAGGAAGCAAATTCCACAATAAAGCAACTCTGAGTGAGACAGCCTGTGTAAGTGATGCTCAGGTTCTGTGTCTTCATGTTCACTAGCATCTTTGGGATGGTGCTTATACTTAAACAGACATCAGTCAATGAAAGGTTAGAGAGAAAGAAGTACATGGGTGTGTGGGGGTGAGAGTCAACATTTACAGCCAGGATAATGAGCAGATTTCCCAGGATGGTGATCAGGTTAATGAACAGGAGGAGGCTAATGATGAGGCGCTACAATGCTGGATAATCTGTTATCCTCGCTAGAAAGAACTGGACAACATCAGATGTTTCTCCCTTGCATGTTATCAATGAGTCTGACAGGAACGTCAATGAAGACAATTAAAGGACTGCCAACAAAATTAACCACAGCACTTGGGAACATGAAAGAAATACAACTGCTTTGTCCCCATTGGGACTTATTCTCAATGTCTGAAATTCGAAGTCTGCAAGTACAGATTTTAATAAGTTCCCCAGATGATACTGATGACTGAGCAACACCTGAGTGACCCTGAGAGTAATACCGATGAACTTAAGGTGCCTTGTAACTCTGCCCAAGCAGAAAAATAGCTTGTGATCATCAAAATGCCCAGCCTTAATCCATGCTCCATGATGATTCGTCAACAATAGCCATGCATAACAAGATTTATATAACTTTTCCATCTAAATATGCTTAATGATCACACTCTTTAATTTGACATTTGTCTGGAATTCTGCAGGGATGGCTGCCACCCCTCAGTGCCTTAATCAAAGGCAGACTTTTTTGCCTAGGTAGGTTTTCTGCTCTACCTGGCCCCTTTCCTGCTATAGTTGTTAGATGCAGGTTGACCCACAGTAGCCTATATGATGAAAATGAACGTAGAGAACTGATTTTCAAAAGTTGTCCTCTGATTTCTAGCCATGTATACATTGCATGCATGAGTATGTCTCTCTGTCTCCCCTTTCCCTTCATCTCTTCCTCCTCTCTTTCAAATAAGTGAAGTGAAGTGGAATATATTATGAAAATTAACAGTATGTTGGTAAAATGGAGAAAAGTGGAAAGGAATATGGTTTTTCACGAAGGGACCATGCTAATCTTCTCCATATCGTTCCAATTTTAGTATATGTGCTGCCAAAGGGAGCACAAAAGGAAACAGCCCTATCCTATCTTGCAATTTAGAAGTTCAGAGAAACTTAATACAAAACTCTGGGAACTTTAGTCATGAAGGAAATATCATCAACAACAATCTTTGATAAAGGTATATACCAAATATATAGGAATTAATATGACATAATCTATCAACGAGTTAGATACAGAATCATGACAGCAGCATTTTTTATTATTTATTTATTTTTTTATTCAATTGTGTGCGTGTATGTGTGTATGTGCACATGTATGTGTGTGTAGAACCAAGGACGAATTCGGGAACCACCATGGACCGCCTCCTCCTTGTTTACTCTGCCCTGGGATTCACAGGCTCCGCCCTACCAGGACCGAAAATGCAGCCCCTCCCCCCCCCTGCATCTGCCTGGCGTCTATACGTGTGGTCTAGGATCTGAACTCAGGACCTTCTGCCTGCAAGGCAGAGGCTTAACCCCTGAGCCACCTCTCCAGCCCCGACAGCAGCATTTTAACAATATTAACCAATCAAACCGAGGAGATCCAGTTCTTTTCAAGACAATTGGCATTTAGTAGCATACCTTAATCACAATACTGTGGATTGAAAATGTACTCCTGTGAAGGACAGAGAAACCCATAAATTGGGTCCTAGTTCCTCGCTACAGGAGATATAATAGCTGTTAGTACAGGCTGTCTCTCACAGTCTGTTAATGCCCCAGATGCTCCGTCTCCAATGTTCCTCATTAGACCAGCTATGTTAACATGCCAATCGCAGAAGTATATGTCTTTAAGACCAAGAGAGTAGATATAACTATAAAGTAACAGATCCCTCAATATGTTTTATTCTGTTTATTCTCCTTTACATGTGTGTGTCTAAGTGACATATATATTGACATCACAAATTTAAGTTTCCCTTTATACATTCAGAAAAAAACTTCGTAATCTAAGTAATAATCTGGGAAGTCAGATTTTTATTTTTTCTGAGAAAGATATTTCTTGGGAAAATAAGTGGTTGTAAATAATATTTTATATTAGTTATTATACTAGAAAAGTACAAATATTTGAAGTATTACTATATCATAAAAGTACAAGTCTTTCTAAATTATCCCTGATGCTGTGGAAGTATAATTTATGCACATTTAGCAGACAAAAGTCAGATATATTTCCAGAATTCACTGCTGCACACAAATATATACAGAAAATGTGACAGTCTATAGAGAATATAATCTACTACAAAAGTCCTCTTGCATGGTGACAATATTAATATTTTCAAACTTATTGACATGGGAATATTCTATCAACTTTTCTTTCAAGGTAAAATTCCAATTGTATATTTTCCACAGAAATATTAATGCAATTAGAAACTGACCAAGTCTGTTGTCAGCAGGTGAGGTAGATTTGATAAGATGGGTACCACATTGCCCAACCTCCCTCCACACAACGATATTAACCACATGTCTCATTACTTACTTGCAACAGTTGATGGTGGACCACTTTCTATGCTATAGCATGATCCCCTCTCTCCTTGTTGCTGGAGCGGCCCCCTTCTCCTTCCTTCCTATATAATCTTTGCAATGATTGCAGGTATAACAGAGATTTATCTTTAAGTGTGTTACTGAGTCAGTTTGGTACTAGGATCCACTTATTAGGGAATAAATACAGCGTTTAATTTTCTGTGTCTGTGATAATTCACTCAATATAATTTCTTTATAATTCCATTCATTTTCCGGCAAATTTCATTGTCATCATTTTTGATGGATGAGTAGTATTCCATTGTATAAATGTACCACATTTTCCTTATCCACTCATCAACAGTTGGGCATTTGGGTTGATTCCATAACTTTGCCATTGAAAACAGTGCTCCCATCAACATGGTCATGCTTGTGCTATTGAGGTGAATTTTTGTTGAATGGGGGATTATTCCCAAAAGTGGAATAGCAGGGTCATATGGCATTTCAATCTTTAACTTTTTAAAGAATTGCCAGACTGCTCACCAGAGTGGTTGTATAATCCTGCATTCCCATGAGCAATATAGGAGAGTTCGCTTCTCATCACAGCCTCTCCAGCATTTTCAGGTGTTTGTATTGTGGATACACATTATTATCTGAAACAAACAGAAAAAGTAATAATTCTCACATAATATCAAAATTTTAATGTTATAATCATATTTTAAACACTTGAAGAATTCCTAAATCAGTTTCTTGTACACATACACTATGGAAAAAAGCTGTACAATATTCATGCAAGGCAAGTGAAAGTATGTATGTAAATGCATCTGTTCTCAGATTTCCTTAGTAGCTTTCATTTATCACAAGTAGGAGTTCAAAACCATCCAATTGCTATGAACAAGTACAACAAAAAGCAAATTGTCTGAAGCTCCATCAATGAAGTGCCTATTAGCTCAAGAATTACTGAACTATGGACATGACAGAATGAATGAAACCAAAGACTAGCATAGTGAATGAAAAGGATTGACAAAATATAATTTTAAAAAGAAATTTGAAAAATGAGGAAAGTTGTTACAGGTGATAGATAGGTAATCATCATTTTGTTGTCAACTTTTCTTATTCTTTTTTTTCTTATTTATTCAATTGTGTGTGTATGCATGTTTGCGAGGGTGTGTATGTGTGTGTGTGTGTGTGTGTGTGTGTGTGTGTAGAACCACAGATGAATTCGTGAACCACCATGGATGCCTCCACCTCCTCCTTGTTTACTCTGCGCCAGGATTCACTGACTCCGTCCTACCAGGACCAGAAACGCAGGCCACCCCTTCTGCCCGGCGTCTATACGTGGGGTCTAGGATCCGAACTCAGGACCTTCTGCCTACAAGGCAGAGTCTTAACCCCTGAGCCACATCTCCAGCCTCTGTTGTCAACTTTTCAAATGTAGATAGATAGGTAGATAGAGAATAGATGATGTATAGCTATATTATAATTAGATATGTCGATGGATATATGATAGAGAGATACATTAGACTGATAGAGATTATGAATTGCTTACAGATGATAATTTATATTTAGATAGATCAATAGTAGATGATAAATATATGCAAATGATAAATGCTTACAAATGATATTTAGCTGAATACATAGATAATAGTGATATTGTGAATAAGTGATAGATGATAGTGATAATAGAATAGCAGATGATAGGGAATCATTGATTGAAAGAGATAGGTAGGTAGGTAGACAGACAGACAGACAGACAGACATATGACACTCTACAATGTTGTACAGACCAATCATATAAAGTTCAAAAGTTGGAATCAATAGCTCAATAAAGCTAAGAATAATGGAAGATGTCTTTCATGCATAAAAACAGAATATATCAGTCATAGTTCAACTTTATCATAGACAGATTCACTGTTAAAAAGATTGACATAGTATTTGCTTTCTGTATTTTAAAGTTAACATACATGCTGCATTAGTTTATTTTGCTATTGCTGTGTTAGCATTCACTGGTGACTTCAACTTAAGGAAGAAAGGTTTAATTAGATTTCACGTTTGAGGTTAAACTACACACAATGGGGAAGTTACAGCTGGAGAAGATTGAGGCAACTGCTCATATTTTATAATCAGTTAAGAATCAGAGAGCTATGAATGCTTGTGTTCAGTTTAATGATTCCATTCTATTAAGTTCAGGGTTCCATCCCAAAGAATGGTGCTACCTACAATAATCAGATCTTCTTGGTTCAATTAAACTATTCAAGATAGTCCCTCACATATGTGCTCAGAGGATTGCATAGTGTAGTTTACATATCACAGGTGTAAGACTCATCTTCTAGTTGATCCTAGATTTTTTTATTCTGCCCATTTGTGTGTGTGGGTGTGTGGGCATGTGTGTGTGCAAGAAGGCACTTGAGTATGTGTGTGCCTGTGGAGCATGAGTATGATACCGGGAATCGTCTTGGATTTTCCTGCCTCCTTATTGCTTTGCTGTGGGGTTTTGCAGGTGTTACTTCTGGATTGGAATTTCAAGTCACTGTTATATCTACCCAGCAGTTTTATGGGATATCTGAGGATCTGAACTCTTATCCTTCTGCTTGCTTTCAAGGTAAACACTTTAACCCTCAAGTCATCTCCACACCACAATAATGTCATCTTTACTACCAATTCTAACCATTACACGTGAATCATATTGCCTCCTGTATTTATACAATATTTTGTATATATACAACATTTATCTCACTATGTAAGGAAATAATGTAGATACTATGTCCTTCTGATTGTATTACCAGCATGTATCCCTTAAGATAAACAAGAGAAGGCAAGAAGTGAATGTTAAGAGAACAAATGAAAGTCTGCCTGATACTTGAAACAAATGTGAGTCCAAAATGCAGGAATTTCCCCAGACTTGTCTGAAAGTCTGAATCATTCACATAATAGTTCTTTATTGATCATGTTAGCTCCTCAGAGATATTAGCCATCCTGAAATTGTAGGAAAATGGAGTCTAGAGAGCCAGGAGCTATGGATATCAAACTCCCAAGGACTACAAGAAGTACACAGAGCCTGAATGTGATCTGGAGTCACAGGACAGTTCAGCATGCCTGTCCCAGGAACCATTACACTGTAAGGGAGGGAAAGGATCACTGACTTCGTGTACCATGAACACAGAGATTTCACGTTTGAGGTTAAACTACATGTGATAGGGAAGTTACAGCTGGAGAAGATTGAGGCAACTGCTCATATTTTATAATCAGTTATGAACCAGAGAGCTATGAATGCACAGGTTGAAGAGGAATATTTCCTGAAGAAGTATAGAAGAAAAACAAATTCTGATTTTTGACATTTGGAAGCTTGTGGTGATGCTACAAAGAGGACTACTTCCAACAGAGCAGTGGCCAACACATCATCATTTCCCCCTCCCCATGTACTAGTGAGGATCTCAGGAGAAACAATGATATTCAGATAGAATAAATGAGATAAGTGTCAGACATGAGAAAGGGAACTTTCCCATCCATAAGCTCACCCACTGAAAAGCCACTTATATTACCACAGAGACCTGGTCCCTTATTCAGGTGCACCCAATGGGAGCCGTGTGATCCACACATGCAGAAAGACATGAGTGGATGGGACTGAGTGTATTGGTGAAGGGAGGGGAGGGTGGAACAGGAGGGAGGTGATAGGAGAGGGGGAAATGGCATAAACTTATTTTGTCTGTACATACAAAATTTCAAGTTAAAACAAAAAAAATTTGTGGTAATACAAGTATCATACATTCAGACTTAACAGAAATCCCGTAATAGAGGTAAAGGTAGAAATGGCAAACTTAGGCAAAAGCATATATCACGAGAGAAAGGTTGCCTTATGGATGAGTTTCTACAAGGCTTCTCTCATGTCCCTGTTCCTAAGGCTGTATATAAAAGGCTTCAGCATTTGCAGAATCATGGAGCATATTACATAAGCAGCAGTATTCTTCGTGGGAGAAACGTTAATGCTAGAAGTGATATAAACACACAGTCCTGCACCATAGAACAAAGAAACCACTGACAGGTGAGACCCACAGGTTGAGAAGGCTTTATACATTCCTCTTGCTGATCATATCCTCAAAAGGGAAGAGACTATTTGGGAGTAAGAGAAAATTATTCCAGAGTTTGGGATGACACCAAATAGAAATGTTATAATAAATACCAAGATATTATTGATGAGAGTTAGAACAGGCAAGTTTAACAACATGAGAAAGTTCACAGAAAAGCAGTACTTCCACATCTGTGCAGAAGGACAGCTACAATGACATAAGCCCAATCAATACAGTGTTCATAATGCTGATTAGAAAGGAACAAAGAAGGAGCAGACCACAAAAGCGAGAGTTCATGATGACAGTGTAGCCCAGAGGGTGACAAATGGCTGCACAGTGGTCATAGGCCAACACTGCAAGAAGACAGCTTTCTAATGCAGAAAAGTCAAAAACAAAGCAGGCTTGAATGAGGCTACCTATATGTGTGATGCTCCGGTCTTAAGTTTGAATGTTCACCAGCATCTTGGGGATGACAGTGGTGCTTAAACAGATTTCGCTGAAGGACAGGTTGGACAGGAAAAGGTACATGGGTGTTTGGAGATGGGAGTCAGAACTCATGAGAAAAAAGATGAGCACATTTCCCAGGATGGAAACAAGGTATATGGACAAGAAGAAGCAAAAAAATGAGGGGCTGCAGTACTGGGTCCTCTGTTAGTCCCAGAAGAAAAAAATGTGAAACCCTTCTTTAGTTTGTGGCTTCCATTTGGTTCATCAATCTTGTGAAGCTAAGTAACATGTATGATCATACTTTTATGGCATCTTCTTTCTGTTAAAAATGCAGTTTCATTATCCACAATATAAACTTAGTCCTCATGATCTACTAAGGAAAAAACCATCAGTAGTCTTTTACAATCCCTCCAGATGTGTTTGAGACATATTGAGGTTTATTCAATGCAAACTCATTTGTACTACAGAAATTTGTGAGTGCTCAAATGCATTCCCCCATAAATTTCTTCCGCACCATATTCACATTTGTCTTTCCATGCCATCTATCGAAGCCGATTTTTTGATCATCTACACTTTTTCCTGTGTCAAAAAAATCCTGGAAAGTGAAATGAAATATAAGGAATTGCTTTTTCTGCACCAGAAGTGTCCCAATGCATTATAGAAAGAATATTTTATGTGCTCTACTTAAGTAATAGTAACTGATCATCTCTTTGGTACTCAGACATAGCTGGGTCACATCAAATAGACATGAATTATTTTATTCCATGATGGACATGAAATAAAGTTAGGGCATGACATACTTTGGATCAAAGCTCAGATTGTCTCACTATGCAGTAAACTTTTATACTAATTTCTGTTTATGAAACTTGGATCACACAGAGTTGTCACACTGAATCACCCCAAAGGTCTCTTGCCCAGACAAGCAAATTTGGTTAATCCCTGATATTGACCCTCCTTCCCCACTGAACAGGTTTTGATCTCCCCAATCAGGGAGGATACAGAACCTGGCAGTTAGATAGTATCCAATCCACAAAGAGGAGACAAACCCTCTTCACTGCTGTGTACCACTCCTATTCTTACACATGTTGTTGAGTTTCTTCTTATATTAAGATCATTGTTCAAACAGTCTTTTATCTTTGGTTAGGAGATGAAGTCTTCAGCCAAACAGGATACAGTCAATGGCAGTATAGGAACAGCAAAACTGAAAACAACAACAAACCACAGTTCAGAACACCAATGACCCTACATTATTCACCTGGAACCAGACTAGCTAAAACTCTCCCAATCTAAAGCTCAGTGAACCTTGAAGAAGAGGGACCTGCAAGATTATAAGAGCCTAAAGATGGGGAGGGCCAACGATATGTAAGATACTCCGCACAATTCAGGGCTACATCAGCCAAGATATAACCACAATGTGATTGGACCTTGCCTGACCTGCAAAATGGCTAACATGTCAACAACCCACCAAAGTCTAGCATGGATTACAGGGGAGAAGGCTTCAGGCAGTAGGATCCTAAGAGGCAAGGGGTTAAACATTCATAATAGAGTTCCCATACTAGTGGACAGCTCAAGAAGGGGCTCCAAACTATGCAAGTGAATACTGAACCCTCACTAGTGTAGACAACTCCGAGAGAAATTTAAAGCCCACATGAACAGATGCTCTGGAGGATGGGAAGGAGAAAGTAGGAAGCACCAAGAGAGAAGGAGGGAAGGAAAAGGGGTGAGAAGGAGGGGCAGAGTGGGAAGTGAGTAGAGTACAATGGGGAGCATCATGGAGCAAAGGTGGGGGAGGAGAAGCTTGTATAACTAGGCAAAATAAAAAAAAGTGTTCCTGAATACATCCTGTGGTCTTTACATTTGTTTACCTTTAACCATGAACTGTATCAAACAGATGTGTGGCATTCATCTAAGTAGAAAGAAGAAAGATCATAAAATATTGGCAAGCATTAGAGCTTACAATACCCCTCTATAGCAATTCATGTCTACTTCCCACTAAGAACTAATACTATCTAGACCTGGGCAATGCTAGCTATGGGATTCTGTATTGTCTTAAGAATATTTTCCCATAAGTTGAGAGATGACATATGAGCTTTAAAGGAAATCACCAAAGTGAGACATGAAATGTATACATTTCCAAAGAATCCACCCCCGCAAACGAACACATAAAAATGGTGTTTAAGAAAAAAAGTTTTATAGATATCAATATTAAGTATTGCATACAAAATAGTAAACAGTAAAGGTTCTAGTAGAGATATCTCTTAGAACGAGTTATGTCTTACTCCAGAAGGAGATACAAAAGAACAATAGAACATTTATTCTTTGATAATATATGGGACCCACAGACGCTGATTGTGATCCAAGCAAATGATACGGAAAAATAATCACCAATTATATGAGAAACTTGCCTTATCTTTCCAACAGGAAATGTATGATGGATTCTTAAGTAGCTTCATTATAGTAATATTTTTGCCTGCTTAGGTATAACCAGAAATCATGCTTTGATTTGAATGTATGTATATGTTATTGGGGTTTAGGTCAACTAGCTGAGAAAACCCAGAAGCTTTGCAAGCTCAAATGATCAGAGAAAAAGCACCAAGTACTGAGTTTTATATCATCATGGAAGGGGAGAACCAACTTCTAAAAGTTGCTTTCTGACTTCTACAACTCTGTGAATTACTAATCTTTCTTTCTCTCTCTCTCTCTCTCTCTCTCTCTCTCTCTCTCTCTCTCACTCACTCTTTTTCTATCTGTCTATGTAAATAAGTAAAATACAGTGTAGAAGTTTCGGAAAGTAGAAATAGAAAATTCTTCATGATATACTTGCAGATACCAGGCAAAATGTCTTAAGTGTTGGACATATTTTCTGGGCACATTTGTTGTCATGTAGAAGTACAAGAGAAGAAAGTAATAATGAAATAAGAATCGTTTTGGCCCAAGTTATGTGGAATGAAATATATAAGAAGTACTGTGAATACCCCATGCAAAAGTAAGAAAAAAAGGGATTTTACCTTGGCTTTTTTTCAAACCAAATGACAATAACTTACCTGAATACTAAGGATAGAAACTGTGCCCTCATAGAGAGCAGAGGAAGCCATTTGTTCCTCATCAAGAAGAATGAACTCTAGGATGAGGTACAATAATGTTTTTCTGACTGGAAAAGACTTCCTAATGAAGAATTCCCAACTGACTTCTTTTTTTTTAATCTTTATTTTAACATTTTTTAGTATTTCTGCTAATACAAACTTAGTAGGTACACTGGTTCCCTCCCTCCCTCCTCCTTCCTCCCACCCCCCTGCTCCACCTCTCCTCTGCCCTCCCTCCCCATCCTCCAGTGCCTCCCACCCAATCCCCAGAGAATACTTTAATGTGCATGCCAGACTTTCCTCTGGGCCCTCCTCTCAGATGACATAGAAGGACCTAGTGGCATTTCCCTGAACCCTTTCATGTGATCCCCTTAAGCATGGGGACACTATTGTGGCTGTGAATCCCTTGCATTTCTTAAAGGCACCAAGATCCTTGGAGGCAAGGGATTGACAGTCAACTGACTTCTATGGACTCTGCACCCCCAGGGATGTGATATCCACAGGTCCTCATTAGAACAGCTAGATTGCTATCATTCTGATCCTAGGAGTGTGTGCCCCTAAAGATCAAGAGTGAAGAAGTGAACTCATTAGCATTCTTTTCCTGAGCCCTGAGGCAATAATTCATCATTAATTATTTTTCTACAATTTCTGCACAAAATTTCTTCACAGTTATTTTATACATACTGGCATAATTCTTTTCTATTACATTGGAATACTCTTTGATAGTGAGAATCAAGGACATCATAATCCAATGACAATAAGAACCCTGATTATGTATGAATATGTATACATTATTTTTATACATTTGCACATGATGTGATTTCTTATGTAAATTTATACATATAAAAATATGAATATAAAAACTGTAAGTATATGTATGAAATATACATATATGTATATGAGCTCATAACCTGGATTTGGGGATATGAATAATAAAATTGCAAGTTTTTGAACATATTTTAAATTTGTTTGTTTGTTTATTTATTTGTTTGATTGCTTGTTTATTTATTTGTTTGTTTGTTTGTATGTTTGTTTATTTGTATCCCAGGACACCCTTTGTCCCTGTGGAGGACCAATGGTGATGTGGTAATCATCTTTGATTGTTTATACTTTTTGCTTCACTCTGGGATTTCCCAAGATCTGCTCTTTCCACAGATCCTGGCAATGCAGGCCAGGGGCCTGGCATTTCTGCCTGACATTTGTTCACATAGGACCTGGGATCCCAACTCAGGACCTTCTTCTTTGGGGTAATATCACAACTCCTTAGTCACCTCTCCAACCCTAAAATTGCAAGTATTAAAAAAGATACTGCAGAAAGTTTTGGAGTGTTCTGAGCTTTGAATATCATTATTGTGTACAAACTGTTGAAAGCTGTACTTGGATCTCCACAGGCATACCTACTCTTCTCTCTCACTTTTTATCTCTGAAATAACTAAGTGAATAAATTGAAAAATATGTCATTTATTTATTTTGAGAGAGGAAGAGAGAAATTATATACATGCATGCCTTGGTGTATGGATGGAGGGCAAAAAGAGATTTTCAGAAATTATTTGTCTCTTCCAATATAAGGCTTCTGGATATAGAAGTCAAGCTATCAGATTTCTAAGCAAGTGACTTACTAAGCCATCTCCATTGCACCCGATAAATTAAACTGTTTTTTAAAACAAAGATCCAACTCTGAAAATACACTCCTAGATAAAAGAATATACCATAATAAAGTGTGACTGGATTTATAACCTCAGAGTGGAATTCTAGTGGCTATCTCAGCAGTTCAATTACATTCAGTGGCAGTATTCTCACCTTATATGAGATAGTGTAGTTCTCCTTTATATATCTCATAACATCCCATAACAAAGTCTCTCATAATAACATGCTATACCAAAGTCTCATAAACATGTTATATTCACACCAAACGCTTCAATGGAAAATTTAAGGAATATTTGACCATTACATTTTTAATGGGTTTTATTGTTGATATGCAAGAAGTATGATTATTTACAATTAAGCATGGCTGCAAAATGGTCTGGCAAGAAAGACAAGTAAAGATACTGAAAATATCTTGCAACCACCAGGGTCAACAAAAGTAAACGGGCTAGAGATATTGAAGGGGCACCTGGGACACTGACACATTTCTAAACCCCTACCTGGCCCCTAAAGTGCATCTTCTATAAAATGTTACTGAAAAGGTTTTTCCATCAGGGATTGGGATAAAAAATTTTAAGATTTCATACAAGCTGAGATGCACAATGACAGGCTAACACCATGCATGTGTTAGAAACTGAAAAAGCTTAGAGATCTTTGGCTTACTTCAGTGTCAAGCAGAGGTGGTACCATGGAATTTACTGGGTCAGGACATTTGTTTCACAAACAATGATTTTTTAATTCATTTGACTACAATGTAAACTTCCTTCTGCCTTAAACTCTGATTAAAATAATGAATAGGTTGCCATAGGTGTACTTAAATAATTTAAATCCAGTGCCTTATACCTAACAGAAAACTGGTTGATTGAAAAAATGACAGGTTGCTGAATTTACATGATAGTTTTTCAGACTTAAGGTTTCAAAAAATAGCCTGTGAGAAAGTAGTTTGAATTTGTAGTAAAAAGCTGTACTCGTATTACCCCAAATCCATTAAGTAGCCTCAACAAAATCAATGATATTGTGCAGCAAAGCTTATCACATGATTTCTTTTTTAATTTAAGATGAATAAAATTTTCTTGTATGCTATATGTCCTCTTAGGAATGTTGTGCAATACCATTCAACATAACCTTAATTTTCAAGTAATTCACCGAAATATTCTACTATACCTCATAAATGCATGCATTTGTTATTTTTCAATGGATTATTTATCTCCACGCTGCAAAAATCATTGAAAGTACATTTCATTGATTAATCCTGGTTTCTATGAGCAGAATAAGCACATTGCATGTTGAGAGCTAAAACAACTAGTTAAATATTTTTTTTTATCCAGCAAGTATGTGTTAACAGTTTTATTTTTTATGTTAAATACCATGGGACAGGATTGTAAGATGAACAACTCAGGCAACAATTGCCTCACAAAGAGTAAGAAAAATTCTGCCATGATATTAGCAATGGTAAAGGAGAAAATTTACATGGTAAAAGACACCATTTCCCCACAGGAAACCTCTTGGCATTTCCTGAATGAGTGGAATTAGCAATCTAAATAAATCATATTTCAAGAGGTAACAGCAAGAGATGAAATTTAAAGGGATTATTAAAATAATATTTGCAAGACTGAACAATTCTTGAACTCTTACTAAAACCACTAATATCAATTATTTATTTATGAATTTCATTAAGGACTGAATGTGCAACTGACATCTGCTAGTGATGATCTGATAATATACAGTTTGTCCAATAGCCAAACATTTTTTTAATTGTGTTTTGTAACCGTAAGAGATCATTAAAGGCAAAGCCTATATGACGCTGTACACACACAAAAAAGGTCACCATGTGCCATACTACCAGTGACATGGTAGGTAAACAAATCTTTTTCTGGTCAAGAGGAAAAAAAGAAAGAGCACTCTCCATGCTTCACTCTACAAGATGAATTTCCCAAGAAAGAATCCAATGAAAATGGCTGCAATTACAACCAGTAGAGAAGGGAGAGGACTGGTGGCATTATCTCTGAAGGATGCAACCGAGGTGGATCCAGGTTTATCTGAATGTGCTACCTTTCTGAGCCTTAAGCCTTCTTCTCTGAGGTGTCGATTTTCTTCTGATAGCTTCAACATTTCTCCCTGAAGTCTTTTACACTCTTCCATCAGTTTCCTCGTTTCAGTATCATTTAGTGAAACACTGTGTGGTTTTGGCAGGGGTCCATCTTGTTTAGACGCATTCAGTGGAACAGTTTTGCTAGGCTCCATATCTTTCAGTTTATCGTTTTCATTCGGCATTTCAAATAACCATCTCAATTTAGAATCCATTAATTCATCTGGTTTTGCCTCTTTCCCCACAGCTTCCATATCTGAAATGTTTGGTGGAGCAAACATTGTCTGTACCATGAACTTGGTTTACTCTTTTCATTCGAATCATAGCCAAAAGGCTGTAGCATTACTGAAACAGTCACAGTTGACCCTGGGTCAATAATCCCACTGTTGGGTCTCACACAGTATCGGCGAGGTGCTGTAGTCTTCACTTTGAAACACACTTTTCTATCAGAAGGATTTCGTAATTTAAGAATTGTAGTGACTACCTCTGTGAAGGAGCCTTTGAATTTGAGGTCTGTGGGCGGGTCGAGGACCAGGATCTGCTGGAGCTTCGCCATGGCCCCAGAGGTGGACGCCATCTGAGACAGTGCAGAGTGGAGGCACGCCCGCCAGGGCAGTTCATTGCCGGGGGCGGGGGACAGTGAGGCAGGCGCCTTCTCCAAGGAGCTCTCCACGCCTGCCACTGTATCGCAGGTTCCGAGGGCCAAGTGTTGGGTCAGCAGCAACTGACTCAACCCCACACCAACTGCAGTGGCCATGCGCAGTGCGATCCTGGCGGCCTACATGAAGGGCCCTGAGTACTTGTTAAGTATTGAAGACCTATACAAACTACCAAAGTCAGATTATAAAACCAAGATGAAATATAAATTATGATTTTCAGGGGTTTTTGTCATCCATTCCACTCTCTCCTTCCTTTCACCGCCATCTCTTCTTCCCCTTCTCCTGGTGTTTCCCCCTTCCTCCCTGCCATCCCCTGGAGCATCCTTTTATGTGGGCTTGGAAGCTCCCTGAGTCCTCCATCCACCCTAGTGAAGGGTTCAGGATTTAGTGGCATAGCCTAGGGCCACTTTTGTACTACCCACTAGCATAGGAACTCTTGTTTTTTAACACACCAAAATTCTAAATACATATACATGAAACATAAGTTCACCTAGATTCATAAAGTAAACACTACTAGATGTAATGCAATAAGGTAATCCTAACACAATAGTGGCAAATATCAATGTCCAACTATCACTAACAGACGGATCTTCTGGAATAAAACTAGGTAGGGAAACACAAGAGTTAACTAAAATCATTAATAAAATGAATGCATCAGATGGCTGCAAAGCATATTACCCAAACAGAGAAAACACATTCTCTGAGCACAAATCAAGTATCAGTAAATAAAGAGAAGTAATTAAACCTATGTATAATATTAGTACACATGGCAAAAAGTTAGACTTCCAAAAGGGAAACTATAGACAATAAAAAACTTCATGGAAATTAAGTGGAATACTATTAATAACATTGGGTTGATTGAATAAATCATAAAGCAAATAAAACATTCCCGGAGTACAATGAAAAAAGAAAACACAGCAACCAAAATGTATGGGGAACTCTGAAGGAAGTCATTATAGGGAATTGTACAACTCTCCTGAGCTAGCTCAGAAATCAGAGAGGTAACAACCTGATTATATGCCCCAATAAAATGGATAAATTATTTTTTATTACAAATATTTAAAGAGATGTGGTATAGGAAAAAGCAGGCATACTTGTGGCACTAGGGATTCATGGAAGCCCTAGCCTGTCTCCCAGCTAGGGACAAGCCTGAGCACATACAGACATGTTGCAACAGAAGACTGTGCAGAAGGAGGGATGAACAACCATTGGGAAGCGGCCGTCTAATCTGCCCCTGCAAAAGACACCTAGTAAACAGTTAAATGACTGGTGACTGTACTCCTGAGGAGAGATGACAACACCCGATTGGACCGTGACCTTACATAACCCCAAAAAGCCCTTAATGACTTTGAATCTGCCGCCTCTTGTCCATGGCTGCTTCTCACCTGATTCCCGGGGTCTGGTGGTGACCCCCTAGACAGCTCGCCCATTTGAGGCCCTCCCTCACCGACGGCTGGCCCCGCAGTGGATACAGCAATACATACTAACTCACAAGGAATTACTGAAAAGAAGTTGTTTTCTTGAGAAGTTTTCTCAAAGTTTCAATCATGTCCTTGTTCCTCAGGCTGTAGATGAAAGGGGTCGTCATTTTTGGGAACACAATGTACAGTAATAAAGCCATGGCTATCTCTTTTCTTGCAATGGTAAAGGCACAGGTAATGTACACCAATGCAGGTGTCCCATAGAGCAGGGATACCACCAATAAGTGAGACCCACAGGTGGAAAAGGCCTTACTCCTTCCTCTCTCAGAGGAAATATTTGTAACAGAAGAGACAATTTTTGTATAGTAGAAAATGAGCCCCCCTTCCCCTCCACTCCGTCACCGGGGACACGCGCGCGCAGTCCAGCCGGGCCTCACCGCGCCGCGAACAAGGTAAGCTCGGTCCCCGCCTGCCCCCAGAGCTCCAGGCTGCCAGAGTGGACCCAGCTCCCTCCCACCATCCAGCCGGAGCCGCGCACAGGGCCTAGGAGGAGGAGAAGGCACCCTCTCTGGGCCCGGCCCCGCCCTCGGGTGGCCCGGGTTTAAATAGCACCCAGCCGATGCCCCATCCCCCCTTCCCCTCCACTCCGCCACCCTGGACACGCACGCGGGGTCCAGACGGGCCTCACCACGCTGCGACCCAGGTAAGCTTGGTCCCTGCCCGCCCCCAGAGCCCCAGGACAAATAATTCAGTTTAGTGAAAAACGCACAGAAATTAAAAGATCTTAAGAGTTAAAACGACAATGCCAAAGTCTAAGTGCAAATCCATGAGACACAACACTCAAATAAACAAATCTCCCACTGAAGGAATTAATCCCATAATGTTAGACTCCAACCAGAACAAACCCATGGAAAATGGCCAAGAAAGCCTGACCCAGGATAACGACTTTCAAAATATGATCATTACCATGTTCAATACTATGAAAAAGGAAATCAGGGAAGAATTAAATAATCGAATCAATCGCTTTGAGGAGGAACACAACAGACACATGGAGGAGTTGAGAAAAACAGTGCAAGAATCAAAAACTGGCATAGAGCAGTTAAAGCAGACTCAAACAGAGTTTAAAACTGAGCTAAAAGACAAGTTATCTTCAACCCACAACTCCACAGAGAGTCTTATCAGCAGAACTAACAAAGCAGAAAACAGAATTTCAGATCTTGAAGATAAAGTGGGACTATTAACCAGCTCAATGGAAGAGATTGTTACAGCCAAAAAGATGCTTGAGAGAAATATCCAGGAGATATGGGACACCCTGAAGAAGCCTAACATGCGTATTCATGGAATACCAGAGCAAGAATCTCAAAATACCAACCCTGAGGGAATTTTTCAAATGATCATCAAGGAAAACTTTCCTCATCTAAAAAAAGAGAGGCCCATCCATATACAAGAGGCATTCCGCACCCCAAATAGATATGACCAAAACAGAAGCTCGCCACAGCAAATAATAGTCAAAACACTCCACATTCAAGATAAAGAACTGGTGCTGAGAGCTTCAAGGGAGAAAAAAGAAGTCACTTTTAAAGGTAAACCTATTAAAATAACAAATGACTTCTCAATGGAAACACTAAAATCAAGAAGAGCTTGGAGAGACATACTTCAAGTATTGAATGAGCAAAAATGTCAACCTAGGCTGATTTACCCTGCAAAACTATCAGTCATGATCGAGGGAGAAAGAAAAATCTTCCAGCACAAAGACAACTTGAAGGGATACATGTCCACCAAACCAGGCCTTCAAAAAATGTTAGAAATGATACTCAAGCGTGAAGAAAAAAACAGGCATATCCAGGAGAGCAGAAGGCAAGTACAACACCATTAAAAGCAAAGCAATATACTTATAAAAACTACTAAACATAATAAATGTCTGGAATCAAAAATAGTTTCACCATTATAGCACTAAATGTTAATGGAATTAACTCACCGATCAAAAGACACAGATTACAAACTTGGATTAAAAATCACAATCCATCAATGTGCTGCCTGCTGGAAACCCATCTCACCACAAAAGATAGGCACGCTCTAAAAATAAAAGGCTGGTCAACAATTCTATAAGCTAATGGAAGCAGAAAACAGGCAGGGGTAGCCATTATGCTATCAGACAAAGTGGACTTCAAACCAAAGAAAATCATAAGAGACACCGATGGATACTACATTTTAGTCACAGGTACAATTCACCAGGAAGACTTCACAATACTGAACATATATGCACCCAATAAGGGCACCTCCACATTCATTAAGAAAACCCTACAGCGTCGAAAGCAAGAAATCAACCCCCAAACGATAATTCTTGGGAACTTCAACACCGCCCTCTCAACATGGGATAGATCAACAGGTCAAAAGCTTAACAGAGACACTTTGGACCTTAATCAAACCCTTAAAGAAATGGACCTTACAGATCTCTATCGAACTTTTCACCCACGCACAAAAGAATACACATTTTTCTCAGCAGCACACAGAACTTACTCCAAAATAGATCACATACTGGGCCACAAAAAGAATCTACACATGTCCAAAAAAGTTGACATTCTAACCTGTGCCCTGTCAGAACACCATGGCCTAAAGCTGGACATCCACAACACAACAAACAAGAGAAAATACACTAACTCCTGGAAACTTAACAATATGATGCTGAATGAGAACTGGATTCAGGAAGAAATTAAAAAGGAAATTCAAGATTTCCTGAAAGTGAATGATAATGAACATACAACTTACCAAAATCTCTGGGACACAATGAAAGCTGTCCTAAGAGGTAAGTTCATAGCTCTTAATGCCTACATCAAAAAAATGGAAACATCAGAAATAAACAACTTAACAATGCAGCTTAAAGCTTTAGAGAAACTAGAGCAATCTGATCCCAAAAGTAGTAGAAGAGAGGAGATTAGCAAAATAAGGGGAGAAATATCTGAAACCGAGATTAAGAAAACGATAGAAAAAAATCAACCAGTCAAAAAGCTGGTTCTTTGAAAGAATCAATAAGATTGATACACCCCTAGGGGAATTAACCAAAAGCAGGAGAGAGAAAACCCAAATTCACAAAATCAGAAAAGAACATGGAGTTATAACTACTGATACCCAAGAAATCCAGGGAATTATTACATCATATTTCAAAAACTTATACTCTGTGAAGTTTGACAACACAAAAGAGATGGATGAATGTCTAAGTAAACACAACTTACCTAAATTGAATCAGGAAGTTGTGAATTATTTAAATAGTCCTATAACATATAAGGAAATTGAGGAAGTAATCTCGAATCTTCCCACCAAAAAATGTCCTGGACCAGATGGATTCAGTACAGAGTTCTACCAGACATTTAAGGAGTTAATAACACCAATACTCCTTAAACTGTTCCATCAAATAGCAAAGGAAGGAAGGCTACCAAATTCCTTCTATGAAGCTAATATCGTCTTAATCCCAAAACCTAATAAAGAAAACTATAGGCCGATCTCTCTGATGAACACAGATGCAAAGATTCTCAACAAAGTCTTAGCAAATGGGATTCAAAAACATATCAAAAAGATCATTCACGGGGACCAAGTAGGATTCATCTCCGGCACACAAGGTTGGTTCAACATACGCAAATCAATAAATGTAACTCATCATGAAAACCAATCCAAAGTACAAGACCACATGATACTCTCGATAGATGCAGAAAAAGCTTGTGACAAGATAAAACAGCCTTTTATGATCAAACTGCTGGAGACAGAAGGAATGGAAGGAACCTTTATCAATATAATAAAAGATGTATACAACAAGCCCACAGCAAGGATTATATTCAATGGGGAACTATTGGAAGCATTCCCACTTTGATCAAGAACTAGACAAGGCTGTCCACTCTCACCACTTCTATTCAATATTGTACTTGAAGTCTTAGCCGAAACCATAAGGCAAGAAAGGGACATAAGAGGGATTCAAATCAGCAAGGAAGAAGTCAAGCTATCCCTATTTGCAGATGACATGATTGTATACCTGAGTGATCCCAAAAACTCCACCAGGAAGCTCCTGGAACTAATTGAGAAGTTCAGCAGGGTGGCAGAATACAAAATAAATGTGCAAAAATCAGAGGCCTTCCTATATGCCCAGAATGAAAGAAGTGAAAAAGCCTTGAGAGAAACAATCCCATTTACTATAGCCCCTAAAAAATGAAATACCTTGGTATAAACCTAACCAAGGAGGTAAAAGATCTTTACAACGAAAACTTTAAAACCCTAAAGAAAGAAATAACAGAAGACACCAGAAGGTGGAAAGACCTCCCTTGTTCCTGGATTGGCAGAATCAATATCGTAAAAATGACCATCCTACCAAAGGCAATATACAGATTCAATGCTATACCAATCAAAATCCCAAAGCAATTCTTCAAAGAAGTTGACCAAACAATCTCAAAGTTCATATGGAGGCACAAAAGACCAAGGATAGCAAAGACAATCCTGAGTAACAAAAACACTGCTGGAGGTATTACCATACGAAACCTAAGTCTATACTAAAAATACATAGTTATAAAGACAGCCTGGTACTCCAAAATAGACACACAGATCAATGGATAAGGATTGAAGACCCAGATATAAGCCCACAAAATTACAGCCATTTGGACTTTGACAATGGGGCCCAAAGAATCCAATGGAAAAAGAACAGCATCTTCAACAAATGGTGCTGGCAAAACTGGATCTCCACATGCAGAAGATTAAAGCTGGACCCATACTTGTCACCATGTACAAGACTTAATTCCAAATGGATCAAGGACCTTGATTTAAGGCCAGAGACTATAAAAACCATTGTTGAAAGGATAGGGAACTCCCTTGAGCTGATTGGGATAGGCTAACATTTCCTAAACAGACATCCAATGGCACAGTCACTGCTACCAACGCTCAACAGTTGGGATCCTGTGAAATTAAAGAGGTTCTGTTCAGATAAAGAGATTGTACACCAGTTCAAAGGCAACCCACAGAATTGGAGAAAATCTTCACTAACCACATATCTGATAGAGCTCTATTGTCCAGAGTGCACAAAGAAATTAGAAAATTAAACACCAAGGAAACCAATGACCCAATTAAAAAATGGGCCCTGGAACTTCAAAGAAACTTTACCAGGGATGAAATTAAAATGTCTAACAAATATCTTAAGAAATGCTCCACTTCTTTAGCCATCAGGGAAATGCAAATCAAAACTCCCTGAGATATCATCTCACCCCAGTCAGGATGGCAAAAATCCACAATACAAACAACAACAAGTGCTGGAGAGGATGTGGAGAGAGGGGAACTCTGCTACATTGCTGGTGGGAATGCAGACTCATACAGCCACTCTGGTGAGCTGTCTGGAGATTCTTAAAGAAATTAAAGATTGAAATGCCATATGACCCTGCTATTCCACTTTTGGGAATAACCCCCCATGCAGCAGAGGTTTGCCTCGATAGCACCAGCACGACTATGTTCATAGCAGCACTGTTTACAATAGCAAAGTCATGGAATCAACCTAAATGTCCAACAGTTGACGAGTGGATAAGGAAACTGTGGTACATCTATACAATGGAGTACTATTAAGCCATCAAAAATGATGAATTACTGGAATTTGCTGGGAAATGGATGTCATTAGAAATAATTATATTAAGTGAAGTATCCCAGACCCAGAAAATTAAGTGCCGTATGTACTCCCTAATAGGTGGCTCCTAGTACCAAACTCACCCAGCCCACATTGAGACACTCAAGGGTATACCTATGTAATATGGTAATTGCAAGGATTGTGAACAGGAGGGATGGGGTTGGAGGGACACACCAGACACAAGGAGAGAGGGGACCATGTTACAGCAGAGAAAATCGACCTCCAAGGAACGCAAGTAAGTAATGTGATACCTGGTTAAGTTCACAGATGTTCGTTCCTGATCATGTACAACTGAGGGGGTATGATCTCACCAGAAGGGGAGGGCATATAGTCTGGCAGATGAAAAGAGATCATTTTGCAAATGGGTGACTGATTCCTCCCTCACCGAGGTTTCCTGCTTTTATTACATCTACCCTTGAATGTGCTATTATAACAAGACTCCAGTTTAACAGTTTTTTATCTCTGACCAGGGGGTGACATACAGTGCCCAGCAGGATGGAGTGAAGGGCATTGCAGGAGCAGCAAAACTGCAAAAGAAAATGAACAAACCACAATCCAGAACTTCAGAGACTCTATATCATCCACATAGAACTAAGCCAGCCTAATCTCCCCCCATCCTGAAACTCAGGGACATCTGCGGAAGAGGGGGCGGTAAGATTGTAAGAGCAAAAGGAAGGGGGCAGCAATGATTTGAAGAGTCTCCACACTAGATAGGGCTGAAGCAATCATAATAGGAGTTTGCATGCCCTGTGCCATGTCCGACACACTATTGACCTCACAAAGTCTAACATCGGCTAAAGGCACCAAGATCCTTGGAGGCAAGGGAATGATGGCCACAGAAGTGTTCCTATGCTTAAGGGGAACACGAGAAAGGTTCAGGGAAATGCCACTGGGTCCTTTTATGTCATCGGAAAGGAGGACCAAGAGGAGAGTTAGGCATACACAATCAAGGACTCTCTGGGAATTGGGGGGGAGGCACTGGGAGATGGGGTGGGAGGGAGGGGGAGCAGGGGGTTCGGGGGGAGGAGGAGTGGGGGAGGGAACTGGTCTACCTATTAAGTTTGTATGAGGGGAAATAATAATAAAAAAATGTTAAAAAAAAGTCTAACAAATATCTTAAAAAATGCTCCACTTCCTTAGCCATCAGGGAAATGCAAATCAAAACTTCCCTGAGATATCATCTCACCCCAGTCAGGATGGCAAAAATCCACAATACAAACAACAACAAATGCTGAAGAGGATGTGGAGAGAGGGGAACTCTCCTACATTGCTGGTGGGAATGCAGGCTCATACAGCCACTTTGGCGAGCCGTCTGGAGATTCTTAAAGAAATTAAAGTTTGAAATGCCATATGACCCTGCTATCCCACTTTTGGGAATAACCCCCCATACAGCAGAGGTTCACCTCGATAGCACAAGCACGACCATGTTTATAGCAGCACTGTTTATAATAGCAAAGTCATGGAATCAACCCAAATGTCCAACAGTTGACGAGTGGATAAGGAAACTGTGGTACATCTATACAATGGAGTACTACTCAGCCATCAAAAATGATGAATTACTGGAATTTGCCATGAAATGGATGTCATTAGAAACAGTTATATTAAGTGAAGTATCCCAGACCCAGAAAATTAAGTGCCGTATGTACTCCCTAATAGGTGCCTCCTAGTACCAAACCCACCCAGCCCACCTAGAGACAGTAATTGCAAGGATTATGAACAGGAGGGATGGGGTAGGAGGGCCACACCAGAAACAAGGAGAGAAGGGACCATGTTACAGCAGAGAAAATAGGCCTCCATCAAGGACTCAAATAAGTCATGAGACATATGATTAAGTTCACAGACCTTTGTTCCTGATCATTTATTACTGAGGGGGTATGATCTCACCAGAAGAGAAGGACATATAGTGTGGCAGATAAAAAGTAACCGTTTTGCAAATTGGTGATAGACCCCTCCCTCACTGTGGTTTCCCACTTTTATTACATCTACCTTTGAATGTGCTTTTATCACAAGACTCTAGTTTAACAGCTTTTTGTCTCTGGCCGGGGGTAACATACAATGCCCACTAGGATGGAGTGAAGGGCATTTCAGGAGCAGCAAAACTGCAAAAGAAAACCAACAAACCACAATCCAGAACTTCAGAGACTCTATATCAACCACCTAGAACTAGGCCAGCTTAATCTCTCCCCATCCTGAAGCTCAGGGAAATTTGCGGAAGAGGGGGAGGTTAGAGTGTAAGAGCAAAAGGATGGGAGGAGCAATGATATGTAAGTTACTCCATATAAGTTAGGGCTGAAGCAATCATAATTGGACTTTACATGCCCTGTGCTTTGTCCAACACACTATTGACCCCACAAAGTCTAGCATCTGCTAAAGGCACCAAGATCTTTGGAGGCAAGAGATTGGCAGCCACAGCAGTGTTCCTATACATAAGGGGAACACGGGAAAGGGTTCAGGGAAAGGCCACTGGGTTCTTGTACGTCATCGGAGAGGAGGGCCCAGAGGAAAATCAGGCATGCACAAGAAAGGACTCTCTGGGAATTGGGGGGCGGGAGACACTGGGGGATGGGAAGGGAGGGGGGTGGGGAGGAGGAGAAGGGGGTACGGGGGGAGGAGGAGAGAGGGAGGGAACTGGTGTACCTATTAAGTTTGTATGAGCTGAAATAATAATAAAAATGCATTAATATAAAAAAATAAATATGTGAAAAGGTTGATAGTACTAGAAATAGGGAGGAAGATTTAATTTCAGATAAGTCTGAACGTTTAAGTATATATTATTATATTCTAATTGTTACCAAAATATAAATTTTTTCCAGTAAACATGAATCTCCAAGGTTTATTCAAATGAATAACTTCAAAAACATACTAGAATTTGAGAGAAGAAAGGAAAATAAAATTAATTTTTAAAAATTAATTTTTAAATCTTTCCTGAAATTATCATAATTTCTAAATCATTTGCAAGTAACTTGTACCAAACCTTGACAAAGATACATCTTAGATCCTAGAAACACATCAAGACCTTCCAAATTCATTCTAAGATGGCAATATTTTCCTTCTAATAAAAAAGACAAGAGTGACACAAAATTAGAAATTACATGCATAAGCATATATATATATATATATATATATATATATATATATATATATAGAAAGAGTGAGATCTCTAAATAAACCATAATCATGTTGAATATATCTGGGGGAAGAAAAATTTGTGAAATCAGAAAGAACTTATTACTGTAATTGACAATTTTCACAGGTTAAAATAGAAATGCTGGGGCTGGAGAGGTGGCTCAGGGGTTAAGCCTCTGCCTTGTAGGCGGAAGGTCCTGAGTTCGGATCCTAGATCCCACGTATAGACGCCAGGCAGAAGCGGGGCGGCCTGCGTTTGCAGTCCTGGTAGGGCGGAGCCCGTGAATCCCGGGGCAGAGTAAACAAGGAGGAGGTGGAGGTGGTCCATGGTGATTCCCGAATTCGCCCGTGGTTCTACACACACACACACATACATACACACATGCATACACACAAACATACAATTGAATAAATAATAAAAAAATAAAAAAATAGAAATGCTAACAGACATTAAATAAGAATTAAATAAAATTAGTCTCTCATTAGTGGGTTTGAAAATCTAAGTAAATAAGAAAGGAAGAAAACTTATTTTTGAAATCAAAGACAAAGAATCTATTACAGATTAACAATGTAAATCAGAAATGTAATCGTCCTCTTTATCCACTGGGTTATGCCCCAAGACTCTAAGCACATGTCATAAACTTCAGTGTTCTCTGAACACGCTATGTATGTCCTAGACATGCTTGTCTAAAGGACTAAAGGAAGTGTATTTTATAAATTAGGCTTTGTAATTGGCTGATAACAATAATTAAAAATAAAAGCTTTATGGGTAAAAAAAAAAAAAAAGAAAATGATTTCACAGATAGAAACACCAACAAATATGAAAGTTGAAATATATATTGGAATGTTGTTGATGACCATGTCTGAGCATGCAAGCTTGATGACCTGAGCAAGTTCACAGAAAAATAGAGGGATTTCCAGACCTGTGCGAAAGAACAGTCTCAGCAACATTAAACCAAGCAGTAGAGTGTTGACCATGCTAATAAGTAGGGACATTAGAAGGAGCAGACCACAGAGCTGGTGGTTCATGATGACCTTGTAGTTCAGGGGATGACAAGTGATGGTCATAGGCCATTACTAGAAGGAGACAAGTCTCCAGGGAAGCAAATTCCAAAATAAAGCAACCCTGAGTGAGGCAGTCTGTTTAAGTGTTGCTCAGGTTCCGTGTCTGCATGTTCACTAGCATATTTGGGATGGTGCTTGTACTTAAACCGACATCAGTCAATGAAAGGTTAGAGAGAAAGAAGTACATGGGTGTGTGGAGGTGAGAGTCAACACTTACAGCCAGGATAATGAGCAGATTTCACAGGATGTTTACCAGGTTAATGAACAGGAGGAGGCTGAAGATGAGGGACTGCAATGCTGGATCATCTGTTATCCTCACTAGAAAGAACTGGACATCTGTTTGGTTTCTCATTTGCATGTTATCAATGAGTCTGACAGGAACGTCAATGATGACAATTAAAGAACTGCCACAAAAATTAGCCACAGCTCTTGGGAACATGCAAGAAATACAACTGCTTTGTTCCCATCAGGACTTATTCTCAATGTCTGAAAGTCGAAGTCTGGAAGTACAGATTATAATAAGTTCTCCAGATGATATTGAATGACACTGAGAATAATACCTATGAACTTAAGGTGCCTTGTAACTCATCCCAAGCTGAAAAATAACTTGTGATCATCAAAATGTCCAGCCCTAAGCCATGCATCAGGATGATTTGCCAACATTAGCCATGAATAACAACATTTATATTCCTTTTCCATCTAAATATGCTTAATGATCACACTCTTTAATTTGACTTTTGTCTGGATTTCTGCAGGGATTCCTGCCACCCCTCAGTGCCTTAATCAAAGGCAGACTTCTTCTCCTAGTTAGGTTTTTTGCTCTACCTGTCCCCTTTCCCACTGTAGTTGTTAGATGCAGTTTGATCCACAGTAGCCCATATGATGAAAATAAAAGTAGAGAACTGATTTTCAAAAGTTGTCCTCCCCCCACCCCGGAGCCGAGCCGCCCGGCCAGCAGCACCCACGCAGGCGGCCGCCGGCTTTGCCCCTAGGCCCCCCTCCGTGCCAAACCCCGACCAGCGCCCAGGTCGCAGGTGAAGAATTCTGCCATCAACATCAGACCCTCTGCCTCTCTGGCCCAACGGGGACCTACGCACGTGGTCCACAGAAGACACACTGCTACTCAGAATTCAATAGAGTCCAAAGGAAACTCAAGCAAAACTCTAAGGAACAAAGAGTACACAGGCCATACATCTGGACTTCACTACAACCATTGTATCACATGCGAGACTCTTCACATCCAGCCCAAAGATAAGTAAACCTTTTTTTTTCTTTTCTCTCACCTTACTGATCCTTTCTAGTATCAATGTTGTAGGTCAGCTTCCTCATACAGCCACCCCAAAAACATACAACTCCAGGGAGTACACCACCCACCCTCACATTTCACCAAGACACTAGATCGTAAAAGTGCACTACCATACTTATATTCATCCCCTGGTTACTTAACTGACGTACTAAGATCCTAGTAGTCTCATCTAGGATATAACGATACCAATACACAAACACCCAATCCAAGGCAAGCACTAGTAACAACTGGCAGGTGTAACAATACCAACTACATCGGTTCAGTGAAAAACACACAGAAACTGAAAGGTCCTAAAAAACAAAACAACAATGTACAAGTCAAAGTGCAGATCCACGAGAAACAAAACCCAAGAAGAACAATCTCCCACCAAAAGAATCAATCCCATAACGATGGATTGCGACCAGAACAAATCCATAGAAAATAGCCATGAAAGCCAGACCCAACATAACGACTTTCAGAGTATGATCATTACCATGATTAATAATATGAAAGAGGAAATCCGAGAAGAGTTAAATAACCGTGTCAACCACTTTGAACACGAACACAACAGACACATGGAGGAGTTGAGAAAAACAGTTCAAGAAACAAAAATAGGTATAGAGCAGGTAAAACAATCTCAGGCAGAGTTTAAAATTGAACTAAGAGATAAGTTATCTTCAACCCAAAACTCTACAGAGAGTCTTATCAGCAGAACAAATGAGGCAGAAAATAGAATCTCAGATCTTGAAGACAAAGTAGGAGAATTAACCAGCTCAATGGAAGAGATTGTTAAAGCCAAAAAGATACTGGAGAGGAGCATTCAAGAAATATGGGACACCCTGAAGAAGCCTAACATGCTCATTCATGGAATACCAGAACAAGAATCCCAAAATACCACACCTGAGGAAATATTTCAATTCATCATAAATGAAAACTTCCCACAACTAAAGAATGAGAGGCCTATCCAAATACAAGAGGCATTTCGCACTCCAAACAGATATGACCAAAATAGAAAATCGCCACAGCAAATGATAGTCAAAACAATCCACATTCAAGAAAAAGAAAGGGTGCTGAGAGCTTCAATAGAAAAAAAGCAACTCACTTTTAAAGGTAAAACCTATTAGAAAAACAAATGACTACTCAATGGAAACAGTAAAAGCAAGAAGAGCTTGGAGAGACATACTTCAAGTATTAAATGGCAAAAATGCCAAACCAGACTGATATACCCGGCAAAAATAACTGTTATGATTGAGGGAGAAAGAAAAGTTTTCCAGCACAAAGACAACTTGAAGGGATACATGTCTACCAAACCAGACCTTCAAAAAATGCTACAAATGATACTCAAGCTTGAAGAAAAGAACAAGAGTATCCAGGAGGACAGAAGGGAAGTATAATACCAACAAAATATAAATATCAAACATCATGCTTACAAAATCTACTAAACATAAAAAATGTCCAGAATTAAAAATAATTTCTCCATTATAACATTAAATGTCAATGGCGTTAACTCACTGATTAAGAGACATAGATTACAAACTTGGATTAAAAACCACAATCCAACAATCTGCTGCCTTCAGCAAACTTATCTCACCACAAAAGATAGACACATCCTAAGAATGAAAGGCTGGTCCAAAATCTTGCAAGCTAATGGAACCAGGAAACAGGCAGGGGTAGCCATTATGCTATCAGACAAAGTGGACTTCAAACCAAAGAAAATCATAAGAGACAAAGATGGATACTACATTTTAGTCACAGGTACAATTCACCAGGAAGACTTCACAATACTGAACACATATGCAACCAATATGGGCCCCTCCACATTCATTAAGAAAACCCTGCAGCGTCTAAAGCAAGAAATTAACCCCCAAACAATAATTATCGGGGATTTCAACACCACCCTCTCAACATGGGATAGATCAACAGGTCAAAAGCTTAACAGAGACACTTTGGAGCTTAACCAAACCCTTACTGAAATGGACCTTACAGATCTCTATCGAACTTTTCACCCACACACAAAAGAATACACATTTTTCTCAGCAGCACACAGAACTTTCTCCAAAATAGATCACATACTGGGCCACAAAATGAATCTACACAAATACAAAAAAGTCAAAATTCTAGCCTGTGCCCTATCAGACCACCACGGCCTAAAGCTGGACATCCACAACAACACAACAAACAAGAGAAATTACACTAACTCCTGGAAACTTAACAATATGATGCTGAGTGAGAACTGGATTCAGGAAGAAATTAAACAGGAAATTCAAGATTTCCTGGAAGTGAACGAAAATGAAAATACAACTTACCAAAATCTCTGGGACACAATGAAAGCTGTTCTAAGAGGTAAGTTCATAGCTCTTAATGCCTACATCAGAAAATTGGAAACATAAGAAATAAATAAGTTAATGATGCAGCTTAAGGCTTTGGAGAAACTTGAAAAATCTGATCCCAAAAGTAGTAGAAGAGAGGAAATTAGCAAACTAAGGGGAGAAATATCTGAAATCAAGACTAAGAAAACAATAGAAAAAAATCAACCAGTCAAAAAGCTGGTTCTTTGAAAAAATCAATAAGATGGATACACCCCTAGCTAAATTAACCAAAAGCAAGAGTGAGAAAACCCAAATTAACAAAATTAGAAATGAACATGGAGTTATCACTACGGATACCCAAGAAATCCAGAGAATTATAACATCATATTTCAAAAACTTGTACTCTGTGAAGACTGACAACACAAAAGAGATGGATGAATTTCTAAGTAAACACAACCTACCTAAATTGAATCAGGAAGTTGTGAATTATTTAAATAGTTCTCTAACATACGAGGAAATTGAAGAAGTAATCTCAAATCTTCCCACCAAAAAATGTCCTGGGCCAGATGGATTCAGCACAGAATTCTACCAGACATTTAAGGAGTAAATTACACCAATACTCCTTAAACTGTTCCATCAAATAGCAAAGGAAGGAACACTACCAAATTCCTTCTATGAAGCTAATATCGTCTTAATCCCAAAACCTAATAAAGATTCACTTAAAAAAGAAAACTATAGGCCGATCTCTCTGATGAACACAGATGCAAAGTTTCTCAACAAATTCTTAGCAAGTCGGACTCAAAAACATATCAAAAAGATCATTCACGGGGACCAAGTAGGCTTCATCCCCGGCACACAAGGTTGGTTCGACATACGCAAATCAATAAATGTAATTCATCATGTAAACCAGTCCAAAGTCCAAGACCACATGATACTCTCGATAGATGCAGAAAAAGCCTTTGACAAGATCCAACAGCCTTTTATGATCAAACCGCTGGAGACAGTAGGAATGGAAGGAACCTTTATCAATATAATAAAAGCTGTATACAACAAGCCCACAGCAAGGATTATGCTCAATGGGGAACAATTGGAAGCATTCCCACTTCGATCAGGAACTAGGCAAGGCTGTCTACTCTCACCACTTCTATTCAATATTGTACTTGAAGTCTTAGCTGAAGCCATAAGACAAGAAAGGGACATAAGAGGGATTCAAATCAGCAAGGAAGAAGTCAAGCTATCCCTATTTGCAGATGACATGATCTTATACCTGAGTGATCCCAAAAACTCCACCAGGAAGCTCCTGGAACTAATTGAGAAGTTCAGCAGGGTGGCAGGATACAAAATAAATGTGCAAAAATCAGAGGCCTTCCTATATGCCCAGAAAGAAAGAAGTGAAAAAGCCTTGAGAGAAACATTCCCATTTACTATAGCCCCTAAAAAAATGAAATACCTTGGTATAAACCTAACCAAGGAGGTAAAAGACCTTTACAATGAAAACTTTAAAACCCTAAAGAAAGAAATAGCAGAAGACACCAGAAGGTGTAAAGACCTCCCATGTTCCTGGATTGGTAGAATCAACATTGTAAAAATGACCATCCTACCAAAGGCAATATACAGATTCAATGATATACCAATTAAAATCCCAAAACAATTCTTCAAAGAAGTTGACCAAATAATCTCAAAATTCATATGGAGGCACAAAAGACCCAGGATAGCAAGACAATCCTGAGTAACAAAAACACTGCTGGAGGTATTACCATACCAAACCTTAGTTTATACTACAAATCCAAAGTTATAAAAACTGCCTGGTACTGGCTCCAAAATAGACACACAGATCAATGGATAAGGGTTGAAGACCCAGATATACGCCCACAAAAATACAGCCATTTGGTCTTTGACAAAGGGGCCCAAAGAATCCAATGGAAAAAGAACAGCATCTTCAACAAATGTTGCTGGCAAGACTGGATCTCCACATGCAGAAGATTAAAGCTGGACCCATACTTGTCACCATGTACAAGACTTAATTCCAAATGGATCAAGGACCTTGATTTAAGGCCAGAGACTTTAAAAACCATAGTTGAAAGGATAGGGAACTCCCTTGAGCTGATTGGGCTAGGCCAACATTTCCTAAGCAGACATCCAATAGCACAGTCACTGCTACCAACTCTCAACAGTTGGGATCTTGTGAAATTAAAGAGGTTCTGTTCAGATAAAGAGATTGTAACACGAGCTCAAAGGCAACCCACAGAATGGGAGAAAATCTTCACTAATCACATATCTTACAGAGCTCTACTGTCCAGAGTGCACAAAGAACTTAGAAAACTAAACTCCAAGGAAAACACTGGCCCAATTAAAAAATGGGCCCTGGAACTTCAAAGAAACTTTACCAGGGATGAAATTAAAATGTCTAACAAATATCTTAAAAAATGCTCCACTTACTTAGCCATCAGGGAAATGCAAATCAAAACTTCCCTGAGATATCATCTCACCCCGGTCAGGATGGCAAAAATCCACAATACAAACAATGACAAATGCTGGAGAGGTTGTGGAGAGAGGGGAACTTTCCTACATTGTTGGTGGGAATGCAGGCTCATACAGCCACTCTGGGGAGCCGTCTGGAGATTCTTAAAGAAATTAAAGATTGAAATGCCATATGACCCTGCTATTCCACTTTTGGGAATAACCCCCCATGCAGCAGAGGTTTGCCTCGATAGCACAAGCTCGACCTTGTTCATAGCAGCACTGTTTACAATAGCAAAGTCATGGAATCAACCTAAATGTCCAACAGTTGACAAGTGAATCAGGAAACAATGGTACATCTATACAATGGAGTACTACTCAGCCAACAAAAATGATGAATTACTGGAATTTGCTGGGAAATGGATGTCATTAGAAACAATTATATCAAGCGAAGTATCCCAAACCCAGAAAATTAAGCGCCGTATGTACTCCCTAATAGGTGGCTCCTAGTACCAAACTCACCCAGCCCACATTGAGACACTCAAAAGTAAACCTATGTAACACAGTAATTGCAAGGATTATGAACAAGAGAGATGGGGTAGGAGGGCCACACCAGAGACAAGGAGAGAGGGGATCATGTTACAGCAGAGAAAATAGGCCTCCATCAAGGGCTGCAAGTAAGTAATGAGAAACCTGGTTAAGTTCACAGACGTTCTTTCCTGATCTCACCAGAAGGGGAGGGCATATAGTCTAGCAGATAAAAAGTAATCATTTTGCAAATGTGTGATGGACCCCTCCCTCACTGAGTTTTCCTACTCTTATTACATCTACCCTTGAATGTGCTATTATAACAAGACTCCAGTTTAACAGCTTTTTGTCTCTGGCCAGAGGGTGACATACAGTGCCCAGCAGGATGGAGTGAAGGGCATTGCAGGAGCAGCAAAACTGCAAAAGAAAATCAACAAACCACAATCCTGAACTTCAGAGACTCTATATCAATAACATAGAACTAGGCCAGCCTAATCTCTCCTCATCCTGGAGTTCAGGGACATTTGCGGAAGAGGGGGCGGTTAGATTGTAAGAGCAAAAGGATGGGAGGAGCAACGATTTGCAAGATTCTCAACAATAGTTGGGGCCAAAGCAATCATAATGGGACTTTGCATGCCCTGCGCAATGTCCAGCGCACTGTTGCCCTCATAAAGTGTAGCATGTGTTAAGGGCACCGAGATCCCTTGAGGCAAGGGATTGACAGCCATAGTAGTGATCTTATGCTTAAGGGGAACAAGAGAAAGGGCTTATGGAAATGCCACTGGGTCCTTATATGTCATCGGAGAGGAGGACCCAGTGGAGAGTTAGGCATACACAATAAAGGACTCTCTGGGAATTGGGGGGAGGCACTGGGGGATGGGAGGGAGAGGAGGGGAGGAGTGGGTTTGGGGGGAGGAGGGGGGAGGTAGGGAACTGGTAAAAAAATTTTAAAATGTATATTTAAATTTTTAATAAAAAAAAGAAAGAAAAAAAATGTTGTCCTCTGATTTCCAGCCATGTATCATTGCATGCATGAGTATATATCTCTGTCTCTCCTTTCCCTTCATCTCTTCCTCCTCTCTTTCAAATAAGTGAAGTGAAGTGAAATATATTATGTAAATTAACATTATGTTGGGTGAAATGTAGAAAAGTGGAATGGAAGATGTTTTTTCACGAAGGGACCATGCTAATCTTCTCCATATGGTTCCAGTTTTAGTATATGTGCTGCCAAAGGGTGCACAAAAGGAAAGGACCCTATCTTATCTTGTAATTTAGAAGTTCAGAGAAATGTATTCACTTAGTACAAAACTCTGGGAACTTTAGTCATGAAGAAAATACCATCAACAACAATCTTTGATAAAGGTATATAACCAAATATATAGGAATTAATATGACATAATCTATCAAAGAGATAGATACAGAATCATGACAGCAGCATTTTAAAAATATTAACCAATAAAAACCGAGGAGACCCAGTTCTTTTCAAGACAATTGGCATTTAGTAGCATATCTTAATCATAATGCTGTGGATTGAAAATGTACCCCTGTTAAGGACAGAGAAACCCATTCATTGGTTCCTAGTTCCTCCCTACAGGAGAAATAATAGCTGTTAGTACAAGCTGACTCTCATAGTCTGTTAATTCACCCAGATGGTCAGTCTCCAATGTTCCTCATTAGACCAGCTATGTTAACATGCCAATCCCAGAAGTACATGTCTTTACGACCAAGAGAGTAGATATAACTATAAACTAACAGATCCCTCAATATGTTTTCTCCTGTTTATGAAGATCTCCTTTACATGTATGTGACTAAGTGAAATATATATTGATATCACAAATTTAAGTTTCCCTTTATGCATTCAGAAAAAAACTTTGTAATCTAAGTAATAATCTGGGAAGCTAGATTTTATTTTATCTGAGAAAGGTATTTCTTTGGAAAATAAGTGGTTGTAAATAATATTTTTATTAGTTGTTATACTAGAAAAGTACAAGTAATACTTGAAGTATTACTTTATCATAAAAGTACAGGTCTTGGGGCTGGAGAGGTGGCTCAAGGGTTAAGCCTCTGCCTTGTGGGCGGAAGGTCCTGAGTTCGAATCCTAGACCCCATTATAGAGGTCAGGCAGAAGCGGAAGCAGGAGCAGTCTGTGTTTCTGGCCCTGGCAGGGCGGAGCTGTGAATCCCGGGGCAGAGTAAACAAGGAAGAGGTGGAGGCGGTCCATGGTGGTTCCCGAATTCGCCTGTGGTTCTACACACACACACACACATACACACACACATACATACCACACACACACATGCATACATGCACAATTGAATAAATAATAAAAAAATTTTAAAAAGTACAAGTCTTTCTAAATTATCACTGATGCTGTGGAAGTGTAATTTTACGCACATTTAGCAGACAAAAGTCAGATATATTTCCAGAATTCACTGCTGCACACAAATATATACAGAAAATGTGACAGTCTGTAGAGAATATAATCTACTACAAAAGTCCTCTTACATGGTGACACTATTAATATTTTCAAACTTATTGACATGGGAATATTCTATCAACTTTTCTTTCAAGGTAAAATTCCAATTGTATATTTTCTACAGAAATATTAATGCAATTAGAAACTCACCAAGTCTGTGGCCAGCAAGTGAGGTAGACTTGATAAGATTTCAGCCACCATTTTAATAGCAACATAGAGGATGGTATATCATGTTAACACTCATTTTATGTGTCTCTTATATTTAAAAACTTTCAATATTTTCATTTTCTCTTTCAATATATTGCATTAGCATTACTTATCTTAGTTTGTAATATGGGTTATATGTCATTTGAAATCTGTACCAGGATATTTATCATTACCTTCATTGATATATTAACTGCAACAGCTAAAAATGAGAAGGAATGGATGAAATATTTAAAAATATCTTTCAAATTAAAAAAATTAATTTCAATTTCTTAAGGGTTACAACATGCACTTATGTAAGATAATATATCCAGGACACAAAAATGAAATAAAACTTAACGTTTTTTTCATTATAATTTTTTTCTTTTTTTTTAATTTTTCTTTATTCCACTCATACAAACTTGATGGGTACCACATTGCCCAACCTCCCTCCACATGATGATATTAACCAGATGTTTCATTACTTACTTGCAGTAGTTGATGGTGGACCACTTTCTATGCTATAGCATGATCCCCTCTCTCCTTGTTGCTGGCGGGGCCCCCTTCCCCTTCCCTCCTACTTATAATCTTTGCAATGACTGTAGGTATTACAAAGATTTATCTTTAAGTGTGTCACTGAGTCGGTTTGGTAGTAGGATCCACCTATTAGGGATAAATACAGCGTTTAATTTTCTGTGTCTGGGATAATTTGCTCAATATAATTTCTTTCTAATTCCATCCATTCCCGGCAAATTTCATTAAGTCATCATTTTTGATGGATGAGTAGTATTCCATTGTATAAATGTACCACATTTTCCTTATCCACTCATCAACAGTTGGGCACTTGGGTTGATTCCATGGCTTTGCCATTGTAAACAGTGCTCCTATCAACATGGTCATGCTTGTGCTATTGAGGTGAATTTTTGCTGTATGGGGATTATTCCCAAAAGTGGAATAGCAGGGTCATATGCCATTTCGATCTTTAACTTTTTAAAGAATTGCCAGACTGCTCGCCAGAGTGGTTGTATAAGCCTGCATTGCCACCAACAATATAGAAGAGTTCGCTTCTCATCACAGCCTCTCCAGCATTTTCAGGTGTTTGTATTGTGGATACACATTATTATCTGAAACAAACAGAAAAAGTAATAATTCTCACATAATATCAAAATTTTAATGTTATAATCATATTTTAAACACTTGAAAAATTCCTAAATCAGTTTCTTGTACACATACACTATGGAAAAAAGCTATACAATATTCATGCAAGGCAAGTGAAAGTATGTATGTAAATGTATCTGTTCTCAAATTTCCTTAGTAGCTTTCATTTATCACAAGTAGGAGTTCAAAACCATCCAATTGCTATGAACAAGTACAACAAAAAGCAAATTGTCTGAAGCTCAATCAATGAAGCTCAAGAATTACTGAACTATGGACATGACAGAATGAATGAAACCAAAGATTAGCATAGTGAATGAAAAGGATTGACAAAAATGTAATTTTAAAGAGAAAAATTGAAAAATGAAAAAGTTGTTACAGGTGATAGATAGGTAATCATCATTTTGTTGTCAACTTTTCTTATTCTTTTTTTTTCTTATTTATTCAATTGTGTGTGTATGCATGTTTGCGAGGATGTGTATGTATGTGTGTATGTGTGTAGAACCACAGACGAATTCGTGAACAACCATGGATGCCTCCACCTCCTCCTTGTTTACTCTGCACCAGGATTCACTGACTCCGTCCTACCAGGACCAGAAATGTGGGGTCTAGGATCCGAACTCATGACCTTCTGCCTACACGGCAGAGTCTTAACCCCTGAGCCACATCTCCAGCCCCTGTTGTCAACTTTTCAAATGTAGATAGATAGGTAGATAGAGAATAGATGATGTATAGCTATATTACAGTTAGATATGTCGATAGATATATGGTAGAGAGATACATTAGACTGATAGAGATAATGAATTGCTTACAGATAATAATTTATATTTAGATAGATCAATAGTAGATGATAAATATATGCAAATGATAAATGCTTACAAATGATATTTAGCTGAATGCATAGATAACAGTGATATTATGAATAAGTAATAGATGATAGTGATAATAGAATAGCAGATGATAGAGAAATCATTGAATGAAAGAAATAGGTAGGTAGGTAGACAGACAGACAGACAGACATATGACACTCTACAATGTTGTACAGACCAGTCATATAAAGTTCAAAACTTGGAATCAATAGCTCAATAAAGCTGTGAATAATGAATGATGTCTTTGGTGTATAAAAACAGAATATATCAGTCATAGTTCAAATTTATCATAGACAGATTCGCTGTTAAGAAGTTTGACACAGTATTTGCTTTCTGTATTTTAAAGTTAAAGAACATGCTGCATTAGTTTATTTTGCTGTTGTTGTGTTAGAATTCACTGGTGACTTCAACTTAAGGAAGAAAGGGTTTAATTAGATATCACGTTTGAGGTTAAAATACACATGATGGGGAAGTTACACCTGGAGAAGACTGAGGCAACTGCTCATATTTTATAATCAGTTATGAAACAGAAAGCTATGAATGCTCGTGTTCAGTTTAATGTTTCCATTCTATTAAGTTCAAGGTCCCATCCCAAATAATGGTGCTATCTACAAGGGTCAATTTGCTATCTTCTTGGTTCAATTAAACTATTCAAGATAGTCCCTCACAGGTGTGATCAGAAGATAGCATAGTGTAGGTTACATATCACAGGTGTGCCAAGACACGTCTCCTAGATGATCCTAGATTTCTTTATTTTGCCCATTGTGTGTGTTGGTGTGTGGATATGTGTGTGTGCAAGATGGCACTTGAGTATGTGTGTACCTGTGTAGCATGAGTGTGATACTGGGAATCGTCTTGGATTTTTCTGCCTCCTTATTGCTTTGCTGTGGGGTTTCACAGGCTGTGCCTTCTGGATTGGAATTTCAAGTGACTGTTATATCTACCCAGCAGTTTTATGTGATATCTGAGGATCTGAACTCTGGTCCTTCTGCTTGCTTGCAAGGTAAACACTTTCACCCGCAAGTCATCTCCCCAACACAATAATGTCATATAGACCACCAATTTTAACCATCACATGTGAATCATATTGCCTCATGTATTTATACAATATTTTGTATATGTACAGAGAAATTGTACGGAAATGGAGTCTAGAGAGCCAGGAGCTATGGATATCAAACTGCCAAGGACTATAAGGAGTACACAGAGCCTGAATGTGATCTGGAGTCACACGACAGTTCAGCATGCCTGTCCTAGGAACCATCATACTGTAAGGAAGGGAAAGGATCACTGACTTTGTGTACAATGAACACAGAGCATGTATCTTTCCTGAAGAAACATAGAAGAAAAACAGATTCTGATTTTTGACATTTGGAAGCTTGTGGTGATGCTACAAAGAGGACTACTTCCAACAGATCAGTGGCCAACACATCATCATTTCCCCCACCCCATGTACTAGTGAGGATCTCAGGAGAAACAATGACATTCAGAGAAATAAGTGAGATAAGTGTCAGACATGAGAAAGGGAACTTTCCCATTCATAAGCTCTCCCACTGAAAAGCCACTTATATTACCACAGAGGCTTGATCCCTTACTCAGGTGCACCCAATGGAAGCCCTGTGGTCCACACATGCAGAAAGACATGAGAGTAGATGGGTATTGACTGGATTGGTGAAGGGAGGGAAGGGTGGAACAGGAGGGAGGTGACTGGAGAAGGGTAAATGGAATAAATTTATTTTGTCTGTATATACAACATTTCAAGTTAAAACAAAAAAAAAGATTGTGGTAGTAGAAGAATCATACATTCAGACTTACCAGAAATCCTGTAATGATGGTAAAGCTAGAAATGCAAACTTAGGCCAAAGCATATATCACGAGCGAGAGGCTGCCTTACGGATGAGTTTCTGCAAAGCCTTCTCTCATGTCCTTGTTCCTAAGGCTGTATATAAAAGGCTTCAGTATTTGCAGAATCACGGTGCACATTACATAAGCAGCAGTATTCTTCTTGGGGGTACATTAATGCTAAAAGTGATGTAAACGCACAGTCCTGCACCATAGAACAAAGAGACCACTGACAGGTGAGACCCACAGGTTGAGAAGGCTTTAAACATTCCTCTTGCTGATCATATGCTCAAAATGGAAGAGACTATTGGGAGTAAGAGAAAATGATTCCAGAGGTTGGGATGACACCAAATAGAAATGTTATAATATATACCAAGATATTATTGATGAGAGTGTTAGAACAGGCAAGTTTAACAACATAAGAAAGTTCACAGAAAAGCAGTACTTCCACATCTGTGCAGAAGGACAGCTGCAATGACATAAGACCAATCAGCACATTGTTTGTAATGCTGATTAGGAAGGAACAGAGAAGGAGCAGACCACAAAAGTGAGAGTTCATGATGACAGTGTAGCTCAGAGGGTGACAAATGGCTGCACAATGGACATAGCCCATCACTGCAAGAAGACAACTTTTAAATGCAGATAAGTCCAAAACAAAGCAGGCTTGAATGAGGCAACCTATATGTGTGATGCTCCGGGCTTGAGTTTGAATGTTCACCAGCATCTTGGGGATGACAGTGGTGCTTAAACAGATTTCACTGAAGGACAGGTTGGAGAGGAAGAGGTACATGGGTGTTTGGAGATTGGAGTCAGAACTCACAAGAAAAATGATGAGCACATTTCCCAGGCTGGTAAAAAGGTACATGAACAAGAAGAGGCAAAAAATGGGGGGCTGCAGTACTGGGTCCTCTGTTACTCTCAGAAGAAAAAAATGTGACACACTTGTTCAGTTTGTGGCTTCCATATCGTTCATCAATCTTGTGGAGATAAGTAACATATATGATCATACTTTTATGGCATCATCTTTTTGTTAAAAATGCAGTTTCAATATCCACAATATAGACTTAGTTCTCTTAATCTCCTAAGACAAAAACCATCAGTAGTCTTTAAAATCCCTACAGATGTGTTTTAGACATACTGGGTTTTATTTAATGCAAACTCATTTGTACTACAGAAATTTGTGAGTGCTCAAATGCATTCCTCCACAAATTTCTTCCGCACCATCCTCACATTTGTCTTTCCATGCAATCTATCAAATCCAATTTTTTGATCATCTACACTTTTTCCTGTGTCAAAATAATCCTGGAAAGGGAAATGAAATATAAGGAATTGCTTTTTGCATCAGAAGTGTTCCCATCCATTATAGATAGAATATTTTATGTGCTCCACTTAAGTAATAATAACTGATCACTCAGACATAGGTGGGTCACATCAAATAGAGATGAATTACTATATTCCATGATGGACATGAAATAAAGTTAGGGCATGACATCTCTTTGGATCAAAGCTCATATTGTCTCACTCTTCAGTAAACTTTTATACTAATCTCTCTTTATGAAACTTGGATCACACAGAGTTGTCACACTGAATCACCCCAAAGGTCTCTTGCCCAGACAAGCAAATTTGGTTAATCCCTGATATTGACCCTCCTTCCCCACTGAACAGGTTTTGATCTCCCCAATCAGGGAGGAGTTAGATAGTAACCAATCCACAAAGAGGAGACAAACCCTCCTCACTGCTGTGTACCACCCCTATTCTTACACATGTTGTTGAGTTTCTTCTTATATTAAGATCTTTGTTCAAACAGTCTTTTATCTTTGGTTAGGAGATGAAGTCTACAACCAATCAGGATGCAGCCAAAGGCAGTGTAGGAACAGCAAAACTGAAAACAACAACAAACCATAGTTCAGAACACCAATGACCCTACATTATTCACCTGAAACCAGACTAGCTAAAACTCTCCCAACCTAAAGCTCAGTGAACCTTGAAGAAGAGGGACCTGCAAGATTATAAGAGCCTAAAGAGGGGAGGGCTAACGATATGTAAGATATTCCACACAATTCAGGGCTACATCAGCCAAGATATAACCACAATGTGATTGGACCTTGCCTGACCTGCACAATGGCTAACATGTCAACAACCCACCAAAGTCTAGCAGGGATTACAGGGGAGAAGGCTTCAGGCAGTAGGATCCTTAGAGGCAAGAGGTGAAACAGTCATAATAGAGTTCCCATATTAGTGGACAGCTCAAGAAGGGGCTCCAAACTATGCCTCTGAGTCCTGAACCCTCACTAGTGTAGACAACTCCAAGAGAAATTTAACGCCCACATAAACAGATTCTCTGGAGGATGGGAGGGAGAAAGTAGGAAGCACCAAGAGAGGAGGAGGGAAGGAAAAGGGGTGAGAAGGAGGGGGAGAGTGGGAACTGAGGCGAGTGCAATGGGGAGCAACATGGGCGAAAGGGGGGGAGGAGAAATGAATACCTATTGACCTTGTATAACTAGGCAAAATAAAAAAAAAAATTGTCCCTCAATACATCCTGTGGTCTTTACATTTGTGTACCTTTAAACATGAATTGTTTCAAACAGATGTGTGTAATTAATCTAAGTAGAAAGTAGAAAGATCATAAAATATTGGCAAGCATTAGAGTTTACAATACCCCTCTATAACAATTCATGTTTACTTCCCACTAAGAACTAATACTATCTAGACCTGGGCAATGCTAGCCATGGGATTCTGTGTTGTCCTAAGAATATTTTTCCCATAAATTGAGAGATGACATATGAGCTTTAAAGGAAATCAGCAAAGTGAGACATGAAATGTATACATTTCCCAAGAATCCACCCACACACATGAACACACAAAAACAGTGTTTAAGAAGGAAAGTGTTTATAGATATCAAGTGATGCATACAAAATAGTAAACAGTAAGGTTCTACTAGAGATATCTCTTATAAACAGTTATGTCTTTCTCCAGAAGGAGATACAAAAGAACAAGAGAACATTTATTTTTTGATATAATATGAGACTCACAGACTCTGATTGTGATCCAAGTGAATGATACGGAAAAAAAATCACCAAATATGTGAGAAACTTGCCTTATCTTTGTAATAGGAAATGTATGATGGATTCTTAAGTAGCTTCATTACAGTAATAATTTTGCCTGCTTATGTATAACCAGAAATCATGCTTTAATTTGAATTTATGTACATGTTATTGGGGTTTATGCCAACTAAACTGAGAAAACCCAGAAGCTTTACAAGCTCAAATGATCAGAGAAAAAGCACCAAGCACACCATTTAATAACATCATGGAAGGGGAGAACCGAGTATTAAAAGTTGCTTTCTGACTTCTACAACTCTGTGAATTACTAATCTTTCTCTCTCTCTCTCTCTCTCTCTCTCTCTCTCTCTCTCTCTCGTCTGTATACGTAAATAAGTAAAATACAGTGTAGAAGTTGAGGAAAGGAGAAATAGAAAATTTTTCATGCTATACTTGCAGATACCAGGCAAACTTTCTTAAGTGTTGGACACATTTTTTTGGACACATGTTGTCATGCAGAGGGACAAGAGAAGAAAGAACTAATGAAATAAGAATCATTTTTGCCCGAGTTATGTGGAATGAAATATATAAGAATTACTGTGAATACCCCATGCAAAAGTAAGAAAAAAAGGGATTTTACCTTAAATTTATTTCAAACCAAATGACAATAACTTACCTGGATACTAAGGATAGAAACTGTGCCCTCATAGAGAGCAGAGGAAGCCATTTGTTCCATCAAGAAGAATGAACTCTAAGAGGAGGTACAAGAATATTCTCCTGACTGGAATAGACTTCCTAATGAAGCATTCCCAACTGACTTCTATGGACTCTGCATCCCCAGGGATGTGATATCCACAGGTCCTCATTAGACCAGCTAGATTGCTATCATTCTGATCCTAGGAGTGTGTGCCCTTAAAGATCAAGAGTGAAGAAATGAACTCATTAGCATTCTTTTCCTGAGCCCTGAGGCAATGATTCATCATTCAGTTTTTTTTCTACAAATTCTGCACAAATTTTCTTCACAGCTATTTTATACATACTGCATATTTGTTTTCTATTGCATTGGAATAGTCTTTGATAATCAGAAGCAAGGACCTCATAATCCAATGACAATAAGAATCCTGATTATTTATGGATGTGTATATTTATATACATTTGCACATGATGTGATTTCTTATGTATATTTATATATAAATATGAATATAAAAATGTAAGTATATGTATGAAATATACATATATATATGAAATCATAACCTGCATTTGGGGATATGAATAATAAAGTTTTTAACATATTTTAAATTTGTTCATTTATCTATTTCTTCATTTATTTATTAATTTGTGTGAATGCGAGGGCACCCTTTGTCCCTGCGGAGGAACAATGGTGATGTGGTAATCATCTTTGATTGTTTATACTTTTTGCTTCACTCTGGGATTTCCCAAGATCTGCTCTTTCTACAGATCCTGGAAATGCAGGCCCTTGGCATTTCTTCCTGGCATTTTTTCACATGGGACCTGGGTTCCCAACTCAGGACCTTCTTCTTTGGGGTAGAATCATAACTCCCAAGACATCTCTCCAACACTAAAACTGCAAGTTTTAAAAAAGATACTGGGGAAAGTTCTGGAGTGTTCTGAGCTTTGAATAACATTATTGTGTACAAACTGTTGAAAGCTGTACTTGGATCTCCACAGGCATACCTACTCTTCTCTCTCCCTTTTTTCTCTGAAATAACTAAATGAATAAATTGAAAAATATGTCATTTATTTATTTTGAGAGAGGAAGAGAGAAATTATATACATGCATGCCTTGGTGTATGGATGGAGGGCAAAAAGAGATTTTCAGAAATTATTTGTCTCTTCCAATATAAGGCTTCTGGAAATAGAAGTCAAGCTATCAGATTTCTAAGCAAGTGACTTACTCACTAAGTCATCTCCATTGCACCCAATATATTAAACTGTTTTTTTAAAACAAAGATCCAACTCTGAAATTATGCTCCTAGATAAAAGAATGTACCATAATAAAGTGTGACTGGATTTATAACCTAGAAAGTGGCTATCTCAGCTGTTCACTTCCATTCAGTGGCAGTATTCTCACCTTGTATGAGATAGTGCAGTTCTCCTTTATATATCTCATAATAACATCCCATAAAAAGTCTCTCATAATAACATGCTATACCAAAGTCTCATAAACATCTTATATTTACACCTAACTCTTCAATGGAAAATTTAAGGAATATTTGAACATTACAATTTTAGTGGGTGCTATTGTTGATATGCAAGGAGTATGATTATTTACCATTAAGCACAGCTACAAAATGTTTTCTCGCCACATGGTCTGGCAAGAAAGATAAATAAAGATACTGAAAATATCTTGCAACCACCAGGGTCAACAAAAGTAAACGGGCTGGAGATATTGAAAGGGCACCTGGGACACTGACACATTTCTAAACCCTCACGTGGCCCCTAAAGTACATCTTCCATAAAATGTTATTGAAATGTTTTTCCACCAGGGATAGGGATAAAAAGTTTTAAGATTTCATACAAGGTAAGATGCACAATGACAGGCTAACACCATGCATGTGTTAGAAACTAAAAAAGCTTAGAGATCTGAGGCTTGCTTCAGTGTCAGGAAGAGGTGGTACCTAGAATTCATTGGGTCAGGACATTTGTTTCAAAAGCAATGATTTTTTAAATTCATTTGACTATAACGTAAACTTCCTTCTGCCTTAAACTCTGATTGGAAGTGTGCTGATCAAAATAATGTATAGGTTGCCATAGGTTTACTTAAATAATTTAAACCCATATGCCTTATACCTAAAAGAAAATTGGTTGATTGAAAAAATGACAATTTGCTGAATTACATAATAATTTTTCATACATAGGGTTTAAAAAAATAGCCTGTGAGAAAGTAATTTGTATTTGTACTATAAAGCTACACTTGTTTTACCCTGACTCCATTAAGTAGTCTCAATAAAATCAATGATATTGTGCAGCTAAGCTTATCACACGATTTCTTTTTTAATTTAAGATAAATAAAATTTTCTTGTATGCTATATGACCTCTTAGGAAAGTTGTGCAGTACCATTCAACATAACCTTAATTTTCATGTAATACACTGAAATATTCTACTATACCTCATAAATGCATGCATTTGTTATGTTTCAATGGATTACATATCTACATGCGGCAAAAATCATTGAAAGTACATTTCATTGATCAGTCCGTGTTTCTATGAGCAGAATAAGCACATTGCATGTTGAGAGCTAAAACCACTTGTTAAATATTTTTTAATCCAGCAAGAATCTGTTAACAGTTTTATTTTTTATGTTTTTTAACATTTTTTATTATTATTTGCGGTCATACAAACAGTAGGTACATAGGTTCCCTCCCTCACTCCTACTCCCCCCCACACACCCCTGCTTCCCCCTCCCCTCACACCTTCCTCCCCATCCCCCAGTGCCCCCCCCAAACCCCAGAGAATCCTTTAATGTGCATGCAAGACTCTTCTCTGGGCCCTCCTCTCCGATGACGTACAAGGACCCAGTGGCATTTCCCTGAACCCTTTCATGTGTTCCCCTTAAGCATAGGAACACTACTGTGGCTCTCAATCCCTTGCTTCCAAGGAACTTGGTGCCTTTAGCAAATGCTCGACTTCGTGGTGTCAATAGTGTGTTGGACATTGCGTGGGGCATGCAAAGTCTAAATATGATTGCTTCGGCCCTAACTTGTGTGGAGAATCTTGCATATCATTGCTCCTCCCATCCTTGTGCTCTTACAGTCTTACCGCCCCCTCTTCCTCAAATGTCCCTGAGCTTCAGGATGGGAAGAGAATAGGCTGGACTAGTTCCAGGTGGTTGATATAGAGTCTCTGAAGTTCTGGATTGTGGTTTGTTGATTTTCGTTTGCAGTTTTGCTGCTCCTGCAATGCCCTTCACTCCATCCTGATAGGCATTGTATGTCACCCCCTGGCCAGAGACTAAAGACTGTTAAACTGGAGTCTTGTTATAAGAGCACATTCAAAGGTAGATGTAATAAAAGTAGGAAATCACAGTGAGGGAGGGGTCAATCACCGATTTGCAAAATGATCTCTTTTCATCTGCCAGACTATATGCCCTCCCTTTCTGGTGAGATCATACCCCCTCAGTTGTAAACAATCAGGAACGAAAGTCTGTGAACTTAACCAGGTGTCTCATTACTTACTTGCAGTCCTTGATGGAGTCCTATTTTCTTTGCTGTAACATGGTCCCCTCTCTCCTTGTTTCTTTTTGTGGCTCTTCTACCCCATCCCTCCTGTTCATAATCCTTGCAATTACTGTAGGTATTACAGAGATTTATCTTTGATTGCCTCTAGGTGGGCTAGGTGGGTTTGGTACTAGGAGCCACTTATTAGGGAGTACATATGGCACTAAATTTTCTAGGTCTGGGATACTTGGTCTTTGACAAACGGCCCCAAAAAATCCAATGGAAAAAGAACAGCATCTTCAACAAATGGTGCTGGCAAAACTGGATCTCCACATGCAGAAGATTAAAATTGAACCCGTACTTATCACCATGTACAAGACTTAATTCCAAATGGATCAAGGACCTTGATATAAGGCCAGAGACTCTGAAAACCATAGTTGAAAGGATAGGATAGGGAACTCCTTTGAGCTGATTGGGCTAGGCCAACAGTTCCTAAACAGACATCCAATTGCACAGTCACTGCTACCAACTCTCAATAGTTCGGATCTTGTGAAATTAAAGAGCTTCTGTTCAGATAAAGAGATTGTAACAGGAGCTCAAAGGCAACCCACAGAATGGGAGAAAATCTTCACTAACCACATATCTGATAGAGCTCTACTATCAAGAGTGTACAAAGAACTCAGAAAACTAAACACCAAGGAAACTAATGGCCCAATTAAGAAATGGGCCCTGGAACTTCAAAGAAACTTTACCAGGGATGAAATTAAAATATCTAACAAATATCTTAAAAAATGCTCACTTCCTTAGCCATCAGTGAAATGTAAATCAAAACTTCCCTGAGATATCATCTCACCCTGGTCAGGATAGCAAAAATCCACAATGCAAAAAACAACAAATGCTGGAGAGGCTGTGGAGAGAGGGGAACTCTCCTACATTGCTGGTGGGAATGAAAGTGCATACAACCACTCTGGCGAGTCATCTGGAGATTCCTAAAGAGATTAAAGATTGAAATGCCATATGACCCTGCTATTCCACTTCTGTGAATAACCGCACATACAGCAAAAATTCACCTGGATAGCACATCCACAGCTATGTTCATAGCAGCACTGTTTACAATACCAAAGTCATGGAATCAACCCAAATGTCCAACAGTTGTCAAGTGGATAAGGAAAATGTGGTGCATCTATACAATGGAGTACAACTCAGTCATCAAAAATGATGAATTACTGGAATTTTTCTGGGAAATGGATGTCATTAGTTTATTTTTTGTTAAATACCGTGGGACAGGATTGTAAGATGAACAACTCAGCCAACCACCAAGGTCAACAAAAGTAAACAGGCTGGAGATATTGAAGGGGCACCTGGGACAATGACACATTTCTAAACCCCCACCTGACCCCTAAAGTACATCTTCTATAAAATGTTACTGAAAAGGTTTTTCCATCAGGGATTGGGATAAAATGTTTTAAGAAGTTTTCATACCAGCTAAGATGCCCAATGACAGGCTAACACCATGCATGTGTTAGAAACTAAAAAAGCTTATAGATCTGTGGCTTGCTTCAGTGTCAGGCATTGTTTCACAAACAATGATTTCCTTAATTTATTTGAATACAAAGTAAACTTCCTTCTGCTTTAAACTCTGATTAGAAGTGTGCCGATCAAAATAATGTATAGGTTGCCATAGGTGTACTAAATAATTTAAACCCATATGCCTTATACCTAACAGAAAATTGGGTGATTGAAAAAATGACAGGTTGATGAATTTACATGATAGTTTTTCAGACTTGGGGTTTCAAAAAATAGCCTGTGAGAAAGTAGTTTGAATTTGTGCTATAAAGCTGCACTTGTATTACCTCAACTCCATTAAGTAGCCTCAATAAAATCAATGATATTGTGTAGCTAAGCTTATCACATGATTTCTTTTTTTAATTTAAGATAAATAAAAGGTTCTTGTATCCTATTTTTCCTCTTAGGAATGTTGTGCAATACCATTCAACATAACCTTAATTTTCATGTAATGCACTGAAATATTCTACTATACCTCACAAATGCATGCATTTTTTAATTTTTCAATTGATTACATATCTCTACGCTGCAAAAATCATTGAAACTCCATTTCATTGATTAGTCCTTGTTTCTATGAGCAGAATAAGCACATTGCATGTTGAGAGCTAAAACCACTTGTTAAATATTTTTCTTTTATCAAACAAGAATATGTTAACAGTTTTATTTTGTATGTTAAATACCATGGGACAGGATTGTAAGATAAACAACTCAATCAACAATTGCCTCACAAACGGTAAGAAAAATTCTACCATGATATTAGCAAAGGTAAAGGAGAAAAATTACATGGTAAGAGGCACCATTTGCCCACAGAAAACCTCTTGGCATTTCCTGAATGAGTGGAATTAGCAATCTAAATAAATCATATTTCGAGAGGTAACAGCAAGAGATGAAATTTAAAGGTATTATTAAAATAACATTTGCAAGACTCTGAACAATTATTGAACTCTTATTAAAACCACGAAGAACAATTCTTTATTTATGAATTTCATTAAGGACTGAATGTGCAACTGACATCTGCTAGTGATGATCTGGTAATGTACAGTTTATCCAGTAGCCAAAGTTTTTTTTTTAATTGTGTTTTCTAACCGTAAGAGATCATTAAAGGCAAAGCCTGTATGATGCTGTACACACAAAAATAATGGTCACCGTGGGCCATACTACCAGTGACATGGTAGGTAAACAAATCTTTTTCTGGTCGAGAGGAAACAAAGAAAGAGCACTCTTCATGCTTCACTCTACAAGATGAATTTCCCTAGAAAGAATCCAATGAAAATGGCTGCAATTACAACCAGAAGAGAAGGGAGAGGACTGGTGGCATTATCTCTGAAGGATGCAACCGAGGTAGATCCAGGTTTATCTGAATGTGCTACCTTTCTGAGACTTAAGCCTTCTTCTCTGAGGTGTTGATTTTCTTCTGATAACTTCATCATTTCTCCCTGAACAAGTACGCTCTTCCATCAGTTTCCTCATTTCAGTATCATTTAGTGAAACACTGTGTGGTTTTGGCAGGGGTCCATCTTGTTCAGATGCATTCAGTGGAACCGTTTTGCTAGGCTCCATATCTTTCAGTTTATCGTTTTCATTCGGCTTTTCAAACACACATCTCAATTTAGAATCCATTAATTCATCTGGTTTTGCCTCTTTCCACACAGCTTCCATATCTGAAATGTTTGGTGGAGCAAACATTGTCTGTACCAAGAACTTGTGTTTACTCTTTTCATTTGATTCATAGCCAAAAGGCTGTAGCATTACTTAAACAGTCACAGTTGACCTTGGGTCAATAATCCCACTGTTGGGTCTCACACAGTACCGGAGAGGTGCTGTAGTCTTCACTTTGAAACGCACCTTTCTATCAGAAGGATTTCGTAATTTAAGAATTGTAGTGACTACCTCTGTGAAGGGGCCTTTGAATTTGAGGTCTGTGGGCGGGTCGAAAACCAGGATCTGCTGAAGCTTTGCCATGGCCACGGAGGCAGACACCATCTGACACAGCGCAGAGCAGGAATGCGCCCACCAGGACGGTTCGCTGCCAGGGGCAGGGGACAGTGGGGAGCTGGCTCCATGGAGCTCTGGGACCTGACTAGGCTCGCGCCTGCCAAGCCTCCGCTCCTGCCTCTGTGTCGCAGGTTGTGAGGGCCAAGTGTTGGGTCAGCAGCTGTGGATGTCACAACTGACTCAACCCCACACCAGCCGCTGCTGCCACATGGTCTGCGGTCCTGGCGCCCCACGTGAAGGGCCCTGAGTACTTGTTAAGTATTGAAGACCTGTACAAACTACCAAAGTCAGATTACAAAACCAAGATGAAATATAAACTATGGTTTTTAGGGGTTTTTTGTTATCCATTTCACTCTCCCCTTCTCCCCTTCCTTTCACCCCCCTCTCTTCTTCCCTTTTCCTGGTATTTCCCCCTTTCCCCTGCCATCCCCTGGAGCATCCTTTTATGTGGGCTTGGAACCTCCCTGAGTCCTCCACCCTAATGAGGGTTCAGGATTCAGTGGCATAGCCCAGGGCCACTTTTGTACTACCCACTAGCATAGGAACTCTTGTTTTTTTAAGACACCACAATTCTAAACATATATACATGAAACATAAGTTCACCCAGACCCACAAAGTGAACACTACTAGATGTAATGCAATAAGGTAATCCTAACACAATAGCGGCAAATATCAATGTCCTACTATCACTAACAGACGGATCTTCTAGAATAAAACTAGGTAGGGAAACACAAGAGTTAACTAAAATCATTAATAAAATGAATGCAGCAGATGACTGTAAAGCATATTACCCAAACATAGAGAATACACATTTTCTGAGCACAAATCAAGTATCAGTAAATAAAGAGAAATAATTAAACCTATGTATAATATTAGGTCACATGGCAAAAAGCTAGACTTCCAAAAGGGAAATTATAGACAATAGAAAACCTCATGGAAATTAAATGGAATACTATTAATAACATAGGGTTGATTGAAGAAATCATAAAGCAAATAAAACATTACCAGAGTACAATGAAAAAAGAAAACACAGCAACCAAAACTTATGGGATACTGTGAAGGAAGTCATTATAGGGAATTGAACAACTTTCAGTGTACTAGTTCAGAAATCAGAGAGATAACGAACGACTTGATTATATGCCTCAAATAAATGGATAAATTTTTATTACAAATATTTATTTAAAGAGATGTGGTATAGGAAAAAGCAGGCATACTTGTGGCACTAGGGATTCAGGGAGGTCCTAGCCTGGCTCCCAGTTAGGGACAAGCCTGGGCACATACAGACATGTCACAACAGAGGACTGTGCAGAAGGAAGGATGACAATGATGGGAAGCGGCCTTATAACCTGCCCCTGCCAAAGACACATAGTAAACAGTTAAATGACTGGCGGCTGTCCTCCTGAGGAGAGATGGCAACACCTCATTGGACCCTGACCTTATATAAGCCCAAAACGCCCTTAATGACTTTGAATCTGCAGCCTCTCCATGGCTGCTTTCACCTGATTCCCGGGATCTGGTGGGCTCGCTCATTTGCCTCGAGGCCCTCTCCAATGTCTGGCCCCGCAGGGGATACAGCAACACATACTAACTCAAAAGGAATTACTGAAAAAAAGTTGTTTTCTTGAGAAGTTTTCTCAAAGCTTCAATCATATCCTTGTTCCTCAAGCTGTAGATGAAAGGGTTCCTCATTTGTGGGACCACAATGTACATCACTGAAGACATAGCTATCTCTTTTCTTGAAATGGTAAAGGCAAAAGTAATGTACACCCATGCAGCTGTCCCATAGAACAGGGATACCACCAATAAGTGAGACCCACAGGTGGAAAAGGCCTTTCTCCTTCCTCTCTCAGAGGAAATATTTGTAACAGAAGACATAACTTTTGTATAGGAGAAAATGATTCCACAGATAGAAACACCACCATATATGAAAGTTGATATATATATCAGAATGTTGTTGATGACAGTGTCTGAGCATGCAAGCTTGATGACCTGAGCAAGTTCACAGAAAAATAGAGGGATTTCCAAATCTGTGCAGAAAGACAGTCTCAGCAACATTAAACCAAGCAGTAGAGTGTTGACCATGCTAATAAGCAGGGACATTAGAAGGAGCAGACCACAGAGCTGGTGGTTCATGATGACCTTGTAGTTCAGGGGATGACAAATGGCCACATGGTGGTCATAGGCCATTACTGGAAGGAGACAGATCTCCAGGGAAGCAAATTCCAAAATAAAGCAACCCTGAGTGAGGCAGTCTGTTTAAGTGTTGCTCAGGTTCCGTGTCTGCATGTTCACTAGCATATTTGGGATGGTGCTTGTACTTAAACCGACATCAGTCAATGAAAGGTTAGAGAGAAAGAAGTACGTGGGTGTGTGGAGGTGAGAGTCAACACTTACAGCCAGGATAATGAGCAGATTTCACAGGATGTTTACCAGGTTAATGAACAGGCTGAGACTGAAGATGAGGGGCTGCAATGCTGGATCATCTGTTATCCTTGCTAGAAAGAACTGGACAACATCTGTTTGGTTTCTCATTTGCATGTTATCAATGAGTCTGACAGGAACATCAATGAAGACAATTAAAGAACTACCACCAAAATTAGCCACAGCACTTGGGAACATGTAAGAAATACAACTGCTTTGTTCCCATCAGGACTTATTCTCAATGTCTGAAAGTCGAAGTCTGGAGGTGCAGATTTTAATAAGTTCCCCAGATGATACTGATGACTGAGCAACACCTGAGTGACCCTGAGAGTAATACCGATGAACTTAAGGTGCCTTGTATCTCTTCCCAAGCTGAAAAATATCTTGTGATCATCAAAATGCCCAGCCCTAAGCCATGCTCCATGATGATTCGTCAACATTAGCCATGCATAACAAGATTTGTATTCCTTTTCCATCTAAATATGCTTAATGATCACACTCTTTAATTTGACATTTGTCTGGATTTCTGCAGGGATTGCTGCCACCCTTCAGTGCCTTAATCAAAGACAAAATTCTTTGCCTAGGTAGGTTTTCTGCTCTACCTGGCCCCTTTCCCGCTATAGTTGTTAGATGCAGTTTGATCCACAGTAGCCCATATGATGAAAATGAAAGTAGAGAACTGATTTTCAAAAGTTGTCTTTTGATTTCTAGCCATGTATCATTGCATGCATGAGTATATCTCTCTGTCTCCCCTTTCCCTTCATCTCTTCCTCCTCTCTTTCAAATAAGTGAAATGAAGTGGAATATATTATGAAAATTAACAGTATGTTGGGTGAAGTGGAGAAAAGTGGAAAGGAAGATGTTTTTTCACGAAGGGACCATGCTAATCTTCTCCATCATTCCAATTTTAGTATATGTGCTGCCAAAGGGAGCACAAAACGAAAGGACCCTATCTTATCTTGTAATTTAGAAGTTCAGAGAAAAGTAATCACTTAATACAAAACTCTGGGAACTTTAGTCATGAAGTAAATACCATCAAGGTCAACAGTCGTTGATAAAAGTATATAACCAAATATATAGGAATTAATATGACATAAACTATCAATGAATTAGATACAGAATCATGGCAGCAACATTTTAAAAATATTAACCAATAAAAACCGAGGAGACCCAGTTCTTTTCAAGACAATTACCATTTGGTAGCATACCTTAATCACAATACTGTGGATTGAAAATGTACCCCTGTTAAGGACAGAGAAACCCATTCATTAGTTCCTAGTTCCTCCCTACAGGAGAAACCAAGTATAATCTTCCATGTGAGCAATAGCTGTTAGGACAGGGTGTCTCTCACAGTCTGTGAATTCCCCAGAGGCTCAGTCTCAAATAGTCCTCATTAGACCAGCTTTGTTAACATACTGTTCGCAGAAGTACATGCCTTTAAGACCAAGATATTAGACATAACTATAAAGTAACAGATCCTTCAATATGTTTTCTCCTCTTTATGAAGATCTCCTTTATATGCGTGTGAGTAAGTGACATATAATATTGATATCACAAATTTAAGTTTCCCTTTATATGTTCAGAAAAAAACTTCGTAATCTAAGTAATAATACTGGGAAGCCAGATTTTTATTTTATCTGAGAAAGATATTTCTTGGGAAAATAAGTGGTTGTAAATAATTTTTTTCCTTTTTTAACATTTTTATTATTATTTCTGCTCATACAAACTTAATAGGTACACCGGTTCCGTCCCTCCCTCTCCTCCCCCTGACTCCCCTGCTCCCCTTCCCCTTACCCCTCCCATTCCATCCCCCAGTGCCTCCTCCCTAATCCTCTGAGAATCCTTTAATGTGCATGCCAGACTCTCCTCTGGACCCTCCTCTCTGATGAAGTACAAGGACCCAGTGGCATTTCCCTGAACCCTTTCCCGTGTTCCCCTTAAGTATAGGAACACTACTATGGCTGTCAATTCCTTGCCTTCATGGACCTTGGTGCCTTTAGCAAATGCTAGACTTTATGGGGTCAATAGTGTGTGGGACATTGCGCAGGGCATGCAAAGTCCAATTAAGATTACTTCACCCCTAACTTGTGTGGAGTATCTCACATATCATTGCTCCTCCCATCCCTGTGCTCTTACAATCTTACTGCCCCCTCTTCTGCAAATGTCCCTGAGCTTCAGGATGGGGAGAGATTAGGCTGGCCTAGTTCTAGGTGACTGAAACAGTCTCTGAAGTTCTGGATAGTGGTTTGTTGATTTTCTTTTGCAGTTTTGCTGCTCCTGCAATGCCCTTCACTCCATCCTGATGGGCATTGTATGTCACCCACTGGCCAGAGATTGCTGAAATCTTATCAAATCTACCTCACCTCCTGGCAACAGACTTGGTCAGTTTCTAATTACATTCATATTTGTGGAAAGTATACAATGGGAATTTTAAAAAGTTGATAGAAAATTCCCATGTCAATAATTTTGAAAATATTAATAGTGTCACCATGCAAAAGGACTTTTGTAGTAGACTATATTCTCTATAGACTGTATTTCCAAAAGTGGAATAGCAGGGTCAAATCTGGGAAGCCAGATTTTTATTTTATCTGATAAAGATATTTCTTGGGAAAATAAGTGTTGTAAATAATATTTTTATATTAATTGTTATACTAGAAATGTACAATAATTTGAAGTATTGCTATGTCATAAAAGTACAAGTCTTTCTAAATTATCACTGATGCTGTGGAAGTGTAATTTTACACACATTTAGCTGACAAATGTCAGATATATTTCCAGAATTCACTGCTGCACACAAATATATACACGAAATGTTACAGTCTATAGAGAATATAATCTACTACAAAAGTCCTCTTACATGGTGACACTATTAATATTTTCAAATTTATTGACATGGGAATATTCTATCAACTTTCCTTTCAAAGTAAAATTCCAATTGTATATTTTCCACAGAAATATTAATGCAATTAGAAACTGACCAAGTCTGTTGCCAGAAGGTGAGGTAGAATTGATAAGATTTCAGCCATCATTTTAATACCAACATAGAGGATGGTACATAATGTTAACACTCGTTTTATGGTTCTCTTATATTTAAAGACTTCAGTACTTTCGTTTTCTCTTTAAATATACTGCATTAGCATTACTTAGTTTGTAACATGGGTTATATGTCATTTGAAATAAGTACCATGATATTTATCGTGAATTTTATTGATATATTAATGGCAACAGCTAAAAAGGAGAAAATATGGATGAAATATTTAAAGATATCTTACAACTTAAAAAAAATCAAGTTCAATTTCTTAAGGGTTAAAAAGTGCACTTAAGTCTCCCTTCCCCACCCTGCTCCACCGGCCGGGACACACTCGCGGTCCGGCCGGGCCGCACCTCGACCTAAGTAAGCTCCGCCCCCAGAACCCCAGGTCAGCCCAAGGGACCCAGCTCCTATCCCACCATCCAGCCGGAGCCGCCCGCAGGGCCAAGAGATGAGGAGGACCTCCCCCTGTGCCCGGGCCCCACCCCAGCTCCCTTAGGGTTAAATAGCTCCTCACCAACGCCCCCAACCTCCCTTCTCCACCCGGTTCCCCTGGCCTGGACGCGCACTGTCCAGCTGGGCCTCACCTAGACCTAGGTAAGCTCTGCCCGTGCCTGCCCCCAGAACCCCAGATCAGCCCAAAGGGACCCAGCTCCTACCCCATCATCCAGCGGGAGCAGCGCCCAGGGCTGAGGGACAAGGAAGACCTCCCCCTGCGCCCGGGCCCCTCCTCAACTCCCCTAGGGTTAAATAGCTCCATGCCGATGCCCCCATCCTCCATTCCCCACCCCGCTCCACCAGCTGGGACTCGCGCGGTCCAGCCAGGCCTTACCACGACCTAGGTAAGCTCCGTCCCTGCCCACCCCCAGAACCCCAGGCCAAATAATTCAGTTTAGTGAAATTGAAAGATCTTAAGAGTTAAAACGACAATGCCAAAGTGCAAATCCATGAGAAGCAACACTCAAGTAAACAAATTTCCCACTGAAGGAATTAATCCCATAATGTTAGACTCCAACCAGAACAAACCCACGGAAAATGGCCAAGAAAGCCTGACCCAGAATAACGTCTTTCAAAATATGATCATTACCGTGTTCAATACTATGAAAGAGGAAATTCGGGAGGAATTAAATAATCGAATCAATCGCTTTGAAGAGGAACACAACAGACACTTGGAGGAGTTGAGAAAAACAGTGCAAGAATCAAAAACTGGCATAGAGCAGTTCAAACAGACTCCAGCAGAGTTTAAAACTGAACTAAAAGACAAGTTATCTTACCCAGAACTCCACAGAGAGTCTTATCAACAGAACTATCAAAGCAGAAAACAGAATTTCAGACCTTGAAGATAAAGTGGGAGTACTAACAAGCTCAATGGAAGAGGTTGTTAAAGCCAAAAAGATACTTGAGAGAAATATCCAAGAGATATGGGACACCCTGAAGAAGCCTAACATGCGAATTCATGGAATACCAAAGCAAGAATCTCAAAATACCACCCCTGAGAAAATTTTTCAAACTATCATCAAGGAAAACTTTCCTCATCTAAAAAAAGACAGGCCCATCCATATACAATAGGCATTCCACACCCCAAACAGATAAGGACCAAAACAGAAGCACGCCACAGCAAATAATAGTTAAAACACTCCACATTCACGATAAAGAACTGGTGCTGAGAGCTTCAAGGGAGAAAAAACAAGTCACTTTTAAAGGTAAACTTATTAAAATAACAAATGACTTCTCAATGGAAACACTAAAAGCAAGAAGAGCTTGGAGAGACATACTTCAATTATTGAATGAGCAAAAATGTCAATCCAGGCTGATTTACCCTGCAACACTGTCCGTCATGCTCGAGGGAGAAAGAAAAATCTTCCAGCACAAAGACAACTTGAAAGGATACTAGTCCACCAAACCAGGCCTTCAAAAAATGCTACAAATGATACTCAAGCGTGAAGAAAAAAACAGGCATATCCAGGAGAACAGAAGGCAAATATAACACCATTAAAAGCGAAGCAATATACTTATAAAAACTACTAAACATAATAAGTCTGGAATTAAAAATAGTTTCTCCATTATAACACTAAATGTTAATGGAATTAAATCACCGATCAAGAGACACAGATTACAAACTTGGATTAAAAATCACAATCCATCAATCTGCTGCCTGCAGGAAACCCATCTCACCACAAAAGATAGGCACGCTCTAAAAATAAAAAGCTGGTCAACAATTCTACAAGCTAATGGAAGCAGAAAACAGGCAAGGGTAGCAATTATGCTATCAGACAAAGTGGACTTCAAACCAAAGAAAATTATAAGAGACACGGATGGATACTACATTTTAGTCACAGGTACAATTCACCAGGAAGACTTCACAATACTGAACATATATGCACCCAATACGGGCCCCTCCACATTCATTAAGGAAACCCTACAGCATCTAAAGCAAGAAATCAATCCCCAAACAATAATTCGTGGGGACTTCAACACCGCCCTCTCAACATGGGATAGATCAACAGCTCAAAAGCTTAACAGAGACACTTTGGAACTTAATCAAACCCTGAAAGAAATGGACCTTACAGATCTCTATCGAACTTTTCACCCACGCACCAAAGAATACACATTTTTCTCAGCAGCACATGGAACTTTCTCCAAAATAGATCACAAATTGGGCCACAAAACGAATCTACACATATACAAAAAAGTTGAAATTCTACCCTGTGCCCTATCTGACCACCACGGCCTACAGCTGAACATCCACAAGACATCAAACAAGAGAAAATACACTAACTCCTGGTAATTTAACACTATGATGCTGAATTAGAACTGGATTCAGGAAGAAATTAAAAAGGAAATTCAAGATTTCCAGAAAGTGAACGATAATGAAAATACAACTTACCAAAATCTCTGGGACACTATGAAATCTGTTCTAAGAGGTAAGTTCATAGCTCTTAATGCCTACATCAAAAAAATGGAAACATCAGAAATAAACAACTTAACAATGCAGCTTAAAGCTTTAGAGAAACTAGAGCAATCTGATCCCAAAAGTAGTAGAAGAGAGGAGATTAGCAAACTAAGGGGAGAAATATCTGAAATTGAGATTAAGAAAACGATAGAAAAAATCAACCAGTCAAAAAGCTGGTTCTTTGAAAAAATCAATAAGATTGATACACCCCTAGCTAAATTAACCAAAAGCAAGAGAGAGAAAACCCAAATTAACAAAATGAGAAATGAACATGGAGATATCACTACTGATAGCCAAGAAATCCAGAGAATTATAACATATTTCAAAAACTTATACTCTGTGAAGTTTGACAACACAAAAGAGATGGATGAATTTCTAAGTAAACACAACTTACCTAAATTGAATCAGGAAGTTGTGAATTATTTAAATAGTTCTCTAACATACAAGGAAATTGAGGACGTAATCTTGAATCTTCCCACCAAAAAAGATCCTGGACCAGTTGGATTCAGCACAGAGTTCTACCAGACATTTAAGGAGTTAATAATACCAATACTCCTTAAACTGTTCCATCAAATAGCAAAGGAAGGAAGACTACCAAATTCCTTCTATGAAGCTAATATCATTTTAATCCCAAAACCTAATAAAGACTCACTTAAAAAAAAACTATAGGCCGATCTCTCTGATGAACACAGATGCAAAGATTCTCAAAAAAGTTTTAGCAAATGGGATTCAAAAACATATTAAAAAGATTATTCACGGGGACCAAGTAGGCTTCATCCCCGGAACATAAGGTTGGTTCAGCATACGCAAATCAATAAATGTAATTCATCATGTAAACCAGTCCAAAGTCCAAGACCACATGATACAAAATAAATGTGCAAAAATCAGAGGCCTTCCTATATGCCCAGAATGAAAGAAGTGAAAAAGTCTTGAAACAATCCCATTTACTATAGCCCATAAAAAAATGAAATACCTTGGTATAAACTTAACCAAGGAGGTAAAAGACCTTATAATGAAAACTTTAAAACCCTAAAGAAAGAAGTTGCAGAAGACACCAGAAGTTGGAAAGACCTCCCATGTTCCTGGATTAGCAGAATCAACATCATAAAAATGACCATCCTACCAAAGGCAATATACAGATTCAATGCTATACCAATTAAAATCCCAAAGCAATTCTTTAAAGAAGTTGACCAAACAATCTCAAAATTCATATGGAGGCACAAAAGACCCAGGATAGCAAAGACAATCCTGAGTAACAAAAACACTGCTGGAGGTATTACCATACCGAACCTTAGTCTATATTACAAATCCATAGTTATAAAAACAGCCTGGTACTGGCTCCAAAATAGACACACAGACCAATGGATAAGGATTGAAGACCCAGATATAAGCCCACAAAATTACAGCCATTTGGTCATTGACGAAGGGACCCAAAGAATCCAATGGAAAAAGAAGAGCATCTTCAGCAAATGGTGCTGGCAAAACTGGATCTCCACATGCAGAAGATTAAAGCTGGACCCATACTTGTCACCATGTACAAGTCTTAATTCCAAATGGATCAAGGACCTTGATATAAGGCCAGAGTCTATATAAACCATATTTGAAAGGGTAGGGAATTCTCTTGAGCTGATTGGGCTAGGCCAACAGTTCCTAAACAGACATCCAATGGCACAGTCACTGGTACCAACTCTCAACAGTTGGGATCTTGTGAAATTAAAGAGCTTCTGTTCAGATAAAGAGATTGTAACACGAGCTCAAAGGCAACACACAGAATGGGAGAATATCTTCACTAACCACACATCTGATAGAGCTCTACTGTCCGGAGTGCACAAAGAACATAGAAAACTAAACACCAAGGAAACCAATGGCCCAATTAAAAAATGGGCCCTGGAACTTCAAAGAAACTTTACCAGGGATGAAATTAAAATGTCTAACAAATATCTGAAAAAATGCTCCACTTCTTTAGCCATCAGGGAAATGCAAATCAAAACTTCCCTGAGATATCATCTCACCCCGGTCAGGATGGTAAAAATCCACAATACAAACAACAACAAGTGCTGGAGAGGATGTGGAGAGAGGGGAACTCTCCTATATTGCTGGTGGGAATGCAGACTCATACAGCCACTCTGGCGAGCCATCTGGAGATTCTTAAAGAAATTAAAGATTGTAATGCCATATGACCCTGCGATTCCACTTTTGGGTATAACCTCCCATACAGCAGAAGTTCACCTCAATAGCACAAGGACAACCAAGTTCATAGCAGCACTGTTTACAATAGCAAAGACATGGAATCAATCCAAATGTCCAACAGTTGACGAATGGATAAGGAAACTGAGGTACATCTGCACAATGGAGTACTACTCAGCCATCAAAAATGATGAATTACTGGAATTTTCCAGGAAATGGATGTCATTAGAAACAATTATATTAAGTGAAGTATCCCAAACCCAGAAAATTAAATGCCATATGTACTCCCTAATAGGTGGCTCCTAGTATCAAACCCAGCCATCCCACCTTGAGACACTCATAGGTAAATCTATGTATAACCTACAGTAATTGCAAGTATTATGAACAGGAGGGATGGGGTTGGAGGGCCACACCAGAAAAAAGGAGAGAAGTGACCATGTTACAGTAGAGAAAATAAGCCTCCATCAAGTACTGCAAGTAAGTAATGTGACACCTGGTTAAGTTCACAGACTTTCGTTCCTGATCATTTACAACTAAGGGGGTATGATCTCACCAGAAGGGGAGGGCATATAGTCTGGCAGATAAAAAGTAACCATTTTGCAAATGGGTGATTGACCCCTCCCATTGCCAAATGCCATATGACCCTGCGATTCCACTTTTGGGTATAAGTATTATATCTACCCTTGAATGTGCTCTCATAATAAGACTCCAGTTTAACAGCTTTTCGTCTCTGGCCAGGGGGTGACATACAGTGCCCATCAGGATGGAGTAAGGGCATTGCAGGAGCAACAAAACTGCAAAAGAAAATCAACAAACCACTATCCAGAACTTCAGAGACTCTATAACAACCACCTAGAACTAGGCCAGACTAATCTCTCCCCATCCTGAAGCTCAGGGACATTTGCGGAAGAGAGGGCAGTGGGTGTAAGAGCAAAAGGATGGGAGGAGCAATGATTTGCAAGATACTCCACACAAGTTAGGGCCGAAACAATCATAATTGGACATTGCATGCCCGGCGCAATGTGAAACACACTATTGACCTCACAACGTCTAGCATCTGCTAAAGGCACCAAGATCCTTGGAGGCAAGGGATTGACAGCCACAGTAGTGTTCTTATGCTTAAGGGAAACACAGGAACGGGTTCAGGGAAATGCCACTGGGTACTTGTACGTCATCGGAGAGGAGGGCCCAGAGGAGAGTCATGCATGCACAAGAAAGGACTCTGGGAATTGTGGCGAGGCACTGGAGGATGGGGAGTGAGGGGTGAGGTGAGGGGGAGCAGAGGGTTCGGAGGGAGGAGGAGAGAGGGAGGGAACTGGTGTACCTATTAAGTTTGTATGAGCTGAAATAATAATAAACATGTATTATAAAAAAAACAAACAAACAAAAAAAACAAAGTGCACTTAAGTAAGATAATATATCCAGGACACAAAAATTAAATTAGTTTATTTTGGTGTTGCTGTGTTAGCATTCACTGGAGACTTCAACTTAAGGAAGAAAGGGTTTAATTAGATTTCACTTTTGAGGTTAAAATAAACATGAGGGGGAAGTTACAGCTGCAGAAGTTTGAGGCAATTGCTCATATTTTACAATCAGTTATGAACCAGAGATCTATGAATACTTGTGGTCAGTTTAATGTTTCTATTCTATTATGTTCAGAATCCCATCCCAAAGAATGGTGCTACCTGCAAGGGTCAGATCTTTTTGGTTCAATTAAACTATTCAAGAAAGTCCCTCACAGGTATGCTCAGATTTCAGCAAAGTGTAGGTTACATATCACAGGTGTGCCAAGACACATCTCCTAGATGATCCTAGATTTTTTTTATTCTGTCCATTTGCGGGTATGTGTGTGTGTAAGAGGGCACTTGAATATGTGTGTGCCTGTGGAGCATGAGTGTGATACCGGGAATCGTCTTGGATTTATCTGCCTCCTTATTGTTTGCTGTGGGGTTTTGCAGGTTGTGCTTTCTGGATTGGAATTCCAAGTGACTCTTATATCTACCCAGCAGTTTTATGGGATATCTGAGGATCTGAACTCAAGTCCTTTGGCTTGCTTGCAAGGTAAACACTTTAACCTGCAAGTCATCTCCCCAACACAATAATGTCATCTTGACCACCCAATTTAACCATCACACGTGAATCATATTGCCTCATGTATTTATGCAATATTTTGTATTTATACAATATTTGTCTCACTATGTAAGGAAATGATGTAGATATAATGTCCTTCTGATTGTGTTACCACCATGTATCCCTTAAGATAGACAAGAGAAGGCAAATGTGAATGTTAATGGAACATGAAGGTCTGCCTGATACTTGAAACAAATGTGAGTCAAAACTGCATAAATATCCCCTGACTTGTCTGAAAGTCTGAATTAGTCACGTAAGAGTTCTTTATTGATCATGTTAGCTCCTCAGAGATGTTTGCTACCCTGAAATTGTAGGGAAATGGAGTCTAAAGAGCAAGGAGCTATGGATATCAAACTCCCAAGGACTACAAGGAGTACACAGAGCCTGAATATGATCTGGAGTCACACGACAGTTCAGCATGCCTGTCCCAGGAACCATCATACTGTAAGGGAGGGAAAGGATCACTGACTTTGTGTACCCTGAACACAGGGAGGGAAGGGTGGCACAGGAGAGAGGTGATAGGAGAGGGGGAATGACAAATTTATTTTGTCTGTATATACAAAATTTCAAGTTAAAACAGAAAAAGAATGTGGTAATAGAAGAATCATACATTCATACTTAACAGAAATCCTGTAATGGTGGTACAGCTAGAAATGCAAACTTAGGCCAAAGCATATATCACGAGAGAGAGGCTGCCTTATAGATGAGTTTCTGCAAGGCTTCTCTCGAGTCCCTGTTCCTAAGGCTGTATATAAAAGGCTTCAGCATTTGCAGAATCATGGTGCACATTACATAGGCAGCAGTATTCTTCTTGGGAGAAACATTAATGCTAGAAGTGATGTAAACACACAGTCCTGCACCATAGAACAAAGAAACCACTGACAGGTGAGACCCACAGGTTGAGAAGGCTTTATACATTCCTCTTGCTCATAATATCCTCAAAATGAAAGAGACTATTTGGGTGCAAGAGAAAATCATTCCGGAGGTTGGGATGATGCCAAATAGAAATGGTATGATATATACCAAGATATTATAATGAGAGTGTTAGAACAGGCAAGTTTAACAACATGAGAAAGTTTACAGAAAGCGTACTTCCACATCTGTGCAGAAGGACAGCTGCAATGACATAAGCCCAATCAGCACAGTGTTCATAATGCTGATTAGGAAGGAACATAGGAGGAGCAGACCACAAAAGCAAGAGTTCATGATGACAGTGTAGCTCAGAGGGTGACAAATGGCTGCACAGTGGTCATAGGCCATCACTGCAAGAAGACAGCTTTCTAATGCAGAAAAGTCCAAAACAAAGCAGGCTTGAATGAGGCAACCTTTTTGTGTGATGCTCCGGTCTTGAGTCTGAATGTCCACCAGCATCTTGGGGACAGTGGTGGTTAAACAGATTTCGCTGAAGGACAGGTTGGAGAGGAGGATGTACATGGGTGTTTGGATATGGGAGTCAGACCTCACGAGAAAAAAGATGAGCACATTTCCAAGGATGGTAACAAGATATATGGACAAGAAGAGGCAAAAAATGAGGGGCTGCAGTACTGGGTCCTCTGTTAGTCCCAGAAGAAAAAAAAGTGAAACCCTTCTTTAGTTTGTGGCTTCCATTTGGTTCCTCAATCTTTTAAAGCTAAGTAACATATATTATCATACTTTTATGGCATCCTCTTTCTGTTAAAAATTCAGTTTCATTATCCACAATATAGACTCAGTCCTCATAATCTCCTAAGAAAAAAAACATCAGTAGTCTTTTACAATCCCTACAGATGTGTTTTAGACATACTGAGTTTTATTCAATGCAAACTCATTTGTACTACAGAAATTTGTGAGTGCTCAAATGCATTCCTCCACAAATTTCTTCTGCACCATCCTCACATTTGTCTTTCCATGCCATCTTTCGAATCCGACTTTTTGATCATCTACACTTTTTCCTGTGTCAAAAAAATCCTGGAAAGTGAAATGAAATATAAGGGATTGCTTTTTGCATCAGAATTGTCCAAATACATTATAGAAGGAATATTTTATGTGCTCTACTTAAGTAATAGTAACTGATCATCTCTTTCGTACTCAGAGGTAGGTGGGTCACATCAAATAGAGATGAATTATTTTATTCCATGATGGACATGAAATAAAGTTAGGGCATGACATACTTTGGATCAAAGCTCAGATTGTCTCACTATGCAGTAATCTTTTTTGACTAATTTCTGCTTATGGAACGTGGATCACACAGAGTTGTCACACTGAATCACCCCAAAGGTCTCTTGCCCAGACAAGCAAATTTAGTTAATCCCTGATATTGACCCTCCTTCCCCACTGAACAGGTTTTGATCTCCCCAATCAGGGAGGATACAGAGCCTGGCAGTTAGATAGTAACCAATCCACAAAGAGGAGACAAACCCTCCTCACTGCTGTTTACCACTCCTATTCTTACACATGTTGTTGTGTTTCTTCTTATATTAAGATCTTTGTTCATTCTTTTATCTTTGGTAAGGAGATGAAGTCTACAGCCAATCAGGATACAGCCAAAGGCAGTGTAGGAACAGCAAAACTGAAAGCAACAACAAACCATAGTTCAGAACACCAATGACCCTACATTATTCACCTGAAACCAGACTAGCTAAATCTCTCCCAATCCTAAAGCTCAGTGAACCTTGAGGAAGAAGTGCCTGCAAGATTATAAGAACCTAAAGATGGGGAGGGCCAATGATATGTAAGATACTCCACACATAGTCCTGGAAAGTGAAATGAAATATAAGGAATTGCTTTTTTTGCATCAGAGGTGTCCCAATACATATTTGTCAAACCTTTCAATTTCATCCCTGGTAAAGTTTCTTTCACGTTCCAGGCTCCGTTTTTTAATTGTGCCATTTGTTTACTTGTTGTTTAGTTTTATAAATTCTTTGTGCACTTCGGATAATAGAGCTTAATCAGATATGTGACTAGTGAAGATTTTCTCCCATTCTGTGGGTTGCCTTTGTGCTCATATTACAATCTCTTTATCTGAACAGAAGCTCCTTAATTTCATAAGATCCCATCTGTTGAGTCTTGGTTGTATTGACTCTGATATTGGATTTGCATTTATGAACTCTTGGCCTAGTCCAATCAGCTTTAGGGAGTTCCCTACCCTTTCAAATAAGGTTTTTATAGTCTCTGGCCTTATATTGAGGTCCTTGATCTATTTGAAATTAATTCTTATACATGGTGACAAGTACGGGTCCAATTTAATCTGCATGTGGATATCCAGTTTTGCCAGCACCATTTGTTGAAGATGCTGTTTTTTTCCATTGGATTCTTTGGGCCCCTTTGTAAAAGATCAAATGGTTGTAATTGTCTGGGAGTATATCTGAGTCTTCAACCCTTTTCCATTGATCTCTGTGGCTATATGGAGCCAGTACCAGGCTGCTTTTATAACTATGGATTTGTAGTATAGATCAAGGTTTGGTATGGTGATACTTCCAACAGTGTTTTTGTTACTCAGGATTATTTTTGCTATCCTGGTGATTTTGTGCCTCTATATGAACTTTGAGATTGTTTGATCAACTTCTTTGAAGAATTGCTTAAGGACTTCAATTGGTATAGCATTGAATCTTTGTACTTCCTTTGGTAAGATGGTCATTTTTATGATATTGATTTTGCCAATCCAGGAACATAGTAGGTCTTTCTACCTTCTGGTGTCTTCTGTAATTTCTTTCTTTTGGGTTTTAAAGTTTTCATTGTAAAGGTCTCTTACTTCCTTGGTTAGGTTTATACCAAGGTATTTCATTATTTTAAGGGCTATAGTACATGTGATTGTTTCTCTGAGGGTTTTTTCACTTCTTTTGTTCTGGGCATATAGGAAGGCCACTGATTTTTGTATGTTTATTTTCTATCCTGCCACCCTGCTGAATTTCTGTATTAGTTCCAGGAGTTTCCTGGTGGAGTTTTTGGGATCATTCAGGTATATGATCATGTCATCTGCAAATAGAGATAACTTGACTTTTTCCATACCGATTTAAATCCCTTTAATCTCCCTTTCTTGTCTTATGGCTTCAGCTAAGACTTCAAGTACAATATTGAATAGAAGTGGTGAGAATGGACAGCCTTGTCTAGTTCCTGATCAAAGCAAATATGCTTCAAGTTTTTCCCCATTGAGTATAATCATTGCTCTAGGTTTGTTGTATACAGGTTTTATTATATTGATAAAGGTTCCTTCCATTCTAACTTTCTCTATGGTATTGATCATAAAAGGCTGTTGGATCTTGTCAAAAGCTTTTTCTGCATCTATCGAGAGGATCATGTGGTCTTGAATTTTGGAATGGTTTATATGGTAAATTACAGTTATTGATTTCCATTTGTTGAATCAACCTTGCTTGCCTGGGATAAAGCCTCCTTGATCCTCATGAATGATCTTTTTGATATGTTTTTGAATCCGATTTCCTAAGACTTTGTTGAGAATCTTTGCATCTGTGTTCATAAGAGAGATTGGCCTATAGTTTTCTTTTTCAAGTGTATCTTTATTCGGTTTTTGGATTAAGACAATATTAGCTTCATAGAAAGAATTTAGTAGTGTTCCTTCCTTTGCTATTTGATGGAACAGTTTAAGGATTATTGGTGTTATTAGCTCCATAAATGTCTGGTAAAACTCTGTGCTGAATCCATCTGGTCCAGCACATTTTTTGGTGGGAAGGTAAATGATTACTTAATCGATTTTCTCATATATTATAAGGCTATTTAAATAGTTTGAAACTTCCTGATTCAATTTAGGGAATTTGTGCTTATTTAGTAATTCATCCATTTCTTTCTGTTGTCAAACTTCACAGAGTATAAGTTTTTGGAATTTAATGTTATAATTCTCTGAATTTCTTAGGTATGTGTAGTGATAATTCCATTTTCATTTCTGATTTTGTTAATTTGGGTTTTCTCTCTCTCTTGCTTTTGGTTAATTTAGCTAGAGGTGTATCAATCTTATTGATTTTTTCAAAGAACCAGCTTTTTGACTGGTTGATTCTCTGTATCATTTTCTTAAACTCAATTTCATATATTTCTCCCCTGAGTTTGCTAATCTCGTGTCTTCTACTTCTTTTGGGATCAGATTGCTCTAGTGTCTGTAAAGCCTTAAGCTGCATTGTTATTTATTTGTGATGTTTCTTTTTTTTATGTTGGCATTAAGAGCTATAAACTTACCTCTTAGGACAGCCTTCATTGTGTCCCACAGATTTTGATAAGTTGTATTTTCATTATTGTTGGCTTCCAGGAAATCTTGAAATTCCTTTGTAATTTCTTCCTGCATCCAATTCTCATTCAGCGTCATAGTGTTTAGTTTCCAGGAGTTAGTGTATTTTCTGTTGTTTATTGTGTTGCAGATGTCAAGCTTTAGACCATAGTGGTCTGATAGGTTATAGGCTAGAATTTCAACTTTTTTGTATATGTGGAGATTCGTTTTGTGGCCCTATATGTGATCTATTTTCAAGAATGTTCTGTGTGCTTCTGAGAAAAATGTGTATTGTTTTGTGCATGGGTGGATGAAAAGTTTGATACAGATCTGTAAGTTCCATTTCAGTAAGAGTTTGATTAAGTTCCATTGTGTCTCTGTTAAGTTTTTGACTTGTTGATCTATCCCATGGTGATAGGGTGGTATTGAAATCCTCAAGAATTATCGTTTGGGGGTTGATTTCTCACTTTAGACACTGTAAGGTTTACTTAATGAATGTGGAGGGGCCCGTATTGGGTGCATATATGTTCAGTATTGTGAAGTCTTCTTGGTGAATTGTACCTGTGACTAAAATGTAGTATCCATCTGTGTTCTTATGATTTTTTTTTTGGTTTGAAGTCCACTTTGGCTGGTAGCATAATAGGGACCCCTCTCTTTTTCTTGGTTCCATTAGCAGAATTTTTGACCAGCTGTTTCTTTTTAGGATGTGCCTATCATTTGTGGTGAGGTGAGTTTCCTGAAGGCAGCAGATTGATGGGTAGTGATTTTTTTTAAAGACATAAAAGATGCTTTATTTCCAACTCTGAGCTTACTCAGAAATCTGTACTTTGGAAACCATTATACACTTAATTCCTCAATTTTTTTTTCATACAAGAGTATGTCTCATGTATCTTAACACAATGTTTTTATTTTTCAGTTCTTGAACCTTATTTTTATTTTATTTATTTTATTATTATTATTTTTTACTTTCATCTACTCATACAAAGTTGATAAGTACCCCATTCCTCTCAGTCCCTCCACCCTTCCCTGGATCCCCTTGCTCTTTTCAAACTTTTCTCCTTCCTTTCCCCTCTCCTTCCCTTTCTCCCAGTCCCCCCCCCATTCCTAAAGCAACCTTCAGTGTGTCTGTCAAACTTCGCTCTGGGTCCTCCTCTCTGATGAGGTGTAAGGATTCAGTAGCATTGCCTAGAGCTCTTTTTTGTGTTCTCCTTTAGTATAGGAGCACTTTTGTGGCTGTTAATACCTTGCCTCTAAGGATCTTAATGCCTGTGATCCATGCTAGACTTTGGGGGATCAATGATATGTTGGTCATTGCGCAGGTCAGGAAAAGTCCTATTATGATTACTTTGGCCCTAACTTGTGTGGAGTATCTTGCATATTGTTGCTCCTCCCCATCTTCAGGCTCTTACAATCTTATGGCCCCCTCTTCTGCAATTTTCCCTGAACTTTAGGATGAGGAGAGATTAGGATGGCCTGGTTCTAGGTGGTTGATATAGAGTTTCTGATATTCTGAATTATGGTTTGTTGATTTTTTTTTCAGTTTTGCTGATCCTGCACTGCCCTTAGCTACATCCTGATGGGTATTGGATGTCACCGCATGGCCAAAGATAAAAAACTGTTAAAATAAGAGTCTTAGCATAAAGGTAGATTCAAAATTAGATGGAATAAGATTAGGAGACCATGTTGGGGGGGGGGTCAATCTCCCATGTGCAAGATGGTTACCTTCTATCTGCCAGACTGTATGCCCTCCCTTTCTGGTGAGATCATAAGCTATCAGTTGCAAGTGAACAGGAAGGAACATCTGTAAGCTTTACAAGATGTCTCATTACTTACTTGCAGTCCTTCATGGTGGCCTATTTTCTCTGCAGTCCTTGATGGTGGCCTATTTTCTCTGCTGTAGCATTATCCCCTCTGTCCTCATTGCTGGTGGGTCCCTCCTTCCCTCCTGTTTATAATACTTGCAATTACTGTAGGTATTACAGACATTTATCTTTGAGTGTGTCACTAAGTGGGTTTGGTACTAGGAAACACCTATTAGGGAGTACATACAGGGCTTAATTTTCTGTGTCTCGGAAACTTCACTCAACATAATTGTTTCTAATTCCATCCTTTCCTGGCAAATTTCTTTAATTCATCATTTTTGATGGCTAAGTAGTATTCCATTGTATAAATATACCACATTTTCTTTATCCACTCATCAACTCTTGGATATATGGAGTGATTCCATGACTTTGCTTTTGTAAACAGTGCTGCTCTGAACATGGTCGTGCTTGTGCTATCGAGGTGAATTTTTGCTGTATGGGTGATAATTCCCAAAAGTGGAATAGCATGGTCATATGGCATTTCAATCTTTAACTTTTTAAAGAATTGCCAGACTGCTCTCCAGAGTGGGTGTATAAGCCTGCATTCCCATCAGCAATGTAGGAAAGTTCCCTTCTTGCCACATAGTCTCCAGCATTTGGTGTTGTTTTTATTGTAGATATTTACCATCCTTACTGGGATGAGATGATATCTCAGGGAGGTTTTGATTTGCATTTCCCTGATAGCTATGGATGTAGAGCATTTTTAAAGATATTTGGTAGACATTTCAATTTCATCCCTGGTAAAGTTTCTTTTAAGTTCCAGGGCCCATTTTTTAATTGGGCCATTGGTTTCCTTGGTGTTTAGTTTTCTAAGTTCTTTGTGCACTCTGGATAATAGAGCTCTATTAGGTATGTGGTTACTGAAGAGTTTCTCCCATTCTAAGGATTGCCTTTGTGCTCAATTTACAATCTGTTTATCTGAACAGAAGCTCTTTAATTTCATAAGATTCCTATCTGTTGAGTGTTGGTTGTTGAGACTGTGCTATTGGATTTCCCTTTAGGAACTGTTGACCTAGTCCAATCAGTTCGAGGGAGTTCCCTATCCTTTCACCCAAATTTTTAATAGTCTCTGTCCTTATATTGAGGTCCTTGCTCCATTTGGAATTAATTCTTGTACATGGTGACAAGTATGGGTCCAGTTTTAATCTTCTGCATGTGGACATCTAATTTTGCCAGCACCATTTGTTGAAGATGCTGTTCTTTTTCTACTGGATTTTTTGGGCTTCTTTGTCAAAGATCAAATGTCTGTAATTGTGTGAGTTTACATCTGGATCCATTGATATGTGTTGTGAGGGTTGTTAGGACGATACATTAGCACCTGAAATGGGCTGTCACCTGGTACTCCTTTCCTAGGAGGTTGAGTTTGCCTCTTGTCTGCAAGACAATGGCAGGCTTAACTCCTTCCTTTGGAGGTAGAGTTTACCTCCAGTCCCTATTTGGATCACTTTTGCTTCTCTTAGAAACTGGCTGGGCTGTTCCTCCACTAATAGTTCTTTCCTGCTTATCTGAGATATGCTTATGCACAGACCATGAAACTCTGTTTTGAGGCATACATTCCTTTCTCTTCTAGCAACAAGGTGCCATGCCTATTTAACATACCTGGTGACCTGTCTGGTCCCACAACAAGTGGATGTAGCTGAAAAGTATGCACTTTATCCTGTAAAGAATTTGGTCCTGCTCCTTTATTATAAAATCCATGTATGTTACAATAAAGTCAGTTTGGATGATAAGAGGACATAAGCCCCCCCTTCCCCCCCCCCCGCCCCCACACCCAAAGCCTGAAAATTTTAATTCCTTCCACTCCCACTTCAGTTGCTTGTGTTTTTAGGTTCGGTTTCATGCTGGTTTGTGGGCCCAGAAAAGTGATGCTTTAACATAGCGCTAAAGTATGGGTGTATCAACCCATTATTAAGGTAAGGAGCCTTTGGAATTGAGCCAGCATATGTAAGAGATTTGTGTTACATCGAAGGAACAATCAGAGGCTAAAAAGGTTAAATAAAATGGGACAGGGTTATAATGAGAGAAATATTTTTGCTGATGTCTTGGGACAAATGCTAGAAGAAGAAAAGATAGATAAAAAGCAAATGTTGAAGTTTTCAAATCTTGTTACAGAATTACAGGCCTCTTTTATTGAAGGGAGCTTAAATCCTAGAATTTGGGTTCATATAGATCAGAGAAAAATAAGAGGACAAGAAAATGTTCTTCCTGATAATCCTTAAGTTATGAAAAAAAATCTGAGATCCTTAAAACAGCTGCTGCTCCAGAAAAACTAAGAAACCTCAGCTTCTGTGGCTCTGGGCAGGAGGATCTCAATTAGGGAAACAATAATGCAAAACTATTGGCCTTTGAAAATGCAAATGACGCTTGTGGGAATGTTAACAGATTGATTTTTGGAGAAATAAAAAATCAGACAACTATTTCATCTCTTGTTAAAATAAGGTTTTTTTAAATAAAAATTTGTTTTTGGTACTAAATTTTAAGGTTTAATCTACTTTCAATAATGTGTTTCATAATTACTCTAAACTGCTGGACTTTTAAATGTTAATCTGCCTTTGATGAAGCTTTCAAGGATAATTTTAAGACAGTGGGCAGTAAATTGTATGTTGTTCATGTGTTTGTATGTTCATGTGTTCTGTGTTTCCATGTAATGTGTCTTGCATTTTAAAGTAACAAAGTTATGGCCACTTCAATTTTTTTCATTCCTGTTGCACAATTTTGGCATACCTTTTTTTTTAAACACATATATGCATACTTAAAATAACAACACATACTTTTAATAACATCTAAGACCTTAAGTACTTATGTTTTAAGTCAATCACAACTGTTTTTCTGATAGATTGTAAATTTTCTTTCATGAAAGATTATCTCGCTTGGTTTTTATCTTTAATAGGACTAGAAATGAAAATGCTATTGTGTTCTTCAAGATTTTTCCATGTGTTCCCAAAATGACAAAGCCACTATGATACTGCTTGATTGAACTTGCTCACCCCTCTGATTTCTTTTATAGAATTTTGTCCCATCAAAGCTAGCATTCAGGAAAATATAATTGTATTCTAAAAATTTCATTGGAATTTCTTCATTCTTCTTGTGGTAAGATATAAGATATAATAGTATCCCAATGTTTATATTGCCAAAAGAGGGTTGCTTATCTAAACAGACATACAGGTATTCTCCTGTGACCATGTGCTGCTTGTTTATTCCATATTTTATAATGTCCTGGTCTCTACAAAATTTTAAAAACTTTTACTAATTTGTGTTATAGCTATACATTTGGCTCTAAAAGATATTAAAGTATTGCAATTAATTAAAATTTTTATAAATTATTTAACATTTTCATTTCAAAATGAGATTTAAGGTTGTTTATCTTTTTATTTAATGTTTTTGTGTTTATATTATAAGGTTCATGTATTTAAATTTTTATTAGTATTATTTATTCAATTGTGCATGTATGCATGTATGTGTGTGTGTGTGTGTGTTTGTGTATGTAGAACCAGGGGCAAATTCGGGAACCACCATGGACCTCCTCCACCTCCTCCTTATTTACTCAGCCCTGGGATTCACAGGCTCCGCCCTACCAGGGCCAGAAATGCAGGCTGCCCTTGCTTTGCCCAGCATCTATACGTGGGGTCTAGGATCTGAACTCAGGGCCTTCCGCCTGCAAGGCAGAGGCTTAACCCTTGAGCCACCTCTCCAGCCCCAATGTTCATGTCTTTTAAAGATAAAAATTTTATGGTTACTTGATGCTAAAGTAAATAAGTAAATTGAGAGCTACAATATCTTAGATTTCAAGATATACATTTAAAAATGACTATATATATATAAATGTATGTTGTCTACACAATTGCCTAAAAACCCAACTCTTTATTTCTTTTAAAGATAAAGTTTATAGTTACTAAGAAAGTTATATTATAATTATGACACAAGAAAGTAAAACATCTATCTGTAATTCCTCAGAGGACTAAGATACATATCAAATCTCACCAGGACCACTCCTGGTAGTACAGGGCTTGCCTCCAGAGCCTTTGGTATTTAACCAAGCCGTTGTTAGGATTTCCACTGAAGATCGAGACCCCCTACTAACAGGCTGTTTGAGATTGATTTCAGAGAGAATCAATTGTTTACTTTTCAAAACCTCTCCTAGATAGTAACCTACACTATTATAGGACATTTTTTTCTTTTTTTAATCATAATTATTGTTGTTAAATGTGGTAATGATATAATTAAATGGTATTTCAAAAATTAAAAAGGGGAGAGGACTTCCTCAGATATACCTCGTTTAATTCTTTCTTCCATTTTATTTTGTTTAAAAGAAATACAGTTAAAAATGGTTTTATAATGGCAGAACACCTTTGACATACACCTGTTCTAACTAGACTCAGAGCTCTACTGTAGTCATGTATCTTTGTGTTTCTCCATCAACAGGTGGATTCCCAAGCATTTAGTTTGCCCGATAGACAATCATGGAGAGTTTCACTGACAAGATCACAGCTCTCAGCCTACATGAAAAAAGGAACTGGCATCAATGCAGAACAATTCAAGGAGCCAGATCCTGACCTGGAGCCAACTCAACAATTTAATACAGAAAGAAGACAGACTAATCCAAGAGTCACAACAACAAGTAACCCCCACATATCTCTTCTTGACTATTATTGTGCTGCTCTATTTCAACATTCTAGACTTAAGTATCAGACCTTCTTGGATGATCAGTGCCTGGACACAAAATATTTCCTTCTATGATGGAGTCCTGACCCCTGTTCGGACTGACTGTGATACTGTTTCACAAACTGGACTTTAAAAGCTAACTGCTGCTCACCGTATGGTAAAGGACTTTATTTTCTATTTAAAATTCACTATTGTGAACTCACCATGTTTTACTTTTGGTTCCTAAACATGTACGATTTTCTGTTGACTTTTGCTGACATCCATCCCATCAAATGTACCTATCTTCTATTGCTAATTGTACCACTCCTGTATGTAAAATAAGTCAATATTGATACTGAGATAGAATATAATTTGGGACAGAATTCAGGCTTATTTAAATAACATATATAATTTAAAATTACAGAATAGATCTGGTTGGCTTGACATTTGTTGCTATGGGAATTTGTTTGTTTGCCCTTTTTGATATCTTTGCTTTGTTAATATTAAAACTAGGTCTATTTTTTAATAATAAAACAAGGGGGAATTGTGGGACTTGATAAGCCCAAAGCATGTTCTCTAGATGATACATTAGCACCTGAAACAGGCTATCACTAGGTACTCCTTTCCTGGGAGGTTGAGTTTGCCTCTTGTCTGCAAGACAATGGCAGGCTTAACTCCTTCCTTTGGAGGTAGAGTTTATCTCCAGTCCCTACTTGGATCACTTTTGTTTCTCTTAGAAGCTGGCAGGGCTGTTCCTCCACCAACAGTTCATTCCTGCTTATCTGAGATATGCTCATGCACGGACCAAGTAACTCTGTTTTGAGGCATATATTCCTTTCTCTTCTAGCAACAAGGTGCCATGCCTGTTTAACATACCTGGTGACCTGTCTGGTCCTACAACAAGTGGATGTAACCGAAATGTATGAAAACTTTATCCTGTAAAGAATTTGGCCCTTCTCCTTTATTATAAAACCCATGTATGTTACAATAAAATAGGTTTGGATGATAAGAGGACATCCAATGCTTCCTCTGACCCAAAGCCTGAAAGTTTTAATTCCTACCGCTCCCACTTCAGTTTCTTGCATTTTTAGATTGGGGTTCATGCTGATTTGTGGGCCCGGACAATGTCTGTATATTTTGGAGCCAGTACCAGGCTGTTGTTGTAACTATAGATTTGTAGTATAGATTAAGATTTAGTGTGGTGATACCTCTGAGAGTGTTTTTGTTACTCAGGATTGTTTTTGTTATCCTGGGTCTTTTGTGCCTCCATATGAATTTTGAGATTGTGTGAACAAATTCTTTAAAGAATTGCTTTGGGATTTTGATTGGCATAGCATTGAATTTGTATATTGCCTTTGGTAGGATGGTCATTTTTATATCGATTCTGCCAATCCAGGAAAATGGGAGGTCTTTCCACCTTCTGGTGTCTTCCGTAATTCCTTTCTTTTCAGTTTTAAAGTTTTCATTGTAAAGGTCTCTTGCTTCCTTGGTTAGGTTTACACCAAGGTATTTCACTATTTTGGGGGCTATAGTAAGTGAGATTGTTTCTCTCAGGGCTTTTTCACATCTTTCATTCTGGACATATAGGAAGGCCACTGATTTTTATACGTTTATTTTCTATCCTCCCACCCTGCTGAACTTCTGTATTAGTTCCAGGAGTTTCGTGGTGGAGTTTTTGGGATCACTCAGGTATATGATCATGTCATCTGCAAATAGGGATATCTTGACTTCTTCCTTACCAATTTGAATCCCTTTAATCTCCCTTTCTTGTCTTATGGCTTCACCTAAGACTTCAAGTACAATATTGAATAGAAGTGGTGAGAGTGGACAGCCTTGTCTAGTTCCTGATCAAAGTGGGAATGCTTCCAGTTTTTCCCCATTGAGTATAATCCTTGCTGTAGGTTTGTTGTATACAGGTTTTATTATATTGATAAAGGTTCCTTCCATTCCAACTGCCTCTAGGGTTTTGATTGTAGAAGGCTGTTTGATCTTGTCAAAAGCTTTTTCTGCATCTATCGAGAGGATCATGTGGTCTTGAATTTTGGAATGGTTTATATGGTGAATTACATTTATTGATTTGCTTTGAACTAACCTTTTGTGCCTGGGAAAAGCCTACTTGATCCCTGTGAATGATCTTTTTGATATGTGTTTGAATCCGATTTCCTAAGACTTTGTTGAGAATCTTTGCATCTGTGTTTATCAAATAGAGTGGCCTATAGTTTCCTTTTTTAAGTGTATCTTTATTAGGTTTTGGGACTAAGACGATATTAGCTTCATAGAAAGAATTTGGTAGTGTTCCTTCCTTTGCTATTTGATGGAACTCTTTAAGGAGTATTGGTGTTATTTGTTCCTTAAATGTATGGTAGAACTCTGTACAGAATCCATCTGTTCCAGGACATTTTTTGGTGGGAAGATTCAAGATTACTTCATTGATTTCCTCATATGTTATAGGACTATTTAAATAATTCAAAACTTCCTGATTCAATTTAGGTAAGTTGTGCTTACTTAGGAATTCATCCATTTCTTTTGTGTTGTGAAATTTCACAGAGTATAAGTTGTTGAAATATGATGTTATAATACTCTGAATTTCTTGGGTATCAGTAGTGATAACTCCATTTTCATTTCTAATTTTGTTAATTTGTGTTTTCTCTCTCTTACTTTTGGTTAATTTAGCTAGAGGTTTTTCCTGAAAGCATCAGAATGATGGGTTGTGATTTTTAATCCAAGTTTGTCATCTGTGTCTCTTCATTGGTGAGTTGATTCCATTGACATTTAATGTTATAATGTATAAAGTATTTTTAATTTCAGACTTTTTATGTTTAGTGGCATTTGTAAGTGTATTATTTTCCATTTAGGTTTTGGTGGTATTATACTTCCCTTCTGTCCTCCTGGATATGGTTGTTTTTTTCTTCAAGCTTGAGTATCATTTCTAGTATTTTTTGAAGGCCTGGTTTGGTTGACATGTAAGCCTTCAAGTTGTCTTTTTGCTTGAAAATTTTTCTTTCTCCCTTGATCATGACAGATAGTTTTGCCTGGTATATCAGCATGGGTTGACATTTTTGCTCATTTAATACTTGAAGTACATCTCTCCTAGCTCTTCTTGCTTTTACTGTTTCCATTGAGAAGTCATTTGTTATTTTAATAGGTTTACCTTTAAAACTGACTTTTTTTTTCCCCTTGAAGCTCTCAGCACTATTTCTTTGTCTTGAATATGGAGTGTTTTGACTATTATTTCCAGTGGCATGTTTCTATTTTGGTCATATCTGTTTGTGATGCAGAATGCCCCTTGTATTTGGATGGGCCTCTCATTCTTTAGATGAAGGAAGTTTTCATTTATAATAATTTGAAAAATTTCCTCAGATGTTGTATTTTGGGATTTTTGCTCAGGTATTCCATGAATATCACATGTTAGGCTTCTTCAGGGTGTCTGATAACTCTCAAATATTCCTTTCAAGTATCTTTTTGGCTTTAATGACTTCTTCCATTGATCTGGTTAATACTGCCACTTTATCTTCAAGATTTGAAATTCTATTTTCTGCTTCATTAGTCCTGCTGATAAGACTCTCTGTTCAGTTTTGGGTTGAAGATAACTTATCTTTTAATTCAATTTTAAACTCTGCCTGAGACTGTTTTAACTGCTCTATGCCTATTTATGTTTTTTGAACTGTTTTTCTCAACTCCTCCAAGTGTCTGTTTTGTTCCCATTCAAAGTGGTTGATACAGTTATTTAACTCTTACTGGATTTTCTCTTTCATAGTATTGATCATGGTAATGATCATGCTTTGAAAGTCATTATCTCAGGCCTGGCTTTCTTGTCTATTTTCTGTGAATTTGTTCTGCTTGGAATCTATCATTATGGGGTTAATTCTTTTGGTGGAAGATTTGCTTCTTGGGTTTTGTTGCTCAGAGATCTGCACTTTGACTTGGATATTGTTGTTTTGTCTCTTAAGACCTTTCTGTTCCTGTGTGTTTTTGACTGAACTGATTTAGTTGGTATTACTACTCTCTGGCAGTTATTACTAGTGTTTGCCTTGGAGTTGGAGTTGTTATTGTTATTTCCTAGATGAGGCTATTAGACTGTTCATACATCCATTAAGTCAGGTTTAGTAGGCCGTGGGTGAATATTAGTACGGTAGTGCACTTTTACGATTTAGTACCTTGGTGATATGTGAGGGTGAGTGGTATAATCCCTGAAGTAGTATAAGTTTTGGGTGTGGCTATATGGAAAATTAATTTACAGTGATTAATCATTGAATAGAGCAGGATGGTTAAAAAAAAGGGGATTTACTTATCTCTGGCCTGGATGTGAAGAATCTCTCCCATGTGATAGGATGATTTTAGAGGACTTCAGATGTATGGATTTTGTCCCCTAGAGATTTGCTTGAGTTTCCTTTGGACTCTGTTGAATTCTGAGGACCAGTCTGTCTTCCTGAACCTCGAGGGAGGGCACCAGGTGGCCTGGAGGGGCAGAGGGGCTAATGGCAATGGCAGAGCTCCTCACCTGGGACCTGGTGCGTGGTCTAGTGGCCTACCCAAGCCCAGGGTAGTCTGGGTGTTGCTCAGGCTGGCTGGTGGGAAGAACTAGGAGGAGCGAGTAACCTGAGGACTGGTGGGATTTACCTGAGAAGCAGTATGTGCTCCCTGCATCGCCAGCATCCCAGGAAGGTGGAAAGGGCAGAAGGGTTGGTGGAGATAAAAAAACCTAATTTTTGATTGCATTAAATACCAAAGGTCTCTTTAAAGTCATTTCTACTGGCAAGAAAGTATTTCATATTATAGGTATTAAAAACTGCCTGTCCTAATATGATTTCAGTTTCCAAGAAAAAAGGTATATTACTTTTGTATTGAAATATAGATAATCATGACTGGAGATGAATAATAGTATTTATAAAATAGCCAGACCAGTGATCAGCCAGCATGGAGCCAGATTTACTTAGTTTGATTCTACTTCCATCTATATCACATTTTTGAACTATTCACACAATAGAGAATAAAGTTGTTCTCCATAATAATACTTTTATGGTATAATCAATACTCACCATCCTACTGTGTCCCAATATTCACAAGGAGAATACATTAGGACATGGATCTTTTAGATCTACCATTCAACTTCTGACACAAACAACTCCTGTGTCTCCACGAACTTTGATAACAAAGCCGGTTAGCCAAGGAACAAGAGAGAAGTATCCATGTCACTTTCTGTGACCCCTCCCCATTCTGGTTCAGCTCCTCCTCAGGCAATATTCATTTTATACCTCTGAGACACACAGGTCTAGAATGAGACCACCTTATAGAACATTAAAGGAAGTCTTTATCTCCAAAACTATGGATTATTTCATGAATACTTTTCTATGAGCAATCATTCTCTGTATCTTCTCAGTCTATTATCCTGTTAGGAATCTTTTTTCTCGTAAGATTTAAATACACACTAAAGATTGAAGTCCTACTATCGTAAAATCATCATACACCACATAGATGTCCCAATCATGTGAATGTATGTATGTAATGGAATTCATTAATGTTGATGTAAACTGAAGCACGAAATCAAACAGCTTCTCATGGAAAGTCTCTGCAATTATTTGAGAGGGAATATTTAGTCTGTTTTACATCAAGTAGGACTATCTTAAAGAATCAACATGTGTTAAACTTCATAGTTCTATGGGAAAGGTAAACAGATTTCATATGAAAAAACAATTCCTTTCAGTTTCAAAAATATAGTCGTCGTGCCACAAGTATGGCACAGGAAGGTCAAACTAAAGTGTGCAGAGAAATTAAACTTCCTTCATAATGCCTGGAGATTGAGCCAACTAGTGCTATTTGAAGAAACAACCTGTCTCCAACATATAGGCTAACCCATCTGTTGCTTAGAAACTGTCTTGTTCTTGCTCTGATGTGTATTCAGACACATGCCATTAAAGGAAACCAGATGGGATTTGATAAGCCATAAATGAACAGAAAGACATAAAGAAAGAGGTAGGTGGTGAGTTTGAAAGAGGGAGATAAGCCATGGGATTGGATAACAGGGGATGAAAATGATAAAAACACTTGTGTAAAGCCCTGAAAATACATAAAATAATAAAATAAAATAAAATAAATGGAGTTTGTGTGTCTCATTTAAAAATTGTACGAAGACTCTTGCCTCCAAACTTGGAAACCCAAGTACAATACACAGAACGTACATGGTGGAACGACAAAACTACATTCCTAGAAGATGTCCTCTGACATCCAAATGGAAGCTGTCATATCATGCACCTATTTTCCTCTTTGTCCTGCTTTCTTTCTTTCTTTCTTTCTTTCTTTCTTTCTTTCTTTCTTTCTTTCTTTCTTTCTTTCTTTCTTTCTTTCTTTCTTTCTTTTTCTTTCTTTCTCTCTCTCTCTCTTTCTTTCTTTCTTTCTTTTTCTTTCTTCCTTTCTTATCCTTTTTTCCTTCCTTCTCACATATGCACACAATAAGAAAATTTAAAAAATAATGTTTTTATTTGTTTCACTCTTAGGTAGCTCAGGATAGAAACTTTACTATCCTGGTTCCAACCACTGAATTCACTGTCAAAGATTCTTTCTCTACCAATAGTCAGAAAAGTTGATGAATCTCTCTCTCTCTCTCTCTCTCTCTCTCTGTGTTTCTTAGAATTGTTTCAACTCTGTGAAACCTACATCAAAATCCTAGTGTAACCATGTTGTGTACTTACACAAAGAAAAACAATTGGCCAATTAAAACCAAGAGTTTCCTTAAGTTATTACATGTTATTAAAAATGTTTGTCACTTCCCTGTTTATGAAACTGATTAAAATAGCACTAAAATAGAATCCACAGATTTGATAATGATGAAGTCTGAAAAAGATCCACATAACAATAAATATACTTGGAAAACATCACAACACTACTTAAAGCAAAGGCAAAATGAAATATAAATCAAATGTATCTGAGTATCATATTCTCACTGTCATATGACCATAATATTCTCTTGAACCATTTAAAGTCTCTAATTTTATTTTTTTCTAAGGATATACAGGACTAAACTTTGAAAATATCATACCCTGCTTCTGGCTCCACAAACTCTAAGCAAGAAAATCATGTTTTGAGAATAAAAATCATTTATCAAATTTCATAGTCATAAACACAAGGAAAATCCAGGATTCAGCTCAAGTTAACATATAAGCTGACAAATATAATAGCTCAATATTAGAAATATACATGGACAGAAGTGCCAATCATTGCTGTTTTTTAAAATCTGGTCACTTACATTAATGGTAGGAATGCAAATCCGATGCAAATAAGACATCATAGAAGTAAAATGAGTTTGATGAAGATGTTTTTAATGTGGTTTTCATGTCCCTGTTCCTCAGACTGTAGATAAAAGGGTTGAACATTTGAGGAAGAACAAAATACATCACTGAAGCCACTGCAAACTCTCTAGGAGAGACAGTCAGTGCAGAGCTGAAGTACACCACAGAACCTGTCCCATAGAATAAGAAAACCACAGACAAATGAGATCCACAGGTGGAGAAGATCTTGTACTTCACATCCTATGTTGACAGCAGTACTGTGAATACAATATGAAAATAAGAATAGATGATTCCAGAAAGAGGAATACCACCAAAGAGTCTAGATGCCACATAAATCATGATGTTATCAATGAAGCTATCACAACAGGTGAGCTTGATGAGTTCACAGCCAGAAGTGGGGGATTTCCATGTGTGTACAAGACAGCACCATCAGTGTGGGCACTAGAGCAGACATAATACTGATGAAAAGAGAGATCAGAGACAGCCTGACACACAAGTGAGGCTCCATGATGACCATGTACCTCAAAGAGTAACAAATTGCCATGTAATGGTCATAGGCCATCACTGCAAGGAGAAAACTTTCCAAGTATGCAAATGCTAGTCCAAAGAAGAGCTGGATGAGTCAGGCTGAGTAATGTATGCCCTGATATTGGATGTTCGCCAGCATCTTGGTCACCGTAGCTGTGCTCAAACTGATGTCATGGAAGGACAAGTTGGAGAGGAAGAACCACATAGCTGTGTTGAGGTTGAAATCAGATCTGATGGACAGAATGATAAGCAAGTTGTCCAGAATGGTGACCAAGTAGATGAAGAGGAACAGCCTGAAGATGAGAGGTTGCAGGTCTGAATCATCTCTCAGTCCCAGTAGAATGAATTGTAACACATACATTTTCTTTATTCCATGCTGCTGGTAGTACATAGGAGCAAGATAAGCTGAAATTGAAATAAAACAAATATTTACTGGATTAATGAAACAGTATTACATTGAAATCTCAGCATAATTGAAAATTCTGCAAGTCCCCATGGTCTTACTAAAAATCAGCAGGTGGAACGAGAACAACTTGTAACAAATGCTTTAAGAGTTCTAGTTATTTCTAGTGGCCATGTCAGTGTTCAAAATAAAAGTCCAATAATACCCTCTATTTGTCTCATATGAAGAAAAGACTATATTAATGTATTTCCTTGGGCTGACAAGGTGATTAAGGACGTAAAGGTAAGTGTGCTTAAACCTGGGGATCTGAGCTTGATTCCCAAGAGACCACAAGGTGGGAGAAGAAAAATGATTTTAAAAAAGTTTTCTGATCTGCACCTGTATACTGTGATTGGTGGCAGTGTAGCTGCTTTTTCTTTCTCTCTGTCTCTCTCTATGCCACTATAGGTCTCTCTGTGTCTCTCTGTCACTCTCTCTCTCTCTTTCTGAATCTCTTTCATAAATAAAATACTTAAAGCTTCTCTGTTTAAATCGTAAACACATTGTTCTCATGAATCTCTAAAAAATCTCTCCCCTGATCATCAAGGTTTGGGTCATATGGAAGGATAAGGAATCCTTTTGCTTGAGATTTGATAAATGTTTTAGAAAACTCAAAGGAAATTTTAGAATAAAGTGACGGAGTTTTTCTTCTAAAGCAGAAGTATTTGTATTTGCTGTTCTTGAAAATAACAAGATGGATTGTTTCAAATACAGATGAGGTATTTCATGCTTTTAACCCATAGACATATTGGCAGCCCCCCTCTCTCTCCTCTTTCTCTCTCTCTCTCTCTCTCTCTCTCTCTCTCTCTCTCACACACACACACACACACACACACATTTTTTCTTCTTTCTCTCACTAATTCTCAAATAAATATTTGTAAAAATGTTGAAAGTACAGTACTAAGAGAGGGGGGCAAAAGGAATGGTGGAAAATTGTAACTGGGAGGAGCAATTAAAAAGTTTCTGTGAAAACATTTTAATCAAATTGATCCTATGCATAGTCATTTTAGAAAACAAACATGTAAGTAGGTAGATATTCACCAACATACGAATGGAAAATGAGGACAGTGTAATATATACATACAATAATAATTATTATTGCAATAAAGGAAAATGAAACATTAACATTTTCAGAAATATCATGCAACTGGAAATCTTTAAACAAATCAAGCTAACTCAGACAGGTGAAAAGTGAAGGTTTTGTCTCCAAAGAAGAACTTAGTATAGAAAGGTGGTCTCAATGAGGTTGGAAATAGAGAGATAATGGAACAGAAATTAGTAGGTAAGAGAATAGAAAACAGTTGAGGGAACAAATGGATCAGTTACAGATAGAATTTCACAGGAAAGAGTAGTGCAAAGAATAAAAATAACATAGAATAAACATGTGATATAATAAGCATGCATGTAAGGATGCCTTGATAAAAAGCATTAACTGCCTACTCTTATAAAGCTAACTAAAAGAGAGATAAGTAAAGAATAGGTAATATGAAAAAGATTTTTCATCTTAAAATTTCCTTTGATGAAATTACATCAATTTTATATTGCTTTTGCAGTTTTTTTTTTACCATTAGAGTACATTCTTAATCAGTTTGGTTATGGTTCTCTTCATATTAATGCACATTTCTTCCTTGTGTATTTTTTGCTAAGTAACTTGCTGTTTATTTCATAATTATTTTGTACTATGAATTCCATGTTAGACAAAAGGCAATCTGAGTGATATACTCGAATTTAACAGTTGTCTTGAACGAGGAAAATCCCTCTCAACATAAACAATATGTCTGACAGCAAACATCTTTCAGATATCTTTGATGAGGAGGGCAAGAGTTGCCTGATGTCAGCAGATGAAAATGATCAATTAGGAAAATTCTTTGAATCTGTTACTCTTATAACTGGAGGAGAAGATGCCAAAGAATTCAAAGTGACCAATTCCATGGTTCGGCATATGAGCTGGCCTCTGTTGTATGGTGTTTTCCTCCAAGTGAACATTTGCCATCAACATTGGAAGTTAGAAAGATTGTACCTATTAACTATTCATGTTCCCCCAGATACAGAGGGATTGGGGAGGTCGTCAGACCTACCCTGGTATTCTGATGTCGCATGAAGCATCTCCCAGCTTTTAGTGTGCAACTTAATTAAAAGTACCTTCACATGTGCTTTTAGGGCCTTTAGGTTTAAGAAGGGGTTAGGATACACATACCCTCACATGTACCCTTATATGACCCTGTCATGTGTCCTCAAGACTCTAAGTTCTTGGGGGGGTAATTAGAATGTTTAAGCTGAAGAAGAGAAATTGGAGCAAAGCATTCCATATGTGTCATCATGGGGAAGCCATCAGCCATGATACTGAGGATAAAACTTTTCAGAATAATTTTTTAGTTCATCTAGGCTACTATGTTACCTTGCCCCTATACTTACAGGTAAATTGAAACAATCCATAATTTTGGCCTGTCATCAAATAATATCTTGGGTGAATCCATATTCTTTTACCATCTCCACAAAAAAGTGTCACACAAAACCCTAAAAATTAAAAAAAAAAAACTTTCTTCTTTCAGTATATGAAGGAATGATGACATGCCATAGAAAGAATGTAATGTGATAACCAGTGATAATCACCTCAGTGCATCAACTTACAGGCAGTTCCATAGTACTTCTCAAAACCCTAAGCATGCAGTTAAAAAGGTCATGGACATTGTTTGGTGGTCTGCTGCAGTATGATCCACTACAGACTCATGAATCCCAGGGAAACTTTGTATCTGAGAAGAATGACTACCAAGTTCATGAAATCCCTGAAAAATTTAAGCTGGAAGCTGGCATTTTTTAATAGAAGGCACTCAGTTCTTCTCCATGACTATGCACTTCATCTTGCACATGACTATGAATAAAGCTTTGCATCTGCTGGTATGCTCACTTCTTCTTTCGGTACCCAGTTAATATTCCTTCAAGCATTTTGATAAATAAAAACTGCTTCCACAGAAAAGGTGCACATAGGGTAGGGAGTTGGATGAGGCATTAAGTTCTGTTCCTTATGAGTAAAAAGGCCTGAGTTCAGAGCCTCAGATTGCATATAAAAATGGCACGTAAATAGAGCAAGAGCTTGTAATTCTGGACCTGGAAGGTAGTGCCTTCAAAACTTCAGAGCAAATCAATAAGGAAGTAGCAGAATCTAGGAACCCTTGGAGCCCACAGGCATATACATTCAAATGCCCTCTTTTTTTTAAGCAGTAATGCTGTTTAATTAATAGATCAATAGGTATTTACATGGAAATTTATGTAGAAAAATCTACTGCAATTGACAAAAATGTTGTGAGATCTAATTAGTGAGTTTAGCAATGTTAAAACAAATCAATTACATTGTGTAGGTAAAAAAATGAACAATAGAAAACTGAAGTTTCAAATGCCATTTGCAACAATATCAACAAATATGATCCATAGTTTGGAGGAAAACCTAATAAAAACCAAAATTCACATACTCAAAAAAAGTACGAAAGACTGACATGAAAAACTGAAAATCTAAAATACCTTAATAATGGTCAGATGACTCCATGCTGTTGACAATTTTTTCTAAAATCATCAATAAATAGTGTTCTAGTTCACATGTGAATAGATTATGCTTATATTTTTATTGAAATAATTTTTGTACATATCAGTATCCATGGAGCATGTGTAGATAACTCATTTTTTCCCACATTTTATTTTTTCCCAATTATACAAGCTCAATAAGTACCTCCCCATCCTCTCCCTCATTACTCCCCTCCCAATTCCCCCCTTGAAATCTCCACCCATTTTTCCCTTCCTTTCAGCCCACTTCCCTCTTCCTTTGCCAGTGCCTCCCCCTTCCTCCCTCCCATGCCCTGGTGCATCCTTTTGTGTGAATGCCAAACCTCCCTCTAAGTCCTCCACCTTAGTAAGGGGTAAGGACTCAGTGGCATAGCCTGGAGCCTTTTCTTGGGCTCTCCATTTATATATAAACTCTATTATGACTGTTAATCCTTTGCCTCTAAGGATCCTACTGCCTGGAGCCTTCTCCCCTGTTCGACTTTGGGGTGTCGTTGACATTTTAGTCATTGGACAGGTCAGGCGAAGTCAAATCCTAGCTGCTGCAGTCCTAACTTGTGTGGAATATCTTGCATATTGTTGGTCCTCCCCATTTTTATGTTCTTGCAATCTTGCCACCCCCTCTTCCGCAAGGCCCTTGGTTGCATCCTGAATGGCATCAAAGGTAACCTCCTAACCAAAGATCAAAAACTGTTTAAATGAAGATCTTAATATAAGAGGAGACTCAAAGGTAGATGGAAGAAGAGGAGTAGGACACAGCAGTGAGGGGGGGAGGTCAGTGTCCCATTTTCAGAATGATAGACGGTAACCATCCTGGAAGTGTCCTCTTGTAAACATGCTCCAAACTCTTCCAGACTCACCAAAAAGAAGAGGTATGTACATTTGAACACTCTTGTGAAGAGATTTTTATGCAAGAGCAACAAATAAACTTATTTCTCATTGACAAATTGTGATTGATGTCAGAGGCTCTTTTTTAATAATGTAAAGTATATTTGAGACTAGTTGTAGTGACATAAAATTCACTATCTAAAATATAATTCCATTTGTATCATACTAAGAGAACATATAGTGCAAAACTTGTTAAACATCACAACATTAGGCTCAAGGTAAAACTACTACATCACCAATCAGGTATTGTTCACATGCAGCCTCAGTTTTTATCACTTACTGACACTTTCATCTTCTCCAACATGACCTTTTCCTAAAGAAGACCAGAAGGAAAATTTCTAATTGGAAGTCCAGATTTTACCATTGATTCTGTAAACCCAAGTACAAAATGTCTTTAAACTGACTTGAAATCATATGGCAAATGTCATAGAGCTAGAACTCAAAGAATTAGGCTTCATGCCAAGTTGTGATTCACCTGAAAACATTATCTCACTCTTTTGGATAAAAGCACTAGCAAAATCAATTATTCCAGCTCACCAAGATACTGGTAACATTGATGAATGCAAAAATCTTAATGGTCAAACCAAATGAAGTATGACCAGAAAGAAAGTACCCTATTGATGAGCTTTCTCAAGGCAATTTTCATGTCTTTGTTCCTCAGACTGTAGATAAAAGGGTTCAGCATCTGTGGGACCACAGAGTACATCACAGAGGCCACTGAAACATTTCTTGTTGACTCACTCACTGCAAAGTTGATACAGACCCCAGAACCTGTCCCATAGAACAAAGAGACAACTGAGAGGTGGGATCCGCAGGTGGAAAAGGCTTTGTACCTTCCTTCTGATGATGGCATTCTCAAGATGGTAGAAACAATATAAATATAAGATAGAATGATTCCACAGAGAGGGACACCAGCAAACAAGCAAAATTCAACATACAGCAGGAGGTTATCAATGAGAGCATCAGAGCAGGCCAGTGTGAGGATATGAGCAAGTTCACAGAAGTGAGGGATTTCCAGGTCTGTGCCGAAGGACAGATGAAGCACCATCAGTATGTGTACTAAAGGAAAGACCAAACTAATAACCAGGGAGAAGAGGAGAAGAGAACCATGGTGATACAGGAACAGGGGTTCATAATGATCATGTACCTCAGACGATGACAAATGGTCACATAGCAGTCATAGGCCATCATAGCAGGTAGAAAACTAAGACAAAGCAAAACTGAGTAAGGCAATCTATGTAAGTGATACTTTGATCCTGGGTTTGGATATTCACCAACATCTTTGGGACAATAGTGGTACACAAGAAAATATCATTAAAGGACAGATAGAGAGAAATAAATACCTGGGTGTGTACAGATGGGAGTCCAAAGAAATGGCCAGGATGATGAGCAGGTTGCCCAAGATGGTCACCAGGTATATGGATAGAAACACACTGTAGATGAGGGGCTGTGAATCTTGATCATCTGTCAATCCCAGAAGAAGAAATTCTGAAACATCTTTTTGGTTTCTTGGTTTCACCTTGCTGGACAATCTATTGGTGAAGAAATGAAAATGTCACAAATTAATGATTTCCAGATAAGCAAAGAACAATGTCACATTGAAAGTGTAGATATGACAAATATCGGATAACTATGTTATGTGAATACTTTTTCTGGGGAGTTGTCATACAATCATCTATCTATACCACACAAGGGTTCACTACAAGCCAAAATATTGATAATAACATCATATAATTTGATGAACCAACATATATTTGTGTTTCTAACCAATAAAGATTCAAAGGCAGGTACATCACCAGAAATCCCTCCCTAGCATTGCTGAAGTCTTCCCTAGTGCTTCATAAATGGAATCATTTCTCTCCTACCCTTCCTCAACCAGTATAGTCTGTGATCCCTCCCAGACATAACCTAGGTAGACATGTGTGAGAGTTCATGTGCGAGAACATATATGTGATCAGCAAATGCATTTCACCATCTCCCTGTCATCCTCTATATCTCAAGGAATTTCAACAGTCGAAAGGTAAGATTTCATTAGTCTAATATAGAGATGATGGGTTTTTGTCCAGAGGAAAGAGCATAACCACTATGAAGATATAAATTTTCTCTAAAGGAAGGAAATTTCTGTTCATATCCCATATTTCTAATGATTGATGGTGAACACTTAGAGAACAAAAGAGAGGAAAAGGAAGAGATATCCTTGTCTTTAAGTTTAGTGTGAACAAAACAAAAATTACCATATTTATCTGTCTTCCTCCATTTTGGTTCTTTTTTTGCCTAAATGTCACACTTCTTTTCTAGTTGTATATGGCCATATACAACTCATACATTTTGAGTAAAGGAGTCCAATTGTGTCATGATTGAAAGTCATCTGAAAGAACATTCAAATTATGTGAGACAGAACTCAGACTCAAATAACTCAGGGGAGAAAATGGTGTCTATTTAGCTTTTAGTTCTAGAGGGGATTGTCCATTATAGAAGGAAGTCATGTTGAAGAAGAAATGGCTGGAGGCAGAGGTAGGTGGTAAGATCAGGTCACTGCAGCCATCAAAAAGGCAATGAGATAAAGAACAATCTAAGAAAAAGCAGGTCTGGGCTTCATGGACAGTAAGCTCCAGAAAGTCTTCTACCAACAAAGCTCCATCCCTCTCAAGGTGGCACAACCTCCATAAACATTCACACCAGTTAAGGATTCAAAAACATGAGTTTGGGGTTTTGGGGCAGCTCACATTCAAACCATGACAACAGTCATGAGAGGGTCTTAAGGAAACTTACTTGATTGGCACCCTGATGAATCATCCCGATGCCTCATGAACTTGTGAGAAATTCCATTTTGTGATTAATAGTATGTTGGTTTTGGTACCTTGACACCATTATATGGAATTTTATTGTAGATGTTGAAAACTAATATATTCACCTGATTTATTGCATCACCACTCAAAGGACACAAGCTCTCCTTTATAAAATATTTTAAAACAATGACCACATTTGAGAAGAGAATGAATTTTTAGGAGAAAAGTTGCCCTTTGTGTTTTAAAGAGGAATGATATCCAGCAAAATGAAAGAACTTTGATTATGGAAGTAGAAAGGAGAATGTATCAATAAAGTTGTGGGATATTTCCTTACCTGAATTCAGGATGCTCACAGATACCCTGGTATTTAATGTTCTACATACACATATATAAAATATTATATATTTTTTCATATATATAATTATTACAATATACATTTTATATATAACCTATGTATTATATATATGTATAGTTAAGACCCAGAATCTATGGAAAAATACTTGATCTTATGTCTCCATTATCACATGAGGAATTCTTGGTTACCTGGAAGCCTTCATTGAGAATGATGCTCAGCATCTCAAATAGTGTTGAGAGACCCAAGGTTTTTCCCTAACCTGGTAGAAACACCTCGGACTCACAAGAGTCAAGGTAAGAAAGGTATCTCTGTGAGAACAGGTAGCAAATATTTTGTAATATGAAGAGTTTTATGAAGATTTCATTAGTTGAGGGCTATATTCCCTCATGGATCAAAATCCAAAGCTCCTCATTATGCTTCCAGGACTTGGGTCCCGGGAGTGCTTTTAACTAGAGACTAACTATGAAGATGGGATGAATTCAGTGAGACTGATTGCCTGACTATGAGGCAATGTTTGCCTTGTTGAACTTTCTCCATGCTTTCTGATTATTTCAATTTCACGAACCTTAGGCATGTTACTTGTTGAAATTTTTAATAAGTCCAAGAATTCTTGTTTACTTTTATTAAGATGATCTATCAGGAAGCTTATTTAAATTTTATGTTTCAAAGTACAAGTTACATAAATATACAAACTATGATAAACACATTTTATATCTTTTCTCAAGTTAAGTATTAGATTGAAACACAGTACAATACAAAATAGCTTGAATACAAAATAATGCAAAATTACAAACATTCAGAGTAAAGGCATTATATACATTTATACAAGGTGTGATTTCTTATGTATATTTATATATACAAAATACATGAAAATAAAATAAATTTATATGTAATATATATATGAAATACATATATATGTATGTGAAATCATGACCAGCACTTAGGGATATGAATAATAAAATTGCAAGTTTTTTTTAACATATTTTAACTTTATTTATTATATATTTATTTCTTTGTTTATTTAAGTGTGTATCAGAAGACACTGTGTGTTCCTGTGAAGAACCAAGGGTGACTTAGGAATCATCCTTGATTGTTTATACTTTTTGCTTCACTCTGAGATTTCCCAGGATCTGCCCAACAGGGTCAGAAGTGCAGGCTGCTGCCATTTCCACCTGGCATTCTTTTTTTTTTTTTAACATTTTTTATTATTATTTCCGCTCATACAAACTTAATAGGTACACCGGTTCCCTCCCTCCCTCCTCTTCCCCCCGACCCCTCTGCTCCCCCTCCCCTCATCCCTCCCTCCCCATCCCCCAGTGCCTCCCCTCCCAAACCCTGGAGAATCCTTTAATGTGCATGCCAGACTCTCCTCTGGGCCCTCCTCTCTGATGAAGTACAAGGACCCAGTGGCATTTCCCTGAACTCTCTCCTGTATTCCCCTTAAGCATAGGAACACTACTATGGCTGTCAATTCTTTGCCTCCAAGGATCTTCCACCTGGCATTCTTTTAAGAGCCACCTGGTATCCCAACTCAGGACCTTCTATATTTGTGGTAGAATCTTAACTCTTGAGCCATCCCTCCAGCCCTAAAATTTCAAGTTTTAAAAAAGATGCTGGAGAGGGCTGGAGAGGTGGCTCAGGGGTTAAGCCTCCACTTTGCAGGCGGAAGGTCCCGAGTTCGGATCCCAGATCCCACATATAGACACCAGGCAGAAGCAGGGGCGGCCTGCGCTTCTGGTCCTGGTAGGGCGGAGCCTGTGAATCCCGGGGCAGAAGGAGATGGAAGAGTCCATGGTAGTTTGCGAATTCGTCCGTGGTTCTACACATCCACAGACACACGCACACACAGATACACACACACACGCGTGCGCACATACACACGCACATGCACACAGTTGAATAAATAATAATAATAAAAAATTTTTTAAAAAAAGATACTGGAGAAAGCAAACTCAAAGTATTCTGACCTTTGAATATCATTTTTGTAATTTGAAAGTTATACTTTGACCCCCATAGGCATACCTAATCTCTCTCTCCCTCTTTGTCTCTCAAGTGAATAAATTAAAAAATATGTCATTTATTTATTTTCAGTGAGGGAGAAGAGAAATTACATATTTGCATGCTATGATATATGGGTGGAAGCAAAAGTAGACTTTCAGAAGTTATTTCTCTCCTTCCACTATATGGGCTTCTCAGATTTGAACACAGGCTGCCAGATTTGCATGCAGGGGACTTACTGAGTCATCTATGTGACATCCAATAAATTAAAACAGTTTTTTAAAACAAGGATGTAACTCTGAAATTATACCCCTAGAGGAATGAATGTACCATAGTAAAATGTGCCTGGATTTGTATCTTCAGAGTGCAATTCCAGTGGTTATCTCAGGCTATTTCAGCTACATTCAGTGACAGTATTCTTATCTTATCTGAGACAGTACAGTCGTCATTTATATATCTCATATCAAGGTCTGATAACCATCTTACATTCACACCAAACAATTCAAGGGAAAACTTAAAGAACATTTGAACATTACACTTTTAGTGGGTGCTATTGGCAACATGAAAATAGTATAATTATTCACCATTAAGCATCACTGCGAAAAGTTTTCTTGCCACATGGTTTGGCAAGAAACACAAGGTATGATATTGAAAATATCTTGCAACCATCAGGGTCTATAAATGTAAAGGGGCTGGAGATATTGGAGTGACACCTGGGACATTGGCACATTTCTATGCCCCCAGCTTTCCTCTGAGGTGGATCCTTTACAAAACATTATTGAAAAGGTTGTTCCACAAGGTCCACAATGACAGGCTAAATGGCATACACCATGCTTGTGTCAGAAATTATAAAAGCTCTGTGACTTGCATCAGTGCCAGGCAGAGGTGGTACCATGGAACTGGCTGGTATGGATACATGTTTCACATGCACTGATGTATATAATTCAGTTGAACACAAAGTAATTCATTGATACATCCTTCAGCCTTACTCTTTTCTTAGCGGTGTGGTGATTGAAACAATGAATAGGTTGACAAAGGTACACTTAAATAATTTAAATTCATATGCAATATTACCTAACAGAAATTTGGTTGATTGAGAAAAAAAGTTCCTACATGTACATAATATATTTTTAGACTTAGAGTTTCACAAAATAGCTTGTAGGGAAGGGAGTTTGAATTTGGAATATGAAGTTCCTATAGATGAATGTGCTATCCTTACATAAGATGAATAAAATTTTCTTGTATTATTTATGTCCTCTTAGGAATGTTATCCAATACCATTCAACATCATCTTAATTGTTAAGTAATACATATAAGTATCGAAATATTATACAATGCCTCAAAATGCAGGTAAAAATTTGATATTTTTCAATCTACATGCAGCAGAAATCATGAAAACTACAGTTCATTTCTTAGTCACATTTCTCTGAACAGAGTAAGCATGTTGAGAGCTAAAATCACTTCCTAAATATTGGAGATCTATAAAAAATACCAAAATCAGGTTACAAAACCAAGATGAAATACAAATTATGCTTTATAAGATACAATTATATGTATGTGTGTGTATACATATATATATATATATATATATGAAATACATGGGGCTGGAGGGCTGGAGAGGTGGCTCAGGGGTTAAGCCTCTGCCTTGCAGGCGGAAGGTCCTGAGTTCGGATCCTAGAGACCCCACATATAGACGCCGGGTGGAAGAGGGGGCGACCTGCGTTTCTGGTCCTGGTAGAGCAGAGCCTGTGAATCCCGGGGCAGAGTAAACAAGGAGGAGGTAGAGGCAGTCCATGGTGGTTCCTCAATTTGCCCATGGTTCTACACACACACACACACACACACACACACACACACACACACAAACACATACATACACATAAATGCACACACACACAATTGAATAAATAATAAGAAAATACAAATGCACCCAAATTCATAAAGCAAGCACTCCTAGATGTAATATAATAAGTTAATCCCAACACAATTATGGTGGCAGATGTTAATGCCTATTATCAGCAACAGATGAATCTTTGGGAATAAAAATAAACAGGGAAACACAAAAGTAAATTGAAATGATTAATGAAATGAATGCAACACATATTCACATATCGTTTTACCCAAATTCAAAAGAATACATATTCTTCTCAGCAGCACACAGACCATTTTGTATAATAGGTCAAGTATTAGGCCAAAAATCAAGTACCAGTAAACAAACTAAGAGAAGTAAATATCATTACATATTCTATCAAACTACAGTGCAAAAAGCTAGACTTCAAACACAAGGGAAACTGTAGAAAAATCAGAAATTCATGGAAATTAAGTGGAATACTACTAATACTACTAAGTCATTGAAGAAATCAAAAAGCACATAAAGAGATTCCTAGAATTCAATGAAAAAAGAAAGTACAGCAACAGAAATCTATGGGATACTATGAAGGAAATCTTTATAGGAAATTGTATGGCTCTCGGTGTGCTTGCTCATAAATCACAGAGATACCAACCAAATAACGCGATTATATGCCTCAGGAATTAGATAAATTACTTTTTATTTCATGTATTTTTTTTAAAGATGAGACTTTTGGTCTAGGAATAGACAGACATTCTACCTCACAAGGAATGCTATCTCTGTGGTTTGCCTGATAGAATAAGTCCAAAGTAAATCACATGTTACTGAGAAGAAGTTGTTTTCTTGGCTAGTTTTCTCAAAGCTTCAATCATGTCCTGGTTCCTCAAGCTGTAGATGAAAGGGTTCATCATTTGTGGCACCACAGTGTACATCAGTGAAGCCATGGCTGTCTCTTTTCTTGAGATTGTAAATGCAGAGGTAATGTACACACCCACAGCTGTCCCATAGAAAAGGGACACCACAGATAAGTGAGACCCACAGGTGGAAAAAGCCTTTTGCCTTCCTCTCTCAGAGGAAATTTCCATAACAGAAGAGGCAATTTTTGTATAGGAGAAAATGATTCCAGAGATAGGAATACCACCAAATATGAAAGTTGAGATATATATCAGAATGTTGTTGATGAGGGTGTCTGAGCATGCAAGCTTGATGACCTGAGCAAGTTCACAGAAAAATAGAGGGATTTCCAGATCTGTGCAGAAAGACAGTCTCAGTAATGTTAAACCAAGTGGTAGAGTGTTGACCATACTAATAAGTAGGGACGTTAGAAGGAGCAGACCACAGAGCTGGTGGTTCATGATGGCCATGTACCTCAGGGGATGACAAATGGCCACATAGCGGTCATAGGCCATCACCGCAAGGAGACAATTCTCTATAGAAACAAATTCCAAAATAAAGCAAACCTGAGTGAGACAGCCTGTGTAAGTGATGCTGAGGTCCTGCGTTTGCATGTTCACTAGCATCTTTGGGATGGTGCTTGAACTTAAACAGATATCAGTCAATGAAAGGTTAGAGAGAAAGAAGTACATGGGTGTGTGGAGGTGGGAGTCAACACTCACAGCCAGGATGATGAGCAGATTTCCCAGGATGGTGACCAGGTGTATGAATAGGAAGAGGCTGAAGATGAGGGGCTGCAATGCTGGATCATCTGTTATCCCCACTAGGAAGAACTGGAGGACATCTGTTTGATTTCTCCCTTCCATGTTGTCAATGAGCCTGACAAGAATAATAAATGAATCCACTTAAAGGACTATCATCAAAACTAGCCATAGCACTTGAGAACATGTAAGATATACAACTGCATTGTTCCCTTCCAGACTTATTCTCAATGTCTGAAAGTTGAAGTTGGAAGTACAGATTTTAATAAGTTCTCCAGATGGTACTGATGACTGACCTGAGAATAATACCAATGAACTTAAGATGTCTTGTAACTGTTTCAAAGCTAAAAAATAACTTGTGATCATCAAAAACCCCAGCCCAAGCCATGATCCGTGATGATTCATCAACATTAGCCATGCAGAACAAGATTTACATTCCTTGTCCCTCTAAATATGTTTAAAGATCACATTCTTTAATTTGGCATTTACCTGGATTTCTTCAGGGATTATTGTCACCCCTCATTGTCTTAATCAAAGTCATTCATGTTTGCCTAGGTAGGTTTTCTGTTCTTCTACCTGTCTCCTTTCCCACTATAGTTGTTAGATGCTGTTTGATCCATAGTAGCCCTTATGATGAAAATAAAAATAGAGAACTGATTTTCAAAAATTGTCCTCTGATTTCTGATTCATTGCATGCATGAATGTATCACTGTGTCTCTCTTTCTCCCTCTTGCTCTCTCAGCATCTCTTCTTCCCTTCCTCCTTTCTTTCAAATAAATGAAGTTGAACATATTATGAAAATTAGCATATGTTTGGGTGAAATGGAGAGAAGAGTAAAGGAAGACATTTTTCTTTTTACAGTATGCAAAGTTTCACAAAGGGACCATGCTGCTCTTTTCCATATTGTTCCAATTTTAGTATATGTACTGCTGAAGGGATCCCAGAGGAAGAAATTCTATCCTGTCTGATAATTTTGAAGTTCATGGATATTTAATCACTTAACACAAAACTTAGTGAACTTTAGTCATGAAGGAAATACCATCAAGGTCAACAATCTCTGATGAAGGCATATAACCAAACATGTAAGAATTAATATGAAACAAACTATTAATGAGTTTGATACAGAATCCTGACAGCAACATTTTAAAAATATTAACCAATGAAATTGAGTTGATTCAGTTTATTTCAAGACAATTTGCATTGAGAACATACCTTAATCCCAATACTGAAGATGGAAAATGTACCTATGTTAAGGAGAGAGAAATTTATTCATTGGTTCCTTGTTCCTCTCTGTAGGAGAATCCAAGTGTAATCATTTATCTGAGCAATGATGGTTAGTTAGTACAGACTGTCTCCCACAGTCTCTGAATGCCCCAGAGGCACAATCTCCAATGGTCCTCATTAGACCAGCTATGTTAACATGCCAATCCCAGAAGTACATATGTTTAAGACCAAGAGATATGATTTCAAAGTAACTTATCCCTTAAATATGTTTTCTCCTTTTTCTGAACATGTCCATTACATACATGTGACTGCATGACATGTAATATTTATACTACAAATTTAATTTTCCCTTTATACTTTCAGAAAAAAATTCACCACTCTAAATAATAATACTGGGAAGCCAGATTTTTATTTTAGCTGAGAAAGATATTTCTTGGGAAAATAAATGGGTATAAATATTGCTATAGATATTAGTTGTTATACTTGAAAATAACAAATATTTAAAGTATTATTTTATCATAAAAGTACAAGACTTTCCCCACTTCCCCTCCACTCCACCGCCCGGGACACACCCACAGTCCAGAATGGCCTCACCGCACCGCGACCCAGGTAAGATCGGTCCCCACCCACCCCCAGAGCCCCAGGCCAAATAATTCAGTTTAGTGAAAAACGCACAGAAATTAAAAGATCTTAAGAGTTAAACCGAAAATGCCAAAGTCTAAGTGCAAATCCATGAGACACAACACTCAAGTAAACAAATCTCCCACTGAAGGAATTAATCCCATAATGTTAGACTCTAAGCAGAACAAACCCATGGAAAATGGCCAAGAAAGCCTGACCCAGGATAACGACCTTCAAAATATGATCATTACCATGTTCAATACTATGAAAGAGGAAATCCGGGAGGAAATAAATAACCGAATCAATCGCTTTGAGGAGGAACACAACAGACACATGGAGGAGTTGAGAAAAACAGTGCAAGAATCAAAAACTAGCATAGAGCAGTTAAAGCAGACTCAAGCAGAGTTTAAAACTGAGCTACAAGACAAGATATCTTCAACCCAGAACTCCACAGAGAGTCTTATCAGCAGAACTAAGGAAGCAGAAAACAGAATTTCAGATCTTGAAGATAAAGTGGGAGTACTAACCAGCTCAATGGAAGAAGTTGTTGAAGCCAAAAAGATGCTTGAGAGAAATATCCAGGAGATATGGGACACCCTGAAGAAGCCCAACATACGTATTCATGGAATACCAGAGCAAGAATCTCAAAATACCACCCCTGAGGAAATTTTTCAAAAGATCATCAAGGAAAACTTTTCTCATCTAAAAAAAGACAGGCCCATCCATATACGAGAGGCATTCCGCACCCCAAACGGATATGACCAAAACAGAAGCTCGCCACAGCAAATAATAGTCAAAACACTCCACATTCAAGATAAAGAACTGGTGCTGAGAGCTTCAAGGGAGAAAAAACAAGTCACTTTTAAAGGTAAACCTATTAAAATAACAAATGACTTCTCAATGGAAACACTAAAAGCAAGAAGAGCTTGGAGAGACATATTTCAAGTATTGAATGAGCAAAAATGTCAATCAAGGCTGATTTACCCTGCAAAACTATCAGTCATGATCGAGGGAGAAAGAAAAATCTTCCAGCACAAAGGCAACTTGAAGGGATACATGTCCACCAAACCAGGCCTTCAAAAAATGCTAGAAATCATACTCAAGCTTGAAGAAAAAAACAGGCATATCCAGGAGAGCAGAAGGCAAGTATAACACCATTAAAAGCGAAGCAATATACTTATAAAAACTACTAAACATAATAAATGTCTGGAATCAAAAATAGTTTCTCCATTATAACACTAAATGTTAATGGAATTAACTCACCGATCAAGAGACACAGATTACAAACTTGGATTAAAAATCACAATCCATCAATCTGCTGCCTGCAGGAAACCCATCTCACCACAAAAGATAGGCACGCTCTAAAAATAAAAGGCTGGTCAACAATTCTACAAGCTAATGGAAGCAGAAAACAGGCAAGGGTAGCAATTATGCTATCAGACAAAGTGGACTTCAAACCAAAGAAAATTATAAGAGACACGGATGGATACTACATTTTAGTCACAGGTACAATTCACCAGGAAGACTTCACAATACTGAACATATATGCACCCAATACGGGCCCCTCCACATTCATTAAGAAAACCCTACAATGCCTAAAGCAAGAAATCAACCCCCAAACGATAATTCGTGGGGACTTCAACACCACCCTCTCAACATGGGATAGATCAACAGTTCAAAAGCTTAACAGAGACACTTTGGAACTTAACCAAACCCTTAAAGAAATGGACCTTACAGATCTCTATTGAACTTTTCAACCATGCACCAACGAATACACATTTTTCTCAGCAGCACACAGAACTTTCTCCAAAATAGATCACATACTGGGCCACAAAACGAATCTACACATGTACAAAAAAGTTGAAATTCTAACCTGTGCCCTGTCAGACCACCATGGCCTAAAGCTGGACATCCACAACACAACAAACAAGAGAATATACACTAACTCCTGGAAACATAACAATATGATGCTGAATGAGAACTGGATTCAGGAAGAAATTAAAAAGAAAATTCAAGATTTCCTGAAAGTGAATGATAATGAAAATACAACTTACCAAAATCTATGGGACACAATGAAAGCTGTCCTAAGAGGTAAGTTCATAGCTCTTAATGCCTACGTCAAAAAAATGGAAACATCAGAAATAAACAACTTAACAATGCACCTTAAAGCTTTAGAGAAACTAGAGCAATCTGATCCCAAAAGTAGTAGAAGAGAGGAGATTAGCAAAATAAGGGGAGAAATATCCAAAATCGAGATTAAGAAAATGATAGAAAAAATCAACCAGTCGAAAAGCTGGTTCTTTGAAAAAATCAATAAGATTGATGCACCCCTAGCTAAATTAACCAAAAGCAGGAGAGAGAAAACCCAAATTAACAAAATCAGAAATGAACATGGAGTTATCACTACTGATAGCCAAGAAATCCAGAGAATTATAACATCATATTTCAAAAACTTATACTCTGTGAAGGTTGACAACACAAAAGAGATGAATGAATTTCTAAATAAACACAACTTACCTAAATTGAATCAGGAAGTTGTGAATTATTTAAATAGTCCTATACCATATTAGGAAATTGAGGAAGTAATCTCAAATCTTCCTACCAAAAAATGTCCTGGACCAGATGGATTCAGTACAGAGTTCTACCAGACATTTAAGGAGTTAATAATACCAATATTCCTTAAACTGTTCCATCAAATAGCAAAGGAAGGGACACTACCAAATTCCTTCTATGAAGCTAATATCATCTTAATCCCAAAATTTAATAAAGATTCACTTAAAAAAGAAGACTATAGGCCGATCTCTCTGATGAACACAGACGCAAAGATTCTCAACAAAGTCTTAGCGAATTGGATTCAAAAACATATTAAAAAGATCATTCATGGGGACCAAGTAGCCTTCATCCCTGGCACACAAGGTTGGTTCAACATACGCAAATCAATAAATGTAATTCATCATGTAAACCAGTCCAAAGTCCAAGACCACATGATACTCTCGATAGATGCAGAAAAAGCTTTTGACAAGATCCAACAGCCTTTTATGATCACAACGCTGGAGACAGTAGAAATGGAAGGAACCTTTATAAATATAATAAAAGCTGTATACAACAAGCCCACAGCAAGGATTATGCTCAATGGGGAACAATTGGAAGCATTCCCACTTCGATCAGGAACTAGACAAGACTGTCCACTCTCACCACTTCTATTCAATATTGTACTTGAAGTCTTAGCTGAAGCCATAAGACAAGAAAGAGACATAAGAGGGATTCAGATCGGCAAGGAAGAAGTCAAACTATCCCTATTTGCAGATGACATGATCTTATACCTGAGTGATCCCAAAAACTCCACCAGGAAGCTCCTGGAACTAATTGAGAAGTTCAGCAGGGTGGCAGGATACAAAATAAATGTGCAAAAATCAGAGGCCTTCCTACATGCCCAAAATGAAAGAAATGAAAAAGCCTTGAGAGAAACTATCCCATTTACTATAGCCCCTAAAAAAATGAAATACCTTAGTATAAACCTAACCAAGGAGGTAAAAGACCTTTGCAACGAAACTTTAAAACCCTAAAGAAAGAAATAGCAGAAGACACCAGAAGGTGGAAAGACCTCCCTTGTTCCTGGATTGGCAGAATCAACATCGTAAAAATGACCATCCTACCAAAGGCAATATACAGATTCAATGCTATACCAATCAAAATTCCAAAGCAATTCTTCAAAGAAGTTGACCAAACAATCTCAAAGTTCATATGGAGGCACAAAAGACCCAGGATAGCAATGACAATCCTGAGTAACAAAAATACTGCTGGAGGTATTACCATACCAAATCTAAGTCTATACTACAAATCCATAGTTCTAAAAACAGGCTGGAACTGGCTGCAAAATAGACACACAGATCAATGGATAAGGATCAACATCTTCAACAAATGGTGCTGGCAAAACTGGATCTCCACATGCAGAAGATTAAAGCTGGACCCGTACTTGTCACCATGTACAAGACTTAATTCCAAATGGATCAAGGACCTTGATATAAGGCCAGAGACTATAAAAAACATAGTTGAAAGGATAGGGAACTCCCTCGAGCTGATTGGGCTAGGCCAACAGTTCCTAAACAGACATCCAATGGCACAGTCACTGCTACCAACTCTCAACAGTTGGGATCTTTTGAAATTAAAGAGGTTCTGTTCAGATAAAGAGATTGTAACACGAGCTCAAAGGCAACACACAGAATGGGAGAAAATCTTCACTAACCACACATCGGATAGAACTCTGCTGTCCAGGGTGCACAAAGAACTTAGAAAACTAAACACCAAGGAAACCAATGGCCCAATTAAAAAATGGGCCCTGGAACTTAAAAGAAACTTTACTAGGGATGAAATTAAAATGTCTAACAAATATATTAAAAAATTCTCCACTTCCTTAGCCATCAGGGAAATGCAAATCAAAACTTCCCTGAGATATCATCTCACCCTAGTCAGGATGGCAAAAATCCACAATACAAACAACAGCAAATGCTGGAGAGGATGTGGAAAGAGGGGAACTTTCCTACATTGCTGGTGGGAATGTAGGCTCATACAGCCACTCTGGCGAGCCATCTGGAGATTCTTAAAGGAATTAAAGATTGAAATGCCATATGACCCTGCGATTCCACTTTTGGGAATAACCCCCATACAGCAGATGTTCACCTCGATAGCACAAGTATGACCATGTTCATAGCAGCACAGTTTACAATAGCAAAGTCATGGAATCAACCCAAATGTCCAACAGTTGACGAGTGGATAAGGAAACTGTGGTACATCTATACAATGGAGTACTACTCAGCCATCAGAAATGATGAATTACTGGAATTTGCCGGGAAATGGATGTCATTAGAAACAATTATATTAAGTGAAGTATCCCAGACCCAGAAAATTAAGCGCTGTATGTATTCCCTAATAGGTGGCTCCTAGTACCAAACCCACCTAGCCCACCTAGAGACAGTAATTGCAAGGATTATGAACAGGAGGGATGGGGTAGGAGGGCCACACCAGAAACAAGGAGAGAAGGGACCATGTTACACCAGAGAAAATAGGCCTCCATCAAGGACTCAAATAAGTAATGAGACATATGATTAAGTTCAGACTTTTGTCCCTGATCATTTACTACTGAGGGGGTATGATCTCACCAGAAGAGGAGGGCATATAGTCTGGCAGATAAAAAGTAACCGTTGTGCAAATTAGTGATAGACCCCTCCCTCACTGTGGCTTCCCACTTTTATTACATCTACCTTTGAATGTGCTTTTGTTGCAAGACTCTAGTTTAACAGCTTTTTGTCTCTGGCCAGGGGGTAACATACAATGCCCACCAGGATGGAGTGAAGGGCATTGCAGGAGCAGCAAAACTGCAAAAGAAAACCAACAAACCACAATCCAGAACTTCAGAAACTCTGTATCAACCACCTAGAACTATGCCAGCCTAATCTCTCCCCATCCTGAAGCTCAGGGAAATTTGCGGAAGAGGGGGCGATAAGAGTGTAAGAGCAAAAGGATGGGAGGAGCAATGATATGTAAGATACTCCATACAAGTTAGGGCTGAAGCAATCATAATTGGACTTTACATGCCCTGCGCATTGTCCAACACACTATTGACCCCACAAAATCCAGCATCTGCTAAAGGCACCAAGATGTTCAGAGGCAAGGGATTGGCAGACACAGCAGTGTTCCCATACCTAAGGGGAACACGGGAAAGTGTTTAGGGAAAGGCCACTGGGTCCTTTTAAGTCATCGAAGAGGAGGGCCCAGGGGAAAATCAGGCATGCACAAGAAAGGCTCTCTGGGAATTGGGACGGGAGGCACTGGGGGATGGGAAGGGAGGGGGTGGGGAGGAGGAGCAGGGGGTACAGGGGGGGGGAGAAGGAGGGAGGGAGGGAACTGGTGTACCCATTAAGTTTGTATGAGCTGAAATAATAATAAAAAATGTATTAAATTAAAAAATTGTAAAAAAATTAAAAAAAAGAGTTTTTCAAAGGTTTTATAATCACAGAATAAAGAAATTATACATGAAGACACTTTTCTTTCTTTTTTTTAAACATTTTTTATTATCTCCGTTCATACAAGCTTAATAGGTACACTGGATCCCTCCCTCCCTCCTCCTCCCACACTTTTCAAATACATTAGTAAAACCTTAAGGAGGTGATTGCCAACAAAGGTGGGAAATCTCTGAAATGAGCTATAGATGCTACCAGGCAATATTTTTAGTCTTTTAGTTGGTAGAAACCAGGAGTCAGGTCATTCCTTTGGAAGGAAGAAGTTACATAATAGTAACCAAGTTATTAGGTCACAAGATTGGTAATAGATGGCTGTTAAGGGGACTACACATGGCCCAAGTTAGTTTGTCTCCATACTTACTACATTCCAAACCTCTTTACATATACTGAGATTCTTAGTACTCAGTTAGCTTTACAGGAGCATCTACACTACAGACAAAATTGTGATCCATAGACAGAAATCCCAAATCCCTGAGGACATTGCTCGAGTTCACTAGGATGTGTGTGTGTGTGTGTGTGTGTGTGTGTGTGTGTGTGTGTGTGTGTGTGTTTCAGCCTCACATTTTGAGTTGAAATATTGCAAAAGGTTTTCTGTTGTGGTTTTGGAAGCAAAGCTGCTGTACCAAATACCTTGTGAGCAAATAGATGAGAAATATGATCCTCTACAGAAGGATTTATCTCCGATGAATCTGAGCAGAAAGGGGTCAAGGTAAAAGCTGGTCAATTACCTGAAATAATTTAGTTGTTTGTGTTGATCAGAAAATTGTTAGCCATAGCCAAGCCATTTTATAAAACGCCTCTATCTTGGGTGGAAGATCATAGCTCACAAAACTGATCACATAAGTGTATAATCATCATTTCTAAAGCTAAAGTAACTTGTTTTTCCACTGTCCTGTCCTCCTTAACCAAGAGTCTCTAAAAGTGGTTAACTATGAAAGATAAATATCATTTACTTGATGCTCATTCTCTTCCCACACCATACTTTCCAGAAAGATGCTTAGGAATATTTAATGGAACACCCATAAAAAATACATTCCTCCACTCTCCTCTTACATAGCTAATAAATGCTAGAAACCACCTTTTTCATATTGCATTCCAGATTTCTCCTGTAATGTTGTCCTTCGTAGTTATTTCCCTAGTAACTCTAATTTTAAGCTATATGCTTCCTGTTTTAATGAACAAATACTTTTCCTTAAGGTCAAATTACAACTCCATTGGTGATAAAGTTCACCTCTAAATAAATTCATATTTAAGTCTTGTCCTTATGATTGTTCTCTTTCAATCAATAAATGTCAGTCATCACTCAAAATTAGCCACTATTGGCATTAGTAAGTTGGGAAGAACTGAAATCTAGGTGGACAAGCTGTCTCTGGAATGGCTATTTGTCATTTTTGGGAACTGTTACCTCCCAACCAATATGAATGGTCTTACAATATGGTATTGTCATGTATAAAAGTCCCATTGCCAACTGTCGGCCTTATTTCCTGATTGTCGAGAGTCTTATTTAGGAAGTTGTGATTTATTCCTTCATCATGCACAGTCTCTATATTTCCCCTAGAAATTTCAGTGTTGCAGATGTTATACTGAGGTCTTTGATCCATTTAGAGTCGACAATTCATTTTTATGCATGGTAAGAAATAAGGATGTCTTCTTTATGTAGATATTCACTTTATCAGTACTACATGCTGAATATGCTGTCTTGTCTCCAAGGAGGATTTTTGCCATCTTTGTCAAGAAGCAGATGGCTGTAGTTTAGGTAGTCTTGTTTCTGGGTCCTTTGTTCTTTTTAGATGAGCCCAGTATTTTTGTGTTCTACAAGCACCATGCTCCTTTTAATGCTGTGGTATAGTGAACAGTCTGGAGGTAAGTATAGGAGCCTCCAGCATTATTCTTTTTGCTAAGGATTACATTAGTTCTCTGGATTGTTTTTTTCTTCAATATGAAATTTGGAATTTTTTCTTTATTCTTGTGAAGAATGACAGCAGGGGAATGATTTGGATTTCATTAAATCCATTTCATGGACTGAAGTGATGGCTTAGGGGTTAAGCATTTAACTCTCAAGTAAAAGGACTTAAGTTCTGATGCCAGATCCCACTTAAAAAATGCCTGGTGGAAATGGCAGTGGCCTATACTTCCAGCTCTAAAAGGCAGAGCATGGGAAATCCAAGAGTGAAGCAATAAGGAAATAGAGCAATTCAGGATGATTCCTGACATCGCCCTTGGGCTTCCACAGGCTCATCCAGTGCCCTCTTCTACACATACACACACACCCCTACACCTACACACACGACCACACATTGGTTCCTAAAAACATTCAAAAATAAACTGTATACTGCTTTAAGTAAGGTGGTCACTGATCATTATATTTTGGTTTAGATTTAATAACATCTTTGGTTTCAATATCTCAGTCATAAATGTAAAGTATAAGAATGCATCACACTATGAACTTGATGGAAGTTTAATTGGAATTCCAGAACCACTGGTCCAATGAGGAGAAGAAAAAGAGAAACGGAAAAAGAGGAAAGAAGTGAATGGAGGGTTTTATACCTTTAGGGATGGTGGGTGGGCAGAAGGGGTTGGTCTCACTGTAACTTCCTGGACCAGCCCAGCCCTGGAGGTATGGAGGGGATCAGTCTTTGATCTTGTATCCCTGCTTAAAAAAACCTCTGCCCCCCAATTCCCAGATGGGGGATGGGGAGGGAGAGGAGGGAGAGGAGGGGGTTCGGGGGGAGGAGGGGGGAGGGAGGGAACTGGTAAAAAAATTTTAAATGTATAATTAAATTTTTAATAAAAAAAAAGAAACAGTAAAGGCAAGAAGAACTTGAAGAGACATACTTCAAGTATTGAATGAGCAAAAATGTCAACCCAGGCTGATTTACCCTGCAAAACTATCCGTCATGATCGAGGGAGAAAGAAAAATCTTCCAGCACAAAGACAACTTGAAGGGATACATGTCCACCAAACCAGACCTTCAAAAAATGCTAGAAATGATACTCAAGCGTGAAGAAAAAAACAGGCATATCCAGGAGAACAGAAGGCAAGTATAACACCATTAAAAGTGAAGCAATATACTTATAAAAACTACTAAACATAATAAATGTCTGGAATTAAAAAAAAAAAAAAAAAAAACCTCTGGGGGTAGGGGGCAGCAGCCCTCAAACTGGAGCCAGGAATCCTAACAATAGGTATCTAGAAATTTGCATATTTTCTGGAATTTCTAAATTAGTCCATGATATTTTAAGTTGTCCACATTGGTTATCTAACTTACAAAACTGCCTAAATACTAACTTTTCTTTTTTTAATTAAATGTATGCCATTTTTAATTAGAACCTATATATTCATATGTGATATTCGTAAGAAAAAGCATGCTTCTAATTTATAAGTGAAAGTCATCAGTTGTATATGTCTAATGAATTATGAAATATAAAATTGAAATATTTTAGCATCATCTAAATTCAGTAATCTGTCTTATCTTCATGCATTATTTGATATTTTGCTAGCATAGTCTTATTTAGTAATGAATTTTTAATGACATTTTCATACATGTAGATAATTGATTATAATCCCATTTACCCACATTACCCTCCCTTGTTCCTCTCCCTTTCTGTATCACTCTTCCCAAATACTCTCTATTTTCATGCTCTTGTGTGTGTGTGTGTGTGTGTGTGTGTGTGTGTGTGAGAGAGAGAGAGAGAGAGAGAGAGAGAGAGAGAGAGAGAGACCCAATGAATGTTGTTAAAGACATTCACAGATACAAGAGTTAAAGTTTATATATAGTAACATACACATTTTACCAGTTACTACATCATTGAAAGCAATAAATCTCCCTCCCCATCAACCATTCTCAGAAGGAGAGACCGCTCTATTTCAAATCAATTATGTTTTGCAAATCAGGTCTTCTCTTTATTTTGTTAGTTTGGCTAAGGATTTCTTTTGAAAAAATTCACCCTCTTTATTGTATGGTATGCAATTGTTCAATGTCCTTAAATACTGTAAATTCTTAGTATGAAATTTAACATCAGATATCTATTCCATCTATTTGATCATAGGTGATATCTAACCAAATGCACCAATTGATGAAGACATCTAAAGACCACAGGCTTAGCCAGATGCTAATTAAGTCAGTAATCTAAGTGAACATAAAGAAAAGACATTTCACTCATTGTTTGTGTGACATATTGACTCTCCATTTTCAATATAAGAAATATTTTAATACATATATTGTTCTTCACTTCATCATGCAAATAATTGTATTGAGGTAACTGATTTAATTTCAAAGAATGTTCAAATTCATTAGAAAATTACTATTTCGGGCTTTTCTGCTCCTGCCCGTTCTACAGACAGCCGCACATTCTCGTGTTGTGCCAGCTACGTCTCTGAGACACCATGATGAAGGTTGGAGTGAACGGATTTGGCCATATCGGATGCCTGGTCTACAGAGTTGCCTTCCAAACTGACAAAGTGGAAATTGTGGCCATCAATGACCCATTCATTGACCTCAACTACATGGTCTATATGTTCCAGTATGATTCCACCCACGGCAAGTTCAAAGGCACAGTCAAAGCTGAGAACCGGAAGCTCGTCATCAATGGGAAGCCCATCTCCATCTTCCAGGAGTGAGATCCCGCCATCAAATGTGGTGATGCTGGTGCCGAGTACGTTGTGGAGTCTACTGGTGTCTTCACTACCATGGAGAAGGCTGGGGCCCACTTGAAGGGTGAAGCCAAAAGGGTCATCATCTCCGCCCCTTCTGCTGATGACCCCATGTTCGTGATGGGCGTGAACCATGAGAAATATGACAACTCACTCAAGATTATCAGCAATGCCTCCTGCACCACCAACTGCTTAGCTCCCCTGGCCAAGGTCATGCATGACAACTTCGGCATCGTGGAGGGGCTCACGACCACCATCCATGCCATCACAGCCACCCAGAAGACAGTGGACGGCCCCTCTGGGAAACTCTGGCGTGACCACAGTGGGGCTGCCCAAAACATCATCCCCGCATCCACCGGCACTGCCAAGGCTGTGGGCAAGGTCATCCCAGAGCTGACCGGGAAGCTCGCTGGCATGGCCTTCCACGTTCCCACCCTCAATGTGTCTGTTGTGGATCTGACCTGCCGCCTGGAGAAAGCTGCCAAATATGACAACATCAAGAAAGTGGTGAATCAGGCATCGGAGGGCCCCCTGAAGGGCATCCTGGGCTACACTGAGGACCAGGTCGTCTCCTGCAACTTTAACAGCGACTCTCACTCTTCTACCTTTGACGCTGGGGCTGGCATCGCCCTCAACGACCACTTTGTCAAACTCATTTCCTGGTATGACAATGAATTCGGCTACAGCAACAGGGTGGTGGACCTCATGGCCTACATGGCCTCCAAGGAGTAAGACGCCCTGGACCAGCCTGCCCACTATCCCAGTAAGAACACAGGAGAGGAATAGAGAGGTCCTCAGCTGCTGGGGAGTCCCTGCCCCCAACTCAGACCCCAACATAACTGAGTATTTCCCTTCACAGTTTCCATTCCAAACCCCCAGAAGGGGAGGGGCTTAGGGAGCCCTACTCTCTCACTTACATCAATAAATTTCGCTGCACCCCCCCCCAAAAAAAAGAAAATTACTATTTCCAGATTACCTTGAGTCCTAAGCAGAGGAACTTCTCACTACTGTGATTAATAAGATGCAAATACAGAGAACCATAAAAACAGAAGGTAGCATTAACAAGTGATGGTTTATGGTTCATTTCACAACATGGCACATAAACTTTCCCTGAAATCTCAGGGACCTTTGGAGAATAGGGGATAGAAAGACTGTAAGAGCCAGAAGACAAGGAAAGGGATTGAAACATGTAATCCTGATAAACAGAAACTGTCATGAAATTCATATTCATATGTTGTACTTGGAACTCAGTAAATGTCAGCTATGAACTGAGTAGAAATTCATGAGACCTTATAAAATACTGTTGAACAATGGGAGAAAGGGTGAAAATATTTAGTCATGGATCTATACAGGAGTGTATGGGTCTCTAAAATATAGTCTGAAGCCCAGGATCAAATGCCTGATCCTGGTTACACTTACTGAGACATAGGGAAAAACGGAAAGACAGAAATGCAGTAAAAAGAATTTCAGGGAGGGGAAAATAGTGATGAGGAGGGAGAGATAAGAAAGAGTAGAATGGAATATAATTAAAATATACCTTAAGCATATATGAAACTGGCAAAGAGCAAGATTCATCAATTCAAAAAAATTTTTAAAAACAATGTCAGAGCTGTGATATAAAGTAAAGAAAGTTAAAAATGGTATGATGCAACCTAAATCTCCATAGACAGGGAGTTAACTTCATCAACTTGCCCCTTCTACTGCACTGTTCTTCAAATATTCACATACTTGGATTATAACAGCAGCAGAGTACCTTACTGAAGTAATGAGGAGCTTTGCTATTCAGTCCCCTGAGATATAAACACTTTAGACATCCTCCTGTGACTTCCGTTAAATGCTGGGCTAGTCAGTGATCATGATTTTTTCCCACTGTGAGCTCACTCTCAGATAAGAACATTCTTTACCAGGAAACTGTAATCCTCCATCCATAAGACAGATCTATAACTTTCAACATTCAGATGATCTTTGAATCTAAGGGCAAATGTGGTCCTAGAATTTCCACCTTGGAAAAAGTGAGAAGTGGAAGACATAAGGGAAATGATGAAAATCAGGCTCCCCTGGTCTCTGTTGACCTTGTGAATTATAATTTATGGACAGTCCATCTTACGCATATGACCCAAAAATAATTCAACTCCCATTCTTTTGGTCTTTCTTTCTCTGTACAAGAACAGAATCTATTTCTCATAATACTGAAATCTTTCCTTCTTCAAAAGGTGATATTAAGATGTAAAAGAAACATTAAGATGTACTTATTTTATTTCATATATGTACATATATATCATATTTTTATTTTTCACACAGATGGGGGCACGTTGTTGAGAACATTGGGTATCTCAAGTACTGAGACTCACTAAAACTTAATTAGTGGGTCAAATGTAAATAATTATTTTCTCAAAGGGTCTATGAGCAAAAGCTCCAGGTTTCCATAGCTCTGGTTCTAATGTGTTTCCAAGGATGTTACCACTGCTATTTCCACCACTAATTTTATTTTTATTACATCTACTTCAAAGCTCTCACCAAGAATATGGACCTGAAAAACGTAACAAACATTTTAGATTTCCCTCTCTCTGGACTGTCAGATGATCCTGACCTTCAGCCCCTCATCTTCAACATGTTCCTATCCATCTACTTAGTCACCCTCCTAGATAACTTACTCATCATCCTGGCTATCATTTTTGACTCCCAGCTCCACACTCCCATGTACTTCTTCCTCTCCACCCTTTCCATTAATGACATCTGTTTAAGCACAACCACAGTTCCAAAGATGCTGGTGAACATCCATGCACAAGATCAGAGCATCACTTATGCAGAATGTATCTGCCAACTCTATTTTGCCTCATTTTTTTTCATGGAAAACTTCCTCCTGGCTGTAATGACTTATGACCGCTATGTGGCCATTGCAACCCCTTGAGGTACATGATCATCATGAACCCGTATTACTGTGTCCTGCTAATTCTCCTCTGCCTGACCTTGAGTGTTATGAATGGCGTGCTCCACAGTCTGATGCTGCTGAAGCTCTCTTTCTGCACTGAGCTGGACATCCCCAACTTCTTCTGTGAGCTTGCTTATGTCATGAAGGTTGCATGTTCTGACACCTTCCTTAATAACCTCGTGGTGCTTGTGGCAGCTTTCATATTTGCGGAAGGTGCTTTCTGTGACATCATGTTTTCATATGTTTACATTTTGTGTTCAGTCCTGGGAATGGCTTCATCTGGAAGAAAGCACAAAGCCCTTTCCACATGTTCCTCTTATCTGTCTGTGGTGTCCTTATTCTATGGGACAGCTTTTGGAGTATGCATCGGCTCTGCAGTAACTAACTCTCCCAGAAAGACTGCAGTAGCCTCTGTTATGTATTCTGTGGTCCCTCAGATGCTGAACCCCTTTATCTACAGCCTGAGGAACAACGACATGAAGGAAGCCTTGAGGAAACTCATCAGTTAGATAGCTTATCCTTTGTAACATAGCTTTGTTGTATACAGGTAGTTTCTGATAAATCCACTGGAAATGAGCTCTTTGTGATCCACAATGATAGACTATTACTATACTTTCCTAAAATGACTGGATATCACTATCATGTGCTATATTTTTACTTGGCTTCAGAATTGACTCCCTTGAGTTTCTCTTCTGTTTTTCACATTTTTTCTATTGCTTGAGAACATTTTCTTAATTTGTGATACATGGAATAACAGACTGAAAAAGAAGTACAAGTTGTCTTACCTGTTTTCTATCCTATCTCAGAGAAAGGCCTAATCAGTAAGGTATGCAGTGCACAGACAATATGCAAAGAAGTTGCTATTGTATCGAGAGAATAGTTTTTCTTGCTGATATTGCAGGAAGAGCTAGTTGCATGCTGAAGAAAGATGTAGGAATTTGTGGACTCCGAAGCATTTATTGAAGCTAGTCATTCTTCAGTTGATAAATTTCATTGTTTGACAATTTCATACTTGTCTATCTTCCATTCTTATTATGCTTCCCCTGCCAATTCTTATTTTCCTACTGCCCTTATCATTATTCTTTGCCTACAGTTATACCTCTAATATTAATCTCCTCATGCTTGCTTTGAATAACATGGGGCTTAGTCAGGTTCTCTTGTACAACCTTGGCTTGGTACCATCCCTTGGTGACTAGAGTGTTCTCCTGAGGATATGGAACTAGGTATTCTAAGAGACAAAAAGAGTATCCATTGCACTCAGTAACTACTTCTGTATTATTTTCATTGTTATAAAGTACCAGTGATTTTTCATGCATGTAACTTGACCCTGAATAATTAAAGTGACTAAAATCCAAATATGAAAATTATTGTCTTATATTAGTATATTTTTTAAAAAGAAGATTTGCTTTCATGACAGGAGCTTCAGAGATGAGGAAAAGAATAAAATAGAAAGTTGGGGTTCATTCTGTCCTTCACAAAGTCTCTCCATCCCAGGATTCATTTTCCTTATATTCTCTAGGGTTTCAGAAATACATATGTTAAATCAGAAATGATACCTCAGAAAAGATTCTGCAGGCTTTTCCTATTCTATACTGATATTTAGTTTTCTACAATATCTGGACTGTATTCTTCCATGGACCACTTGGTCCTAAATGTATACCCCATTCCTGTTTCACTGAGTTGATTGTCTTATGTGATAATTGGTGAATGTTAAGTCATTGGAAAGCATAGAATTGAGAATGGACGCTTCTCCTGGGAGATTTATATAATTACATGTTTTAATATAAAACAAAAAAATAGAACAGAAAATACAAACTCCTCAAATGCAATCTTACTGCATATAATTCCATGACCTCCTGTTGCTCTTGAAACTCCTGTTGTTCTTAAAACTCTCTCATGTGACTCGTAGACTCTCTATACTCTGTGAGAAATACATGTACAAAGATGTTTAAAATATTGAATAACACTGATATCAATCAAATTTTTGTGTCCATTTTTGTTTCATTGACTAAAGCGTTTAAAATTGAGCTGATGAGATACTTCAGTGTATAGGGTGCTTACTCTTGAAATTGATGACTTGACTTTAATCCCTGGAAGCCTTCAAGGTATAAGAAGAGTGCTGATTTGTTCTCTGGCCTCCACTCTAACACCTACCTCCACTCTTTCCTGATCTCTCAAATAAATAAAATATTTTTAAAGGTCTAATGTATCCCTTATATCTTCAAAAGTTATAAAATTTACCCTATATGAAACAGTACTTTTCTGCATTTCTACTAAGTTTTCCTAAGGGACAAAATAAAGGTTTACATTTACATTAAAAACCTTTCTTCACATATCAAATATTTATATTTACTCTGACCATCTGACTAAAAAGAAGTTATATTTAGCTACTTAATTTCTCTTTTCATGATTTGAATATTTGAAACATAATGTGTTCCACATATATTTCTCTAATTTGTAGCAAATATATCTCTTTATATATATTATAGTTATATTTATATATATATATATTTGAGCTTCACATGTGTTTAAGCAACTTAAATTTATGCTTATATATCTGGAAAAACTGTATTTTCTTATTTTATTTTTTAAATAATTTCACAGCTTCATGAATTTATATAATGAGTTTTAGTCATTTTCACAACAGTTATCTTCCATTGAATCTTTCTATCTTCCATTGTATCCTTTCTTCCTAACAAACCTCTTCCTACTTGCATATATCATTTTGGGATGCGACCCACTGAATTTATTAAAAATTTCTTGTAATGTGTGATTGGAAGAATACTTGCCAAAACATGGGCTACTGAAGAAAATTCAGGTTCTTCCCCAGTATCTCTTACCTGCCATTTGTCCCTCAGGGATTTTGAAATTTTACGCATATTATTAAATCTGCTTTTTAAAAATAATTTCCAATCTTCCTATCAGCAGAGAATATATTCCACATGTTTAAATGTGAAGTGATTATTTTTATTCTTCTTATGTTTCTCCCCTACTCTGTGTGGCACACGTCTTAAATATAATCTTGTCAAAGGAATTATACCCTTAAAGATTTTTTTTAACTTGTGCCAGAAAACTTGAATTAAAAACACAGATTAATTTCATATATTAGCACTTTTATTTAAATAATTAATCCAACCATTTCAATGTGACTTTATCAATAAAAACTAAGTTCATTTAGGAACCATGGCCTGTAGTCTCTCTTTCTGATCAATAGGCTGCTGAATCTTTACTTCAGATAATCTCATGTCTTCATCATTAATGTGTGTTAGCAATCAAAACACAACTTAAAGAGATAACAACCAAGCAATGTTATTTTTTATAATTCAAAAGGTACATTCAATGAAAGTTAAATAAATGTGTAATTTCCTACACATTTGCAACTTCATACAAAAATATTAACAGCTAAGATCCATACTACAAACTTATGAATTACAATGTGTATATTGTCTTATGTTTTGTGTGTGTGTGTGTGTGTGTGTGTGTGTGTGGACAAGAGAACATGTTCAGGTAATAATCATGAGGAATGTCATCCACTCTTTTGAAAGAAAGTTTACATACTGATTGTCCTAACAGCTCAAAAATTAAATTAGCCTGGGTGGCCATGAGCCTCAGTGGTCCTCCTGTCTCTAGTCAAGGTCCTCACACGTGACAGGCAAGAGCGTGACTGAATAAACTTTTCTGACACACAGAAAAAAAGTATTTTTGCAATTAAGATAAAGATCAGTTTTCTAAATTGTTTAATTAGATACTAACATTCTCATTCATAAGACTAGAAGAATACTGATATCTATTGTAGGATAGTTATGTCATGTTGGTAAAATATTTGAAATACAAGTAGATACGTAAGTTAGAGAGGAATGAAGGATGATAACCTTCTCCTAAAGTTAGGATATTAGCATTGATAAGTTTACTTATCACTGTGTGAGGGCACAGTCTTTACGTTACACAGTCATTATTAACCTTTGCTTCTGTGTTTTGATAATTCTATGCTCCCTTCTCTTCAGCACTAGGAGCAGTGCACTGCTCTGGTCTTTTAAGAGACCTCTTGGCATCATAATGAGAGTGATACAACTGGTATAATGAAGGACCTGTGGATATTGCACTCATAAAGCTGAAGAGACTCTAGGAATAACTCACCTGACCATCTCACTAATAAAGGCCCGCCACAGCCAGGAAGCAAAAATACCTGTACCTCCTCCTAGAAAACATCTTTCCTGACAACAAAATAATGTCTCAATCTGCCTTCAAAAGGGTACAGTTTTTGTTCTCCATCCCCTGGCAAGTTGCTGAGACCTTAAAATTAATCAGTTCACATGAATTTCCTTTTTAATGTTTTGAGAACTATATTGTTATGATTCATGCATCTAATTCATTCATGGTCATTTTACTCCATGTTTCTATTAGCTTGGATGCAGCATGGAATCTGGAAACCAAACAGATTTCACACAATTCTTGGATATGAAGTCAGGTTCTTTTGCTTGCAAGGCAAAGACTTAACCCCTGAGTCATCACCCCAGCCCTTGTTGTTGTTGTTGTTGTTGTTTTGCCTATCATTTGCTTCTTCTTGTCCTTTTCCTAGAGACAATTTAGCTGTTTAAAATTTTTACTTAGGAGAAAAAAAAAAGCAAATGGTATGGGCATGGGCATACTGATAAATGTATTGATCTGTTTTCATGTTTCTGCATAAATAATGTGGAATGAAATGGATGATCCTAAGATAAGTGCATAATGAACTGATTTACATGAGTTTCAAGTACTGAACCTCATAAGTGGTATTATGTGAGAATACAAGGACTGTATGAAAATCATAAATTAGACAAACAAAAGAGATCAGTGAGTATAGTACCTGCCCTCAAACCTAGTGACCTGGTAATCCCCAGGAGTCTACATGGTGAAAGGAGAATATTAACTTCTAAAATTTGTCTTTTGACCTCCACCTGTGAACCATGGTCTGCATGCAAACATCTCTCTCTCTCTCTCTCTCTCTCTCTCTCTCTTAGAAAGGATGAAAGAAAGAGAAAGAAAAAGAGAGGAAAGAAGGAAGGAAAGAAGGAAGGAAGGAAGGAAGGAAGGAAGGAAGGAAGGAAGGAAGGAAAGAAGGAAGGAAGGAAGGAAGGAAGGAAGGAAGGAAGGAAGGAAGGAAGCAGGAAGAAAGGTAAGATTGGCTCTTGGTTTAGGAAAATACATAATACAATTATTAAGACATATGGAATTGCATCAGAGATATATAGAACAGTCACAATATTCCATGAGAAGATCTCAGTGAAATATCCAGGACCAAATAAAAGTTTCTGCTTTCTGAATTGGTATCACACTATATGGATGGATTATTTAGTTTTTAATGGTATCAAGCAGTAAAAAGAGATGAATGTGATTTCTATCACATAACAAAAGCAAAAAAAGACTTCAGTGACTTCAATTGCAAAAGTTTACACTAAAACTCTACCCCTGGGGCAAATGATCATGAAAATCATCTATTGAGAACAGAATAGAAGTGGAGATATTGATGAATAATCAATGTTAAAAGTTACACTTGAGGTACTGAAGAGATGACTCAGACGTTAAGCCTCTGCCTTGAAAGCAGAGTTTTGATCCTGGATCCCCCATAAAAACACCATGTAGAAATGACGGTGGGCTGTATTTCCATCCTTGGAAGGCAGAGCCAGGGAAACTCCAGAGCAAATCAAAGAGAAGGTAGTACAATCCAGGGTGATACCTGAAGTCAGTCACCCTTGGGCTGGCACAGGCACACACAGTACCCACTGATACACACAGACACATACACACACAGGCATGCAAAAAAGTTGTATTTGATTGGTTGAATACAATATCCCCCACCAATGGAGACTCACGATTAAAATATAAGTTAACAATATGTAGAAAATCCAATGGCATCTATTCTAATAACAAGAAAAAATATTAATGGGCCACAAAATAGTTCAGTGGGTAAGGTGTATCTGCTTGCAAACCTGGTAACCAGAGTCTAATCCTTGGTGGAACCAAGAGCTGACTTCTGACCTCCACTCATGAGTCATGGCAGTCATGATTCTCTCTCTCTCTCTCTCTCTCTCTCTCTCTCTCTCTCTCTCTCTCTCTCTTTCTTCTCCTTCTATTCCTTTTCTCTATCACTGAAATAATAATTTAAAAAAAGAATAATTTTAAAGCTGAACAAGTAAATTTATGAAGCTAACAAAAATGCATCAAGAACAATAAGGGAAAGTAAATCATAATGGGTCCTGGGGAGATGATTCAATGATTAAAACACTTTATATACAGCAAAGACTTGAGTTTGTATCACCCAGATTCCATGTAATAATGCTGGATAGATATGGTATTGTGTTTGTATTTAAGTCCCAGAAGGTAGACCCATTGAACCACCAAATCAAAATTGCAAGTCAGACTATCCTTAATCACATACTATAGATTTAATTAGAGATTCAAGTTCATGATAACAATATAGACAAGTCATTAAGGATGATTCCTGATATCATCACCACATAGCCTCATGATGACAAGATTAGCCTCTAACTCGCTATGTAATTGAAAGACACATTGAAGTTCTATTCCACTTGCATCCACTTTCTTGATGCTGGTGTTATCACAACATTTCTTCATTTTATCTGGAACCATGTAATCACATAAAGTGCTCACACAGGTAATCCAGGAAAGGATTGTAGAATAAGAGGATTTACAAATTCTAACTTTATATCACACATGGTGGATGAGGCAACATATTGTCATATTAGACATGCCAGAACACTGAACAGATATAGGCAGCTAAAGTCAGGGGAATTTTGAATATTAATAAGCCAGAGATAGATACTCACTATCTCTGATAACATGTTCAGATATTGCACTTCAACTTTCTTCCACCACTTTATATTTTACTTTGAATGTGAATTATCTGTCACAGAATTATGTGTTGGAGTAATTAGTTTCCAACTGTTGGCATTGTTTGGAAAGACTATGGAATCATTAATGGATAGACCATTTCTAGAGGATGTATGTCACTAGGGTTAGGCCTTGAGGATTTATAACTCAGCAGACTTTCTATTCTCACTCTAATTTGTTACTTTCTGAATATGGTTGAAATGTACCAGCTGATCTGTTGCTTCTGTCACCATGCATTTCCCAATATGGTGGTCTCTATCCCCTTTAGAATCATAAGCCAAAGTAATAAATCTTTCCTTTTGTAAATTGCTTGATTCAGATTAGCATAGCAAAGAGTAACAGTAATTCATGGTGATCTAAGAGAAAAAAATATTAGAAAAAAGTATCAATTGAGACTTTAGTCTCCATACCAGATCATTTCCTATGTTTCAAGGCCTTTAAAGAAAATTGAATTTTTCTTTTTATGGTGTGTTATTGTCAGAATTTCTTTTCCTTAGTAAGAAAAAGGAAGGATTCTTTACTTGATAAGGGTTTCAAAAATCATATCACACTTAAAGCCATACAACATCTAGTTATGGTAATTTCATATTGAAAATTAGAGATAAATCTTGTCAGTGAAAGCTGTCAGAATTCACATGTCCAAAGTATATGGAATAAGAGTAGGAGACAACAGTGAGATGGGGGTCAGTCTCCCATTTGCAAAATGGTTACCTTCTATATGCCAAATTGTATTTCCTCCCTTTCTGGTGAGATCATACCCCATCAGTTGCAAGTGACCAGGAAGGAAAGTCTGTGAGCCTAACCAGATATCTCATTACTTACTTACAGTCCTTGAATCTACTCTTATAATAAGACTCTATTTTAACAGCTGTGGGCCCGCCCAGGATTTGCCCCAGGGCATGGCTGAGCACATGGGACTAAAGATGGCGCTGATAGCTAGTGTCCTGGGCATAACCCTGATCACATTACAGAGAGCCCTAATTGGCTTTCAGGTATTGACCTGCCTTCTGTGCTGAGTTGCATTGGACTTGACCACTGGAACCTGAAGGTTGTGTTGACCTTTGACACAATTGGCTGCCCATTTGGCGCCTCATGGTCCTTTTGTCAATGTAAGCTGTTTTGATACCCCCAATAAACTGAGATTTTGCTCTGAAAAACTCCCCGTCCATGGCCGAGTCTCTGGAGGGTTGAGGTGGAGGTGTGGGCGGTGGAACTTACCTTTCTTTGTCATCGCAGCCTGGAGCTGTGTAATCGTGTGAATGAGTGTGTGAGTGGGTGGAGAGATACCACATCGTGGGTGGTGGACTCTCCAAACTGGTGCCCCATGTGAGGCAATTCCTATATCGGATGAAGCAAATCGAGAGTCAAGAGGTAAGTTTCAACTCTTAGTATGGGTTAATGCATCTTACAAGGTTGACCCAGTGCCATCAGCACTAAAATCTGTATTAAGAAGCTGTGGTTTTGACATCCCAGATCCAGGCATTGCCAAGGTGTGGGAATCAGCTCATGAGTTGGCTCTGTGGGCCCAAACGTCTATCATATATTCATGGGACACGTGGAATAAGAGAATCTAGCCATAGAGTGAGAAAAAAATCTTAAGATATCACCTCCCTTCAATTTTTATTCCATGGTATCTGCACTTAAGATAGCGTTCCTTCCCGACCCAATCCAGCCCCTACTGGAGACTAAGGTAAAGGTGGAGCAGGCAGAGGGGAAGGAAGAGAGGAATGAGGAGCAGTGGCAGCTGGCGAGGATTCCGCTGGGCCGTGGCAAGGTGCAGGAAGCCATGGGGATGGTGGACATGCCTGCCATTTAGAGAACTCCATATTGGATAGTACCCCAACACTGTATGCATGCTGGCAATGGGGTGCAGAGCTGCTGGCTCTGAGGCACGCGGACAGGCAGTGCTTGGGGAGGCAGAGCTGTGCGGAAATGGGCCGGGGAGCACAAAAGGCTTGGGAGCAGAGCATAGAGCTGTGGGCTCAACTTGGCGAGAGGGAGGAGCTATGCTCCCCCACCTTTGGGACCCTCCTGAGCTTGGTACAGAGCTGCCTGCACGATTTAGCAAGAGAAAGGAGCTGCCCGCTTGTGAGTGCCATGGTGACCTGCCGGCTCTACCCAGCGGGGGAGAGAGGTTGTGCGTGCAGACCAGTTCCGGGAAGTGGCTGCTGCTACAGAGAATGCCTGGGACACGAGATTCCTTTCGTCAAGGGAGAAGGAGGTAGGGAGAGTTTAGAAGTAGACCCCCCCATAAGCCTTCATAAATTCTAACCTGAATCCGTGGGCAGGCATGGCCCCTGGCAGACTAGAGCAGGGAGCTCAGGGGTGGGGGCTGACATACAAATTCCTCAGTTCCCTATGCAGGCGGGTGACAGCTGCTTCTGTTTATGTTTGTCTAAAGCCTGATTTGGAAAAAGAAATGACTGCTATTCTCTGTATGTTGCCTAGGATGATAAAGAGTTACTTTAAAAGGTTCTGTCTTGCTTGGTTACCTGAATTTCCTATAAAATATGTGTGTTTTATGTTTCAAAATAACAGTTGTGGCCACTTCAGATTTTATTGTACACTTATAATTGCATTTTGGTTTTGACATTGTTCATTATTTGGCATACACAATTCCAATGCATGTGCACACTTAAAAATGAACATCAAAAGACCTGAGTATGTACTGACTAAAATATCTTGTTTTATCTTGGTTTTTATGAAGCTTCAAAAAAGGTGGTATTGTGTTTTTACCTAGGATCTGATAAGAAGTTTGTTTTCAGACGTGTAGTATTAACATATTTAACAACCAAAAGGAAAAACTGATTTCTGAGAAATTCTTTGGAATTTCTTCATTCTCCTGGTATGTATAAGCTCCCTTCTTTGGGGACAAATCTGGTTCCAAATTCCAGGTGTACTCTTGTGTTCTGTTACAATCTTGCAAATTTAATTCGAATACAATGATTTTTAAGACAAGGTCTACTGTTAATGCCAGTATTAAAGGACTTTTCTTACAGGATATCTAATGTAAAAACAACAGGAAACGATCAAGGAGGACAAAAAAGGTATAAAGAAAATATGTAAAGTACTTGAATGTGCAAAAGGTTTTTTTTTAACTTTTTTATTATCTCCACTCATACAAACTTAATAGGTACACCGGTTTCCTCCCTTCCTCCTCCTCCCCCCAACCTTCTGCTCACATTCCCCTCACCCCTCCCTCCCTACCCCCCAGTGCCTCCCCTCCCCCAATCCCAGGAGAATCCTTTAATGTGCATGCCTGACTGTCCTCTGGAACCTCCTCTCCAATGACATATAAGGACCCAGCGGCATTTCCCTGAACCCTTTCCTGTGTTCCCCTTAAGCATAGGAACACTATTTTGGCTGTCAATTCCTTGCCTCCAAGCATCTTGGTGCTTTTAGCAAATGCTAGACTTTGTGGGGACAATAGTGTGTTGGACATTGAGCAGGGCATGTAAAGTCCAATTATGATTGCTTCCGCCGAACTTGTGCAGAGTATTTTGCATATCATTACTCCTCCCATCCTTGTGCTCTTACACTCTTACCTTCCCCTCTTCTGCAAATTTCCCTGAGCTTCAGGATGGGGAGAGATTAGGCTGGCTGAGTTCTAGGTGGTTGATATAGAGTCTCTGAAGTTCTGGATTATGGTTTATTGATTTCCTGTTGCGGTTTTGCTGCTCCTGCAATGCCCTTCACTCCATCCTGATGGGTATTGGATGTCACCCTCTGGCCAGAGATAAAAAACTGTTAAACTAAAGTCTTGTTATAAGAGTATATTCAAAGGTAGATGCAATAAAAGTAGGAAACCACAGTGAGGGAGGGGTCAATCACCCATTTGCAAAATGTTTACTTTTTATCTGCCAGACTATATGCCCTTCCCTTCTAGTGAAATCATACCCCCTCAGTTGTAAATGATCAGGAACAAAAGTCTGTGAACTTAACCAAATGTCTCAATGCTTACTCGCAGGCCTTGATGGAGGCCTATTTTCTCGCTGTTACATGTTCCCCTCTCTCCTTGTTTCTGGTGTGGCCCTCCTACCCCATCCTGCCTGTTCATACTCCTTGCAATTACTGTATTACAGAAATTTATTTTTGAGTGTCTCTAGGTGGGATGGATGGGTTTGGTACTAGGAGCCACCCATTAGAGAGTACATACGGCGCTTAATTTTCTGGGTCTGGGATATTTCACTCCATCTAATTGTCTCTAATGACATCCATTTCCTGGCAAATTCCAGTACTTCATCATTTTTTATGGCTGAGTAGTACTCCATGGTATAGATGTACCACATTTTTCCTGATCCACTCGTCAACTGTTCGACATTTGGGTTGATTCCATGACTTTGCTATTATAAACAGTGCTGCTATGAACATGGTCGCATTTGTGCTATCGAGGTGGACCTCTGCTGCATGGGGGGTTACTCCCAAAAGTGGAATAGCAGGGTCATATGGCATTTCAATCTTTAATTTCTTTACGAATCTCCAGACGGCTCGCCAGAGTGGCTGTAGGAGCCTGCATTCCCACCAGCAATGTAGGAAAGTTTCCCTCTCTCCACATCCTCTCCAGCAATTGTTGTTGTTTGTATTGTGGATTTTTGCCATCCTGACGAGGGTGAGATGATATGTTAGGGAAGTTTTGATTTGCATTTCCCTGATGGCTAAGGAAGTGGAGCATTTATTCAGTTTTTTTAGACATTTTAATTTCATGCCTGGTAAAGTTTCTTTTAAGTTTCAGGGCCCATTTTTAAATTGGGCCATTAGTTTCCTTGGTGTTTAGTTTTCTAAGTTCTTTGTGCACTCTGGATAATAGAGTTCTATCAGATTCGTGGTTAGTGAAGATTTTCTCCCATTCTGTGTGT